>CM042425.1:22362146-22962146 GCA_023631565.1 Gymnocephalus cernua
GTAACAGACTGAGTGAGTGCAGCAACTTTTAACTATGCTTGCCCAAAGCTCACTAGCTGTAAAACACCGCTTCAGCAAGGTCAAAGCCAAAGCGGGCTCAGGATTGCTGACGGCACTGTGTGTAAAATTAATAGACACCACTTTAAACAACACAAAGGACTGTTTAGATGCTGGTTTGTTTGTGCGACCTCTGACTTTGCTTTCTCTAAGGAGAATATAGCAAAGTCTTTCTGAGAAAATGTAGTTCTGGATACCGCACACTTAAAACAACAGTTTTACTTTCCTTTTTTTTCTATCCCTTAGGGCAGGCAAAATAAAAATAAAGAGAAGAAATATACATTTTAGAAAAAGAAAATGCAAAATTAAGAAATGTTCTAAATTGAATTTTTAGAATAGCTTTCTGTCATGTGCCATGACTTGCAATGAAACCCTGCTGTGGATTAAATGGCAGCACAGAGCACTGTATGTGTGTTTATAGTACGTCATAAACATGGATGTTCCTTCTGGGATCCACCCCAGGACTTCACATACACAGCAGGTTTCAAATGGGCTTCCATCTGTATAGCTCACTTTTCACCGACTCTCTGACATTCATTAAGAACAGAAAACGTAAGATGACTACACTAGGGATATGAACTGGGTGGCTTCTCTCTTGTTACTCAGTTCTGTAACAGAACTGAGGTTTTTGATTTCAGATTAAGCTTTCCTAGGACATCAACCTTGATAGCGTGGGACTCCGCGAGGTGTTAGAGCAGTCTCTGAGACTCAATTTCGCAATATGTGGACTCGGCAGAAAGAGATTGTTGAGTTGAAACCATAGACTTAGACAGGTAGGAGAATGGCTTCTGGGCTTCACTCTCTAGTTCCACTCTCCATCATCTGACTCTTGCCTTCACTCAACAAAACAATGTACTCTAATGGCTACAGCAACAGCACTTGCCTCTTCGGATACATTGTCATGCCTCGCCTCCACAGTTTTTCTCTCTCTATTTCCTTTCTTTCTTTTCTCTGTCCTCAAAACTCTTACTTTCCTAATTTTCTTTTCCTTACTCTCGCTTTTCAATTACCCCTCCTTAGGGCCTTGTGCTGTAAGTTATAAAGTCAATGTGGATGGTCTGTGTCAAGAAGTCCATCCAGCTCTCTACAATGTTGCGACCTTTTGCCCGCTGGTGTAAAAGCTACCTGCAGCCTAATCAACTTGGCAGGATTAGCTCCGAACCTGATGACTTCCACTGCCAGCAGCTCAGATGCCGAGGAAAGAGACAGAAAGAGAATGAGACAAGAGGAAGGTTAAAATGGATAGAAAACAGAAGAGTCACAGAAAATAAAACCATTCAACTATCTGAGTAAAGACGACAATGGACGAACCCGTAATGGCAAAAACGCCGAAGCAGAACTCAACAAAAGACCCGGAGAATGAGAAAAAGAGTCAGAGGAAACTGGGAGGAAAGGATTCTTTAGGCCTCTTGACAAACATGTCAATCATCTTACCCTAACTGGCACACACATACACACACTTGCACTTTCACTGCTGAACTGAAATCTAATTGTTTTTCAGACCGGTCTAGCTAGACAGTCGACACCGCAACCGCCCTCCCCCCAACCTCCACCACCGCTGAGAGAGAAAGGGAACAACCGGAGGTCTTTTATTAGATATGATGGCACATTTCACAGCTCCCTGACTTACAGAAACCCAATCCTGCGATTAGTCAGCGCTTTGACGTTATCTTAAGTTCCTTGTCAGAATTAATTTAGTGTGGGTGGGCTGCTGTGGGGCTGTCTGTCTGTCGCGCTCCGCTCGCCTACAGGAGGTGGGGGGGTTGGAGGCAATGGGGGCAGGAAGATCCCTTTCAAATAAACCCCAGCTCCAGTCAGTGCCAAACCAGCCGCCTGAGAACTAAATATCTCCTCCATCAAAGGGCCCCATTCTGCGAGGGGAAAAGCAGTGAATGGGCTTGAATGAACAGGCTGAAAACAGATCCCGTCCTGGCCCAGCCTGTCGCCCACTTAGTGCCCTCAGCCCTCAACCCCCCAGCCCAGCCAATGATACCGGAGAACCGATACAGCTGATATAACTCAACACACGTGTCACGCACAGCTAAACACAAAATCAGCTACATACTGCAAGACTACAGATCAGTATTTTTGTTCATTGAGAAGGAACCTTGCACGATATTTTACTGTGGCAGGCTTTCAACTCCACCTGCTTGCACACTTACATTAAATCCTGATCATCAGAAGCACTCACACACACAGAATCAAATTTAAAAGTATTGATATCGTACCCTGATCAAGATTGGCAGGCGACTAGTGAGAGCCATTTGCCTTGCCAGTGTGGAACTAGAGCCCTGTCTCCAGTCTCCAGGCCTGTGCTGACACTTCATTAGAGGTCTTTTGCAGGTAGCCCACAGCTCCGCGGCCCCACTCCCCACCCGACCCTGAACCACGCCACTGTCCCGTCTGATGAAAACTAATGGATTACAGCATTTCAATTTGGGGGAGCCAGCTCCGTTGTCAGCCTATCTTAATCTCCTTCAATTAGGATGCAGCTCTTAGGCAAATCTCTGACATCTGAGAACTGGGAGCAGGCCAGTCACTGTGACCCATAAACAGGTTGAAGTCCTTCACGGGTGTAGGCAGCTCTGTCTCCTCCATCTCTCGGCTTCCCTTTCCTCTCCTCCACTTCCGTAATTTGTCCCAGACACTGAGACGTCAATTAGGCAGCAGGTGAGTGTGTGTGTGTGTGTGTGTGTGTGTGTGTGTGTGTGTCTGCAGCCCACCCTGGCTGAGGCAAAAAAAAAGGCCCGGCAAGATTCTGTTTGCCTGGATGTGTCCTGATAGTAAAAGAGCTGTCCTGAAGTAGTCTGGGAGGAAGTTAGCTGCAGCCTGACAGACACTGACCAGTGGTCCCCCACGGCGAGAGGAGGATTGCCTTATTTTTAGCCCTATTCTCCATTATCTGGATGCTTTGTTCTCATAATGGTTATCCCACTCCCATCTGCAGGAACACAAAATAACCCTTTAATGCTTAGAAAGCAGAAAAATGGCCCGGCCTTCTGTAATAAGCCTTGAATTACCTACCCAAGGGTTTTCGTTTCAAGATGTGGAATCTTCAATTATTATGTTCCCATTTGGAAGGAGGAAGGAAAGAAAGGAATAGAAGGGGAGGGAGACAGAGAGATAGAGAGAGAGAGAGAGAAAGAGAGAGGGGAAAAGGATGAGTCCCAGACACTAATGGTGCCAGAGTGAGGCTTTGTTCACTTGCTACATTTAGCCTGTCCTTCATCATCTGCCCTCAGCCTCACAACGCCACAAACGATAAAAGACCTGAAATATAGATTTGTCTTTTTTTTCTTGTGCCCCCCCCGTGTCTCTCTTTTTATCAGTCTATTTGGGCTCTCCAACTATTCCCATCAGCCATCATTGACAGGCATCTATATTTCAGTCTTCGGTGACAGTGCGCAGGAGAAAGAAAAGTCTGATTTAAGTTGCTACACTGCATTTTCTCCCATAACACATGATGACGAAGATTGTTCCCGTAATTAATGAAATTGAACCACCGAGAAATATTCTTTTTTACTTACTTGACATTACTTGACACATTGAGAACATTGGATTCATAAAGACGCCGTGATTCATGAATCTTAACACAGTCATCTCAAATCAGCACAACCATGACCAAACAAAGTACATTTAAACACGCACATAAAGAACCAGGCTATTGAGAGAAATCAGGTTAAGGCTGCACTGCAATAAAGTGGCTAATCTAAAACCCAAAGATAACTCTTAACTGGCTACCGTAAGTTTGAACCAGGGCTTGTATATAATTTCAGTGTATTAGTTTTGTAATATCACACTTTCATTTGTTTGTGCATTTCTAACTGCACAGTGAAAGGACAGTCATTGTCAGCTCACTTTTCTTTCATATTGCAGAAATGTGTGTTTCAAACAGGTTTTTTTTCAGGTGTGGAGTCAGCTGTAATCAGACTTTGGATTTAATAACTATATGATAGATACAAGAAGACACAGCTGAAGTAATGATCTTTCCTTTCATTCCTCCGCACTGCTGCCACAGTGGCACTTTACCTGTCATAGGTCTGTGTACTGCATATCAAGTAAATGGCTTGTTAGAAATCTGCGTATAGGGTCAGGAAATCAGAGTTTTTCCCCCGGCATATTTCTGATAGTTGTGTTAATCCTTTTACTCTAACTAAGGACATGAGACAGAAATTAGGGATTTCTTTCAGTTGAAAACAAATCCCTTTATGTGACATGAAAAGTCACTTGTTTGAATGTAGTTGTTTTTTCTGTATGTTTTATGTTCAAAATATAAAAATAATAAAAAAAAAATTGGTCATAAAAATGATGTGTGATTGGTAAATTGGACATATTCATTTAGGAGATAAACATGATACAACTATGTGGAGTGATCAGGAGAAAGCTAGAGTGGCAGAGAGAGAGAGAAAGAGAAAGCAAAACAGAGCTTTCAGCTTTTAATTATGGATTTTATATTTCTACCTCTGCAACACTGCTCATATTACTGCCAATGCAAACAATGGTACATTGTGTCTTGTTTGTCAGTCAGTCAGACAGGTTGGTCCTCTCTTTAAAATTCCTGCTAGTGTCTGCACATAGTCAGCGTAACGAAATCAGAGCCCTTAATCTTTGGTACAGGAAGAACAACAACTTCCACAGTGAGAAGAAAAATAATCCATCCAAGTAAATATAAAGCTTTTATTATCTTTTGTCAAAGTAACTGTTTAACGTTTATTTCATTTTTACCAGTGTTTTGTTCTCATAATGAATTACATTACATTGCACTCCGCTTCCTGTAATTCACCTGAAACTCACAGAAAGAAATGGAAGGCCCTTCCAGGAAGTAATCCCTCAAAAACAGTCTGCTAAAAACTTTACTGTCACATCCGTGTCTTCTTATTTGGGGCGTCTTGATCAGCTGGGACAGTATTATTTCAATCTGGCTTTGACATTACAGTTTAAATTCCCAAAGTGATGTTAAGAGTGGTTGGAGGGGACAAGTGAAGTCAAAGAAAAGTGTCTGAATGCCATATAAGTCGATGCTTTTGCTACTCTGACTGACCTGTTGGCATTAAGATTGAGTTTCTCCTCGGTGTCTTTTAGGAGCTGTTCAAAGTCCAGCTCACTGGAAACCCCTGGAACCAGCAGCTCCACAAAGGCGTGGTCTTCAGGAAAATCCCCCGGCCACTCCATCCTGCTCTGCAGGGAAAAGGAACTGGAGAGAGAAAGAGAAAGGCAACCTTACTGAATAACATTAGAAACACTCCACATGACATGTACCAGTTCATGAAGCAAAATAATGAGAAAGGCAGCACTGGTGTCAGGATTAAATCAACAACTTAGGCTGACATCAAATAACAGAGATCTGGAGTGTTGTATTATCACAGCTGTCTATCAAGGAAACTGAACACGCACACGCACACACACACACACACACACACACACACACACACACCCATGTGGACAATAATAATTTCTTCAAACAGGAGTCTTATTAGGAGGCACAAATCAATTGCACCTGAAACACCTGAAACAAAAGGAAGCTTATCATCAACTAACACGTTTTCTTCCAGTTCCCCTCCTCTTTCCTCAGACAATCATTTGCAGTAGGAGGACCCCTGATCAAAATGCATTGCCTCAGCCTCTAACCATTTCCACTCACTGACACTACAGTGAGTTCACAAAGCAAAAAAAAAAAAAAAAAAGACCAAATAAATAAAAAATGGAGGTGAGATGCTCTTCAGTCAAGGCTTTAAATAAACAACTCATCTCCTTGCGTCGCTGCCACTACTGAGAGCCCCACACCCCCCACCCCACCCCGTGGTGCTTAACGCTCATGCTAACAGCCAATCCCACGTTGGTGCCGCGTTGCTGGGTCTCATATCAACATTGTCATCAACGTGAGTCAAGTGGAAGGTAATGGAGAGTGTCTGTGTCAATTTGGCTTTCTCACACTCTCCGCCTCTCGCCCCTTCCTCGTCATCTGCTCTGATTTTAATAATCCCTGTCAAACTCCAAACAGCTCCCTGCACTCCGCTTCTTCGTTGCTGCATACAGTCTATGCCACTCTCCCTGACAGGGCAGACAGGAAGCTCAACATTCATTTAGCCTGCACAAAGGGAGGCCTGTCCAGCTGGACAAATATTATTTCCCTCCGCTGACAGCCTCACCAGTTAAGCTTGTCCTTTATTATTTCTCCCTCTCTTCTTCTCTCTTACTGTTTCCCCCTCATCATCACACTCCCTCTGCGCCTATGTCTGAGAAGGGGTCTATACCCAGCCATTTGTGAAAGGGAATACAATTTTAAATCCATGGATTAGAAACTCAACATTGTAATTATTTGCACTGAGCCAGACAGTGTGTGTGTGTGTGTGTGTGTGTGTGTGTGCGCGTGTGTGTGTGTGCATGTGATTTTAAATACTGTCTGTTTGTGTGTGGGCTGTCTACAGCACCATACTCTTTTAGGGTATAAAAGACAGACAGACAGACAGATGGACAGAGGGTCTGAATGTGTACACTGTATGTCTGCTGGGTGTGTCTACCTCCTGGTCTGCCAACATATCTTGAGCATGAGTGTGTGCATGTAGCCTAAGTGAGTGTGTGTCAGGATTCTCCAAGCAGCACACAGGGCCTCATTAGTACTATACTTTAAATCATGCAGTCTCCATTGTCTTGTCATTAGCTCTTTACAAAGCAGATGTTGGAGGAGCCCCTGTGTGTTTCACAGTGTTGCAACAGGGACAACTGGGCCAGGCGCTGCGACGCTGCCTGCCTCAAACATCCACTCCACAGCTATTAGGACAGGGGAAGAAACACAGTCACACACAAACAGACACAAACACACAGACACACAGACACACAGACACACAGACACACACACACACACACACACACACACACACACACACACACACACACACACACACACACACACACACACACACACACACACACACACACACACACACCTATCACTGTCCTCTCTCTCTTGTTGCTGCCTGTCTACCACAGCTAGGCTAACACACAGGCCCATTTACAGTAATGAGTTTGTGAAATATTTAGCAGCACGTCCCCCAGGCCGTCGCTTTAAAGCCACTTAGAGCATGTCAAGTTAGAGTCAACATTATTTTAAAGTTGAAGTTAACAGTCTGCTGTAAAGGAAACATAATAAATTAAATAGGTGCATATTCTTAGATCACAATACTGCTGAGAACTATCTCATGCATGCCCAGGGGGGAGCATGGCTTCACTGTTACTGTGCAACCATGTGGTTCTGCTACACTGTACTGCCTTTGACTGATTTTCTTCTTTACAATAAGTCCTGCCTGCTTAGAGATGGGCTTTAGTCTCATCAAATTTGATATAGTGTAAGTTCCGCTCAATTTAGAAGGCACTTATCTTGTTAAAATATAGGCCTATTGTTCACTTTTTCCATTTACTATAGGGAAATATGTGTACATATTATCTTCTTAAATATGTTGTGTAAGACTGTTTAGAAATTGCAGTGCAACAACTTGAGCAATGATTGGCCTACAATAAGGGGATGAATAATACATGACTTAATCCTGATATTATACACTTGGCATCGCTGTTTTGTGGAATAATCATCATTCTACAGTAGTAAAGTACCCTGAGCAATGAGTCAATTACAAATATTGAAAAACAAGACAATATTGTCACACTGGAGCAGCCCATATTGTGTAGTTTATTGTATCCCAACTGTCATGATTTCTGCAAACTTAAATACTCCTATCCTAAACGCATACATTTACTGTAAGAGAACTGCCATAAACATAAAGGTTTTACTAGTTGTATTTGATAACTGCACATGTGACGAAGAGTCACAAGAGTTTACATACTGTGCTGGTATTCTGCACAAGCTGCTACTCTCCACTGCACTTTAATACTATGTGCCCAAGCTCCTCCTATATGTCTATATGCTGTATTTCACGTGTTTTTATTCTATTTATGTCCTTGTTTTATACTGACACAAGCTGGGGGAACAATATTTCAGTTTTTGTATGTACGGAGTAACGGAAGTACACAATAAAATGACAATAAAGTAAATCTTGAATCTTGAATCTTAATAATAGACAACTTTATTCATGACTTTTATGATTAATCAATGAATATGTTTTGATTTGTACGGTCCCCTAACGTTGCCCCAACCTTGTAACCTTTAGTGAACGTTCCCCTAACGTTAAATTACATTCCCCTAACCTTTAAAAAACTTTAGCAACCATGGTACCAATTTTATTATTACTTTAAACTGTCTGTGCATGAGCAGGAATTAATTAGTAAGTATATGGCAGAGATTGTTACCTAGCTACTTGTTGTGGTATTTGGATCACAGTAGCCCCCCATAACAAAGAATTGACACCATACTTGCTAATTTGGACAGGTATCTGTAACTATTACAAAATGTGGTGCATGTGTCACATATATGCATTGATTCAGTGTTACTCGGGGCGACAACATATGTAACGTTATAACGTATCTTACCTTTTACAAGCTCCTTATAATCGTCTCTCGTTTAAATGTCAATCCATTACAGGTAGGGAAAACATGACCAGAGTTGTTTGCCGTCACTTATTGCTGAGATTTGGCTGCGACAGCTATTTGTAGCCATAACAAAACGGCAAACCAAGACAATTCAACAGCACATACTAGGTTAATATAAATACATTTATCGTCACTGTGAAGGGAAGCGTATCTTTCGCTGTCAGTGAACGTTAACTGAGCCGTTTCTGTTAACAGCCGTGCGGTTTCATAAGCAGCCTCACTGTCAGAATCAGGTTATTGTTATCGGTCGATCAAACATCCCCGGTAATCAATCGGTGCTGTAACGTTATGATTTCCAGTTATTCTCGGTATTTCCGGGGACAGAAAGCGTCCGTGACAACAACCTGGAAGTAGCTCTATGAAAACTTCCGCTCGCTGGAAGATTCCAACTGACAAACCAAATGGGGGGAGTTACATTGGCGGACATACTGTATACATTAATTGTACTATTAGTAGATGAAATTTTATACAACGCATGATATCATTAGAGTGTTGCGTCTTTTCAATCGAAGATATAGTTGTTTAAAAGTTGCTAATGCGTACGCAATAATATTGTTTGACGAATATCCCCCTCCAAAATAGTTAGATGCCATGAATGTGTCAACATATGGCGGTTGGGCAGTGATCTCGCCTGATGGATCAAACACATATCGACCTAATATCAACACTAATGAGCAAAGTCGTCATGTATTTGTGAAATTGAACATATTTTTGGAATAAGCAGTCAACCGCTGGTACAAAAACACCGCTCACGTTATTGGATGTCTGTGTGAGTGTCTGAGTTTTGGCGCGCCTGAACATAACTGGGAGGAGACAGATCATCGGTAATGTGAGGAAAGGTACCTGGTCGATCAGGCAGCTGTTAACTATAGTTAACACAACTGGAAATTGAATACTGGTGAATGAACAAGAACCAAAGCCGATTTTTGGTTATTTCGCCAAGACTGTCAGGTGGCAAGGTTATTCAAAGCATTTCATATGGCAGGGAGTTTCAGGAGACCATATTGTTTTGAAATGCAAGTATCTTAAGGTGCGTTGAACGCATCATTAGTGTAGCATAATTAACTGGCTTAACGATAGTCAAATGAAATGCCAAAACATATAGTTTAGTTTAGTTCAGACACATGCTCCATCTCCTGTTTTTCAAATAGTTAAAGGCAATCCAAGTCATCTGGCTCGTCTAACAAGAATTGCAACATTAATTTCTCCAATTAATGGAGTTTGCTAACTAGACTTGAGCCTAACTTTGTCTCGTCTTCCTTTCCCTCGTCAAGATGGAGAGCTGCACGCACGTTTTCCAGATCTCTGGGATCAAGATCCGTGATAAGAAGAGATTTTTGGTCCAGAAAATCCAGCATCTGGGTGGAAAATACATAGGTGGCTCAGTAAGTAGAGAACATTTAGGGAAAATGGCAGATGCACTTCAACCAAGGCTGTCAAATATGTTTTGCCAAAAAGACCTGCAACATATGGAGAAAAAACATTCTGATGTATCTAATTGTTATTTAGTCTATGAGACGTAAAACGAATTAAACCAATGCCCTTCACAACCCGAACTGATTAGCAGCAGCAACCAAGAAACCTAAATTAAAAGAAACAAGCCTGTATTTGCATTTTGAAGAACCAGCAAATGTAAATGCATTCACTTGCTGTGCAACATGTTCAGTCACCTAACACAATTAAATCCAATGAATGTTCTGTCAATCACGTAATCCTTAGAATGAATGACTTGTCTGACCACAGGCATGCATTAGGTCTGTCGGGTATTACAATGAGTCCCAGGCTGGTTGTCTTGTTTACAGTCAGCCTTTGTTTTCCTATGGCAGCCTCATCTGTGAAAGCATTTAATCATATTACAGTACTAACTGTAAATGAGTGAATAAATCAGACAGCGGTGCTGTACTGCATTCATTTACAGGGACCGGGAGTGTTGTGCGTGTCATCAGTTAACTGGCATGTGTAGCCAGATGTAGGAAAACACTCTTGGTCTTTTTGTTTTTGGTAAATAAGCAGGAAAAAATGTGCCTCTGGCTGACAGTTCCTTTTTCTGTCGATGTGTGCAGCTCCTGTCAAGTAGATGTGTTCACACTGTGGGAGACTTGATACTCTACTTTATACAACTGATGTTCTACTGTAGTTTTGTTTACAACTTTTAAGATAGATATGCACTGTTTAAATAGCTACTGATGATTATTTCAAAGTTTTAAGGCATATCTATTGTGTATATACAGTAAACCTTTGAAAAGGCTAATCAAGTGTTGGATAAGTTATTTAAATTTCCGCTTTTCTGTTGTAGTTTAAGTCTTAAAATTGCAGTCTTATTTTCATAGGTGGGATTGGGAGACAATTTGATATTATTTATCAATTTATGTCATGATGATCACACTGTTATTTTATACAGAATTCAGTCATTCAAATTAATGATTTAAACTGTTTTTGCATCCAACCAGCTGTGTATTTATTTTACACCTGTGAAGATTTTTGCCTGATGGGACACATGACAGTGGAACACAGTTCTTTGCAATGAGCATCACTTAGATTTTTTTATTATTTTTTATTTTTATTTCAACCATATCACCCAGCCCCACCTGCAGGAATATCTTTTATTTATAACATATGAAAACCCAGGTCTGGTCGTCTGCCATTTACTATTGCGTGTCACATGTCATTCGACTGATGCAGTGATCTTCTTCTAGGTCTATCAGCACGCCATCACCCATCTGATAATCCCTCAGGTTTTGTCCAGCGAGAAGTTTTTGGCAGCCTGTGCTGCAGGTCAGTCATAATGATTATTATAATTTTTAATGATGAATGTTGAAACTCATGGCTATGTGATCACTCTGAATAAATCAAGACCGCTCATTTAACTGAACTTCTTCACACACTTCACTGTTGGCTTTCCTATTTAAAGTCCCAAGACTAACGAAACACCACATGTGGTTTGATTTCTCTCTTTCACCCACCAACAGGAAAGTGGGTTGTGACTCCAGACTATGTACTGGACAGTGTTAAGAATGGCTCCTGGCTCGCAGAGGGACCCTATGAAGTTGCCATTTCCACAGGTGCCACGTCTTCCGTCTACCCGGTCAGGCATTGGAGGGAGAAGGTGGCCAGTGGGAGGGTAACGGGGGCCTTCCAAGACTGGAGGGTTCTCCTCATGGTCCAAGAGCCCACCCGTAGGGCCATGTTCAAACGGTGAGGTTTATCGCCAATCACAACAATCCATCCATGAATGAATAAATGCTGCCGATTATGATACTAAATAAGTCTACTTTGATCTTTTCCAGGCTCCTAAAAGCAGGCAGGGCCCAGGTATACCACTGCCCTCCACCACCTCACGCCTCACTTACTCATGTCATGGCTAAACCCATCACAGAGGACTCCAAATACCACAATGCTCCTTGCTACCCTGTTAGCTACATTGTCCAGCACCTATTTGGGGTAAGTCAGCCTAATTTATGTAAAAAAGTATGGTCTTAAGTGATTATCAGGCTTCATGTTATTCTCAGTTCATTTTAACAGTGGTGAAGAACACCGGGAGCAGATGCAGGAGAACAACTGGTCTAGGTGTGCTAAAAACACAGAATCACAGAATCCGTCAGCACGTTAGCGTGTCGTTCATATCGAGCCTGTTTGTAACCGGTAGGCGACAGCGTTCGCTTCACCTGTTCAACTGACTTTAGCTTCAGATCGCACTGTCCTGCTGTTATTACAGGCATGTGAACTAACCACAGACAGTTGCTTCGTTCATGGTCTCACAGTGATGCGTCGCTCCAGAATGAATACAGCGGAAACACTCTGACATTTTCTGGTCTGGCGGGGGTTCCCGTTGGCCTGGCGGCCCCACCAGTTTGAGGGAAAGCAGATGCGAATTTTCTGGTCTCTACTAAAGTATTGAGTGAGCTGCGGTTTTTCATCGTTTCTGGTTAATTTCCCAACCTTGAGTTACATTGTGATTTAAGAATATTGAGACCAACATGGTGGTTGAATCATGCCCATACAAGATTATATTATGTATTAGCATGATGTTTCTTTTATTATTCTCACCCGATGAAATGGGTAATGCTAGAGCAGGCATAAGAATGATTTGGCTTGTGGGATCAGGGTCTGTTTTGGATGACAATTCCCGTCAGAGTTTGCGCGAGCCCTCTTGATACCCGCCAGCCACTTTTTCCTTCCTTTACATTACATTACATTTTATCCAAAGCGACTTACAATTGCTATTTATATCAGAGGTCGCACGCCTTTGGAGCAACTAGGGGACACGTTGGTTGATCGATCATGGTGGGAATCGATCAACCAATGTGTTCTAACCACTGCGCCATCACCACCTTCCTCTACTTGTTATAATCTAAAACTTGAGACTTGGATTTTTGGTCTTGTTATTAGTACAACCAGTCACACAACAGCTTGTTGGCATGTCAATGTCACAAAGAAAATGATCTGAATTTCCAGACTGTCAGACGTTTTCCCATCAAAATGCGCGGTATGTAACCTATGTAATTAACGTATGATCAAAAGGGGGTGCGGCCTTGATGTTTTTCGAAGTACCGGTCTGATGTATGTTGATACTCTTTTCACAGAGGCTTTTTTTTTTTTAATTTCCAGGGTAGAGCCACTTCAGCCAAAACTGGGGTTTAGTTACTCTTTTAAAAGACTACAACTGTCCACCGTTTTTTTCCTTTGGCAGAGCAATTGTGTGGATATGAAGTTCAACATAACGAATGATCATCCAGCAGAGACAAAGAAGTCCAGTTTTGTTGAGGTGGACTTCTCCAAACTGGAGACGGAGCTCAGGGACTATGCCATCAAACAGGAGGTGTGTAATGTTTGTGTGTGAAAGGATGTTGCGGAGAAGCACGGAAGCATAGTTTCTAGTCATCACGAAGTAGTTGGTCTACATTCTGTTCACTTAAATTAACCTTTGTTCCCCTGTGTTGTATGTATTTGACGTTGTTACCGGGGTCTTTTGCTATAGGGCCGGCCGAGACTGTGCTTCCTTGAATTTCTGGGTTACCATGACCCGTACCATCTCCAGTCCCAGGTAGACAAGCGCACATAGCCACCCGCCTTCCCCACCCCTGATCACGATACATACATCTCTAAAATAACTATGCGTTTCATCAAGAAGATGAGGTCATTCAATTTCCTTTATGTCATACATTTCAATGGAAAGTGACATCTACAGCAAGGGCGCATCATACTCAGGTCACCGATTTAACCACCCCTGTCAGCTGATCTGAGAGTTGTGATTGGCAGGCCTATTAACGATACTCTCCACTGTCCTGTCCATTCTTAACCCATGTGGATCTCCATCAGATTGCTATTATAAGTGCTTGTGTGTTTCCCTTCTGTACATTCTGAATCCATATGCTATTTGCCAGTAACAGACAGTCAGAAATGACCTCCAGGAACTTTTGATGCCCATTCACTTCCTATTTCCATTACCCTTCTGCCCTCCTCTTTTTTTTCCAACCGTCTCTTGAGTCTCTCTTTGAGTGTAATGTTTTCTCCTCCTTTCCATATTACGTTTCATCATTGTTCTTTTAATTCCTCCAGGCTACAGAAACAGATTTCAGCAATGTTGGTAGTATGATAGAGTGTGGCCTCTTCATTGACGCCTTGGACTCAATTAGAGGTGCTGTGTTCCCAGGCCTGCTGCCACCAGCGGCATACCTGGTCTCCCTCCTAGAATACGCACAGCAGGTAGGACAGGAATAACCAGACTGCATAAATCCTCACATGCTCCTGCATGAGCCTCAGGGGCTGCATGAAAGTATAACCTGTATAATTACTAGGGCTGGGTATTGTTCAAAGATTTTCAGTACCGATATTGTGAATTCGATACAGGTACCTGAACAATACTTTTTTTTTCAATACCAATTTTTTTTTTTTACAACATCACACATTCATACGGTACAAATCTTTCTTTTCATCCTTTTTTCTAGCTCCTTTACACCTGTGTGACACACACTGCAGTCAAGCCTATCAGAGTACAACAACACAACTACGTGAGCCCCGTCTCTGTGCATATCGTAGAGTTTGTCCTGCCTGCCTCTACGACGTGCAACATTACACAGCCAATCACAAGCATTATTAGATCTTGGTACAAGCATGCTTATTGGCTCACTGACGCTGATGAGATTTACTCCTCAGGTTTTGAAATTTGGTATTGAATGAGAAGGCATTTTTCAGTACTCAGTACTATAGAGGCAAGTCGGTCGGTGCCTAATAATATCAAAGTTTGGTACCCAGCCCCATTTTTGAATTTTAGTAGCCGCCTTTTTGGCTTGTATCACTGTTATTGGACTTAACTGTAATTTGACGTTTTGACTTTACATCCAAATATCCAAACCACTCAAACTTCAATTGTTGTCTGTTCATTTTGACACAGGGTAGCGCCACATCCGTTTTCCTGAGAAATCTCCGGCAGGTCATGTACAACCTGCTTATTACCAACCCTCCCTGGCTGGCTCCCACCGCAGTGAAGAAATATTTTACCCAGGTGTTGCAGTGTCCTCGGTGTAAGACAGGCCTGTGGCCTTTTCTGGAGACGGCCGTCAGGTAAACCTCATATCACACAAGATTTGTCTAATTATTCTAATTGCATTTTAAATGTTTGGAAACGGATACTTTTCCCATTAAATGTAACCATATTATGTAATTAATAAGCCCTCTTGACATTTATAAAAAAAAAAAGAAGTAATAACATATAATGTTCTCATATATTTCTTTATATATGTGTGTGTGTGTGTGTGTTCCTTCAGTTACTGCCTGTCCAGTGAGGTCACTTGTCACCCACTCCCTGGACCGGCCCTGCCAACACTGTTACGTTTCCATAGTGACCTCCTGGCATTTTTCCTCAAGCTCTTCCAGGGGGAACTCCACTCTGTCACAACTGGGTAACAACTTCTAAATATACAGTGTGGGAGATAAGGGCAGGCAGGGCTTTTTCTTCTTTCTGTTCATTAACAAAGCTCCTAATCTTTGTTAATGAAATGAGTGTTACATCTGATGGTCTATTCTTCCTTCATTCACTCCTGCCTTTCTCTGCCTTTCTCAGCGATTTTGTGCTGCCCGGGGGAACAGGAGTGTCTAAGGGTTCAGCATCAGGATCTTTGCTGTATGGAACATTCTGGACTGTGTGGGAGCGCTCCACGCTGTTGTCCAAAGCTGTGAAACAACTAACCCAGCTCTTGGTAAAGGCTCTCATTGAGGTAAATGCTGTGGAACTCGTGCATCGTTCATTCTCATTGGATGGTGTGTTATACCACCCATAGTCTATATCCACGACGTTCCACTTCCGGGATTGCTCTTGTTCTGCTGGAAATTCTGCCGGATGTCCGTATTCGGACGTACGTTACCTTCCGCTTTCTTTGTGTTGTAATTTTAAACTCCGGTCGATTTTATGAGGACTATGGTCAGCTGCTCCTCAAACAGCTAGCTAGACTATCTGTCGAATCTGAGGTTTTTGTTGCACGACTAAAACAACCTTTGAACGTACACATGTTCCACCAAAACAAGTTCCTTCCAGAGGCTATTTTGCAGAGGCACTGTGGCTCCACTCGGCGCTTAGCACCCATGCAATCATTGTGATTGGTTTAAAGAAATGCCAATAAACCAGAGCACGTTTTTCTCCCATCCCGGAATGCTGTGTGGACTAGTCAGACCCTCCTCTGCAGCGCTGTGGAGGAAGGTCTGGCAATGCGACACTATACCACCCAAGACAGTTGCCAGTTGGGTCAGATTTGTGATTGGACCAGCGAAAACAAGTGACTCCTACTCTTAGAGCTTGCTAACTCCATACCGTGATGTTGTTTATCTTCACTGAAGGACGCTGAGAGGGATGAGAAGCAGAAGCTGCATTTGGCGGACACCCTGCTGGACCTCCTGTCTGTGTTGGTGGAGTTCTGGTGTCAGCAGCACTTCAAACTCAACCAGAACCTGGTTGAAAAGGGGCTAAAAGACCTAGCAGAGCATTTTGCTGTTATCAGCCAGGGTATGGAAGAAAAACTGAAAGGAAAAAAAAAAAAAAAAAACGTATACTTATATAGTTCATACATGCGCCTTTTTTCATTTCATTTTGTCTGCATGTATGCATGTGTGACTAATAATGTAGTACAAATGTCACTTTTCAGCTGCTACTACTTTAAGAAATACTGCACCAGAAAATAGAATGTGCAATGAGAAACATAATTAACAAGTATTTATAAGCAATCACAATATGTAGCAGAATAATTACCATTATAAAAAAAAAAAGGGTCTTCTGAACAAGCCAAATTCATTTTTACTCTTAATCAGTCAATCAATCAATTCATCACTGACAGTATGGTATCTGATGTATTGTCCCTCTGTTTCGTCCTGTAGATGTGTCTCCAGTGGTCCTGGCTGAACAGCTGGCTGTCAGGATTCGCTCCACCAGACTTAAGTTGGTGATGGTGGATGCTATATTCAGGAATATTTGTTGCAGGAATGGATTCACAGTTGGGGATGAACCCCTGTCTCTCAAGAAAATGGTGTGTGTGTGTGTGTGTGTGTGTGTGTGTGTGTGTGTGTGTGTGTGTGTGTGTGTGTGTGTGTGTGTGTGTGTGTGTGTGTGTGTGTGTGTGTGTGTGTGTGTGTGTGTGTGTGTGTGTGTGTGTGTGTGTGTGGTTGTGTGTGTGTGTGTGTGTGTGTGTTTTTCTTGTTCTTCACTCACTTCACATTTCCCATTACTTACCCATGGGAAACCTCGTTTTTTTTTTTTTTCTTCAGTCCTGTGTTCATTTAGCCATTGACATGCTTTATCATAATTTGAGCCATGATGCACCTCTTACTTATGTGAATCACAGCAGTCATGTGCTGCCTAGTTCAGTAAGTCATGAAGACATTCGGTGACATTTTGTAAAATATAAGTTTCCAGAGTTCAGTTGGCAGCCATTTACAGTCCGTGGACTTTGCTTTGAAAGTGATTTTGGCAAAAATAAGAGTGTCTATGATCTTCAAATTCTGATCAAACTAGACACACACACACACACCACTGTTTGTAAAACACAGCAAATATAAAAGTAATTGAATAAACTAACTATATAACTGATTAAAAAAAAAAAACTGATACAACTGATACAGTTTTAGTTATTTTGTTTTCTTTTCCACTGGACTTTTGTGTTACAGTAAAACTCAAATATGTTGCATTAGTTAACATGGCAGTGTGAAAATTGATATAGATTATATTACAGTTCTCTGCTGTAGAAACAAAGATGGCTGAAGGGGTCTACCCATTATATTACCTAGCAGGAGAACATCTGGCTTTCTCACTCACGGTTGACGTCTTTGTGCCTCTTCAGTCCCCTAAAGACACACAAGCATCCAGTTGAAGTCACTGTTTAAGGCACTGTCTGACCTTGTGTGTCTGTGTGACTTCTGACAGGTGCTGTCCTACCTGCCTGCTCTTGGAAGTTTAGCTCAGAGTCCCACCGATGCTAGCCTCAGGACCAGACCCACCTCCCACAGCTGCACCAGCCAGGGGACCGGCTGCAGGTCAGTTACACACAGCTGTCCGTCTGTACCACTGTTTTTTTTTTTTTTTCTTCATAAGAACCTGAGGCAGAACGTGAGGACATACATGCAGAGGTGGGGGCTGCACACATGCCAATAGTTTAGTCTTATTTTCAGTGGCTAATTTTCATTAGACTACATTTTAAACTACCAACCCTTAAGTAAATGTACTCATGTTCAAAGATCAGCCTGGGGGTTTTAAATGGCAGTGTGTGCAGATCATTATTATAAGTCTATTGCTCTTCTCTCTTGGAACTCAGTGTTGTAGGTAGTCAGAAAAACACTTGATAAATTCAGTCATTACCTTTTTTTTATCATTGTGGTTTGTTGCTTCCCCAAACGTTTCTTGAAGGCACAGTGCACATTTTAGAAAATGAACAGAAAGTGGTGTTTAACAGCATACGTGTTGCTGCTGCTCAGATGTCTCTCAGGCTGTGTAATGAACTCACCACTTTCTGTTATCCCGTCAAATTAGCTGCGTCGTTTTTCCTAGCTTGTGTGTCTAAGATAACAGAACTATTCAACCAACAGTCGACTCTGCCTCCATTGTCAGGTTTCCACCTATAGATTTAAGGGCAAAACGGGTGGAAATGTACAGACCCAATGAGAAACGGGAGTGAAAGGAACAAAGGAACACCTGGAGAGAGGATGTGTGTGTGGGTGGGTTGGTGGGTGGGTGGTTGGGGTGAGGAGCAGAGATGCATGAATGAAGGGAGCGAGGAAAAGCTAGAGAGAGGCAAATGGAGGTCAGACGGAGTGTGAGGAGTTGGCATGTGATGGGTCATGCCCAGGTCTGATCCTATCAGTGTGTGCTGGCTGACAGAAGGGGTGCAAAGGGAGGTTAGACCCCCTCCTCACACACACACACACACACACACACACACACACACACACAGTGCTGAGTCTGATTTGGACAGTAAGCCGACAGTTAGACAGACTAGGATATCCCATCAGGCCTTTGTGTCTTCCCTTACCACCACCAGCTCTCATGCCCACCGCCCTCCCCTCCCCTGTTCACCTCTCTTGATCTTCCCTCGCATACTAAATCTCTCTCTGAATGCAATCGTACACACACTCTCCATACTTGGTATCAGACATCTGCTGTTCCACCAGCAGGTAGTTTGGCCTGGAGAAGGGCGGGAGCCACCAGGGAGCGGGTTCATGCAAAGGCTACTGGCTCATGCGCTGACCCGATCCACTCTTCCCTCCATCACTGCTTTCTACTTTCTGCTCTTCCCCCAGTTTCAAGGGTTTAGTTTGTTTTGACATAGACGAGAGAGAAACCGAATAAAACAAGGAATGCAGTCTGTGCGGATGAGATCAAGGAATGCCAAAGGGCATGCAAAATCATCTGACCCTGAAAGAAAGAATGAAAACCAAATGACAAAGCCTGTGACGAGTTACGAAAACAGAAACCAAAAGGAAATCTTGTTTCCTCATTCTTCATGCTTTAATTCACGATCATTACACATATTCTCAGTGACGTTGACACTCTCAATCAATTAGCACATTTACGAGGCTGACGCGCTCCTCAATATCTTTTTCAATACGATTCTGTTGTTGGAACTGCTATGATTCAGTAATATAATTTAAATATTGTATGTAAGAAATCAACTATATTTATAGTTGGAGCACTTAGTCAGTAATGCATAGTCCTTAACAGGACAAGGCATGAAAACAGCACTTCTGTAAAGTTTGAGTTGAAATAGCACACACGTGATTGTAGTTTCAATAGTATTTATTTATTTTTTAAATGGTTTCAGTCCGGTTTTATCTGCCTTGTCAAACTGTCGGTTGAACACAAGATACAATCCTGGCAAGATGTTTGGTATTGGATTCATGAAAAGCTGTAAGGACGCATTAGGCTGTTTTTACTGCGACTTGAAGCTGCTGTAGTGTGTGAGATGGCGAGTGTGCTTCTTCTGCACCAACACACACGCGCTGGCGTCAGGGCACACGTCCAAGCCATACCAAGCTGACAGGCCGGCTGATTGACCGACTGTTTAGATGGCCGTTTGACTTGCCGGCTGGCTGCGTGGCAGTGAGTGCTGTTAGCAGAAGGGAAGCTGTAATTAAACAAAAATTTTCTCCTGCTGGCTTAATCAAGCACTGTGTATTGCCGTTTTTTTTTTTTTTTCAAGCCATTTAACTGTCATTACTTTGGCTCCATTTCTTCTAACCAGACCTGCATATAGTCAATATCAGATGGGTTTAAGAAAAGCCTGTACATCAACTCCACTAATAGTTCAAAAATGGAAACAGATTAAAAAGGATTTTTTTTGTTTTGACCTTTTTTAGTAGAATTAAAGTGAGTGGAAAATGTAATGCATAGATTTCTCTTGCTGTGGCATTCGACATGCACTTCCCCCTTACTTCCATTAGGCTGTCTCTCACTAGTTTCTTGAGAGTCGGCCTCCAAGGGCACACGCTGCCCCAGGCCCAGAATTGATAGCTGGGCCACTGACAGCAGGCTGGCCTCCGAAAGTAGACCATGAGGGAAAGAGAGACTGGGGCGTAGACAAGCCAAGTACTGTCAACCTCAACTGTTGCCAGCCTATATGGACAGGGGACACTTGGGTGAAGTGGTTTGAAATGAGAAGTGGTACGCCCTTATACCAGACACTCTTATGGACTCTCTCACTCACACACACACACACACACACACACGCACATGCACACGCACACACAGATCTTGTCTCTTCTCAGCCTTGTCCCTGCTAATAACAAGCAACGTGACAGGACGTGTGTTTCCTCCTCACTGCTGGGAGCTCCTTCCTGGCTTCTGAACAAGCCAATTACCAGGGAACAAGCCTCTTCCCTGTAATACGGATGGCACTCCGCTTCAATACAGCGCACGCGCACGTGCACAGACGTATACACTCCCAGACACCTGTCAGGCTTCATGCAGGCAGATCTCCCATACCCACTCACAGGACTAGTGACAGCCCACAGCTATTAGCACGCCACTACTTTGAAGAGGCTTCACTTTCTTTTACTAGTTATTCCTCCTAATGTGCTTGCTCACATTGAATCCTCCGTCTCTGCATTTGAGGCGTTAAGTGGGAGGAAAAGTGCTTTGGAGACGGGAATGGATGATTGGGTGTGTGAAGTAAAATGTGTGTGTGTGTGTGGCCAACACAGTAGGGGTTTGACAGATATTGTCAGATTTCATATAAAATGATACGACGCCACAAGGGATTCATTTGCTAATGCCACTTTTCACAGTACAGTTATGCCCGTTTCACTTTCTGTACGAGTAGGTCTCCTCACTGTCGTGCTAAAATGGTCAGTCATTAAAACTTTGGACTTGTTTCTATGTAAATCATGGATAATCTCTTATTGACTTAAGTTCAGCACACGCTTGTATATTTTCTCATAACCTCTTTGACCATGTCCTTTGTCTCCATACAGTGCTCAGAGCTCATTGGTGAATGAAACAAGCCCAGGGCAAGAGAACATCCCCAGAGGTCTGAACAGAGTCAACGCAGCAGGTAAGGCACATACAGTACAGTCATACACACATACACACACCACTGCAATATAGCTGCACATTTGCAAGGAGCAGACTTTTAATGGACTGATGCACTGCACTAGGTCATCAGTAAAGAGGGACATGATAGCTCTGTCATCACTTTCAGTTTAATGAAGAGCACATAATGTATGGAGAGAGTGATTGATTTGCATCGGACCCCGCTTCCATCTAGTCAGCTGTAAAGGCAACTCGGCTGCATAATCCGGCCCGTCGTGCGTGTTCGGGGCAGAGTTTGGGCCACATTACGCCGCCGCCTCCTCCTCCTCCTCCACTTGTTCTATTCGCATTGATATGCAACGCTGCACTTTCTGTTTTGTTTTGCCTTTTCCTCATGTCTTATTCACCTTTTTTTAAAAAAAAAAACATATTGGATAAATAAATAAATGGCACAGACAGAAATAATGGCTTCCTCGCACAAAACAATAACACATATTAGTACGCACAATGCACCTCAGATCTCCATTTTAGGGATATTAAATGCAGCAATTAGAGTGTGCTGCAGATACACAGATGCTGCACTGGTGGAACTTCCTGCAATTAGAGGCATGGCACTCTTTGTGAACTCCTGAAGGTGTCAGAGCTCATATCTCCCCCCCCCCCCCCCTCCACCTGATCAGAAAGGCCCTGTGCTGGTGCGGTGGAGGGGTGGAGGGAGTGGAGGAGGGAGAGCTGAGGCAGGAGACTCAAGGCTGTTGGCATGTGTTGTTTTTCCACTACGTGATCTCTATACCGATGTGGTCGGCATTAATTTTTGATGAACCATCGGCACAGCATCCTCCCCTCTCGCCCTCTCATCCCATCCCATCTCATCCCAGTCTCTTTCTCTCCCTTCCTCTCTTTCTCTTACAGGCTTTCTTACCCACAAATGTAAGCTTGCTTTTTTATGTGCTGCACTTTTTTTTGCTTTGGTGCATCTGTCTCGCCTCCTGGAACCTCAGTATCTTTGTCAAAGTAGCTGAGAGGGGTTGAGGGATTTGGGATGAACTTGGTCTAATCTTTTTTTCAGTTCCGTATTTGCTTCTGGAGGCTCAGCAGAGACTTCAATCTAAATCAGCCTAAACATACTGTTGTCAAATGTTTTTTTTTTTTTTTTTTTTTTTGTTTTTTAATAGCTGAAACATGTTTGGTTTTAGCTTCATGTCATCGTGAAACAAACTATTCAAGGCAACATTCACACAGCATAGTTCATAAGCTAGGTTCTTTGTTCTTGGGAATTTAAAGCTACTCCAGGCAACTTTATCCAGCAATGAGAAACAACTATGTAAAAAGTTGGTGCTTTGATAGATTATCAAAATATATTCATTTTACATTAGTACATGGAGTTTCATCTTAAACCTGAGTGGAGGTCTAATCAGCCCAAGCACACCGTAACCAAACTCCTTGACTCCCATTTTGGTCAGCAGCACTATCTGGAGGTGGGTTGGGCGAGACTGGAACATAAGCTACCTCAGGAGTCTCTGTGGTGCAGATTGGGCAGTGCAAACCCTGTCTCAGTGATGTTAATTTCTTTGGCCGTCAGCTATTTTATGATCTGTTTTTCTAACTCGTGATTTTTGTAGTGAATATTGATTTGGATCTGTGCCTGATCGATCACAACATTCCCACTGCACCGCTATGTGCCATCACTAATAAATATCTTCGTGCCATAGTGTAACAAAAACATAACCAAGGCAAAAGATTTTTGTGAGCCTGGCTTTCACATTACATTTATTCACTTTTGCATTTGTTCACTTGGCAGACAGCTTTGTCCAAAGCAACGTACAGTTGAAGCCACAGTTGATTTGCCTACTATTATTTAACAGACACTCTGTGTTTGTGTCCTCTGTGTTGTGCTTCCTGTTGGCACATATGGGCTCTGTTGCTGCCCAATGTTGTGTTTGACTGATTCAATTAAGGTACCCTACAGTAAAACCCTCACCAGTGGGATTTAAAAAAAAAAATGATGGTCACTTGCGTTAATGCCAGTAGATTCGTTTGTGGCACGGCGTAGTAATCTCCATATAGGGGAATTAACGTGTTGCTTTTAGAGCCAGTGACAGCAGTCGTCTTTAAATAGTTTTAAATGTATCCAATAGCTGGCACTGAATACCTTTCTAACACATTCCTCACAAATGGCATTGGTACAGGCTTCCAGCAGCTTTTCGGTCCAAGCGACATTTTACAGGAGTCTACCAAGCAGACTGAGGGATATAAAGAGCAACACATACATTTAACTTTTCTATTAAAGTGTGAAACAGGGGATTTATAGAAAAGGACAGGCGGATTTATCCTTTCCGTGCTTGTAAATGCTGAGCATGCAATTACCCCTATAATAGAGGCGTTGTGTCCAAATTGGAGCCATTAAAGTGATTTAACAGTGCGTGGATTGGCCCTGGCATTTGCGAGGATGTGTACACATGGGGTGTAGTGGAATGGGTGTTTAATCACAGCGTTTTAGAGCCCGGCAATAGCAGAGCAGCCCGTGTAGAACACTGACGTGCCACACAGTACAGCTTACTCATTAGGGACTGAAGTTTGGACTGGGCTCCACCCTTTGTTTGGGTGTTTTGGATTTTCAGATGTGAAATATCGGTTTGCTTCAATGATTGACCACATTATTGTTTCTGATGCTGATACTGGACAACGACGAGCGTCTGCTTTCTGATGTTGCTTTCGCAAATAACTTTTAGTTAATATGATTTTTTTTTTTTTTAGAGCTGCAACGATTAATCGTTTAATCGATTGGTTGTCAACTCTTAAATGAATCGCCAACTATTTTGGTAATCGATTAGTCGGTCTGAGTAATTTTGTTTTAAGACAAAAGTCTAAATTCTCTGATCCCAGCCTCTTAAATGTGAATATGTTCTAGTTTCTTCTCTCCTCTGTGACAGTAAACTGAATATCTTTTGAGTTGTGGACAAAACGAGACATGTGAGGACGTCGTCTTGGGCTTTTGGGAAACACTGATCCACATTTTTCAGCATTTTCTGACATTTTATAGAGCAAACAACTAATCGATTAATCGAGGAAAAAAATCAACAGATTAATTGACTATGAAAATAATCGATAGTTGCAGCCCTAGATTTTTTTTATAGTTCAAGACATTTTCAGAATGAAAATCGGATATCAGTATAGAATAGTGGGTTCTTGCACTGGATGATGAGTCTAATTTTCATTTGGCTTTACTTTGGCTGGAAGTACTTTACATAAGTTGCAGTCAAGTGCGTGCTTCATCAGCCTTTTGCGTCCTTTGTGTCAAGCGTTTGTGTGTCCTTACTCCTCATTTCTACCGAATGGTTGTTTTTTGACTTCATGAAGCAAATAAGTGACTTATTTTGTATCTAATGGCTTTCTAGTCTCTTCAATTGACATCGGCTTTTGAACATTATTCCATTATGCTTTTTTTTAAACCTTCAACAGCCTGTTCAATGACTGAAATATTCTTATCGTATAAAGCTGCAAGGTCAACTACATGGTGTTACATAAAGTTACGCAACATTTAGAAGTGAAATGTGTAGAGAAATATAATAGACTAAATGTACGTCTAGTGTCACTGCTTCTGAACTGGGCATACTCTTTTAACTTTCACCTTCCTTCTGTTTGTTAGGTTTTGCATCATATTTCTAGGGAGAACATTTTTGATGAACAGTTCTTCCATTTCCCTGTGTGTTTTTTTCCCCTCCACTCTTCAACCTCTATACTACCAGTGGATGACATTTAATGCGTCTTCTGCATCCTCAAAGACACCTCCTGGAAGAAAGGAATTCTTCAGAATGAATAGGATCCAGGATTTTCAATATTTCCCCTATATGCTTTGAAATGCAGGAAACCCTTTTCACTCTATCCTGCACTGCTTTTTCTTTCTTGCCCCCCCTGTTTCCTCCCTCCCTCTCCTTTCTGCCCCAGTATGTGCTCTGTGCGCGCTGGAGAGGAGCCCCTGTACAGGTGTGGCGTCCTGGGGAGAGCTTGTAAAGCATTTATTATGGGCTTTGCAGTCCTGTATTATACTGACAAGCACAGAGCCACTCATGCTTGGCCTTTAACTTCCCTCTGAAGTTCAGCCATACATGAAAAGAGGGGGCTCTGGCCCGCTAATATATTCCTGGTTTAATATTGTATGAGAGAAAAGTGAGGGACGGGGGTAAAGATGAGGGAAAAAAAAGAGAAGAGAGGAGAAGAAAATTGTAAAAATGTAAATGGCATCCTGGAAGTTTTTTTTTTTTTTTTTCCATGCCTGTTCACTGGTAGTTTGCTGATTAAATATCACGTGGTGACACTGGCAGTGCCCAGCAGAGCTTTTGAACCCTGGATCTGTGAAGAATCCTTTTCGAGGCTTTGTGCGTGGGCTGTCTACCATAACTTCCTCTCAAGTAACATAATAGGGACGAGCGGACAGGAAGCGAGACTACATTCTCACCACTACATTCATTCACTCGCCGACTGCCCCGACGTTAACTTTGTTGGGCTCGGGGTGTAGGTGGAAAATCTCTGTGTCTATAAAAGAGGGAAAGAGCGAGGCAAATCAGTCCAACTCTCCATCTTTGTTTTTTTTGTTTGTTTTTTTTGTCCCATTTTTTTTTTCCCTTGAAAGATCTCCCCCGTTTTCTCATCTAATCTCTCTTCTTAAATCGCATCCTCATTGGTGGGTCGTACTTTTTTAGGTCAGTTTTTTTTTGGGTATTTGGGGACATCTCTGTGGTATTTTATTGGCGTGTTCACCATATCGAGGGGGACAATGGGCAGGACATCGGGGCACACCCTAATTTTGGATTTCTCTCTTCTCTCTTTTGGGTGTGTTTGTCCGTTGTGCGTGTCCTGATCGAAGGAGAGACCCTCCTCCACAGAGCTTGCAAAAGGAACCAAGTGGAAACAGTGCTTCAGATCCTGGCGCTTCCTGGCACGGACATCAACGTTAAAGGTAAGACTCTCGCTTTCCCTTTTCTCTGTAACTTCTGTCTCACCGTCATCTGATTTCACTCCCACTGTTTGCTCTAGGCTTTCGAAGAGCGATTAACATGGGGGGGGGGAAGAGGTGAGAAGAAATAGAAGTGTGTGCGTCATCATTGAGGTTAACCTTTAGCTAAAATGTAAAGGGAGTGTCTAGATAAAGCCGGATGGGTTTAGAGGCTGAGATTTATAGCTTCACGGTGACTTTGCTAAGTGAATCGAATCACTTTTGATATTTCAGACTGACTTTCTTTTGTCCCTTTTAGGTCAAATACAATGACTTCCCCTCCTTTTATGGAAATGTTGTGCTGTTTCAAAGGTTTCTCCGATTTTGTAATAGCCCTGTAATAGCAGCCTAAATCAACTTGCATCTTTTGGAAGGAGGCTTATGCAAGAGGCAATCAGGCAGAACTATGTTCAAAATGGTAAAATTACCGCTGTCACTTTGCAGTTGTCTCCCTAAACAAGGCCCCGCGTTAACAGAGGCAGAACATCTTCGGTTGGAGTCGTTTCTCGTCAGATCTACGTTGTGATGTTCTCTAAATGGTCTAATTTTTATTCTTTAGGACTTGTCTATCCGTAACCGTTTTTAATTTTTGGAACGACTGTTGTTAAACATGATCGACTGAAATGCCAGTTTTTGTATAATTATTTAAGGCGCACATGGGCGGTGGTTAGTAACCTATTTGTAACTCCCAGACAAGAATTTCAAGCAGTCTAACGGCACACTCATAATAGCTAATCAGTCTTTAGCAGCCAGTCGTGTTAATGTCTTTTGACTTATGGCAGAGGAAAAGACAGATAACTCATAAAAAAAAAAAAAAAAAAAAAAAGTAAGTTCTCAAAAACAATTGCTGACGGCTGTGTCTCGTCTGTTTCTCCCAATTGTAGCACAGAGGTCCTCTAATCAGCCCCCTGCTAGCTTATTTGTTAGCCAAGTTGTTAGCACTCAGAGCTAACCAACAACTTAGCCACAACAGAGTGGGTTAGCCCGCTCATGCTACAATAAGTCTCTTTAATCTTTCATCATGACACTCCGGTCACACGTCTAATACCATATTTTAGGAGATGTACATACCTATTCAACTGCTTGATACGCAAAATTCTTCACGAAATATTGCTCCTTAGTTATTAAGTGTTAGCTATTTTATGTAAATTCTTGGCAGAAAGCAGAGTTGTTAAATGTCAGAGATCATTAAAAGGTATATTTAAGCTTTTTAACCTCCAAAAGATTTAAACAATAACAAAAGCGTAAGTGGCTTGTTTGTGTGCTTGTTTTGTTGACCATGTAGACCATGCAGGCTGGACGCCTCTGCATGAAGCGTGCAACCACGGCAGCACTGCGTGTGTGGAGGCTTTGCTACGTCACCGCCCTGCACCTGTGCTTAATAACCAGGTGGGTGGAGTCAGCCCGCTGCAGGACGCCGTGCTAAACGGACACGTGGACATCGCCAAAATGCTACTTGAGCATGCAGGTGAGTGAACTTCATCAAAACACACGGAGACTCTGTGCTTTTAGAGTGAGAGCTGACATCAGGAATGACACAAAGCATTGGTTTCATACAAAGACCATAACATGTGAACGTAGTCTCCGTGACGTCGCCCAAAGGTTTCTCAAGAGCCAAAATGAAGCTCAAAGTGGCAGCGCCTGACGTTGGCTAATCCAAAAATGGGAAAAGAAGTGGAGCGTGGATGGAGCCACTCCCCCAACCCCTCCCAGTTGTCATGAAGGGGGAACTTAGCTTTAGAGACCAAAACCATTTTTGTACCAGGCTCGAAACATGTTTAATTCTGCTGTAAAGTTGGGCATTTAAACATGAGGGTCTATGGGGATTAGTCTATATCCATGACGTTCCACGTCCGGTACGCTTCGATGCCGACGGAAATTCCGCCGGTTGTCCTTCTTTTTCGGCGGGATGTCCGTTACCTTCCGCTTTCTTTGTGTTGGAATTTTAAATTTAGATTCATGAGGACTATGGTTAACTGCTAGACTATCTGTCCAATCTGAGTTTTCTGTGGCATGACTAAAACAACCTTTGCACGTACACGTTCCACCAAAACAAGTTCCTTCCCTTGCAGCGGCGCAGGGGCTCCGTCCGGCGCTTAACGACAAGACAATTGTGATTTCAGGTTAGTTCTTTCTGTAGTACCCTTTGTAAGGTCAAACTGTGACACACATAGTGGTGTTGGTGCTTTATTTTGTCAATATCATTACTCAGGCAGGTTCAGTTAAAAAGTGCTACTCTAACTGTATGTGTATATGTCCTAATTTGATGGGATACACTCAGCTGTTTATTCATATGTCTTCATGTAATCCATCTTCCTTGAAACGATTCATTAAACCAAATGGTCCTCGTCACATTGATGGAATCATATAATGTTAAAATAAAACACCTTTAACTTGGCTGCCAAGCGAGCTAATCTGTAGAATTAGCCATTCAGCTAATGATTTACTGCAGTGGTGGGCTGCATGTCACTGCTGCTGTAGCCAAGACACACTTTACATTTAATGTAGCCAACAAATGCAGCGGAGTTTACTGAAAGATTGAATGCTGCTTTCGACCTTATTAGCGGGGCCAGTTTTATCTCAGCTAGCCTCTTGGTAGAGTGAGCGACCTTTTTGATGATGGGGCTTTTAAAGGGGCAGTCCACCGATTTTACACATCACATTCAGTTCATTCATCACACAGATGACTACTTTAGCCTCTGGAGGCAGTTTGTATAATGTCTTATCTGGCTCTGGAGCTCTGCAGCTCTCTAAGGTCTGAAGAAAATAACCCTGGTGATGTCATTCGAGTTAATTCGGCTCAGGCATTGAGACTGCATTTTCTTAGCAGAACGCCTGTGTTACAACCTGGAGGCGTGGAGTTTGAAGGACATGGGCCATTTAGCCGACGTGGAGAATCTAACCAAAGACGGTATTAATTTGCATTATGGGAAATGTAGGATCTACGTTTTTTTGGGCTTGATCCACACTTAAGATGAAAACTTAGGATATCTTACTAGAATATCCCTTTTGTGATATGTACAATTTGTTAACGTTACGTGAGAGTACATTACGGTTACATACACATAAAGAATTATGGGCTGCACACATACAGTTTCCCA
The DNA here is from genome assembly GCA_023631565.1 of Gymnocephalus cernua. Lineage (NCBI taxonomy): Eukaryota > Metazoa > Chordata > Actinopteri > Perciformes > Percidae > Gymnocephalus > Gymnocephalus cernua. Next base: position 22,391,848 of record CM042425.1, read on the forward strand.
AGACAAAAAGAATTGGTACTGGGCCCCAGAGGCTGTAGCAGGTGTCTGCTTCTTCACTGTATGAATTGTAGATCATCTATACCATCTCTCCCTCTGCCCCCACTGCTTGTCTTTATAATCCTCATGCAGTCCTGCACTGCAGTGTCTGTCCAAACAGATTAGAGCATCACCTCATAGATGTCTGTTAATGTCTTTTTGACAAGATTAGAGGAGTCAGGATCCGCCGCGTGCGAAATTCACACACAGGTTTTTGTGGAAATGTGTCACAACACAACTACTGTAGTTTGTGCGCCGGCATGTTTGCATGTCACATACAGTCTGAGCTCAGGAGGGTTGAAGCGAGCGTGACGGGTGTCATAGCTCAAGAGTGGCGGTGGCGTCGCTGGGTGTGCGGCAGATGCGTGGGATGCGTGTGTGTTTTTGGGGAGGGGTGTCATTTGCCAGCGTTGAACAAGTCTCCCATGTTACATACCTCTGCCTCTGCTCACCTCTCAGTTTGACTAATTATAGTTAATTTGATCCGACTTTTCCATTAACACATGTACATATTCTGTCCTCAAAAAATAAATTAGACTGGGATTGTTTAGTCCCGGAGAGGAAACAAGAGAGCGCTCTCTTTTTTTTCTTTTTTTTTCTTTTTTTTTTCTTTCCTCGGTAACAGCAGGGAGAGCAAATTAAAAGAGGTCAGCGGAAGAAGCAGCTATCTGTATCTGTAAAATTAGAAGATAAAGAGAGTGTGTCTGTGCAGCAGACGTCTGGCCTGCTGTCTAGGCCAGGTCTCTTCTCAGGTACCAATCAGAACAACAGGAATAAGAATACTCCCAACCTGAAACACCTGCAGGCTTGTACATTATACTGCTTTTTCTCACTCACTCTCTCCTGACTGTTTGCTATTTCCTCTCACCTTGATGGCGGGTTGTCTAAAGGCTACAGCAGGGAGCTGGTGGAGAGGTGATCCTCTTGACTCCAGGCTACACTGTCTCTTTTGGTCTCTTTTCTGTGATCTTCATCTTGTTGCCATGGACACCATCGATAGGCCAAGCATTTTCTGTCTTCTTTTTGTTAAGATCTTTAAGTCCTGGCTGTTAAATGTGGAAAGTTTTGGCTTTGGGGGCTACAACATGCTTAGTTACTGTAAGCATCTTTATGTTGTTGTTCATTCCAGCAGGACTTTTGTGCTCATGGCAGCATTTCTAACACCCATACATCAGACTACCTTTTACATTTTATGTCCAGGGAGAATCGCTGCAACGTCCCATGACAGGAAAACAGGCTAGTGGGCCGGATGCATTTCCATTTCCATTTCTCTTTCTCTCTCTCTTTCTCTTTCTCTTTCTCTTTCTCTCTCTCTCTCTTTCTCTCTCTCTCTCTCTCTCTCTCTCTCTCTCTCTCTCTCTCTCTCTTTATTATAGTCCTGTGTTTTATTCCTCTGAGTGCCTGCTACATCTCCTGAAACTATATTTTCCATTGGGGCATTCACCCTGCTGTTTGCAACAGAAAGGCTGAACCTAGCTGCCAAGGATCTGGTAGGCCAGAGAGGGCAACACTGACACTGGCACACCAACAAAGCCTTTATTTGAGAGTGATCTCACTCCTTTGTAAGCCTGTCTGCTTGGAGGCCTGGGCTGTGTGTGTGTGTGTGTGTGTGTGTGTGTGTGTGTGTGTGTGTGTGTGTGTGTGTGTGTGTGTGTGTGTGTGTGTGTGTGTGTGTGTGTGTGTGTGTGTGTGTGTGTGTGTGTGTGTGTGTGTGTGTCTCTTTAGGTGTGAATTGTAAGGGGGAGGGATGAATGGATCCCACCCCCTACCCCCTCTACCTCAGTCCCTCCAGGCTTATGGAGCTGGCATGCAAAGGATGCCATGGCTGAGGGCAAGGCTGACTCTGCTCTCCTCCCCTCCTCCTCCCATTGCCCAAGGCCACCCCACATGACCCTTTGTGTGTGTGTGTGTGGCTTGTTTTTACTCGGTATGCAGTGTCCTTAGCTATATATTTTGGTGTATGCATGCACAAATATTTTCTTGAATCTCAAATGCTGTAATGATTGCTGGCTTGTAATTAAGTGTGTGTGTGTGTGTGTTTGTGTTTGCTGTTTCCCTGTGCCCCTTCATCATCTGGTAGGAGTGTTTAAATTTTGCAGGGTGGCCAGGGCAGCCGGTACCCTTGATTGGAATGGAAATTGACCCGGAGCCTTTAGCTGTGCAGTTCAGACCTGACACACACACACACACACAGCGGAGGCGTGTCAGTGAGCAAAGAGGGTGGAGAAATAAAGAAAAGAGCCTTTAAGCTGTCAGCACTCTGCCCTGTGAACGTAATCACTGATGGCGTCCTCTCAATACAGCCCACCGTGTTAGTAAGCACAGCCAGTCCACCGCGACTTGGAAACACACACACAGACTAATTTAGATTCTTGGAGGGGAAAGTGTATAGGAGCAGAAAGAAAGAATTGTTCAGGTATGTGTAAAGGTGTTTTAATTGTTTCTCATTTGTCTAATTTTGTAATTTAGTTTGTTTTTGTTTGGCTTGAGTCAAGTTCAGAGAAGGCAAGAGAGGTTGCTACATGACTGCGTCTTCATGTTTTCTTTGGAGTATTGTGCATCTCTGGTACACACATACACACACACACACACACGGTCGGTTTACGTGCAGCATCCTGAGGTCCCTGCAGATCTTAATGTGAATGAGTGTTTGTGGAGCAGAAAGATGTCATTTGCTCAGTGGCACAGGAAACGCACAGTCCCCTCGGACCGCTGTAGTCAGTCATGGTTTGTCTCTGTCTGTTTGTCTATCTCTGTCATAGATCTCTCTCTCTCTCACTCACTCACACACACACACACACGCACGCACGCACGCACGCACACACACACACACACACACACACACACACACACACACACACACACACACACACACACACACACACACACACACACACACACACACACACAGTGCTTTAGACACACTTGGGCTGCTTCACTGTCAGCACGGTAAAGAAAGTTCATTCTTCTTAGCACTTATTTCCCTGTGGGTCCTGAACTGGCAACTGCGTGGAGCTGAGCACTCGTACCATTAGAGGTGAGGCTATGTTTGGAGCCCTTGGCTTCACTCGGGTGTGTTGATGTTTCAGCTGCGGGTTTCTTCAGGCACTATTTCAAGGACTTCCCTCGCTGGGAATTTTAGACTAGATTTTTCATCTTTCTCCTCTCTTCCTGTCTCTCTCTCTCTCTCTCTCTCTCTCTTTCTCTCTCTCTCGCGATCCACCCCCCAACCTTTCTTTCTGTGTTTTGGGGTGGCTGCCAGGATTAAGTCTGGAGCTCTATCCAACAGTCTCCCCGGTCGTTCTTCAGCGTGCTCTAAGAGGTGGGAGAGAGCTCCCTTTTTCTAGATGAACCCTATGTGTGCATGTTTTATACAGATGAGGCTCAAAGTAGGTGGTGTGGGTGATGATTTTGTGATTTGTTACCAAAGGCTTCCTTCAGGCCCAGCACCACCTTTTTTATAGTGTACAAACACGCCTTGTCCCTTTTTGAACAGCTGCAGCGTTTGGTGAGCGTGAAGGCCACAGCGAGCTAGCTTCAGTGAAGAGGAAAGAGCGGAGGCCAAGGAACATTACCTGAAGTATTTCTAATGTATTTTACTGTCCTCTTTCGCTTACAAGGTTCAGCAGGAATGTAATATATTTATTTGTAAGGACCACATAATAATAAGTGATGGTGGATTTGTAAGTGTGGAAAGAAATTGCTCTTCCATCCACAAAGCCAAGTTTCAAGGTTTAGTTTGTTTCTTTTGTCCGCTTCTGGGGCCATTGAAAATGTAAACAAGATAGTCACAGGCCAAAGATGATGATGTTGTTGGCCGTGAAGATCGTTCTCTGTCCTCCAACCCTGAACTCATCATACACTCTAATCGTGGTACTCTTTTCTTTCTCACCCTTTAATTAAAATGACGACTCCAGATGGAATTAATTAGCATATTATTTATATATGTATATACATACAGTATCTCACAAAAGTGAGTACACCCCTCACGGTTTAGTGCATATTTCATTATATCTTTTTAATGGGACAACACTGAAGAAATTACACTTTGCTACAATGTAAAGTATTAAGTGTCCAGCTTGTTTAACAGTGTTAATGTGCTGTCCCCTCAAAATAACTCAACACACAGCCATTAATGTCTAAACCGCTGGCAACAAAAGTGAGAGATACCTAGAGATTGGCATGGGGTACTTTTCATAAAATCATCTCTCAATGCAAATCAAACCAGCTATTAGAATAACCGTCATAAAACCATGCCAATCTCTAGGTATGGTGAAGGGTATGTGATGATGTGGGGCTTTTTTAATTCCAAAGGCCAAGGGAACTTTATCAGGATGCACAGTATACTGGATCCATGAAATAACTGGCCTTAAAAATAAAAATCTGCCTGCCTCTATGGGAATTTAACATAGGGGTGTACTCACTTTTGTTGCCAGTGGTTTAGACATTAATGGCTGTGTGTTGAGTTATTTTGAGGGGACAGCACATTTACACTGTTATACAAGCTGTACACTTAATACTTTACATTGTAGCAAAGTGTAATTTCTTCAGTGTTGTCCATTAAAATATATATTGAAATATTTACTAAAACGTGAGGGGTGTACTCACTTTTGTGAGATACTGTGTGTGTGTGTGTGTGTATATATATATATATATATATATATATATATATATATATATATATATATATATATATATATATATATATATATATATATATATATACACACACACAGGCAAGACAAAATTCAACAACGGGTGTTGAAAAGCAACAATGTTTGAATGTTTGAATTCTGGTGGAGTGAAGTATACATTCTATACAGTTGGGCGTGTTTGCTTAAGTCATTATTTCAATAAGAAACTAAACCCTGCAGCGTTTTGTGTTGTACTTTTAAAGAGTTTGGAGCAGCAGTAAGGATGGTTGGTACAGTGGGAGCAGTTAGGTCGTTCAGCGAGAAGGTTAAGTGAGTCTGAAGTTCCCAAGTTTAACTTTGCCATCACAAAGTCAAATGTAAAGGCTTCATATAATAAAGAGAAGGGTCTGTGTTTTAAAAGGTGCAGTCAAATGTGACAGCATTGCTACTGCTGCTATAGCAATGAAATTAACACCCAATGGGTTAAATTTGTATGAAATGACTGTGCCCAAGAGAGCTTTGCAGACGCTGAATTCTAAAATCACAGTCTGTATCTATATGTTTATTGCTTTAGTTGCTTTAGTCTTCTGTGGTTATGGAGTATTCCAATCTACCTCTGTCAAATTAACTTCCATATAGTTTGAATAACTAAATGAGCCTGTGTGCATGCTAATGGCATCATAGGAAACTGTTTATTTGCGTGCACAATGATGATTCAGTGCATGACATATTATTAGAGCAAACGGCTGATGGCAGCGATTAGCCTTTTCTGATTCAAGAGACCGGTTAAGAGTTAATTTATTTATTTATCACCCAGTGCTGATCAGCATCCAGTAAATCAGAGTATATCTGATAACTTTTCTCACTAGACGTGTTGGAGCGGCAGAGGATTACACAAAGCTAGCAGTTGGTGTCCATGCTTTTACATCCTACATCCCATCGTTATCTGCCCCACCTCCTCTGCAAGGCTGTGATCCCAACTTTAATCTGTGTCCGACCAGACTGCGTTTGGGCGAGCAGCAGCTCACGGACAGACACAACCCGTTAAGATGACGCTCACCTGTGACTGAGAATACAGAGCCCGTCACTGGCTGTGATGACAGTAGCATTTAAAGGGGAATATAGCAGAGGCGATGCATACCCTAGTACAGTGTTGGGAAAGTTCACTTTCTACATGAACTAGTTCAAAGTTCAGTTCACAAATTTAAAAATGAACTAGTTCAGTTCATAGTTCATACTTCAAAATTATGAACTAAGTTCACAGTTCCAAAAATGAACTAGGTCATAGTTCTTTTTTTTTTTTCCATATGTTGCCGCGAGCTATTTATTTTTTCAAAATTATTGCCACGGCCCATATAGAACCACAGACGGCAATTATTTTATCAGTTTTAACACTGAAACTATGCGTCAGATTTCATCTTCACATCCAATTTTAAATCCTTATCCAACCAGGGTTTACATTAGCATTGAGGCTACTGTACGCAGTTAATGGGATTTGGGGTCGAGGATCTGTCTTGACTGTCTTTTGATTTTTTTTTTTATTTGCTTGCACATACCTTGAAAGGCTCGCCGGGTGCTTCAGTTCAATGTGCCATTTCAGGTTTGCTGTGAGTGTGACTGAAGTGCGGATTTTCTTTTTGAAAGCCGGCGGGCAAAGTTTGCACAGAAATGTAACATTGTTCCCGTCCTCACCGACCTTGTCATGAAACTCGTTTAAATGATCATACGACGCCTCCTTGCTGCTGTCGCCTGTCGCCTCCATGCGGCTTTTTGTTTTGACGCCCAATGCGGCGGTGCGACACTGGTGGCCGCTGTTGCCAGATTGGGTGTTTTTTTTCCCCCCGCTACATATTAAGGCCCGTTTACGGTGTGTTTTAGCCAGGTTTTCACCTGGAAGGCTCTATAGAAATCTGGCACCCTATTGAACGAAGTTAAACAGAGAGCGTGGCGTTCACAGACACCAGAATGAACGAGTTCACAGTAACGTTCATCAGGCAGTAATACAGTACGTTCAGTTCACGTTCGCCCAAAATATGAACGAGTTCATGAACTATCGATCAATGAACGCGTTCAGGCACAACACTGCCCTAGTATTGTTATACAGAAGACATTGACCCGACTGCTTCATCTGATGTAACGTCCACAGGCTTTCCCATCCCTGTTTTTTTATGCTCTGTATATCAAGGTAGAAAAATATCATGGAGCATTTCAGACACTGTTGCTAAAGCAGAGAGGGATGTTCACATCTTCACATGTCTGGCTGGTCTTTCTTTTTTCCTGCATCTGCCCCTCCGCTGGCTGCTTTGGTGCTTCACTTGATTGGCCTTGTTGTTTTTGCTGTGGTTTCTAGTCGCTAGCTAGCAGCTCCTTGTTGATATGTGGTGCCGTGCCCCTGGCTGCAGTTCACACACTCACCCTGCCTCTCTTTTTCAGGCGGCGAGGGGGGGGAGAATAGAGAGAGAGGATGTTTACCATGCTGTGGAGCTGCCTGCTTCCCAGCTGAGAGAGAGAGAGAGAGAGAGAGAGAGAGAGAGAGAGAGAGAGAGAGAGAGAGAGAGAGAGAGAGAGAGAGAGAGAGAGAGAGAGAGAGAGAGAGAGAGAGAGAGAGAGAGAGAGAGAGAGAGAGAGAGAGAGAGAGAGAGAGAGAGAGAGAGAGAGAGAGAGAGAGAGAGAGAGAGACCCTCTTTTTGTGCCAATTTTCCCATCCTCCACTCTCACTTTTATATTTCTTGTCTTCGCCTGCCCTCTAAAGGCCAAAGGGCTTTGCTGTGTGTGTGTGTGTACAGTCAGACTGCATCTGGCTGGTGCATCAGGCAGTGGCTTTTGCTCGGCATGTGAATGTCCTCCCTCTGCTGTAGCTTCAGAGCTGAGGTCTTAGCGGGGCAATTTCACATCCATGTACACACACACACACAAACACACACACGCATAAAGGATGGTGTAATTACCCTGTGCTCTCATGTAATCCCCCAGGTGCTGTATTTATCTCCACTGCAGCATATCTGACACCCAGCGCCAATACCTGGATTCACTTCAGTCGCAGTCCCTGCACCAAAACCATTCCCCAGCCTCTAGTCTCGTAACAGTGTGTGTGTGTGTATGTGTGTATTACATTATAAACAGCAGGTGATGCTATTTGTATGTTCTTCTGTTAGAAAATATGTAATTTAGCACTGGCTATGACCATTGATGTCTATATCGAGTGCAGTTGAGCTGTGTGGTGGAGCATTAGAGCGCGTTTTAAATCGCAGGATGGTTAATAAGTGCATATCTTGTCCAGAGGATAAAACGTATTCGTATAGAAATGGAGGAAAATGCATTCAAAATCCTGGAAGAGCAAAAGACTGAAAAGCTGCTGCTTAATGGAAATAAAAGAGAGAAAGTCAAGCAGGTAAATATGCAAATGTGACAAACGGCAGACCGCACGCACCGACACACACAGTTAGCTTTCAGGCAGACACATCTACAATCAAACACGCAGCCGAACAGTCATCGTACGGGCTTTCAGGCAATCTGAGCCCAGGGCCGCGCTGCAGGCCCCCCCACCCCGGTGTCATCCCCCTTGTTGGAGCCCGTCCCTCAGCGACCCAGTGACGTTGGGAAGCGCAGGGGAAGATGCGCTTCTCAATCTCGCATTTCTTTCTCTTGTGCTGATGTGCGATCTCGTGTGTGAGCCATGGCAGAGACATGACAGAGAGAAGACTTTTAAGAGAGTATTATTTAATTATTTATTTTGCCTCTGTTCATTTTTGGGGTCCTCTATATTTTATTGCAGTTTAAATGCCCCTGCATTGTGCCACGTGAGGAAAAGTACTGCTTCGGAAATTGCAGTAGGAGAAGTAAACCTTGTCCTTCCACAGAGTGCTTGGGTTCGTGGCTTAAAGGCCCATTGAAGAGCTCCAAGGCCGGTCCTTTCAAAAGGGATTCAATTTCATTCCTTCGATACATGAGACGTGATGCATCGTGAAGCAAAACAGCCTCAGTCAGAAGATGGATCTATTTTCCAGCAGACATGATGATGGCGTGTTCCTGTGTGTCTGCATGGGGTGCTATAATAGTCTTGTTTTTGTTGTTTTGTTTTTAAATCCACATTCTGGTGGACCTGAAGCTTTCTGCCATGTGTCGCACCGCGTCCTGGCCCCCCCCCCATTACAGCCACTCCTACGGGCGTAATAGCGAGCACAGCTTGTTATAGAAACCTGGTGATCATGACCTGCTGTGAACAACCTCACTCTCTCTCACACAGCACATCGCTCCGTCTCCCTCGCCCTCCCCTCTGCCTTTCTCTCGTGGCCACTTTGATCAAATCTGTGCTCTTACGTCCTTGACTGGTGCCCCCGATGCCTGACCCCTGCATTTGAAATTTCCCCGCTTATGTAAAAGTTTATGTAGATTAATGCCACAATTTATGCAGATTGAGTTTTTGCCACTCAGGCTTGAAGCACTAAAAGGTAGATGAGCGCTGACCTTCCCCGCTAACAGCTACGTGAGCTCTCACCGATTATCTCATAACTGCTACACACAGTGTTAGTTCAGTGGCAGACAGGGAGATGGAGAGCAATTTCAGAATTCATATTGTTCCATTTTGAACTTTTTTTTTTTTTTTTTTTTTTATATGGTGTCATTTATAACAAGGCTGTCTTTTTGTCAAAATGGCACCTGGGAGGCTTAGTAAGTGTTGTTTACAATGCACATGCACACACACACGATTGTCCCTTTTTTTTTTTAAAAACATAATGCTGCACAGAGCCCTAAACATTGCATGTGGCAGCAGCATTGCCGAGGTTGAACAGTCAAGTGCCATCAGGAGAAGTTTGCGATAGATCTGAAGGCAAACAAAGGGCTCTCACTTGACTCGACCAGCTCCATGTAGGCTAAGTGCACAAGGGCCTGTCTGACACTGGAAAATGTTCAACTTTCAGTCTGAACAGACAAAGCAGAAAGAGATAGTAGAGGGTACATGTCACTGTTAGAACTTCCCTGGCTTTGTAGAAGGGAGGAAACAAGTGTTACATTCAACTGTGACTGTCATGTTCAGTTTGAATGTAGTGCAGCGCTGAAAGGGTAATGTCAAGGTCGTTGGAGAGGTTTGGCATGTGGAAGTATTTGTATTGTAGATGAGCTTTATCTGCCTCTTTCACTTAAATAATAATGAACTTCATTGAAAGCGAACACAGTAGAAGGGTAGAACCTTCAGCAGAGTCATTTTCTGATGTCACAGTTGCGAGTTTATCACCCCCTGTAACTCTCTGTGTAAGTGATTCTAGTGATAGCAACGAGTTTGCGTGCGGCAGTACATTAAAAAAAAGAAGAGGGAAAAAAAAAAAAAGGCCAACGTGGAAGCAGAGCCTCCATCAGGTCACCACCCGTCTTCGCCTTGTACACAAACACAAAGTGACCCGCCAGTCACACAGTTAAGACAAAGTGTCAGCTGAAGTTAGTGCTGAAGTGAGCTAAAAGCCCAGGCTGGCATTGAGGCCCCAGCTGTTCACTTTAACTCCTCACGTCACTCTGTGTGTGTGTGTGTGCGTACGTACTATTTATATCTGTTGCTGCGTCCTGTCATTGACCCGTGTAGTGTCTCTTCCGCCTTATTTGATAATGATGCTGCAGCCTATAGTAGCTTTGCTGCATGTCAGTGTCACGATATTATCGCTGATGCCTCTGCCGGCTGTTTACATTCGACTCATTAACCTCCTAGTTTAAGGCTAAGCTGCCATTTTAATATCCATATCCTACTGCGGTATATCACAGTGCACTAAAACTACAGGTGGATTCTAATTTTAAGTCAGTTCATTAGTAGTAGTTTATTTCCCAACAAGTACCTTCAGGTGATGCCACTCATAGCCAGAGCACATCCTTCATTGCTTTCAATCTGGGAGGCAATTTTTAAAGATGAGCTTTAGTGAAGGGAGATGAATTACTCAAATCAAATCTTTTTGTTCAGCACAACAAAAGTCATGCAACACAAAGTGCTTCACAGTTCACATTACTTACTGGGAGGGGGGTGGGGTCAAAGAGTATTTATATTTTAGTAGCGTTTGCATTTAAATATTCTGTTTTGTCACGGTGTGTGTGAAGCTGAAAGACTTTGTGTCAACACCTGAACATTATGCACTAACTTTGCGCTCTCATGCGTAGAGTTGTCTTACTTCAATAGAGGCAGTGACATACCGTCTTAAAAGCACTCGGCACTGTCATTGTACAATGTTGATGAAGTACTTGCTGCTATTAGAACAAATTAGTTAACTTGAGTTTTGTTCTGTAGCAGTTTAAAAAAAGAAAAGACTGTAGTCAAAGCCAGTAAGGGTTGTGTGATCTGATCCCCGTCTGATTCTGCCCCCTCCAGGCTCCGTTCTCCTGCAGCAGACTGACAGAGACGGGCTTACTGCGCTGAAACTGGTCTCTGCAACGAGTCAGAGAGAGGAGCTCCTCCGCAGCGCGCAGGTCGGGGACTCAGCCCTGAGAAACAACGTGACTAAGGTGTTGAACCTGCCCCTGCTGGAGGCCGGATCCTCTCTGCTGGCCCACCTCATTTTCTCCTACCGGCAAGAAAAGGGTCTGCCTGGCCACCTGCAGCCCAGCGACAAGTCCTACAGCCTGGGCTACACGCTGGTCAGGGCCCTGGAGACGCACTCGCACCAAAAAGTGACTTTGGGCTGGACAGACCAGCAGGCGGTGAGGCTGGTGGAGGATGCAGAGACACTGATGGAGCTCAGCAGAGGGAGTTACCTGGGGCAGGTGTCCCAGGCAGTGAAAGAGTGCAAAGGAGAGAATACAATGTTCCTAATGGAGATACTGGAAGATCTCAAGGCTCGGGGGAAAGCGCTAGTGGCCGATCTGTGAACACACCGAGAAAGACTTGAATGCGCAACCTTTGATTGAACTGCTAACAAAAGGGCATCTGTGTCAGTTATAGACAGGCAAATGGGTAAGCATGCGTTTTGAAGTTAGCTGTATGTTCATTTCTACGGAGAAAACATTTCATATTTACTAACTACATGGGTTGTATATTGTCCACTACGTTATTACATTTCTCAAATGGGGAAAAAAAAAAAGTCCCTAAAAAGGATTTTTTTGTTTAATGTTCTAAGTTGCATGTTTTTATGGCAACACGATAACGTCTGCATTGTTGCACTGTTACTACCTCAATTTCTTCTTTTCTACGTAAAGAGAATTGTTTGTTTTTTTACATGTTATCTATTATTTATCACAAAATAAATGAAAATAACTAACATATGCAGTGGCTTCATGGGCGGGGGGGGGGGCACAGTGAAAGAGAGTAAAGCCAGTTGTGGCAGAAGTCATCCTGCTCTGAGCTGCTTGAGGCGCTGATGTGCACTCCGGGTCTCGGCCACACAGACAGCTGTGAGGAATGAGCCACTTCCTGAAGCTGAACATGAATGAAGAAAGGGGCTCAGGCCTGCTTGTTGGAGTGGGTCGAGTGGGCGGCGGAGCAAAGGAGGTGAGGAGAGGGGGGGATTTGAACACTGAAATGTGAATTTGGTGCCTCAGACTGAGATGAATGGCCGTACATTTCCTTTGCTGCTACCAGTGTTGGTTTGGAAACGAGAAGAAGCAGAAAATAAATGTTGCAATAATCCAGACACTCTGAAGATGATAAAAAATATTTAATTTTGTGTTTGTTTTTCTGTTTTTTTCTTTCAAAATAAGCAACATACATCAGATGCATTTCATTTCTCAAACCAGAAAAAAAAACATTTTCTCCCCCCCCCCCCCACCGCCCCCTCCTGACTAACCCCATGTCTCAACTCCTTATTCCTGTCCTGAAATGTCATTGGTCCGAACTGGGCACATGAAAATGATGTCACAGGCAGGCAACGTAGCAGGCGGAAAAAGACAGATCTTAGAAAATGAGGCAGGCATACACCTACTTTACAACATCAACAGGCATACTGTATAAAATACAAACATAAATTAAGTAGCTATGTACAGTATTTAAAAAATAAATAGTCTCATTTCAACTTGGTGCAAATAAAAGTGCTTTTTTTCCCTTTTACATCTGTCAGTCTGATACATTCCTTTATATCATTTATTTTCTCTAAATAATACAAAATAAAAATACTTTAGTTGCTTGCAAAGAAAATCCGAAAATAAATGACAGAACAAGAAACGGTATTTGGATGCAATACCACACAATAGTCAATTTTTTTTGTAAAGTAACTACATACAGTAGTGGACACATACGTATCGGGTATTCAAACAGTCCCTTCAGGCATTATAAAAAGCCATCCTTCACGAGCCACAGTGTGTGTTTGTTGAGGAGGCTATAATCAGTCTGCGACGCTACTCTTAGGGGACAGTCTGTTATTGTCTTTCAAGTGGATTCCTCAAAACAACAAAACTAAATCAATGGCCCTCTGGAGTGACAAAGCCAAGCCTGTTGATATTTAAGCATGGATATGGATGGGTAAAGCGGGAGGGAAAGGGTACAGGCAATGGCAAGCAGACAGGCAGGGCTAGAAGATGACACAATGGCAGAAGAGCGCTTCAGTTGTGGTAGAGAGGGGATGTAGAGTGATGAAGACAGAGAGACAGACAAAGGGGGGAGATGGAACACAAAGATGGAGAAGTGGGGGGGGAAATGGAGGCAGGGATCAGTAGGATGAGGGGAGACCTCCTCAAATGTAGCCTGAGCTGTGATCTTTCAACAGATGCTCAGCAAGAAGCCCAGGAGGCCGTCCCTTCAGACAGGGTCGCAACCCCGTTCACTGACGAATGAGGGAACCGCAGAGAGAGCAAACTGAGAGAAGCATGATGGGAAAAGAGATCTGAAATAGCATAAAACCCAGAAAGATACGCACACATTCCTCCATCCCTGACATCTGAGGCCTAAGTCCCCTCAGAGCCTTGCCTTGTCACACAGCGACTTGCTGCTCATCTAGCTGACGGCCTTCTACGCCAGTGAACTCCACACCAAACAGCAGCTGGCATTTCTGCTGCACCACACACACACACACACACTTCAACATGCTGACACACACATCGACTGAATCTACGCATCAGTGTACAGCTGGAGGGGTGATACAATTGTAACACACACCGACGCTGAGAAAAGCAACGTGTCTTTGATTGCATAAACATGTGTACGCAAACACTCTCATACACAGTTCACATACACAAGCCTCTGTCTCTGGAAAGACAGATCAAAGTTGAGCTGTGGGCACAGGAGGTGGGGCAGATGGAGAGGGTGGCCAGCCTGGGGCGCAGCATCACAGAGAGCATGTTTATGTTTGTGTGTGTGTGTGTGTGCCTGCCTGAGAGGGAGTAGAATGTGCCTGCTCAAATGGGATGTTTTGCTTTCATCTGTGAGCAAGTAGGTGCAGTATGTGTACGCGAGATCTCTTAAAGAAGCAGTGTATTCACGTTAGAGGATGTGTTCTTTTTTTTCTTTTTGTGTCTGCATGCATGCTTGTGTGTGCGTGCGTGTGTGTGAATGCTGTCTTGTGTGGCCGCCAAGCCAAACGGGGGAGATGAGAGGAAAGGAGACCAGCCTTTCAAATAAGATTAGGGCTGTGGCTGCCTAAAGGCCTGCCTGCCTGGCGACACTCTGCATAGTCTGGGTGACATCTATATTAACGACAGCAGAAGGCCCAGTCTGCTGCGCCTCCTGGCAGACAGGGAAGGTGTCTCCATGATTGGCTGACAGGGGACTTTGACATGCTTTCAAGGGGTTAAACGAGGCTACAGCTAAATTATCTGGATATTTAGTAGTGATAAAGGTTTGGGGCAAAATACAAACTGTCTAATCCTCTACAGTGATGTTCCTTTTTCCTCTGGGTATTATTTAATTATGATTATGTAATCACAATCTATTTTAAGAAGAACAGACTCACTGTACTTTAAACTAATACCACTGTCCACTGTGGTTTGATTTTTTTTTTTTTGTGATTAATATCTTTAAAAAACAAACAAATTTGGCCCTTGTATTAAAAGCACAGACAGATACCAGCACAAGCTTTCAGCCTGTTGGTCCAGCTTTGTGTTTGTGTAGAAGGACATATCTGGAGGCTACGACCATAATTGCTAATCAACTTGGCTGGCTGAGTTAAGTGGAAACAATCCAAATTACTGCAAGTGAACATAACATCATTACGATCCAAGGGAGGAAGTAAACAAAAGGTTCTTCAGTACAAAAACAATTAGAAAATATGAACATATTACCAAAAACATTTAATAATAATAAGAACGATATGAGCTAAAAAGTTAAACTTAAAAGTCTATTGCAGAGTTATAATGCAGATTTTAGTAAAAGGCTTGTATTTTAACACGGATACACTAAAAATGTATTTTAGGGACGGTGAGTTTAAATGTTGACACTTGTCACTCGTGGCAAGTAGATTGGCCAGAGTCCTCGGAGCTGTCAGAGTGATGGAGAGAAGAAAAGAGAAGAGTGGCTCACGGCTGAGAAAAAGATCATTCCAACCATCCTTTCATCGCCTTTTAAACTTAATCAAAAACATAATGGTGAATATTTCTTGTACTCGTCTTTTTTATACAAAAATTACACTTCAGGAAACTGTACTGTACGTCATGAGCAATTAAAGACAGAAAAAAAATGAGGTTTTAGAGAAGAAAATAGGAAAGGAAAAAAAGGAAGGATAGCTGAGCCAAGCTGATACGGAGCTGTTTTCCTCTGCTCCTTAGCGTCCAGTAATAAGACCACGAGAAGAAAAGTGGAGAAGAGAAGAGTTGGTGGGCGGACACAGTCATCTACCCGGGGTTGTTTTTCTTCCTTTTATTTGGACTGGGATTGGGATCCAGTTTCAGCTCTCGGTACTGCACCTGTTAAAACACACAGAAACACACACGCAGGCATGCATGCACGCACACACACACACCACCCGGTCAGGTGGAAAGAGCAAAGGATGCTTGAATAGCACAGAAACCCTCCAGAGGCTCTCTGAGTCCAGCTGTGTGGAACAGTGGCCTCAGGGAAGGGATTACACACTGATTACAACACACACACACACACACACACACACACACACACACACACACACACACACACACACACACACTATGTACACTGTTCAAAGCTCCAAATACACTTGTGCTTGCACACAGACGCACACAAATAATACGCATACACACAGACTTCTGCAGATGTGGGACAGTGGCCTAAGGGAAGGGATCACACAAACAAACAGAACAGGGCAAGGCCTCGTGGGAAAGCTTGGAGAGACAACAGAGTCATCTCAGTATGGCAAGATGGTTAGAAGAGAAAGGGCAGAAGGATGAGAAGGAGACAGAAGATAGACAAAGCACTGTAACCCTTTATAGGATAGTCATAATTACTACAGTATCAACTAGTTATTGATCACATGGAGCTTGATACATAATGTGCTATAGGTCAAACATATAAATACACAAAATAATTAACTCTCAGTTCATGTGCTGTTGAATAAAGAGCCTATTATAAACGTTGGGCAGACGGACAAACTTCTCTGACAAAAACCCAAATGTTCATTAGAGAATGTAGCCTATACTAACTACTGGACAGATAGATTAACAATGCGCATGCTGGAGATTTTTACTGCGTTTGCACCATTCATGGTACAAAAACCAAGAAAAAACAACAACATACAATCTCTTTAACATCTTTCTCTCTCCAGTCAGGCTGGACTGAACAGAGACACTCTGTCTTTGTGGAGCATTCCTTCTTCTCAATGGAAACTATAGAAGACATGACCTGATGAGGCTCCTGTCTGCCTGCACACAGGTGGAGGACCTGTCATTAGGTGCAGAACAGCCACATCAACTTGGAGTGCTTTTTAACTACTTTGGATGACTTACGGTTCAGTTACAGACAGCAGAACGAAGAGAGGAATGTCCAGAATTTCTAGTTTCCTTAGAAACACTGTTCAGGGTGCACAGATAGCTCAGTTGGTAGAGCAGGCGCCCATATATAGAGGTTTACTCCTTGATGGAGCGGGCCGGGGTTCGATGCCGACCTGCGGCCCTTTGCTGCATGTCATTCCCCCCCCTCTCTCTCCCCTTTCAGGTCTTCATCTGTCCTATCAATAATAACACTGTTCAGATATTTACTCAAGGACAGCAGAAGAAAACACCTCAACATTGACATGGTGTGATCACAAAGATATTTGATGGACACTTTGGTTCAAGGAATCACAAGGCACTATGTGTGTATTCTCACCCTTAATAACAAGGAAGCCTTCCACCGAAACAATCTCAATGCCATGCTGTACCCGGTGAGCTATACAGCCTTTTCAAAGCAGGATTTTACTTTCTTTAAAAATGTTGTAACAGTTATGTAAGTGCAAGTATAAGCTGACCAAACTCACTGATTTGCTGCATGTCTACATACTCTACTGCATCCCTACTGTAGCCTTAACATGAAGAACAGTGTGACACTGAGAAATACACCCGTTTGTTATCTGCTCGCTTGCTTACAGCAAGTTGAATGAGAAGAATAATACCGCTCTCACATGTGCCAGCTAAATATGAAGCTATAGCCAACAGCTGGTTAGCTTAGTAAAAACAGCTAGCCTTGCTCTGTCCAAAGATAACAAAACTCACCTAATGTAAAAAGGACTGTGGTAGATTTTAGGAGGGTTATTATTCTGGAATATTTCTTGATCTGGAGTGGTGACCTTCTGGGGTTTTGTTGTCACTGTGAGGTTGCCAGGCAACAAGCAGAAACTCCAGGAGGTTACTGCGCCCAGCATAATGCAGGATTAAGCCCCCATTGGTTTTTGTTTCCCGTTTCCCATTGCTAAGCTAAGCTAACTGTCACCTGGCTGTAACTTCATATTTACCAGATACCTACAGTATGAGAGACTAGAGTGGTATCAAACTTCTCATCTAACGGCAAGAAAATGAATAAGTGACTTACCAAAAACGTTCAAACTTTTCCTTTAATACAATAATTTAACGTTATTTAATGTTCATTTATTGGTTCATTTAAAGCTATAGTGCGGAGTTTCTGCTGCCCCCATGAGGAATTCTAAGTAATGAAAACAAAACTGTCGGCGCGTCCACATGACACAAGCCTTCCGTGACCGCGCACCGCCGCCACCGCTTTGCAAAGATGGTGAGCAGAGCTTTGAAAGAAGCTGCTCTTAAGTGATGGACACTCAGACGCTAAAGCATCACAGTGGCTGAGCGTCAACAACCAGAGACTGTCACTCTGGCAGTCTCTCACTTTCAGATGTGTGTGCATGCACACAAATACAGTCACTAGCCTAGACAGATTCAAGACACTGACAAGCACTAGCCACTGAATCAGAATACTAATAGAATAAAAAAGAAAACTTAACAGTCACAGCACCAAAGAGCCAGTATCGTCTGTGGAATCCTTCCCAGGCTGATGTACTGTAGGCTACTCTGCCTGTCTGATTGACTGACACCCGCTCTGATTCTCCAGGCAGACAACAAACTGACGTCAATATGGTTTCTCTGTTCTGTCTCATGGTGGGTCTGTCTGCTGTGGACGGGAACAGCAGCTGGCTGGGAACGAGCCTTCATCATCTATCTTCTGCTGGTTCCCACTGTCGCTTCAATGAGGCCTTCCATTTTCCTCTGGCTGCAATGTACAAATTTGACATGCAAAGAAGCGCGCGTGTGCTCACCACTGCATGCATACACATGTGAATACCAGTAAAGACAATGTACACCCACACCCCCGCGCCTAACACATCACGCCTTCACACAACACCCTGCCACACACCGTACACACACATACAGTGGGGGTATTTCAGTTCCTCTGTTTCACAGTGGTGGTCACCAATGTCTCGTTAAGGTGCTTACAGAGTGGTTAGGCCAGCATGTGTTGCTCTCTACGCCTCACTAGGCAGCCAGACTGCACTGATACAGATCTGGATACTCCTCACTGTCCACAAGGCAAACTAACATCCTACTAAACAGCTGTACAAATAAAAACAGGTAGTTGGATACAGCGAGAGAAATGAGAGAC
This sequence comes from Gymnocephalus cernua, assembly GCA_023631565.1. Classification (NCBI taxonomy): domain Eukaryota; kingdom Metazoa; phylum Chordata; class Actinopteri; order Perciformes; family Percidae; genus Gymnocephalus; species Gymnocephalus cernua. The sequence continues at coordinate 22,410,475 of CM042425.1, forward strand.
TATGAGGTAGTCTGAAAGGATACATGGGCAATAATTCAGGTGGAGAAAAACAAGGGAGGATAGGAGTGATGGGAAGCGAGATAAAGATGACAGAAATAGATAGAAAGATGAAGGGAGGAAGGGCAGAGAGCGGGACAACTAAACAAAGGAGACAGGAGAGAAAACAATGAAAGTGAAGAAGAGACCGGGCGAGACAGAGGGAGATCTGCGGACACTCGGGTGATGACAGATACTGTTCTCCTGTGGGTGTGGATCCTTTTATAGCCCTGCCAACTAAAGCAGACAAGGGAGCAAAACCCAGGGGACAGAGTGGGGTTTATACGGCCCCATCTGTGTGTGTGTGTGTGTGTGTGTGTGTGTGTGTGTGTGTGTGTGTGTGTGTGTGTGTGTGTGTGTGTGCGTGTGTGCGTGCGTACTCAGTGGTAGTTTGGTTTAGGGACCATGACAGTCCTGGCAGAGCACCAACGTTAACTGCGATCAATGACAGTGGTGCATCCATGGATGAACAAGTGACTGAATGGTTGGAGGATTTAATTTACTCATGAGTGAAGGAGTAAGAGCAGATCTGCATGTAGCGTTGTTACATATGGACATATGTTTGTTAATATCAAATAACTGCAAGCAAAATTCACAAAAGATAAGCCTTTATCGAAATGTTTCTCCACGTGCAACTCATTCTCACTCGTCGTTTGCTGCAGGCTTTGAGCAAGCTACCAGAGATCCAAAAGTAGGACAGATATTGTGCGGGATCACTGGCTGTTAGTGGTCCCATTACACGGCCAAACGCCTACAGCAGCAAAAAACGAACACGGCAATTTAATTCTGCGCGTTGACATTCCTGTCCAAACAAAACTATTTGTGAGTGCAGAAAAACAAAGAAAAGTTTGCATGTCAGTAGAAAGTAGGGTTTTGTTTCTCATGAAGGGTAGCGAAGGGGATCGACAAAAACAAAAAGGTACGGGAAAAAACAATATCTCAATCAAACAGCAGTTTCTATCTGTGAAGAGCTGCCAGCCAAGAGAAATGGGGCTCATGCGTCACAGGTTCAATTCCACCACACAGGTGACAGGCCTGCCTGATGCTATACCCTTGGCTCCCCGCTCACCTCACCTAACACACACACACACACACACACACACACACACACAAACACACACACCAAACCCATGCAGACAACAAGAGCTAGTTAAAGTCAAAAAGAGAAGAAAAGGCATAGTAGGCGAGGAGAAAGTGGGACGTTAGCAAAATAAAAGAAACCGGAATGGGGTGAAAGTAAAAAGGGTGGTAATGCGGCGAGCACATAAGCAATTTGGTAGCGCGAGTGGGAAGCTTAAAGGGAACATCGACAGGAGAGGCAGTGGGTAAAGACCCAGCGCTGCTCAAAGGCTGCTCCACCCTCGCTCCTCTCCTCTCCGCTCCCAAATGTTGACAGTACAAGTGCAAAACAGGCTTTGAAGTGTGCTCAGCTGAAGGGGCGCTGTGTACTGTGCTTGGTTTAACGGTGTTACCCACAAAGCATCCCGGGACCTGCTCCTCTCTCTCTCTCTCACATGGAACCTTTGACTGTGTTTTGTTGATGGCAGTGTGGGCAGGCAGAAAAGGCTAAACCAAGGTGGGTGACAGTGATCAAAAAAAACTAAATAATAAGAAGTCAAGAAAGGCAAGGAGCAACATTTTAATGATACTATGTTATTCTGGTATCCAGTCCTTTCCACGGAGCACAAATCTCAGCGGGTTTCATCTCATGTGACGCCTAATGGAGCATAAGGGTTATTAAATGTTTCCAGGGAAACACTACTGTGTATAGTTCACACACATCTGCAGAGCTGAGGACTCAGCACTTGCGTGTATTGCTGGGAAAGAAAAGGCATGTCAAGGTGGCATAAATCAGTGAGCAAAAAAAAAAAAAAAATGACAGTAAGAAAAGTTTTGCCTATTAGCTGCTATGGCACGACACATACTGAACAGTGACTAATTGGCCACTTGCAATGAAATGTTTAAATTTGTCACAAAAGCGGAAAAAAAAGGACAAAGCGGAGGAGAGAGAGACCTCTGGTAGACGTAAGTGATGGCATCTGGCAACGCTTCAACCTTTAACTATCCTGCCTTTGAACCCTGTATGTCCAATGAGGTTTCATTCCCAACATAAATGTTGTCTAAAAATATTAACCCAACTTCCCACCGCTCATTAGGTGCTAAATTGGAATTCATGCTTATTTTTGTACTGGGGGTTTGATCCAGCTCCTTTACACCATAAAGGGCCACTTGGCATGCTAATTGCCTTGCCCCTACTTACGCACTCCCTAGCTCACATGGCTAATGGCGTCGTAAAACATACTAGAGCACTGACACCTCCCAAACGCCAGGTAGGGAATACTGAGCACTATAAAGGTGCTCAGTTTGGCCTCGTTTAAGAGGACATGAAGGATTCCCTGATAATGACCATAACGATGGCTTACGCTGGTAAACGATACAAACCAGATACAAGAAACTGTTACCCAAAGAGGGACAGCGACTCTCTCACTTTCTCTCACTCTCGCTCTCTCTCTCTCTCACACTCACACACACACACACACACACACACCTTTAACATTGCTGCTCACAGAGGGACATAATGATTTAAGTAAACTGTTCAGGTGGTAAAAAGGTAACTCTGCCTGTTGCGGCTTCCATGCACCACTGGGGATTTAGTTTTTAAAGGGTGTTTGACAGTGCTGTTAGGGGCCCAGTGTCATTGATTTAAAGAGCTTGGTTTGCAAGACTAAAGTTCCTACCGTTAACTGCACAACCGACGACACGTGAGTAATGTTGCAGCAGAATGCAAAGTTTCTTCAATGTACTTTTATGTGTACTATAAAGATAAATGAAAGATGAGAAAACTATGAGTCCAAAAGCTGTTCCACAGTTACTGTGGCGCTCTACAGTGACATACGTTATGATCGACTGTAGCCCAGTGTGGATGCCCTTTGTATATAAAGTCATTAGAACCTCATCAGTTCTGGCTGCACTGAAGCACCTCTAAATGATGCGGAACACTGCACTGAAACACCCCCAACCCACCTCAAATGTACTACTGCTGGGAGAGCGTGTGTGTGTGTGTGTGTGTGAGATTATGTATGTGTGTTAGGTCACACCCGGGCCCTGAAATAGCACTTCATTAGTCACCCATGGTATCAGGCATAGTGGGCCCCTGCACCAATGCCAGTGGGTGCTATGGACACACCCCTGTGAAGGGACGCTCCATTTGGACCCCAGCACCTCTGCATCATTCCAGAGCCCAAAGGGCTTGATCCCCATGGACTGCTTTGACCCAGTAAGGTGGGGGCAGGCAATGAGGTGAACCCAGCACTGCGGGACACACCGCAGAGTAGAACGTTCTGGTCTGTTTTTAGCCAACGACCGCTGAGCGTGGTGTCTTTGCAGAAAGTTAACCTTTGGATTCAGTAAGAAAGTGATCAGTGCTGGTCTCAGTTCTTTATCAGATGACTGAGCAGTAAATCTAAATTTCCTTGACCTTATATTATTGATACAAACAACACTACCCTTCCCTAAATACAACAAGTCATTTCTAATAATCAATCAACTCTACTTTTGTACTTTATGTCCTAATTCCTCCAGTTCCTCTATTTCCATCCTCATCTTTCCTCCCCTGAAATCTATTCTTAACCCTCTCCCTTGGTCTTTCACCCTCATTACTCGGTAAGCCTCCAAACTGTCAGTGAAACCTGGCAACAATTACCATTCCGACAGCTGCAGCAATAACCGTTACAGTAGCACTTACAGTATTACTTATACAGTAGGCACAACTCCAGCAGCACGGGCACCAGACCAGAGCAGCATGTCTGCCCCCACCTCCCCTAGCCAGCAGGCCCTCATTAGGGGCCTTGTAAAGGCCTCATACCTGCCTGGCCTGGGCCCCTTCCGCGCTCCGCTCCTCCAGGCACCAGGTGTGTAAGGTGGCTGCACTACACCAGAGGGGACAGCTTGGGCTCATTTAAGCCCATGGCTACCTGCCTTGTGCCTACTGCTGCAGCAGGCCCCATTAAACTATGAAACTGTAAAACTGCACGGGGGCCAAAAGGGGGAGAACACGGGGGGTTGGCGGGGGTGTGTAGGGGAGCAAGGATTATGACCCTGTAAAGATGAAAGAAGTTCGATCAAAGAGGAAGTGTGTCAGCGCTGATGTGGCAGGGGATTGGTCGTATCAGAGGCCCCGGGTCGTTCAGCCTCAGCATGCGTGTGTGTAATGTGTGCGTTCATGTGCGTATGTATTGAACTCAGCACTGCAGGGCTTAACGGCCACAGCGGACACCATCAGTGCTGGATAACACAACGACTTTCACAAGCTACCGCTTAATTGCAGTTTAAACTGCACTTTGTCCTGAGCAGCACAGCACGTTACTAACACACACACACACACACACACACACACACACACACACACACACACACACACACACACACACACACACACACACACACACACACACACACTACACACCTATATTTTAACGAAGCATCTGTAGTCTTCAGCCACAAAGTTAATCTGATCTCACGGTTAATGTAGAAGCAAAACCGCATGGGGCTGGTTAACTGTTGGTTTACACTCTGTTCCAATTACTAGCATAGCTGGGAAACAACAGCTAACTGTAATTGTGTGTGAGTGTATGTGTATGGAGTCAATCAACCTAGTTATATGCTGGGCACTAAACTCACTTAACCTCGTTATCTTATTACAGAGCTCCAGTTATGTATGTGGAAATTGAATTAGACTAGGAAGCTATTAATAGGAAAACACAGGAACGACTCTGAAACAATTAGATTAGATGTCTGCGCGGCTAAAACAATGGATTGTCAGTTCACCCTACATGAAAAGCACAACAGTGAGGCACCAATGGCTGAGAGGAGGAAAAAAAAAAAGAAAGAAAAAAAAAGACAGAGTTAGAGACAGAGGGGATAATAAAAGGAGCCCTAACCCTTGGCCGTGTCTGGAACTGACAGATGTGTTGTCAAAAAGATATAAAAGATGAGGCTGAGATGAAAGTGGAAAGTTCACCCACCACTTGTACATCTGAGGGCACTCTGGATAGAAAGTCTAACAGCTCGTTGTTATCAATGATGTAAGGGTCTCGCAGCTTCTTGGTGAATTTATTCACCCCTGTAGAGAGAGGAAAACGGTGGGGGCAGGTAGGGAAGAGTCGGGAAACAAAGGTGGACATCAGCACATACTGTATGTTGTATGAGTTGTTAAAGCCTTTATGGTGGTTGTGCTCTCTAAATAATTTGCGTTACACCCCCCGATTGTGCTTTTACCCAAATACAATACATAAAAAGCAGAATGGAACATATATATTGCATTGCTCTGCCACAGGTTTACTTAGATACTGTATTCACATTTAACTTCAATTGAATTACTTACACTTAACAGTACATGTAAATAAACATTACACATTTTTACATTAGCTCACCCCAGGCTAGCACAATGTATCGTAGAGGGATGAAGTAGATGACGATGGTGGCCCCGCCAAAAGCCACGATGGCCAGCCAGCTTAAGAAAGGCACAGTCCAGTTAAATGTGCTGAAAAGAGAGAAGAAGAAAAAAAAGGTAAAACTGTAAAAATTAGGAGACATGGCAAAGTTCCCTTTAGCCAAACACGCCGGGAAGAGTAGAGAGAGGAGTCAGGGAGGGCATTTTCATTCATTTCAACCCAAACAAGCGGATCTGGACGCTGCTGCACTACAAATTCATCAAACTCACTGGAACTGTGCAGAAGGGAATAACTTCAACCAGAAGTCTTGCAGGCCAGCATTGCAGGGTGAAAATGGGCTATGACTCAATACAATTCACACTATCTGATCAGTGAAATGCTTTAAACTTCACAGAAACACAGGTCACAAATGTGCCAGCTTGATTTAAAATGTTTTTTTTACCTGTAACCAAAGACGGGACCTTTGGCCTGACGCTTTTTTTATTGCAGCTTTTAATCTAAACTAAATTCCCTGCCATTCCTTTGCTTTGTATGCATCTATGCAAAAGTGAGAGTGCCTGTGTATGCAGGAGAGCACAGTCAATAAATGGTTTTGTGTGTGTGTGTGTGTGTGTGTGTGTGTGTGTGTGTGTGTGTGTGTGTGTGTGTGTGTGTGTGTGTGTGTGTGTGTGTGTGTGTGTGTGTGTGTGCATGTGCAGTCATGTGTTTAATCTAGTATGTACATGATTCAGTTAAGAGGTCATGCAGGGTTAAGTGAGATGTGATGGACGTAAAGACAGACAGCCTGTGTGTATGGGTGTCACGCTGGCAGTGTTTCCTGAGAGCAGCACTGAGTTACACTCAGTTAGGCTGGCAAGGGGAAGCGGGGCAACCTGGCATTGCGGGAGAAAACACTGGGACGCGCAGAGCGGAGCGGAGCGGGCCCTATGCCGAGGAGCGGGCTTACGACTCACTTCTTTATCCTCTCGCCGTAGGAGGCCACTTCATCCAGTGCATTCTGCACACTGATGCACACGTCCTGAATGGCATAAAGCTTGTTCATGAAGCCCTTTCTCTCCGAGTCCTGCAAGAGGACAGATAGAGATGTAGGCGAGGGAGAAAGAAAAGCGAGGTTGGGAGGAAGAGAGACAGTGAAGAGAGGGGAGGAGAGAGAGAAGACAGAGGCTGGGCACAGGCATCTTTGTGAAAACAATACATTTTAAATAGCGTCAAAGATTTGGGGTGGGGAGCCAAATCACCGGATATCCTGCATGAACTGATGGAGTGCTTTAATTCCAGGCAGTAATAGAGATATAAAGTCGGCAGAACAAATCACAATGCTCACACAGGAACATTTGAATATGTGAACAGAGAGACAGAATTAAACTGAAAGCCGAATGGATACATCAAACTTTGGGCACTCTCTCTCTTTCTCTCTCCGCCGCTGCCAAGACAGCTAGGAAGACCGGGCAGAGCCCTCTTTTGTTCTGCTGGCTGGCACACTGTGATGATGTCACCAGCCGTGACATCATTATCTTCCTTATTAAACGTCGTCAGCCATCACGATGAGCGCTTCCTTTTCAACATTTGATGGTTGTGAACTTGAGAACACTGAAGTATGGGGTTGGGGGGAGGCCTCCAACTAGGCAGGCAATCTAAAATCTACAATCCCCCGTCTTCCTGAAACAAAGTGAAGAATTGAAAAAGTCATGCAACAGCCAACGAGCTGCCTGCTGACTGACGGACAGGCAGGCAGGGGACGGGATGGATGTGGACAGAATGAGGTGACACGGAGTGATCGAGAGCCGTTGGCTGAGTGAGGACATCAACATGCAGACTGGTTGCGGCTGGATGTGATTGGTGGGCATGCTTGGGTGACGAAAGGGGGGCATAACAAGAAGAGGACTATCTACTATCAGAGGAAAGTTACAGAGGGTCCAGTGGGCTTATCACGGGCGGGCACATTTCAATATGGCTATTTCAATATAAGATCATCCTGTTCTACTAGGTTACCCTGCCAGCATGCAGAAAATAAAAATAATAAAAAAAAGATTTTTAGTTTTTTAGGGGGAGGGTGGGGAGCTGCTAGTATTCTCTCAGTGGATTAATTGATGTGCTCGTTTCCTTTATTGTTGAGATGATTTGTTAAATTAACGAGTGTTAATTTGTTTATGAATAAAATAAAACTGAATTAAAGATGCCAGAAACCTTCATAGTTATTCTACTGTATACTAATCTGGATTTCATAAAGCTGGGGGAAATGAGGATATTACATAGCTGTTAAAGAACTTAAGTTAATTAACGGCAAAGTGAGGAGACAAAAAAAAAAGATAAAGCTTAAGAAAGTTTAAGAGAAACCAAAAGATTATGGCATAACCTTTCATGGACACCCTACAAACATTGATCTTTTGTTAGAGAAACGGCAATGGCTGTGTTATTGATGAAGATGGATGGACAGGATTATTTAGGGAATTAGGGAAATAAAACTGAGTAATCCTTATCATTATACCCAAAGAAGACAGTGAAGCAGTCAGAAACCTCCAGAACCCCAGAGAGGCCTTTACCACATCACCCCCCCCCCCCCCCCACCCCCCACCCCGCACCTCACCACAACCCTCCCATTGAGACCCAAAACACCCACCCTCTTCTTTTTACTCTCCATCCAGGATCAGATAATGTGAAAAATGAACCATGGAGCAGTCAGGGAGACCGCATGGCCTCCCCAGCAAAACCACACAAGACAAATAGATATAATTAGACAGCGTCCCTGGGTTATTTTTCTTCGCAAATATTTTACAAGACTCCCTTTCTTTCTTCCCCTCTCTCTCCTCCTCCTCCTTCTATCCTCAGTACTCAGTCCATCTGTTTTTCATTGCTCCCTCAAACAAATCTCAGAACGCAGGGTCTATTGTGCTGGGCTGGGTTAGGACAAGCCGAGCTGAGCCGGGCCGGGTCAGGCTGTTTTACTTTTGGGAGAGTGTTTGAGGGCCAGGGGAGTGGTGTGAGAGAGCGGGCGGGGGTGGAGAAGATAGGTCAGAGGTCATCGGAGTATAAACCAATGCCACATGCCCCTCGGACTGCGGTCTGACTCGTATTTCCTGTCTTCAAACACGGCTCGGGGAGGCGGGAGGTAGCAATAACACAGAGGGCCACGGAGAACCTTGTTTTCCCAGCTTCCCCGCACACTGCGCACATATGGAGCCAGGCAACCTGTTCCTATAATGGAACCTAATATGCACACAAACACACATGCACACACACACACAGACACACACCCTACAGCTATTAGATAAGGTTGATCTGCACACCTGGTCTTGCTGTGTGACTCTGCAAACGATATTATATCCTGACACAGATTACACGATGAGGGCCCTTGACATCTAGAAGCAGTTTCTTACTCTTCTGAGGGAGTTTGTTTTAGACTGCAATGTCATCACTGATAGAGGGGGAACGGATACAGAAAGCTGAGGAGACATGGCATTCACACATCACAGTCAAGGTGAAAGGAAGTGTTCGGTTGACTTAGATTTTTAACAAAGAAATCTGTGAAATATTTGAATCGGGGAGGTGAGCTCTCTGAGACACACATGCTCCAGAGTGGCTCCGTCACTAGTACACTAAGTTAAATCAAGGACACAGTTTTGTCATGCTTTCTGTGGTTTTCCTGCCGAGCTTCTAGTCTCATTAAGAAAGACGAGCAGGGTCTGTGCAGGAGACTCAGGGCCGGTATTCCCATTCTCAGTCTCTTCCTGTGTCTGTCAGGAAGACTAAGTGGGTTTGTTTGGAGACCTGAAGGCACAGCTAATAAAATTAAATCTGCGAGGCCTCTCGCTTTGACTTGGCTACAGTTGCAAGTCATGTTAATGCTTAAAGTATGCATCAAATCCCAGCACCTCTGACAACAGTGTTCTGAAGGATGATGCTGCATGGCTTGAATCATTCAGACAGGCAGAGTTTAGCATCATGCATTTATTATTTTAATAGACTGCAACTGTAGGTTAATCTGCAATGAGTTACACTGACATGTTACAGTAACTGCCAGTTCAGTACTACAAATCGTCATTGCAGTCGGCTAACAGAACATTCATTTTTGACGATTTAATCTACTGAGAGACAGGGCTGAATCCGTGCAGATGAGATATGTATACTTTTCTGTCACGGACACCTAAACATCATGTTTGCCTGTATATGGAGTACAGTACAGGACATATACCACTATGCTGCAATGCCATTAACTGCGCTTAAGATATGAAGCAAATCTGATTCTAAGATTAATTATACAGGTCTTTAATGATTATTTAATTACATAGATGGCATGCTTTCTGCCACAACTACATTTAACCAAACCAAATGCTTCATACAAAGGATACAAAATAACTGCATGTAAAGTTGAGAGCAGTTTTTTTTGTGTGTGTCCAGATTGCATACTCCGGAGTATGCAATCTAAAACGTCTATCTAATGTTAATTATTCAATATTAATATAATCCTGTGTGATGTAATGTCACTCCTTCTGAAGAGCATTTGTTTTATGATCTACTGTATAGCAAAGGGTCAGGGCCACTCAGAACGTTGTGAGCAGGGTAAAGTCAGAAGAACTGCACACTACTCTCCGTATTAAATGAAAAACTCCTTTGAGACAACCTGTTTATTCCGTGAATTAAATGGTTCTATGAGCGGAAGAAATCTTTGACATCAATTAACTTTCATCAGTCTGGCAGCAGAAATATTAAGTGAGTTGGCGCCCTTAGTTGGCAGAGAGCTGTTGTAATTGCACATATGGCGTTTAAAGATATGAATGTATCTTTTGTGGTTATGTCCAAAGTTTGCATCATTGTTTTGATGTGCATGTGATGTGAAATATCAGCTAAGCCCCCATCACTTCAGCATTAAGCCACCCTGTGTACAAGTCTGTGGAGCAGGCTGCATCATGGGAGTGCGCCCATCAGGGAAGACAGAGGCTCGTTAAAGTGATGTGAGTTGTTTGCATTTGTTAAGGAGAAACAACCCTCAGTGACACCAGAGAAAGCCCAGGGACACGCACTCTCTCACACACACATGCATCGTAACAGCCAACTCAGGCTAACCACATTGCACTTGCTGGTAAATTGTGGTAAACAAATGTGGAAAACTCCTTGAAACACTTGATTAAATATTTAACAAAGGAAAAAAAGTGCAATGCCTCTGTGTACTCGACTGCTCCATTTCTCTTTCAGAAAGATAGCATCATGCCAGAGTACATCTATGTATATGCAAAAGTGCCAAGTGAGCAGTTGTAAACTTTGCAAAGACAGTTTGTTCTTCACTGACCCAAGGCCTAGAGCTAAACAAGAGAGAGGTCACTGAGGACTTAGCCTATTACGATGGACTCAAATATCTGTCCTATATCTACTGGGTGGAAATAGAGAAAGCCATTTGAGACTGTTTTAACCTCCGATCACATTGTTCTCCCTGTTGGGTTACACCATAAAAATGATAAACCTAACTGTTATAATGCGGCACCATACATTCCATCACACCACGAAATGAGTCTGAACCACAAGTGGCTGCTGCTCATTGCTGCTGTGCTAAAATTGCACCTGTTTTTCTTTGTTTTTCTTTTTGCCTCTCTCGCTCTGGCAGCACAGTAAAAATTGAAATGTCATATAAAATGTGACAGGATGCTAATATGTGGCTCCCAGAGGGCATCTCAAAGCTTTCTTGTTGATTTTGTAACTGCAGAGGGAGGCGGCATCCCTCCCATTTCGACCCCAGGAAAAAGGGGGGAAAAAACACTGAAAAGTTGAGCAAGTAGAGGAATGCTTTAGGAGAGACACAAATTCAATTTCCAAAGCCTGTGCAAGAATTAGGAATGACAAAGTAATAAACACAGCATACAATTAGCATCCACTGTGTACTTAACACTGATGTGTTGCGATCAATCTGAAAAATCTAATTTAGATAAAAGAAAATAATAATTTTTGTAACCATAAATGTAATATTTGACTTAATTGTTGACGTACTGTAAGTTATTAAATATAAAAAAATTATTTTGTGATTAATGAAAGTGCAACACTGTTCACTAGGGGGAGAGGAGGCTTTCAGTTGCTAAGTAGCATTCACTGGTAAGGGCGCATGGGTAGATCACCTGGTAGAGCAGGCGCCCATATACAGAGGCTCGGTCCTTGGCGCAGCGGCCGCAGGTTCGACTCCGACCTACAGCCCTTTGCTGCATGTCATTCCCTTCTCTCTCCCCTTTCATGTCTAAGCTGTCCTGTCAAAATAAAGGCCTAAAAATGCCACACAAAAAATGCATTCAGTTCAGTTTAGTAGTATTTTGTTTGGAGCTATACGAGTAACAATTTTGAGTCAAACAGTTAAATGAGTTAAATGTCTCTGAAGCAAGAAAGAGTATGTATAGTAAGTACATTGCAAAATGCTCCCAAAAGTCTGTATTAGTTGATGTATGTTGAAAGATATTCTGGCTGTTAATCAGCACGAGACACCTTTCTTTTGCATATTTTCATGAAAATGTGAGCAACTGCTTTGTAAAGTCATTTTTCACTTGCTCAACTTTTTTTCCAGGCATACTGAATCTGATAGTTTCTTTTGATAGAATTTTGTGGCAGTGAGTTAAAAGCAGCATGCATGGAGTCCTTTCCATCTCTCACGTTGACCACTTAAATCCTAAAACAGAGGCACATTATGTAAGCCAATAACCGCCCTTAAAATGACAACTAATACATTTCATCTGTGTCTATTTCGAGTATTTCCAACTCTACTGGGGAGTGATGAGTCACAGATTTAACCCACTGGGAGTCAAGAGAGGCCCCTAAGGGATAAAAATACAAACTTGGGAACCCAGTGGCCTAGAAGAACATCTCCCCTCTGTCAGGAAATGACGAGACAAAAGGCCCTGCGACCGGCCTCGGATGCCACCATGCAACCTGGCACCTCGCCAGCGCCACATGAAAGAGGCAGATGTTCCCCCCTCCTTTTTTTTTTTGAAGCTGTGGTTTTAATAAATAATTTATCTCATACAACAACTAATCCATGAGCGAATGATGGGAATACATTGCTATTTCCCTCCCTCTCTTTTTTATCATAAACACATAAATATCTGTTTAACTAGGGTGTTGAGATGTGCTGCACGTCCTCCTGGCCCTCATCAAGCGGCTTGCACGCACAAAGGCCACGTTAAAATGTGAAGGGGCGCCCCACCCCCATAGGCCCAAATGGATGAATGTGAGAAGTGTGTGTATATGATGTACACATAGTTTTCTTTGAGAATATATGTGTATGCAGAGGGTTGCTCCCACAAACCAAAGTCAAACTCCAGTTTAGACTGTCAGCTGAAGGTGGACCAGGCAGACACAATGCTCTCTAGTACTAATTAGTCTCTTCACCCAGTGTCATCCCATAGCGAGGATAAATATACACATATGTAAAAGAGAGGGATAGAGGCAAAGAGTGAATAAAAGAAGAAGCTGTGGTGATGACTTATTTCCAGTTTGACCTCTGCTTCCTATCCTAAAGAGAAAGGTTTCTGGTGTTATGAGTGTGCGTTTGTGTGTGTCTCTGATGAGTCTGGGTGGCAGGAGGTTGTTTGCCACTGATCATCTTTACCCATCTCCCCCTGGGGCCACTCATCACCTCCACCACACCAGCCACTCCATCAGACTCAAGGTCGCTCGCACACACACACACACACACAAACTTCTGTGCTACCCGTTCTTCGCCTCCTGCTGAACGCCACCCGACCCCCGCCCAACCTGCACCCCCAGCCTGCCCAATTCTCCCCCACTTTGCCTCACCTCTGCTCCCCTGCTCCTGCGCTCTCCTTCCCCTGTCCTTCCCAGGGTTCAGTCTGGCAGTGTGTGATGAATGGGACAACATTACTCTTGTCCTCTGTTGGCCTGGTTTAGCTGCTCCAGCCCATCTCCCCCCATCTGCCTGTCTGTCAGTCTGTCTATAGGTTTGTCCGTCTCAGCCTCTCTGTCTGGGTTGGCGTAAAACATATACTACTGCACAATCTAAATTCTAATTCCTTGTTTTGACCATAGCCCAAGATAAAGGTACAAATGGGCTTTTACATCTTTTGATAAAAAGGTACAAAATTTGGTAATTAGGATAGAAAGAAATGTATTTATTATATTCTGTAAGGTAGAGTTTGTATCCACAAGAGTGTAGTCTATATTTAACTAATTAAGATGTTTAATTATTTTATATTTGAAAAATGTTTAATTACGCAAATCATTTCTTAATCTTGTTTGAGCAAAATCACATCACCTAGGTCTGTAAAGCTTTAGCTATCTTTGACACACCTTTAATTACATATTCATGTTCAGAGAGACACAGGCAATGGCAACAGCTGTAACACTCACTGTTTTAAACTTTGTTTAGGAAGAAAAGAAAACGACAGAGCGAGAGTGCATCGCTATGAAGTGAAGGGATCACGTCTTCAAAAAAGTAAATAAAATATGCATCCTCTCTGTGCTCATTACAGATTCATGACTCTTGTTAAAAGAAAAGGTGGCGGCTGCCTTCTAACACGTCTGACTTTCAAATTCAGACGACACTGCTGTCAAGTGTTGTGCTCCACATTCTGTCCAATGAGAGACCGGGAGGGTCGACTGTGTGTGCCATCTCCAACATCCTATTTGGTGAGAGACTCGAAGAGAGTTACTTTGGGTGGATGAGAGCACACAAGAACCTACAGTGCAACGAGTGCTCGTCGTAATCCTTTGATGCATAGTTCATCAGTCAGGAAGTTGAGTTGGTTCAGCCGCTTGTGTGTATGTGATTCAGAACAATAACAGTTGGGGGAGTAGACATTGCTGCATTAGGCATAATGAGCATTGGGATTTGCTCCAGCAATATGTTTTGCCGTTTCTTCAACTTTTAAGAAAAAGCGCTCACAAACGCATTTAAATCACCCCACCACCCACAACCACACACACATGCACACACACACGCACACACACACACACAGTATACACACTCAGGGCTCTGAAAGTCATTAGAAAATTTTTTTGTTCTGTGCTTATTATCAGTGACTAAGGGTCATAACGTGTGAAAACAATCATTATTTGTGAGAGGAATGTAATTAGTGCTTTCCAAAAAATATCTAAGTCTACTTTTTTGGGGGGGGAAGAATAAAAAAATACACACCACCACTCTATGAGGGGAATTTGTTTGCCTTATGGCCCCTCTCCTGCACAGATTATACCCCAAACAAGTACAAATTCACTTGAATCACTCCCCAATGTCACCCTTTACAGCAGTATCCCAGAGCCAAAAGTTCCACCAGCATAACATAGTTAACACACCATTGCACCTCAATACAGCTGTCACCTTGCAGTGTAACAGGTCTACAGTGCTACGGGGTGCTACGGGGAAGTCACACAAAAAGACAGGAGCAGCCTTCCATGCTGGAGCCCCATTAGTTCCCCCATCACCTTAAAGAGCAGGCAGAGGCCTCAAGGTGGGGTTAGGCCAAACGTGCAGTGCGTGGGTGTTGTTTGAGACGTGGACAGGAGACAAATACTGTACACAAACCCGGACAGGACGGCAGACAGAGGCCGTCGGACAGACGATGAGCTAAATAGGAAACCGGAAGACAGCGACACACACCATCAGGAGTCAGTGCCAGAGCCACACACATGCCCACTTACCACCATTGCTCGTATCCACTCAAAGTGCCAGGAAGCCAACATATCCTCAAGGATATGGTTTTTATCACGGCTGTCCTCCCAGGGGCCTGGTTTAGGGTCCTTGTGGATAGATTACAGTGAGATTTTCTCTTTACAACCCGGAGAAATTAAGGTGAAAGGGTTAAAAAAAAAAATGTGGATGTTATACAACTGGGTCTTAAAGTTGATGTTTTGGCCAATATAACTAGGCTGTAGCCTATAGGTAAGAATAACATTGTGTTCACCAAATGTACTGCAGAGATTGTAAACATACGCACTGCACTGAAAACAGCTTTAACCTTGCAGTGCAGACAAGAGTCACAATAGATTCTTTCCCAGTACTCACCTTTTTACAGAACTCAAAATAACTGAATTCAAAATTTGATAGTTGGGTTAAAACTGCACTGATTTGAGGCTTGTTTTTCCTTGCTTCCATTAGACTACTGCAAAGCTGTATCCAAAGGAGAACCCATGTCTATAATCTTTACAATGGCAGTGGAGATGATATTGTAAACTGTATTTACCTATAGGTATAGTGTCCAAAACTACAGAAAAAGACCCACAGTGCAAAAACGTTTCAATTAATAACAAAGGCCAGAGTTAAAGTAAAAGTGTGAAGAGAGTGGTGGAGAGTCATAGATTGAAGGAGAAATGAGGGAAAGCTAAAGACAAAGCAATAGATATGTATCTGGGGGGAATAGAGATAGTGAGAGATGATCCACCTGGTGTGTGTGTGTGTGTGTGTGTGTGTGTGACAAAGAGGAAAAACAAACAATGCAGTGTATTTTGCATAGAGAGACAATACCCCTCCATGCCTCTTTCACCCTCCCTTTTGTTTTCATTCCTCCCTCTATTAGCGAAACATGATTAAAATGCAGTTCCTACCAGCGTCTCTGCTGAACAACGGGGGGAAAAAACTGAGTTTGGAAGAAAAATGAAGCTGAAAAGTCAAAAGCATCTTTTAAAGCGTGACGCTTTTCATCCTTCACAGGCGGCGAGAAGAAAAGAACACAGACATTCAAACTTTTTTCTCTTCCCATCTCTTCCTCTGTCGCTCTTTCCCATTCTCCTCAGCAGTTGAAACCCCCCCCTGATACCCGAGGACAACCCAGCTGCATCACAAGCTCAATAGCCTCCCCAGAACAACATTTCAGTCACACTTTATTTCAGAGCATTGATATAATTCCCAGTGCGCTCTTTAGTCCAATTACATTATGCCATGTTGCTATCAGAACGATCGGCGCAGCGCCGTGACCGGGACAGAGAGGAGTGCCGGGGCTTGGGAAGGTGCCACAGAGCTCCATATGCTATGGAGAAAAGTCAGAAAACAACCATATTCACACAGAGACAAAAAGTGGCCCTAATGTAACAGTATGTGGAGTAGAGAGGCTCTTACTTAATGATAGACAGAGACGAGACAGTGGCTGAAACAGAGATGGGGAGAGAAAGAGGCAGATAGATACAAACCAAGTTGGATGTTAAAATCAGTAGCAGGAAATGGCGGTTAGGCCTGCAGTTTGAGAACTGGATGGATATGTGTGCTCATACTAGCCATTCGCCAGGAGTTATTGTATATACTTGCCAGAGAACCATTGATAAACACTCATGCCTACAGGGAAAGCAGTAGAGGGAGGAACGCCTGTCTCAGCACTATAGATGAGAAGGATAAAGAGATACTGTGGTGTAGGAAGATGGCTGTGTGGCAGGAGAGATCATGTATGCTTAATATTATACACACAGTGGACTCATCAATACCTCAAAAGGAAAAAACTAATAATATAAATAACCTGCTCTAACCTTTTTGGACCCCTGGTTGAGAATAGCCATACCAAGACTATTTATTGTGTTCCATTCAAGTTGTGCATGAGTCATACAGTCCTATATCACTCAAAACTTTATTTCCATCCCATTAAGCATAACTGTAATCAGCTGGTGCCTCAGTAGGCCAAAAACAACAATGAAAAAAACAGCAAATAGGTTACTGTTTGATCCCAGTCTTTAATGTAAACAGATTTTATTGCTGGTTAATATGGAACGTCTTGGGGAATTGGTCCATAAATAAGACTTAAAAATTCAGGATAATTCAGATTTCACAGATCAATGTGTCCAAGCTAATGAATCAAGTCAACTCTATATTTACCATCAACTTTGCACGAGGGAAGGAGAAAATGAGCAAGAAACGGGAGTGATTTTGAAGGTGCATGTGGTATGGTGTGTGTGTGTGTGAGAGCCAGATATAGATGGATAGACACAGAGAAAGAGAGAGAGAGTGCACCGAGCAGTAAGCCCGTGAGCAGGACATGATTGCAGTGTGTATCTTATCTGTGTCAGGTCCTCCTGAGGCTAGTGGAGCCTAGCTGAGCGGAGCACGAGCGCTTCAGTGACCAGTCAACCGTGTGAGGGTAATCTCCTCACTCCTTCAGTCTGTCTGTCTCTCTCTCTCTCTCTCTCTCTCTCACTCTCTCTCTCTCCCTTTTTCCAGTAAGCCCCACCTCTGGGAGACAGCTGAGCCACAACGCACACACATAAGTGAGACGCTCACACAAATACACAAACACATTTAACGCACACAAACGCACACAAACACACACACCCATGCAAAGCCTTAAGGTGATTGCCTCATGCCAGCTCTGGACAGTGAGCCCACAGGTGAGAGGAGACATCACAGGCTACATTGCACACTGAAGCCCCTGCAGCCAGTAGCCTGTAAATATGGGAATGCTATCTCGCATTGTCCGAGTCTCACAATGTTACTTCAAGCTGTATTGGAAGATAGTGAAAAGGTCCATAACGGGTACTAAGGGACAGAAATAGATAGATAGAAATAGATAGAATTTAAAAAAGGACATGCATTTGATTTGTCTCGGGGGTGTAGGGATGGTTAAGATGACAAGAAGTCATAGATACTCGGATGTGAATGCTCGTCTGTCATTTAAAAGATGGCAGATATTTTGACATCATAGCAGAGAATCACAGGCATAGCTACTGTAATAACATTGATAATTGCTGTTATTTGCTTGTCATCAGTTTCAGGGTCCTGGTATTGTGCATGCTGCTCAGTAGCATGGCTTACTGGGTCACTTTGATTGAATGGAGCCATTGTTAATGTTATTAATTACACCTCTGCTTTACCCAGTCAAAATGTCTACCATAATAAAGGTCTATTACATTCCTGGGTGAAAACTCTCGAAAGATCATTATCCAAAAGAGATTAAATAATTTACAGTGACAACTACATCTCTGATAATGTCCCAGTTAAATAAAATCAGTTACTAGGAAGGTGATGAATAACAATGTGGGTGACTAAATGGATTACATGTCAAAATCAAGATCCTTTCATGTAGAATATATATAATACTGATTCCAATTTCAATTAACTGTGTCTTAAATCCATGTATTGGATCACTAATGTACACGGAAGGAGAAAAGGTGCATCTGCATCTTGTCACTATGTTTAAAATTAGCTTGATTCAAAATAGAGGTTAAAAACTAGGGCAGTATACTGCTAACATATTTTATGTGTGTAGGCAATAAGAATCGAGCAACATTCCATGTTGAAGGTCAGCGCGCACATACACACAAACACACAAACACACAGTGTGGAGGAGGAGAGGAAGAAAAAATGAGTTTGTGTCTAACATTCTTTCACCCTTCGTGTGCCTGCCTGCTTGGCTTTAACAACTGAGCCGTCCCCATCAATTAGTCTAGATGCTGGACTTTCATTGAGATTAAGTGACTAATATCAGTGCTTGCTCACAAGAAAGACACTTTTCACGTCTGCCCAACAATCTGTTAAGTCAAAACACATGTGGTGATCCAAGGCAAAAAGCCTGCAAGGGGTCCTCCATGCAATGAAAAACAGGTGCTCTACTTTTTGGCCATGTAATACCCCATTTAGCCTCTGGAGCAAAGGTTATCCAGCTAATAGCTAACTTGTGGTGAGCTGGGAAGAGCTGTGCACATGGCCGGAGTAAACATCTGGGACAGATTGTACATACTTGCAACATATGCTTCAAGTTCAATTAAAATGAGGCCTTGGCATATTTATTAATCTTTTTTTCCCCTCTCCTCTCTCTGTTGCTCTCTCTCCCTCCCTTCTTCCCTCTCTCCCCTATAGGCCTATGCCATAAAAGAGGCCTCCTTTGACCTGTCCTTCATACTCACTCATACAATCTGAAGCTGTGCCTCATATCCAATGTCAAAGACCTCATATTCAATGTAAAAGACAAATTTTGTTAAGCCTTAAAAGTCCATTTGTTCTGCACTTAACCAGGTTGGAGAGAGAGAGAGAGAGAGACAGAGAGAGAGAGAGAGAGACAGAGACAGAGAATGTGTCATAAGGAAATAAAGAAAAAAGGCAGGGAAGAGAACGATTGAGGGAAGGGTAGAAAGAGAGTGGGAGGGGAGAGACATGTAGGTGAAGAAGAAAAAATGCACCCCTTTCAACTTCCCTACAGCTCAAATGAAATGCTAACAGTTGAGGGGAGCAATAGATCAAAATGTATGAAGCCAGAGTTGGTAAATTGTAGCCTTTGTGGTGGCTGTGCTATCCAGCATCCCAGCCCTGTGTGAGCACAGAGAGCAAGGCCCTCTTATGTGGAATAATCAGTTTGGCACCAAATCTGACAGAGGCCGCAAAAGCTGCTGCTGCACCTCATTTCAATATGAAAGTCCAAAATGTATTTCATATAATCTGCAGCTTTTCAAATGCCTGTATTTTTTATTTTTTCCATGAGAGGAGGTGGGGAATGCAATGATGGAGGACAGATGTAAAAAGAAGGGGTAAAAGAAAAAGGTTGAAGGTTGCCTGGTGCATATCTTCAGTCAGTGGCCCCCTGTACATTTCAGCCTTGGAACTTCACAGCTATGAAATGTTGCTTCTGCATCACTGTGGGAGAGGATGTAATGCTCACGTATCTTTGTGTGCTCGTCGGCCAACTGGCTGCTTGGCTGACTGATTGCCTGACTGGCTGACTTACTGGTGGGATGACTGTTTGACCATCTGCATTATAAATGTGTTTATTTAACCCATTTGTTGCAGGCTTGCACTTA
Organism: Gymnocephalus cernua; assembly: GCA_023631565.1. Lineage (NCBI taxonomy): Eukaryota > Metazoa > Chordata > Actinopteri > Perciformes > Percidae > Gymnocephalus > Gymnocephalus cernua. Next base: position 22,430,664 of record CM042425.1, read on the forward strand.
ACCCTTAAAATGGGAGATGTTGTAGCAAGGTTGTAGTTGCTTAAGTAAATTCAGCATACAGCATAGCTGAGTGTCCTCAGGCAAAAATAATTTTCAGATATCAGATTGCCTGGTCAAAGGCCTTTACAATTACCATAGCAAACAGGCAGCTTTTTTTTTTCTCCAAAAGGATTACCAAACGATACTACATAATTTACCACATTTTAGTCAACTAGCCTTTATATTGCTGGAGTGTGGCTGTAAGGCATCATGTATCAGCTCAAGTAATTTCAGATTCCAGACTGTTCAGTCAAGGTACTTCACTACTTTCACAGTAAAAGTTTGGGAATTCACTTATAAGCTTAAGTTACAATTGGGTCCTTGTTTAACACTGCTCAAGTCTCATCAGAGTATCAAACAGAATACTGTTTTCATTGCAAGTGTGCCTCACCAAAAACCAGACAACACAGTGGGTGGATAAAGAGCTGTACCATTTCAATTACCATTCCCAAGTGGAACATTGACATGGGACTGTATCCTATCCAGTGGCATTTGTTTCAGTAGCTGTTCCTACAGTGTAAACGAGCGGAGGCAGTAAAGCAGCCACCTGTTGTTACCTGATAGTGTCTGGACAAGCCCAGATGCTGTTTTACTGGGACATAAAGGAGCAGTGAATGGACCTAAATAGCTAACTAAGCACTTTATATGGGTGCATGTTCTCAGGAAGCAGGGCTGAAGCACAAACGCAAATTTGACATACAGTAGTGTTGCATGATGGGGAAAACAAGGATAGTGTGCCAAAACTGCTGTAACAGACCAAGGAAAGGTGAGGAATGTGCCGTGTGTACATCTACAGACAAAACTTTATAGAAGGTTAAAGGTTGTACAATCTTTGTACATGTGTTTGTGCCTCAGGCAGTGAGACCAGGGGAGGAGATGGGAGGGGAAGATGGAGCCATTCCATTCGTCTGTTTCCGGTGTATGAAGCGGTGTCAACCTCTCCTGAGGCAGTGTGCATATGTGTGTGTGTGCGAGTGCATACGTTTGTGTACGTGTTTGTGTGCGACTCCATCCCCGACACAAGACGTAATTACCTTGTCATCTTTGTCAAAGTCCTCATCCTCATCCTCCAGCAGGTCCTCCTCTGCTTGCTGACAGTTGCAACAGAGGAAAGAGAAACAAAAGAGAAATAAAAATGTTTTATGCAACAGCTATAGTACAGATAAACATCAGATAACACAGGGTTAACATCATCAGAACAGCCAAAGAGGAATACTAAAGCTGATTGGTTTTGCTTATGTTTGGCAAGAGTTTGTTAATGAGTATGGAAAGCATACTATTGGATTGGTGTGTGCTAATATGTCATGAGCGTCAGAAAGGTATTGAATTAGAATTTAATTTTAGAAACATTCTGTTGTTCAAATGTGTTGACACTTCTGGAAATGTAAGCAAATGCTCTGGCTTTGAATTTCAACGGGCTGAGGATTAAAGTCTATTCATCCACTCCAATCGCAGTGCACAAAAGCATTCAAATCTTACACCATTCAGCGGGACGAGACCGCAGAACTCGTCTTCTTCTGTTTCTGCTTGGTCTCATCTTACCTCTCTAACCTTTGCGCTCGTCTCTCACCTCTTCTGCCAGCCTTCCTATCGCTGTACATTCATCTATCTATTGTTTCACATCCCCTCACAGAATGATGCTCCATGATAGAAGAAAGCCTGCAGCACAGAGAGCAAGTCACAAAGAACAGCAACTACGTGCTTCAGTGGTCCACAACCGATGAAACTGGAGCTGGTGTAGCTTTAGAGCTCCCCAAATACCACGATACACACTGTACAGCACAGTGCACACAGTCAGAAACACAAAGGTACCTATGGATACATTAAATGTACAACATAACAATGGTACATGCATGCATATTGTATATTTTCCTATTCAACAATTGCAATTTTACATAAAAAATTAAAGGCATTGAAAAAAACGACTGAAAAAAGTAAACACGCATTGGCATATATGGAAAGCCCTGAACCAACAAGAGCAGCTAGGGCCGCTGTGTTTAGTGATACTATGTCTTATTATTGTTTAATGATACAGTACTTGAGTTTAGAGCTGGGCGATATGGAGAAAATCAAATATCACGATATTTTTGACCAAATACCTCGATACCGCAACAATATTGTAGTGCTGACTATTGGAGCTTTCACAAAATATTTACACAACTAGATTTTTGATAAATAATCATCAGTCATGTGGATATAATGACTAAGTGGGTAAAGGCAAATAATAGAACAGTTACAACAGTCTGGTAAGTTCAGAAAATGACATCACTTTACTGTAATGCAGCCTTTAAAAACAGGAAAAGACCACACTTATGCCATATTACGAATCCAAAAGACGATATCTCGTCTCATATCACAATATCAATATAATATCAATATATTGCCCAGCTCTACTTGAGTTGTTCACTTGTCTAGTCCAATGCCAATGATGCGAAAAACCATAGATCACCGCTGCATCTCTGATCCGCCCTCTTTCTGTCGATCACACATTAAAGCTACAAGGTCATATTGTTTCTCCCAACTTGCATAAACAAACACCCATTTCATAAGCCCTACAGCTGTCAACCTCAGCATTCATCTACTCTTATTGTTGTACTGCGTTACCAACCCCAACCCCCAAAAAACCTTTGCCCAGCCTCAACATCACCACAACCCCCTAACCACCTCCAGAACCGCACAAACTAGTTTGGAGAAATCCAAAAATCATTACTTAACGAGACAATAGCTTTTGTCCTTTTTGTTTTTCGTTGGAATAAGGGGGGAAACTATGTGGCGGCTGACATAAGCCTCTTATGTAAATGCAGCTTCCCACACAAACAAAGAGGAGTTCAGAACAGCAGAGTTGAGAGGGTAGAGTCAACAGTGCATTTTGTGCGTGCGTGTGTGTGTTTTCTATCAATAGCTCAGAGTCACTAGGGCAAAGTGTTGTGCATGTATGCATGGCACCCATCGTTTTAACTGTCTGACTGTACAGCAACTGGTTATTCCCAGTTCACCGAGACTCCATCAGTGTCTAGACAAATAAGTGTGACTTTTCACAGATCACAATCTCTATATTGATACAGAATACATTCACTACGACAAATACCAGAGAGGGAATTCTTGTGCTCAGCCAAGGCAAAAGATATAGATGTGATACTGTAAAATGAAAGCCTTCTGGCAACTCTAAACAAATGAACTATAACTGTTTATAAAGTCATCAGGGTTCCTCCCAAATCCTTTCACCCGTGCCAAAATACAAACATAATGGATTCCACCACACAGAGGCTTTACTAGGGCACGCCTGGCACACGCTCTAAACTTTAAACAAAGGGAATGAGCATGAGCTAGCTGGAGAAGCATGACCTAGAGAGACAGAGAAAATGATTGAGTCGTTTGTCTCCCTCTGCTCTCCGCTCTCTCTCTCTTCTATCGCCTCTGGTTACAGAGAGAAGTCATGTTTCCTGCAATGAGACACAGTGTAAAATTAATAAATAAAAAGACATGGAACATGTCATCTGCCCTGAAGATTGCCACGGCTAAATGTGCGCACTGAAGCTACTGTCTCAGTAAGAGAGGATATAAATTACCTCAGTGCAGCAGATGAATTCCAAACATCTTTCTTTCCCCCCCCCCCCCCTCTCTCTCTCTATTTGTCTTATATTCTTTCGCTCTTTCTAAGACCTGTTTGGTGTATGATATCATTTGTCTGCTTATCCCCCCATTATCATGTTGTTTGAATTACTATCATTACAGCACGGCAGCATCAAAGCCCTGCTGTCGACAGGATCGCGTCGAGCTCGTGTTGCCTGCAGAGCTGCTCCAGTCAATTCAATATCTACTGAGGTGGGGATTAACATATTCAGACCTATTCAAAGTATACAGGGATGATGCAGGCTACTCTTACAGATTACACTGTGCCCCATAAATACATACAAAGACGGTGATAATATAAAATACACACAAAGAATATAAGTGAGAACAATGACATTGAAAGTTCAAATGGCTGTAAAAAGTATGAACACATCTGTTTGGCCTTATGGCTTATACCTAAAAAGCTGATTTGCAAGAATTAAGTTTCTGATCCAAGCACAAGCTCTGCTACATCACTCTGATTTTTGCTTTATTACCGTACTTTCCATCAATGCAAACATATTATCTGTTAAGAACGAAACTGTTGTCCATCAAAATTAAGTGTGTGTGTGTGTGTGTGTGTGTGTGTGTGTGTGTGTGTGTGTGTGTGTGTGTGTGTGTGTGTGTGTGTGTGTGTGTGTGTGTGTGTGTGTGTGTGGGGGATGCATTACTGTATCTGTCTTGATGCCTTTTACTCTGCATGTAGAGGATTTGATTGTGTGTGAATGACTTCATTTTTAATTATACTACAGTCCAAACAACCAATCCAAATCAGAGGTGGTCCTTATGTTTAGTGTATTCTTCAATGCATCCTTGCATGACAATTGCTTTACTCCATATAGCTAAAACTGGGCCTCTCCTATGTTTTGCATCTTCATGTTAGCACCAATTTTCATTCAGCCTTACAGAGCGAGATCTTTCTCTCCCATTAACTGTTGCTCTGTACCAGATGGAATGCACTGTGCTAGCTAAAATCTTCCTGGACTAAATTTGAATAAAGTCCAAGGTACACGAAAAGCCCAGCATGTGTTCGGAGCTGGTGTTTTGCTGCACGGAAAAGGATGAACAAGTTGTAAAAAGAAAAGTGGTAAAAAAAAGACTGTCTATCAGGTAGAAATGTTTGTTTCTCCACTGATTCCCGGGAGGGAAATTTGTGTATTCTCCTTTTGCCTTCACAGGGAGCTCCTTGTACAGCGTCAACAGGACAACAGCTCCCCTAGTGGCTATTCAAGGACAGAGAGCAAACTCTTAGGGTCACAAGGGATCATTACTGTGGCCTTCTGTTTACAGGATAGTCTCATGGCTCTGTAGGGTTAAGGTGACCCTATGTCCATTAACTTAAATCAGGCCAGCATTCGTAGCTGCGCAGTACCTGGAGCACAGTGTCTTCAATTTAAAATTGGCCAATCTTTATTCACGCCCAGTTGTAAACTCCTTCCTCCCCTAACTCGAGCAAAGCTAACTCTGACTTTGATGTTGGAGGTATGGTAGTGGATTAGTACATTACTTACAGTAATACAACGTGAACAGAGCCAAAACCAGTTTTAAACAAGGCAAGGATAACCCTGCTATGGAAATATGGAAAATATATTTTAAGCATCAAGTCAAAATAATTAAGAAATGCTAACTAACTAATCAACTAGGTATAGTTAGTCATAGTTGTATATCTACACTGTAAGACATACAGGAGTGTTTTAGCCTAACTTGACGGGTCAGGAACACAAAACTGTACTTCGAAGGGACGGATGTTACTTTCATGGAAGTAACAGAATAGACCCTGTCTGGATCAATGAAACAATTGCACACACACTCCACAGAGGGAAGGTAAAAAGAAATCTACTACCTGAAGTAGTAGCTACATCATTTTCATCCCTCCTCTGAAATGCCTCTATAGTCGGCCCTCTCTCTCTGCCTGGCCGGGCTGAGTTCCACTATCTCCCTTCCTAACCTTCCCAATGACAGCCGCAGTGGGAATTGACGCCGAGGCAGACATCCCGGCGAACATGAAGATATACTTTCTGCTCCTTTTTCTCCCATTCCTCTATCCTTCCCTCCCTCCATCCTCCTGCTGCTCTTCCTCTTTGATACGTGAGGGGGTTTTAACCTCTCCAGCTGCTGAGGTTTGGCCGACTGGCTGGCTGGGGGATCTCAAGGCCCTACTTGGTATGCATTGTCCATGAGTGTGTGTGTGTGTGTGTGTGTGTGTGTGTGTGTGTGTGTGTGTGTGTGTGTGTGTGTGTGTGTGTGTGTGTGTGTGTGTATTTTGCCTACACCACAGTTTCTGCAGACTGGGGGAGGGCTGTGCGTCTGATAAGGGCTGCTGGCTGAGCGTGGCTGACCCACGCGGGGCCTTCACAAGCTGTCAGAGCTGTGGCCCTCAGAGGGGGGCCCTTCCATCTGCAATGCCCGAGCCAGGGCTCACCCAGCAGGAGGCCAGAGAGGGGTAAGGCCGGGGTGCTACCAGAGCTGGAGGCTGGGGGTGAGAAGGGCGGCTCCATATTCATGAAACCAACACCACATCTGTGAGCGTCGAGTTTCAGGATAGTAATAGTGCCCGATCTACGTTTCTAATTGCTTATTTGCTAACAAATCATCAAGAGTGTATAGTCAGGGATTCAATTGAATTTTACACGCTCCACTAGCATTATTGATAAAGTGAGTAAACGCAGTAAAGTCAGTGATAAGATGTTTGTCCTTCTCAGACGGATGATGCTGTCTTGCCTTATTGTTTCTCATACTTGTGGAAAAGAGGGCTAGAACTGGTACATACTTGATGTGCAATCTATTGCACACAAACACACTCACATCTGTAGGCTTTAGCTCAAGGTTTAAACTGAAAAACTCGCAGCTACGGCGGGTGTACTGTATAGACAAAACAACAACAAGAAGCACTGAGACAGACATCCTGAGCTGCTGACGTTGTTAGCAAAGAGCACAGACAGTTACAAAGGTTCAGCGTGATGAAGGGAGTTAGACAAATGGAGGGAAAGGAAGAGAAAGAGAGACAACATGATGAAAAGGGAGGCTGGGAGGATTTTGCAGTGGCATTCCTGATGCTCCCGATGCTCCCGTCCCGCTTCAAACTATGCCAGTCGCCTGTCTTTCTGCCTGCCAGCCTGCCATCCTATCTGCCAGTTTAGCAGAGACAGAGAGGCAGCGAGAGGAGCAGAGATGAGCGCGGTGATGCCGGGGCGGCACGGGGGAAATCAGTGGGGCACAGGCGCTCCCAGTTAAAAGTGACATGACCTTTTGATTTTGTCACCTGTCACCAAGTGCCATGTCTGACTCCGCACTGAGGAGTGCCTGCCATCCACCGCTCTTTTCCTCTGCCTTCGTCTCTCTGTCGCTCCATCTCTCTGAATGCCGCTCTGTCTTTTTCTGTCTCCTGCTCCCACTCCATCTCCTTTTCTCGTTCTCCTTTTCTTTGCAAAGTTGTGGGTTTTACAGGGAAAAAGTGGAGGTGTGACTTTCTGGAGGAGCTGAGGTATAATAGGCAGCGTTTCCTCTTTTCCTTCCAGCGTTCCTAATATTTACTCCTCTCTACCTGTGTTGTGCGTGGCTCTTAATGAGGGCAGATGTCAAGGCACAGCATGTTTAGAGATGCAGAGAAGCTTTTTTTTTTTTGGAGATGGAAAATCAGGGAGAAAATAGAATAGATAAAAATGGCAATGAAGTCTTGTTCTAGAAATGGTTCCAATAAAATCAGACATTATTACTGTCTTGAAAATAAGCCAGATTCTTTTTACACTAATGAACAATATACTGCTGCACACCAAGTGCTTCACAGTCAGCAAAGTAAAGTAGAACTACGGGTATTTGAACAAATACTAAATTACAATATTAGTAAAAAAAAAAAAAAAAAAACAGTCCATTTTTTATTCTAAATGAAGTTCTATTGGGGTGATTAAACTCTATATTTGTTTTGTGGAGTGGGTTGAAAATTGTCATCTCGATCTCGCGGTTGGAAGCATGTCTGTGAGTGTGAAGTATCTTCAGGCCATTAAGGTCTTCTCTTCGGTAATAGGTTGGTGAATCTAGTGGGTGAATCTATGTAATGGTCTAAAGCATGGGATAAAGATGATGGTCCTCCAGTGTGACAAGGCCTAATTGCCCATCACCCCGTGGTAGAAAGAGACATCACCATGTTCTGTATGTGCCCTCTACGACAGCCTGCATTGAAATGAACACCTTCTTAACATCTGGTAAAGGCCTTTCTGGGCCAACAGAACAGCAAGGAAGGATTTCTATTGGGATGTGTCTCTGCTCCTTAATCTCAAAGTGCATCATATACACTCATGCAAACACTGCTATGAGAAGATACACACATGCGTGCACACACGCCTTGCAGCCTTTTTCGCTTCCAGCAGAGCTGCCTGTCCTCTGGTTGACCGAGCCCGGCCTACTGGTAGCTTCCTCTGCAACAGGCTTGGGATGGATCTGAGTCCCTAATTGTTCCAGGTTTCAAAACAAGATAGAGATGGAGAGGACAGGGTGATGGCCTTAAAGTGCTCCTCCACCTCCCATCAATAGGGGACTCCATACAACTGCAGAAAGACAGGATGGGCATTCCTTAAGGGTACATTATTAGCCTTGGATGTCAAAGCAGGATCATACTCTACGTATATTCAAAAGCATCAGCACACGTCCTTGTTTGTTTGTTTGCCAGAGTGAGCAATGAGCATGTTACAGTGTGACACACAGGTCAGCTAACAGTGTTGAAGAGTCAGGGTTCACAGGTCAGAGTGCTACATGATAAGAGAGGAGGTCGGCGACCTCGCTGGTGCATCGCCTCCTTTAACCGCTGTTCTGAGGACGCTCCGACTGCTTAGCAGGTACTGGTCAAGGTTGGGGCGAGTGCTGATCCGAGATCTGTTTGCAAAGCAGCATGTAACCACACAACACTCAGTGACCCTGAGTGGTGAATTACAGCGTGCAGAGAACACTCTTTTTGTTTTGTTTGTTTACTCGCTACAGACAGGGCTATGGACTGTGGTTGCGGTGTAAAATCAGAGAAGGCTCCTCACATTGAACCCATCAGATGAAGCAAGGCCCTTCAGTTTATTAGGAAGTCTGTAGTCTCTCTTTCTTCCCCCACCCTATCCCTTTCTCTCTCTCTCTCTCACCCTTCAGAGTGAGTTCAGCAGAGATTCCTTTGGCATTACCCTCACCCCAGACTGCTGGAAAACCGCAGCGCTCCGGATGCTGACCCTTGTTCGGCTCAGCACAATGCTTTAATTTGGTGTGTTGTTTAAAGTAATTAGAAAGCCTTTTCCCCTTGTTTTCTTTTCTATTCTTCTCTGTTCTCTGCCAAGTGCAAGAGGGAAACAGTGAGTCGTCCATGACTTCAGCTTGATAAAGACTCTGAAGAAGAATCCAGGGGACCGGGAGAGGAAGCAAAGAATGCAGATACTGTACGCTCGAGCTGTACCCACTTCCCCCCTGCACCGACGCAGATTGGGAAACTCGATCTGAAAACAAACAGGGACAGGACTCCGGGGATACTTGTATCTGAGTGTGTGTGAGTGTGAGTGTGTGTGTGTGTGTGTGTGTGTGTGTGTGTGTGTGTGTGTGTGTGTGTGTGTGTGTGTGTGTGCGCGCGCAACACGCATGCCTGAAAATAATGCATGCTTCCACCACGTTAGCTATATGTGGTCGAATTTAACTTAAGATAGTGATATCACGACTGAAAGAGGCAGAGAGTTGATAATGGAGCAAGGAGAGAGGGAGAGTTCATCTCATTCACCAATCCTGAGGCAGTGAGATTGCAACGCCAAGACAACAGAGACGACGATTGACAGAGAGTTTTCTTTGTGTTGCCTGTGCTGCTCTTCACTGTTCAGCACAGCTGTCACAGCAGCAAGAAAAGGAGCATTAATGGTGCTAATCTTTGACAATTAATCCCACTTTCATCGGATATATCGTAGCAAAGAATGTCTGCACACACTACTGCATACGCACAGTTGTGTATACATGCTTACACACACACACACACACACACAGTAGATGGAAATACACACATTTTTCACACAGACAATTTTTTTCTCTTTGTGCACACACTGTATTTCCACCACACATGGAAGTACCATGCAAACACACACCTGGAGTGCCTCACACAGGCAGCTGTAGTTCTACACTTTGGTTGTGCCAAAATCATAACCTTGGAATAAATACCAAACTGCATCCAACCACCATAATAACACACACAATATTCACAATTCATGCATCATGCACACACCTGCACATTTAAATATTCTACATACTGTATACACCGCTGCTATCCTGTTCTCTCGCACTGACTATTTCCCACTGACTATTTCACCACCAGCTCAAACTAACTTTTTTACCCCGACTAGACAATAGCAGCACTGACCCTCTACTCCACACATATCGAGCCTGTCGAACTGTAAGAAGTACACAACACACCCACTTAAAGCCATTGTTGATTGTGTGCATATAAGAGAGTGGAGACATTTAACTGAAAAGTCAGATACTGGTGAAACTGGAGTGCTCTCATGGCTCACGAGCTACAAGAAACTAAAGTGAAAAAGTAAATACTGTTGGTTATAGTCGATGGCAAAGGTTGTAAATGATACTGCTTCCATCATGACAAACCTAAAGTCAGTCAAAAATATGTAGTCCATATTCATAGTCTAAATGTGGAAGTACATGTCAATCAAAATGACAGTGTTTTGATGCTACTAAGACAGCATCTGATATTAAACTATGTCAGTACAGTAATAAGTCAGTGTCCATATCGCCTCTTGTTTCTGAGCATAGGACAACTTTGTAGAACTTTGCAACCAATTCCTGAGGTACTTGAGACACAATAGTCCCTTTCAAGGAGGAGAGAAAAGCAGCTCTGCATGAAGTGGGAGTTACATGTACGTACATGTATGTGAAGTGAGTCGCACATTAAAATAATATGTAACCTTTGTTGCCTTCGTTTTAATTAGGAAGTGCATGGGAAAAGAATATCATTAGGTCTGGATAAATACAAGCAGCAAGTGGGGGGGACAAATCATCATGCCGTGTTTTGTCTTGGGCATGTGTCTTTTTTTGTCAAGCAATGTCGCCATCTACAGGCAAAGAAAAATAATCTCTGAAATTCAAGTCTGTCATTCACAAATCAAAAATGGATTTATTTGGTCTGTGAACCTACTTGCAATTGCAAACATTTAATTCTTGACTTAACTGACTACATCCAGTTCTGCATTTCAGTATTTACCACAAACTAATGTATAACTACCAGATTATTGTCAAGTAACAGACGGCTTATATCTGACTCATGGGGGTTGTCTTTTGCTGATTTTATTGTCAACTTTTTAAATTAAAAAATACGGAAATAGAGGCTTATAAATAGAGAAGCTTAGCTCTGGAGACTTAACAAATAAATCAGAGTTGTAAGTTACGTACAGTTTCAATCTAATTCCATTTTTATGTGGAATATTACAATGACACAAAGCAGTTTGGTTTATTATAATGACTGTGTTTGATATCTCTTCCAAATCCAATCCAATCTAACCCAAAGAATCCTTATGAAGAGGTAAATATAGACATATAGAAGGCAAGAGACTGCAAGAAAATCTGAGGTCTGCTAACTGGTTATTTCCAACTCAGTCTGGGAAAAAAGGCACTTATTAAAATTAATCACTTCATTGTTCACGCTCACTGCAAAGTCCAGCTCTCGCTCTCGTTTTCACTCTCTACTCTCCAAATGTGCCTGGCCATGATTAAAACATGTCTGTTTCTCCATGACATTGCTTTGACATCATTTAATTGGTATAAGAGATAAAAAATAAATGAATTAAATAAATATACTACCAGGTAAGTGGCGTAACGTAGCCCAAGGTGACAGCCTATTATTTCTCCCTTTTCTTTGCCTCAAAGAAGGCAAAGTGAGAATTGCAGTGAGAATGCAGCTGCTCAAGGGGCAGATGGAGTTTATTTTTTTATCTTTAAAAAATTCACCAGAGAGATTTTTTTAAATTAAATTTCAATTTTGCTGAAAGTTTACTCAATTTATTCAGAAAGAACATTTGAAATGAGTGTGAATGTGTATTATGCTCATGTCTTTGTTTCTTTAAACAAGCATCATGCTTTCTCACTCATCTGTACATCTATACTAGTCACAAACACCTGTCACATCTTTTACAACGCAAATACATAATGTATTATTCATTCTAGCATCAAAGAAATTAAATGCATGTAAATGTGATCAATGTGGTAAATCTAACAAGAGCGTAATGTCTCTATGAAGCAATGGTGCCTGAGTTTTAACCCTGCACTGTGTGTGGAAAGAGGCTTTTTACAGTGAAATGAAAGAAAGGCGGAGGGATATCAGAAGCTATGGGGTTACTCACCACGTCTTGCCTGGTATCCTTCCCCGATGCGATTAGGATGTAGTTCCAGGCCAAAGGCAGTAGCAAAGCCAGAGGAATCATATAGAGTTCAAAGTTCCAAACAACGATGACAAAAAGCTGAAGGAAGAGAGAAAAAGACAAAACCATCAGCAAAAGAAAAGTGAGAAGAAAGAAAAGTGAGAACAGTGTGGGCAAAGAATGTATACATCCAAGAGCCCATATTGACCCCCGGTGAGGCAAACTCCTGAGAACGTACGCCGGCCATATGTGTGATTGGAAACAACACGCATTCAAACACATTCATATGCAGAATCATAACCACTGTGGAACAAAGCGTAAAAATAAGACTGGGCTTTAACAAAAGGTACAGGCCTGGTGTCGCTGAGCCTAGGTTCAACACCCTGACCCTCAAGGCTTTCTGGGTCCTCAGCTGAGGAGGACGACACTGAGGAGGATGAGTATGAGCCGCCAGAGCCTCTTTCCTCCATGCCAATCATCCCAGAGGGTGAGGTCATGTACCGTTTTCAGCCGCAGCACGTCAAAGCTGACCCTTCCATACTCAACCCCAAACCCCAGCCTCTGACCCCACACCCCGAGTCCCTAACCCTGTCACTCCAAGCCCCAATACCCTCTCTACTACCCCAAAAGACTTGTATGCCTCATCTCTAACCTTCTCTGCACCCATCTGCCAAAACCATAACCTCTATACCTCCCCTCTCATCACCAAACAAGTAAAGTACCATCTGAAAATTAACCTTTCCTAAAACCCTGTATTCTGGTTTTGGCAGGGCTCTTTAGCCTCTGACAACAGCTTATTGCTGTGACTGGGAGAAGATATATGTGAGAAAGTAAAATTGCAAATGATGGAAGCTTGTTATTTTATGGCGGCACTGTGTGAGCCGTCTCAAAAGGTTTAGCTGGAAGAAATGGGATACTTTGTGGGAATAAAATCTGCCAGAAACAGAGCAAAATAATAGTTATCTTTTCTAATAATGCTATGTATAAGTACACAGATATTTTTATTGATTTATTGATAAGACTTCAGCAGCAATTATCAATCATAACAAATGCTGAAAATGCAAACCATGCTTAATACTTAATCTTTTCTAGCAAAACATCTATCAAATTCAAGTACAAGAAATGCATTATTTCAATTATGAGCAAGGAAGTTTTAATGGGAAACTTTTAAGGGGATGTGAAATTGAGACTATTACTGTATAAAGCAGATGTATTGGTCTGTGTACCAATTACAATCTATCATGTTTGGCTGAGAGAGAGAGATAGAGAGAATAAAAAACAGTCTGTTTACAGTCTAAAGTTAATGTGACTATAAGGTTCAACAGCCCCTCAATAGTCTGTATGCAGGTCTGCTATTACTCTAGTGGTCGGACTAGTGGTCTAGCCAGTCGCACGCACGCACGCACACACACACACACACACACACACACACACACACACACACACAAACACACACACACACACACACGTAAACAACTCTTCACAATTACTCACAACTTTTCCACGTCTTATGTAAAAAAAGTTTGAAAGGCTCCAAACTTTTGAATACAAGTATAATTCACAGACGCAGAGTATACAAAGCAAAAATAGACATAAATTAAACATTAGAAATGTCCAGTACATTTACATACTGCTTACAGCTAAATTTATTTTTCAAATAATCCTGAATGGCCTTGGTGCAACAACCAACTCTCCCAAAAGGATTGAAATCATTCTCCGTCTCTCAGGCTCAACTTTACTTTCTCACATACAAAGAGTCTTTCTCTAATACAGCAGTGTAGGAGAATTGGAAAGAAACTATTCAATAATTCATATTTGTAAACTAATAAGCAACACAACCATTCCCCTTCATACATCACAACTAACTGTTAAGACAGTGTAAGCTCAGAAACAGAAACTCACATACAGACAAACACATTGCTCACATACATACACATTTTCTCTACATGATGTAACCTTTCTAAAATGTTCCATCTTCCTACAAATTCTAATTTACAAATCTGTAATGCTAATAAACTCTGGAATAATCTGTAACTAAACAATGTGCAATAAAGGCGCAGAAACATGTCTTCAGTCAAACAAACAAAAGGAGCTCACTTGTTTTAAAGCTATTCTGGTAGAAGCTATAAATACCTGCACGCTTACAAGTGCTCCTTACAAACGCTCAGCTATAAATATACTGTACAGTAGGCATATATCGTGCAGTAAATAAATTAAGTGTCTGGTTCTCTAATCGCTCATGGTATCGTTATCACACAACGGACAAATGAATTGCTCCTCACTGTCCTGATGTTTATATGAAACCTTAAAACCCTCTTTTATGTTTTCAAAAAAAATATCTTGCTTTCTTCTCCATTTGCCTAAGGTTGTTTAACCTGTCGTCCCCCTTCATTCCTCCTCCATTCGGTTATAGTAGCTGAGGGCGACGTTTTGACTGGCAGCTAGAGGAACTGGACACCCAGGCTCAGCAGTGGCCAGCCCTGCCCCGTCTTCGTGCCCCCCGGCTGGGTAATAGGGGCCCTGCAGTGCCTGGACCTTTCCACCAGGACTGAGCGATCACAGCCCACCCCCCATTGCTTGCTACACCAGATAGCAGGCTCTTTGCCTGGGGAAGAGGGAGTGGGAAAGAGCCCGCTGTGGATGTCAGTGACCAGAGGAAGGCACGGGGAAAAACAACGATGAAAACATGCTGGATTGAAGGGGGGGGGATGCTAAATAAAGATCCAGATGCAGTCTATGGGAATAATTTGTAGATTACTCTGTGTAGTCAGAGACACATTATGTAGTGGTCGGTGACAGAGACAATATGAACACGCACACAGAGGGACGCTCCATTCTTGCTTTTCTGTTTAATACTGCTGAATTCCTACCTGTGTGGTAATGTAAAAATACGTGAACACAGTGTGTTGTCTTTCTCTGTATATGCACTTTTATATTATTCAAATTATGCAAACTCTCTAATTTAGTTTTAAGAGCATGTATATAAATACATACAGAACAAAAACAAAAATGAGATGTGCCATCTTTTTCCTTCTCATACTACCATTCTAAGAAATATCTGTAATTATCTGAGCTACTAAAGAACATAAATATAAATTTTAGAGTTAGTTTAGTTCTTTATTCTATAGTGGTCATTTGATTTAGTCACAAAAACTACTTGCAGCAGTTTACCTTTAAACAGCAAATCTACTTAGTCATATAAACCTATCTTCATTTATTTTAAAAATCATTTGTGCTTCAACATATCTTTGGTGAAATGCACAAAAACATTTCAGGGAACAAATCTATTCACTTGTCATAAAACAAAGTAAAACAATATTTTCCGCTGTCAAATCTGCTAAACCATTTCAAACACAGTTAAAGGCTACATTTGAACTGGGCAAACTCCACATCCAAGCACAAGCTGTAATTCAAATGAGATGTATAATTAAAATAGACAACCACTAACAGGAATAAAGTAAAAACAAGGCAGATTCATTTGTAATATTTGGGCTAAAATACCAATACACAAAATCAGCAAACTAAATTATTTTTGACAAGTCTCTGTAGCTGAATTTCATTAGTTCTAATATTTGATGCTTTCTCTTAATATTAAAAAAAAATCCACCCTGAACACAAGACGATATATTAAAAAAGTTAACAAAATAGAGAAGTGAAAATGATTTATTCAAGCGCTCAGTGCGGCACGTCGAGAGATGTATCTTATATTATTTGTTTCAAAACACAACGCGCGTCCTTGCAGCTCTGAGCCGTGGCACTGTGGGAGGGTAATATTCAGTACTTTGGCTTACATTAACCACACACCAGGCTAACTTTCCCCCTGCTCTGTCTCAGTGGAGTGAAACTGAAGTTTGGATTTCAGTGTTCCCCTTTATCTCTCTTACATCAATTTCCATGCTGGCACTAAGTGTTGCCAGATAGCAACTAGAAGTCCTGTTAAGTTCGAGGGAACAGGGGAGGGAGGGAGACTGTGTCCTGTTTGTGAACGGACCTACCCATCATTCAGTGGTGCTAGACTGCCCCCTGCTGTACTCCTGCAGAATATAGATCTACAGCCCAATTTATGCTATTCATCCGATAAAATAGCAGCCTGAATGACTAAGCCCAATGTGTCAAAGCCAGTCATTTTGTAATAAAATAAAAAATGAAAACAAAGCATCCACCATTTTATGGCCACAGTAATGAAACTGCACACGGTATGAGAAGTAAAGATGCGGAGTCCCTGACATCTCAACAAAAGGCCTCACGCAGTTTCTGTCGAGTCTCTATCTCTGGTGATTAAACTCTGACTTGGTATTCTCTGTTAGTCGTGCCACTGTATTTCAACTATCATTCATTTTGCAAATCAGGAGAGCAGTAAAATGTGAAAGTATATCTTTCAAAGCTGTCCCTTGCTGTGGGCAAAGACGAACTCCCGACTTTAAAACTTTTAAAAGTTAGACAGGTTCTTTGAAGAGGAGTCAAAGGAGCAATTTAAAGAGACCTGGAGTGGTGTGTACCACTGACTGCTATGGCGTCTCTGCACTGTGTGTGCGTGTATGTGCATCAAACTGCCAGCCAGACATGTGCAAACATTCACTCACACACACACACACACACACACACACACACACACACACACACACACACACACACACACACACACACACACACACACACACACAAACACACACACTCCAATAGTTGCTTCTGTACCTGTCTTTGCCTTTTTTTTTTCAGCAGTGTGAATTTTTATCTAAATGCAAAGCAGGTGATAGGTGCTCCAGTTTCCTCTAGAAGTAGCTCCCTTGTCTGGGCTCTCTTCCTGATAAGAGTCCTACTTTGCCTGACATAAAAGAGCCCGGTATCATTTCCCCTGCCTCCCCAACAACCCCCAGCTCACTGCCCTCGCCCTTCCCCTAGCTTCACAAAGCTGCCTCTATTTGCTCCCAATTCAGGGCCCAATTGCAGATAAAGTTACAGCAAATTTGTTTGGAGGAAGAGCTGCTGAGGCCTGCGGTCCCTGGGGCAATAACAGCCTTGTCTTGCAGGGACCGTGGGGAGAGCTGGCAGCAGCAGGAGAACAGAACCCAACACCGCTCAGCCCTACAATGGCCTCAACTCTCTGGGAGAGAAGGCAAAGGGAGAGGAGGGGAGGGAGAGATAAAAAAAAAAGGAACAGGGATGGATGGACGGATAGAAGGGAGAGACACTCAGCTTGCAGGTGTGGAGAGAGGAAGCAGACGCTTAACCCCGAGACAGGGAGACGGAGACACCAAGACCCACGCACACACACACACACAGACACACACACACACACACACACACAGACACACACACACACACACACACACACAGACACCACCCATCAAGCAGGACAGGAGGTAACTCCAGTCCCGTCCATTGTGCCAACGCCTCAGGCAAAGCTGCCACGGTGGCTGATTCACTGTCGGGATGGGTGGGTGACAGCAGTGTGGGTGTGAGAGAGAGAGAAAGGCTGCATGTGAGACTATGAGATATCTCTCTTTCTCTCACATGCGCACAAAACACACACAATGTACACACTAATCACAGCTGGCACTAACGGGCGATGTGTACATGCGGCTGGCATTTCAGAAGTGGGCAGAAGGAGAGTCAGAGACCATGGAGAACATTTTGATTTTTTTTTTTTATCGAGGGAATGTTGTGAAGTGACACAGTATGACAACTGTATTTTGATGTACTATTGCATTCACAAAATAACACAAATATTTGAAAACACTTTAAACTCCCTCCCTCAGGCTCTCTTAGCAGTTAAGAAGTGTGCACTTGTGTAAACTAAGTTTAGAGGTTGAATTGCCCACAACTCCACCAGCTACAGCCGTGTTGGAAAGTTAAGTGTAACATCTGTCTAGAAAGACAGCCAGACAGAAACACGCGTGCACATGTGAACAGACACACATGCCCGTAATCACACACAGCCGTACACCTTCATGAACGCACCACCTTGGCCAGATGGCCCCCCATAAAAACCCACTTAAAGAGATGAGCGAAGTGATTAAGAGGCCTCTCAAAGTGAGGGAGAAATGAGAGAGGGATGAAGAAATGGAAGGGAAGGGAGGGAGTACCTGTGTAGAGGAGAAGCCCTAAATACTCTGATGCTTTTAGCTAAGTGCACACTTCTACGATAACAGACTCCCAAAAGAGCAAAAGAGGGGGGGGAGAGAGGAAAAGCACAATGACACCTAAATTTCAGGCTTTCTATGAACTATAAAACGTTACGTCCTTGGCCTAGATACATCCTTTATCGTCTTCTGAATACTTTGAATTTAAGTGAGTACAATGAGAATATGAATAGTCGGCACTGTTACTCAGAAATGGATGTACTATATGCCGTTTCCAAAAAAGGGTGAAGGGCTATACAAGGCATGTGCATGTATGCTGACATTGAGGCTTTTTGTCTGACATTTTCATTTCACCAAAAGATAAGGGGGGGCTCAAGCCCAGGTCAGAGAAAATGCAAACGTACATGCACATACCAGGCTCACACATGAGCGCGCTTGCACACACACGGAGGGAAAATGTTAACTGATCAATACTATGTCTCTTCTGACCCATGTCTTGTGATGACACTGTGACCTGCTGTACAAACACACACATACAGCCTCTACAGAGGCGAAACTGGTGTCAGACAGCCAAATGCTGCTGATGTCTAATGTCTGCTGTGGAGACACTCAGTGCCCCCATGGTAAAGGGCTGGGGCGGGGCGGGTCCACCTGTCCTGTAGCTACTTAAGTCAGGACACTAAACCAGACAGGATTAAATGCCTGCTCTGTCATCTTTAGGGTAGGAACCTCCATGCAGCCGCTCACCGCCCTGCAGGAGAATGTCTTTTACTGATAGCTCTGCTGTCCAATTACACTTCACCTTTTAATACCAGACACAGATGACAGGAGGGAGAGGGAGAGAGGGCAGAGAGAAAGAGAGAATAGATGAAGAGGAGGCTGACGGGAGAAGAGAGAAAGAAACTGCCATTTACACTGTCCTGTCTGCACGAACAGCTTGACACACTCCAATAGACTATAGCTGCATTTCCTAAGTATTTCCAGGTCTGACGGTCTCATTTAAAATAGTGTTTAGGCTGGAACACCAACTCTCCACTCATTCCCAGTGCCAAAACAGACACTTGCCATGTATATAGCATGTGTACTTTGACATTTAATACAAAGCCAGAAAATGGATGTAATCGAGACAATTGAAACTTGATATCAAATCAAGATATTTGAGTGTGTGAGTAACAGTCTGTAGTGCGGGTTACAGTGTGGGAATGTACTTAACTGTGCTTGAGACATCAACAAGCCATTGTGTTAGAGTGTGCAATTATCAGTGAAGAATCCATACTTTGTTAGCAGAAATGGTCCTAGAGCCTCTGTGAACATGTTGCTCTCCTGCTGCGTGTATGCAGACTGGCATAAAAAGTGTAATCAGTAAAATATATAACAACTATTGTTAGTCCATTTAGAATGGTACTGATCCATCAATGTGAGTGGGGTTCATTTAATATCAAAGTGTGATGTCATTATTCTAACAAAATAGTAGGCCCAACTACATTTAGGTACACTTCTGAGATCGTCTTTCTTCTACATTCAATTCGTAATACACCAAATGAATGATACAGCATGATCATCTTTGTGGCAAAAGGATGATTGTACACAAACAGATACAAGAAACTAGATCCCGTTTCAGTTCCTGAGCAAATTTGTACGTGATATGCTACAATTGATGGTACTGTACATGTATATCTAAGTGCAGCTCTACGTACTACAAAAGCGCAGATGCTCCTCTGTGGCGAGTCCCATTCAAAGCAGCTGTTGATGTAGCAGCCTGTGTTGATCAGGAACATGATGGAGCGTCTAACTCTGTTGAAGTTTTGCAACAGCAGCTGAAAATGAGAAAAAAAAAAAAAAAAAGTGAACATTTAAGGTCAGAAATGTTGCACGGAAAACAGCATGGTGTTATTTGCATGATAATTCACTCCATTGTAAAAGCATAAGTATGTACACATATAAACCTTCAGTAAAAACAGACCTAATAACGTGCTATACTGTGAATGTGACTCATGAGATTCTGTGTGACAGCAAGGTTTGTGACTTTTCTACATAAGCTGCACATGGAAGTTTTTTCAAAAGACAAAGTAAACAGGAGCAAAATTATTATTACAAACATAAGCACAGCTATTACAGCATTTGTGAGGACAAACTGTTAAAGAGGTCAATTTCCCCTCTTTTATGTTAATTGTGCTGTGAATTCATCACAATTTAGAAAGTAAATATGTTACATCATACAACTATCACCTTAGTTAAAATGGCAGAAAGTCCTAATATGGTTAAGTTCAAACCCCACTGTGTCTCATTCAGCTGTCACTTTGGAAAGTTAATTGGAGCATTAACTTTTACAACTTGAGATTTGCAGCTTTGACCTCACTTTGGCTTCCATATTACAACTTTACAGCACTGAGTACACCGTGAGGTGTGTTTTTCCTTCTTTGGATAGCTATATATGGATGTGGCTCAGCATACAGGACAAATGGCTGCTTTGAGTGTGACAAGCTGAATCACAATGTTTCTTTAAGTCTACTCTCCCAGTGATAAAGTTAAGTAGAATAATAACAATTTCCAACTCCGTGGGTACTCTGAGCATTTTGGCCAGATATGAGAGAACTGGCTAACTGCGGTCCTCCCCATGGGTTGCCAACCATTCAGGGAATAACATAACAGCAGCGCAGAATGCCAACCACCCAATCAGGTCACCACCAGGAGAAAGTGCTCCCAAAGGACAAACTGTCTCTGCAGATCGCTGTACAAAAAATTCTAGGCCATTATTTTACTCGCTTGTGTGTTTGAATGTGTGTATACTGTGGGTATTCAGTATGTGTTTGCAGCACTACAGTAAAGTCTATTGTCTGTGCTGTATGTATGTGGTTAGGGGTGGCTTGGCTGCTTTGATGCTTGATGAGGAGGATTCCTCCTTCTCTATGTATAATTATGTGAAGCATTTTGTTGCCAAACTGAGGATGACTGTATGGTGTCCTGCTGGGGAGACAAAGACCCTGAGGACAGCAAGACTGAATTATCCATTTCCACGTTCCTCAGCGCAAGCACTTGATGTACATGCTTTACTCTTCTGGGCTCATTATTGCCATAACTGCCTTGATAAGAACATTTCATTTTTCATGAATTATTTTAAAGAGTGCCTTAAAAACACTTAGAAAACGTCATTTATTAAGTAAAATGTCATAATTACAAATAAATGGTTTCGTTTGGCAGGCAGCTTATGAGGGTTTTTTTTCTTTACTGTGTGTGTGTGTGTGTGTGTGTGTGTTAGTGCGCGCACGCCACACTAAGCAGCAAGCAACAGCAGGGGAGCTGCTACCACACAAAAGAGCCCTCACGGGGCAATCCTCTAAAGCAGCCAGTGACATCATCATTGCGAGACGCTGACATGGGTCATCTCTATGAGTCAGTGGCGAAATGGAGATGAAAAAAAGATTCTGCACTTGGGAGTAAAGCGTAGAGTGAGCAGAGACAGAGAGCAACAGAGAAGGCAGAAACAGTGAGGAAAAGAGGGAATAGATGAAGGGCTGACAAAAGCGTGTGCTGTGCTCGGCTGTGCATGGTGCAGCATTGACTGCTGAGCCCAAACGGTCACTCATATGACATGTCTGATGTGGGCCAGCCCCTACTATTCAGCCCTTTGTGGTGCCGCCACACTGAGCGGCGTGACAATGAAGTGCAAAGCAGCAGTGGCAAAGAGGGCCAACTATAAGGATGGCCAATCTACTTATGCACCCCAGAGCTGACAGCTTGACATTTCTATTCACCACTCAGAGTGGTTGCAATGGGGGAAGAGATGAGAGAAGGGAGAGAGGAGGGAAGGAAAAAAAAAAGAAACTAAATGCTGTTTTTCCTTCAATCACCCTGTTGTATCTTGCCCACACAGTTGTTGTGGTTTACAAGGTGCCACTCTCCAGGCTTGTTGGTTTTGTATCAGACATTTGACCAGAATAAGGGGTACGGTGGTGGACACAGATAAAAATGAGGCGGAGGGGTAGTAGATAAATGTTGGCTGACCTGTTTGGACACTCTGGGCTCCTCCTCGATGTACTTCTGCTCAATGGGAATCAACGTCCCGAGACCAGCCTTCACCTGGAGGATGGAGTGAACACACGCAGCCTCATAAACAGCAAACGGTGAGAGTGAAATTACACTAATTTAAAATAATACAGATAAATAAAATGGCAGAGATGATGACAACGAATTAGCCAGGAACCATATTTTTTTTTATTAGTTTTTAAGGTTTTTCTAACACATTGTGTAATGATACTGG
Organism: Gymnocephalus cernua; assembly: GCA_023631565.1. Taxonomy (NCBI): domain Eukaryota; kingdom Metazoa; phylum Chordata; class Actinopteri; order Perciformes; family Percidae; genus Gymnocephalus; species Gymnocephalus cernua. The sequence goes on from CM042425.1 coordinate 22,453,037, forward strand.
CAGCACATGCATAGAGCGTGCCCCATGTCAGAGGCTAGAGAGAGCGGGAGAGAAAGCTGTAAGATGGCCGCTATAGGACACACACAGCGATGGTGAATGGGCGAACAAAGGCTGTTGAGAGGGAGTCTTCGATAATTAAAGCCAAAACGAGGACGAGGGACAAGGGACGAGATGGAAGCGAGGGAGGGGGGACAAACAGAATAAAGACAACAGAAGCGAGGGGGGGGGGGGGGATGCTGGAGAGAACAAGAGAGGGATGGAGGGAGAGAATAATGGGGGGTAGGGGGCAAAATAAAAAAATAAAAAAAAATCAGGGTGGAGAATCAAAAAAGCTAAAGAAAGACTTACAGCATTAAAAATCACGTCTATTTCGAGAAAGATGACCCCTTTTGTTGGCCCTGTCAGCTCCTTGCTTTTCAAGGCGTAGGCTTTGCGTTCTCCATTTTGGATCTGTGGGAGAGGGACATGACAGGCGTCTGTCTGGCAATACCCGGCTGAATCGGCTCCCCGGGCCACCTTTGAACCCCAGCTGCTGGCGCTGACAGGGAACCCAAAACAACTGTGGCAACTCTGACAAGTACCTGTTCATTACCCGCTGCAGCTCGGCTCTGTCAAACAGAAATTAACTATCCTGGGGAATCATACTGTACAGCAGAGCACGGATATATTAGACTCACAGTACTTTCACGGGCACATCTATATTTTTTCAAATACAAAAGACACTCTTCTGTCTCTTTTTCTATAAATCGCATCGTTCCATCTCTCGATCAATGTCATTTTCATATCATCTCTCATCCCCTCACTTTCTTTCCTCTCAACTATCAATCTCTTCGTTTTTCTTAGCTTCTCTTCCATTTTTTTCCCTCCTTCCTGTCATTTCTTTCTCTTTGTGAAATAATAACAGTCTCATCTGTGGAGTTGCAAAAATAACCTCTGCTTTTTATATCTTTCACTGTGTGTTTTCATTCTTTCCGTCGCACTATGTTCTCTCTATTATCCCTAAAGGAAAAAGAAAAAAGAAACACAGACAGAAATCTGCCTTTGACTCACATTTAGAAGAGGAATAGCCACTTTCCCCAGGAAGTCTGCACTTCTGTCTCGGTCCTCGTCGTAAACAGTGACCTCAAGTACCGAATGGATGTCCTTCACGTTACTGGACCACACACACAAAGACAACACCAGTGACATATATCCTAAAATATGGGTTACAAACTGAAACATTGTGAAAGCTATCATGTCATGCAAAAGCTTCTCTAAATGACTCACAGAAAAACTATTTAAAATCTGAAACACTATATGAGGCATAACAAATGCCTTGTATTGGAATACCATCTATTACATTTACATAAATGTTTAAAAATCCCCATTAACATGTTTTATGTCATATTCTACTACATTACTGTGTGAGCTAAGTAGAACTAAAGTGTGAGGCTCAGACGTGTCATCTTTTGAAAACTAGGCTAGCAAGAAGACAGCTGATGTTATGTATAGAAAGGAGGCTATGAGAAAGATGTGCACTGAAAGAATGACTAAATTAATCTGTCCCATCACTGGGAATTCACAAGTTTGAATTGAACTCTAGAATAAAATGGTATCATACTGTATATGCTAGAAATTATGCAGAGTTAGATCTACATTAACATTTACCTATGATGTCGGTGTAACTATACATTTTAAACAAAATCTTTTTTAAATAAGGAAAAGAGTGAGAAGCCTTCTTTTTCTCTCATGTAAACGTCTTCCTGGATGTACTGTAGGCATACAACACATTTTAAAGCACTCTACATTTTAAAAAACAAAAGAAACTGTTGGCTTTGAATGTTAGGCATGTTTAAAAAAACACATTTTTATTTTCATTACTGCAGTGAGTACAAACTGTGTGTGACATGTGGGTATTGTAAAAGCCACTCACAAAGTGAAGACCTTGTTCCACTCAGGGTTGAGGTTTTTGTAGACTGTGTGCGTCTGCAGCCGATCGTTACTCAGCTCCACCACGCAGAATGGGTCACTCTTACCTGCCGAGCAAAAAAAAAAAAAAGCATACAAGAATGCCCTTCGTAGGAAAGAGACATTTAAATACAGTTGACACAAAAATGTTGTTAGCTTGAGGTTTCAAGGAAAGCGAGAATCTTAAGTAATTCCAGCAGTCTATCTCCAATCCCTCATATTATTAAGACAGATAGTGAATAGTATTCTACCACATGTCAGCTCCAATACCCTGGACTTATCAGAACTGTCATAATATGATTCTTTCATTTTTAGCCCTGATGCCATATATATTATAAAACATTATATCAGTGGAACAGCTGCAAGCCGTTTCTAGTAACACCGTGGAAACATGGACGACTAGAAGATAAGCTCCAGGACAACTATGCCCTGGGCAGTCACGAGGAGGGGGTGGGAGAGTGAAAAGAGAGAGAAGACTTTGAGAATACATGGTGCCGAGAACACAGAGGGCGATGTGGCTCTGAAGGCCACAGAAGTTCAAAGTAGAAGATAAAGACAGCCGAGAAGGGGTGTGAGAAACATAGCTGGTCCATGATTAGCGATTCCGAGCGAGCGGTAAGACGGTAGGGGCAACAGCGTGGAGAAAGAATGAGTGAAAGCAAGAACAACATAAGAATGAAATGATTAAAGAGTGAAAGGAAACATGTCCTCCTCATCCTTTCTGCTTTGTTATATATGACATAAATGTAAATAAAAATAAAAACAGTGAAAAGGTTTTCGAATATTAAAATAGAAATTGAACTCACATGTTTATTTAAAGGGAAAGCACTGCTGCACAGAGTTCATACACTGGCAGCAACAACGGCTTCATGGATATAAAAAGTGACATTTTACATTAATAACAAAACATATACAAATAAATGACTTTTAAAAACTCAAGGATCACATAGGAATAATGTGAGTGATCGGTTGCTGCCAAAAGAAAAAACTTGAATACACTGCGTATGAACTTTAAAGACCCTCAGATGTTATAAAACATAGATATGATATATGGTTCACTATAAATCATATTCATTAATGCTAATTCATTCCGAACAAAACTTTCAATTCAGAATTTACTACAGTTATGTAACTGGGTAGAGAGAGGGTGAGGAGAAATAAACATAATCACAGAGTTATTTCCTCCTCCTGAGAATAGCATACTCTACTGTAATAATCAAAACCAGTAATGTCCTATATATTCTATATTTGTTTACTAACATCTCACATTTCAATTTCTTTGTACACAAAAATAAGTGAGACCAGCTCCCCATGCCTGCCAGCCCACCTCCCTTCGATTGCCTCAAAATGAACTAAAAAACAACAAAACTCTTAATTCTGGCTTTGATCATTATTTTTTATTAAAACTGTTGGGGGCCCTTGCGCTGTTTGTTCAAGCTTATCACTTGAAAAGACTGGGTCAGGAAGTTAAAAAAAAAAAAAAAAAAAAAAGAAATGTCCCACACGAATTCCCATTGAAAATAGTGAGAATACTAAAATGTTAGTTAAGCAGCAATGTTGCATAATACAACTTAATAAAGTTGTGATTGAGTTCAAAATCTTCTGCCACATTTCTGTATGTGTGTGTGTGTTTGTGTGTCTCATGGGAAGTGTGCGCGTGTGTGTGTGTGTGTGTGTGTGTGTGTGTGTGTGTGTGTGTGTGTGTGTGTGTGTGTGTGTGTGTGTGTGTGTGTGTGTGTGTGTGTGTCATTGATTGGTGTGATTTTCTTCAAATGTGACAAGGGCAGGACATTTAGTGGGTGAGTAAGGTAAATGTCACCGTGATCAATGCAGAGCCGTAGGTGTTGCCTTTCATATCTGTTTGCGGGGCTCTATTGATGTAGAGTGTTTGAGGTGGATATTGACAGCTATGACTCCTACGATAGAAAACAAGAAACATTAAAATAGACGAAAGACAATAGACTCGGGAGCCCACTTCTCAATGCATCTCTGTGTATATACTTTTAGTCATATACATGTCTTGCATAGCACATCATTTACGTATTGTGTTAAAATGCTAATTATTCCTTGGACCCATCATGGATACACACAAACTAAAAAGAATATAATTTGACAGCAGTTTTCATTCAATATTTTTACAGTAGTGACCATCTGAAATCGTCCTTAATCATCCCGGCGCTTCCATAGCGTAAACGATTATAATGTTGTCCACACAAATCAAGTCTGATTAAATTTAAATGCAATCATCCAAATTATAAGATGGAAATTATCTCTGCAGAACCCTGTCCCTCCCCCATTTTCTCCCTAATATTCTGTTTTTAATGACATGGCAGGCTTGTTGCCGCAGCGAGCCAGTTGTCATTGGTGATGAACTTTCACCTTATTGGCCGCCAGCACCAGAGGCGGCTGTCTTATCCAATTACACGCTCAGGTTTGAGCGCCACTCAGAGATCATCCAGGTAATGTCCGAGCAAAGCTCCTCCCCCCCTCTGGGTCCCGTCTCTGTGGCGCTGGCAGGGGGTTTGAGCGAGGAGCGGGCTCAAACTCATTTCAGCGCGCCCTAAGATAAGTGTGGAGGATGAATACAGTACGGAGACGAGGGCGCGCGCTGTAATTGCCTCGCAGGAAGCTTAGAGTTAGTGAGGAGTTTGAGGTTGGAGAGGGAGCGCACGCTCTCATGTGTCTGTATAATCACAATTAATCATGATTCACACTTTAAAATGTAAATCAACCACATTTTTGTTGCATTTATTACAATACAATGAGGCTATACAATATTATCTACAGTATTCCTCCATGTGTCAAGTGATGCAGTGCAGAATCTACACTTTACTGACAGGTTTTGTTTTGATATTTAGTGAAAAAAGAAAGAAGTCTACACGTGCTATGGTGTTGCCGTTGGAAGTGCATGTGTCCATGTGTGTGTTACTATTGAAATGTAATAACAGTATAGCATCCACTCAGAGGGACAAGAGCTGGCAGACAAAAAGGATTGTTGGTTTTAGAGACTATTTTCAGTTATCGTACTCGGGCTGGAGAGGAGCTACTCCACAAAAACACTTCAATTAGAGAGAGAGAGAGAGAGAGAGAGAGAGAGAGGAGGAGCAGGGAAAAATATGGGAGAGGAGACGGGCAGCCTGAATGGGAGAGATGGTGAACTCTCTCGCTCTCTCTCCGTTTGTCTGTCCGTCTCTCACCTTGCTCCTGACCCTCTCTTGGTCTGGGCTGTTAAAATAGGGTGTTCATGTGGTTGAAGGCTCTTATGTGGCTCTTACAGAGCTATTGTTTCTCTCACACACACACACACACACACACACACACACACACACACACACACACACACACACACACACACACACACACACACACACACACAAAACAGGAATAAGCCATCTAGAAACAACCCCTTTGCCTGTCAGATATCTGTATCAGTTTACCTACTGCATCTATCTTTGTTGGGCCAAAGACATTTAGGTTACACATTAGACTGTCTAAATTTGAGAGGTCTTTGGCTTGAACAAAAAGGAAAGCATGAAAACCTACATGTGAAACCAAAGCCCCAAAAGCTGTTTTGTTTTGTGAATATATAGTCTCATGTGGAAACATCTTTGTCTGTATTGTGTTTTTTTAGCACATGAAGTTTTTAGGCAAATGTTTAAATGTACTGTATTATTTAATGTTCACATTTTAAGAAAAGCTTATTCTCATTCTTTGTCAGTCTTATTTTAAAAAAGCACGTTTGTTGTGGTTTTTCAAAGTCAACACATTTTTCCAATTGTTTTATATTCAGTCTTAGTAGTTTCTATGTAAAATATTAGCCCAGGTCGGCACCACGACGTGCTGCACTTTAACTGTGAAGTAAGCCTGTAGCAATAATTTCAAATCCCCACAGGCTGCAGAGGCACTGCTCTGAAATCAAACATGTTCTCTATGACCACGTCAAACTGGCAGAGACAAAGTGAAAGGCAAACAAACAGCCACTAGCCATTATATTTCCACAGTTTTACGCTTTCATTTTTTTGGATGGATCCATGGGGCTCAGACTGAATGATGAGCCCTACAACGAGGTCACGGAGCAGATTTCTGCATAGAGTGAAATACAAGAGCCATTAGCCCTGCACTCTGGCTGCTCCGGTCGCTCCACGCAATAACCCGAATCAACCAGCTCCACTCTGTATTGGCTAATGGGACTGTGGCTGTTTAAAATGGAGAAAAACTCTAACTCTCTTTCTCCCTCTCCTCTGTCTTTTGCACACACACACACACACACACACACACACACACACACACACACACACTTCTCTCTCTACTAGATAATACAGAGTGAAAAACTAGGCCTGTCCACTGTAGACCTAATTAAAAGTAAGAATTAATGGAGAATGGAGGATTCAGAGAGAGCAAGCAGAGAAAGAGCGGGAGGAGGGAGAGAGATTTGTTGGTTCAAATATGTACTTTTTCTCTATTATTCAAATGAGCAGCCTGCATCTTTTCTAAAAATGCAGTGACAAATTTAGCGTCCTGCACAAAGTAGACTTTAACTCTCTCTGAGGATTCTCGCAGAGGATCATCCCTTAAACCAAAATTACACCCTGACTTTATCTTTGGCTAGATTCATGGCAGATTGCTGGTGGAGGAAAATGTGCCACGGAAATGTCAAAATGGAAAAACTCACGCAAAAGCTATTTAAAGCAAAAAATACTCATATTACCGACAGTATTACTATTATTATCAGATGCTCTGTGGTGCTCGATGATAGTGAAGTATCAACAGAAATTGCAAAACAGCAGCAAAAATGGAAGCATATTTGTCAGCTTACTTTTAAGTGTATGAATATATGAGTGAAAAATGAAGAGACTAACTTTTAACAATGTATATGAGAACTGCAGAGGTTATAGTCTTGTTGTTTGGCCTTACCTGTGACATCTGCTGCCATCAGTCCCTCAGCCCTGATGACCTTTACCTGCACCACACCGACATCCTTCAGGTTGTTGAACGACCTCCACAGGCTCTGAAACATCACAGGGACAGGGGTCAAAGGTCAAAGAGGACACCAAATTAGTATCGGAGAGAATGGCAGGTCAATAGCCTGACATTTCATTAAGACAGGAAAGGGTAGGATATGTCCTTTAACAGTCCCTATTTGACAATGTAGAGTTGCCATTTATAGTCGGGTCTAACAGTCTAACAGAGGACAAATGGCCAGATTTAATATCACTCAATAGCTGCGCTTTCCTGTTTGAAATGTTACTTAACTTTGTACTTTTTAGATAAAAATGGAAGCTCACAGATTTTGGCAAAGAAGATGAGCCGTGCAGAAATATATTGTAAAAGGTTACAGTGAACAAATGCAGTACACAGATTAAAGTAGAACAAATACGGGGTCATTGTAGACAACAGGCAAGTTCAACACTATAACATGTTAAGTAGAACAACATCACGGAAAGTATTAAAACAGAATAGATTTCAGCGTTATATCTATTCCTAATTGACACAATGAGAAGGCTAACCCCAGGTCAGAATGCATGAAAAACTGTCTTATAAACTGCCCGCCGTTGCAATTACAGTAAGGGTTTTTGTGCTTTTCCATTAACCTTTAAACTCAAAATGAACAAGTTAGTCAATTAGTCAGTTACAGAGGAAAGAGTTCCCCAGTGTGTTTTGGTGTAAAGTAGTAATTCCCATAGCGTTTTGTATATTCACTATATGGAGAGCAGTGTCAGTCTGAAAGTGTGGTGGCAGAAAATATTTGTATGGGATTTTAGACATCCTCCCTCTGTTGCTAACATAAACAAAATGCTTAAGTTTTAACAAATTTTGATATGTAGTATTGTGTGAATTCCACCCAAGCCTGAATTTGCTCCCTGGTGCACACAGTCTGGATAATATAAAAGGAAATGCCAGCTGGTATTTACTTTTTTAGTCACTCCATAAATTGCTTCCTCACAATGTTGTAAGAAAAGAAAGTGGTGTTAAGAGAATGTGCAAATAGTAGCATCAGCAGAAGAAGAAAGAAAAAATATATGCAATAGGAAAACAATTGCATGTGCATTATATAACCAAATAGGAATATTGAAGAAAAAATTTGCAAGAAATTAGAGCACATGTGCATGATTTGCACGTGATGTGATTGTGTCTGTACAGGGCTTAGGGCTCCTGCACACTGCCTGTGTGGCGTGAGCATGTCACCGACGTTTGCTGTAATCAAATTAGTATACATTTATGTTTAACATGAAGTATACTACTGCTTGAGTGCAGTAAATTCCCACAACTCTCTCCCCATATGTCAAACAAGGGTGATCCAAATCAATTGGATTCTGATAAAACAATAACATGGACTTTATTATCTCAGGAAAGGGAATTAAAACATAAAAATATATATATCGCAATGTGTGCAAACAAATGTACAAACACAAAAATATTGACAAAATAAAGTTGAAGAACATGCTATTATTTCATTATCATCAATGAGAAACATACATGTGCCTTGCCTTGCCTTCTTCTGTGTTTGATTTATAGAGACGTAGAAAGAGCTTTAAGCTGATAATATAATAACAGAGATATTGTGGTGAGTAGACACATCCAGTGAAGCGTGACTGGCAGTGATATAGTTATGAGGCAACACACACTGAGCTCCACACACACACTGTCCAGTTTACACAACATCCAAACAAGAGGGGGGAAAAAACACAGTAACACTCATGATAGATAAACAAACAAACAAACAAACTGTAAAACAAGAAGTCTATCATAGAGGCTTACTCAGTCAAACACACACCATCTCCCCCGATATTTTTCTCCTTGCATGCTTACGCACCATAAAGACATATGTACATAGTCAAGAGATGCCATGATGCCCTGTGATCGTCGAAAATGAGAAGGGAAATACTGTGTGTTAGGGGTGTACCTGACTAAGAATCTGCAAGTCTTGCTTATCGTCGACTGATCGTCAGATAACGTGTGTGTGTGTGTGGGGGGGGGGGGGGGGGCTGTGATGGAATATTCAGCTGGGATAAGGTTGTGTGTAAAGCTCCTTTTGTATGAAATCATGCAACTGATTAGGGCACAGACGTAAAAAGAGTAGCTTATTATTGCGTAAGTGGTGCAGGGGTGGAGAAGATTAATTTAAAGAGGTTTGGAGTACGCGCTCGTGTGTCACTCAAGCAGTCAGGAGCCGGCACCTGGTGAAGAGAAGCGGAGCGCACAGAGCAAAAGTCTGCTGTCCTGCTGTGCGCGCTCTCTACTTCTTTTACAATCCTCTCGTCGTAATGTTTTTCTGCTACAAACGCAACCGTTGTCTCGGCTTCACCTGGCAGCCTTGCTTGTCTGGTGTGCAGGCTTTGGTGATCATTGGGGCTGTTTGTTTTTCAAAGTGCACCCACACTTGAGATTTTCCCCCAGACATGTTCAGTTAAAGGTTTAAATCCCTGCCGCCAAGATGCTTCTGGAACTTAAATCTGTCATGGGGCGGTTTGATTTCATTTACCTGAAAAAAACTCTCTTTTCACATTTTAATTTACAGCATTATATGTTGATATTTATATCATTATAATTAACGTATAGAGAGAAAACAGGTAGTTGTATGTAAAATCAGACATTGAGCACCCCCATATAGCCAAAATGGCATGAACCTCGTTTGATAACGCCTCTGCCAAGATTCGACTGAGAGATTAGCAGTCGAATCAGGCTCCTTTGATCGAAGCATCGAATATTTGACTCTTCAGGGTCACCCCTACTGTATGTACAAGGTTTTAATAACCAGGAGAAAGAAAGATGACTGTGTAAAATCTAGTCTGTACACACACACACAATAATAAACTCATGTTTTTGTTCACATCCAAATACTCAGGTAAAACACATGCATAGAAAACCTACACTGAGGCCAAATTGAGTAGCATGTCGGCATGTCTTAAAAGCAAAGTGGAAATGCACTTCACTTCAATTTATTTTTCTCTCTCTGGCAATAACCCCTTCCATCCCCACAGGAGTAATTATAATTTAAATTTCAGAGTCAGGGACAGGCTACAGACTTAATTCATTATTACCAACTCTGTCAGACTCTGCCTGTTTCCAGCGATATCATTGTCCAAAAGCTCTCTAAAGGAGATGAGAGGGGAGTGTGTGTGAAAGAAAGAGAGGGGGAAAGAGAGTATGTGAAAGAGGGAGAAAAAGACATACAGAGAGAGCAAGAGGGAGAGAGGGGACAACTCTCAATTTTAAGGCACGATTTCTCTGAAGATACAGCTGCTTGTTGTGATTATTGGGGAGCAGCCAAGAAGAAAGAAAAAGTGAGGGAGAGGGCATGAGGGAGGCAACAGAGCAAGAGACGAGGGCAAACTAATGGCTAGTTAGTGTGTTAGTGTTCAACAGTAGTAGCCAAGCTGGGAATCAAACTTCATTACGTTTTTGGTACGGACGGAAATGTGTCTGTGGCAACGTAGTCTATATCGACGACGTTTCACTCCCGGGATTGCTTCCGGTGCCACCGGAAATTCCGCCGGATGTCCCCTTTTTCGGTAGGATGCCTGTTACCTTCCGCTTTCTTTGTGTTGGCATTCTAAACGCCGGTCAATTTATGAGAACTATGGTCAACTGCTCCTCAGATCTCTGCAGGGTAAATCCAAATAGCTAGCTAGACTATCTGTCCGATCTGAGTTTTCTGTTGCACGACTAAAACAACTTTCCAATGTTCCACCAAAACAAGTTCCTTCCCGAGGCTACTTTGCAGAGACACTGTTGCTCCGTCCGCCACCCAAGAGGATTGTGATTGGTTTAAAGAAATGCCAATAAACCAGAGCACGTTTTTATTCCATCCCAGAATGCTTTGTGGACTAGCCAGACCCTCCTCCGCAGCGCTGTTGAGGAAGGTCTGGCAATGCAAGACTAATGGCAACGAGTCTCAAAAAAAACATCTGGTCAGATTCATAATACCGTTTACTTACTATTTATTCAGAAACTTACAGACCTAAGTCATAATTTCACCAATTTAGACTTCTGTAATCTTGTTTAATTGTTTAATGAGACAGTTCCTGATTTAAATTTTTTTGTTGAGACAAAGTGCTTGTACGCTGCTTGTGTGTGGACAAACATGTTTATGTGGCATAAGGTACAGTATCAAAAAAGTACCATTTTAGTATCGTACCAAAAGACACAAATATCATAATTTCAAACAATACCACAGCAGCCCGTATTGATACACAAATACACAAAATGTGAAAATTAGACAGAATTACTTCTTTAATGTATGGATGCAGAGGTGTCCCCCCCCCCCAACCCATCATCCACACACCGTCCCTTCCTCCCACTGTACAGGCTCCCTGAGGAGACATTTAGGGTTCAGCCTCAATCCATGACTGGTGGAGAGAACATACCCATCCTCCACGAGGATCCAATCCTCATCAGAAAGATAAAGAGGAAAAGATGGAGTAGACGGACAGACAGACAGGTAGAGAGACAGCGAGATGAAGGGAGGCCGTGACCAACCCCCACCCCCTCATTTACGTCTCCCCTACACCCCCCATCAGCCCGCAGGTGGAAGGACGGGGATGAGGAGGAGATGAAAAGGAGAGATGAACAGAGAAGAAAAAACTGGAAGGACAGAGTTGGCCTTCATAAAACAAACCCCCGCCCTGCCTGTGATTGACATCTTGTCACTGTGACATCTTCATCCCGTCTCTGTCACACTCAACAGACACACAAACACACAGATGAATCAGCCCCGGCATAGGCTTATGCCTCGCTGTCATCTTTGCATTGTGTCACCTTTCATCAGTGCTCCATATAACATTTCACACAAAGCGTCTGCCGAGCAGCCACGCAGTCCAGGGGACATTTAATCAAATGCCTGTGAAATGCTCAAACGCAAACCAAATGCTAACAACTTCCTCCCAATTCCCACTCCTGTTCATCAACTCAGGATCACTGTCTGTCAACATTCTCTCTCAAAGTTTGCTCTCTGCCCATCCCACACTTTACAGCAGCCCCTTATCTCACTTCCTGTCCAGGTTGTGTCCTTTCTCTTCACCTTAGAGCAGTGCACTGGAGTGGGTGTGTGTGCATGTGTGTGTGTGTGTGTGTGTGTGTGTGTGTGTGTGTGTGTGTGTGTGTGTGTGTGTGTGTGTGTGTGTGTGTGTGTGTGTGTGTGTATATATACATCTGGGTGGGTGGTGAAGTGCCACCACTTCAGCGGAGGTCGCCATGTCCTCCTCTCATCCGCCCATCTTGCGGCCACCTCAGGCCCATTAAGAGCCATTAGTGTGTGTGCTCCTTTGCCATCATAATGCATAAATCTCTTTCTCTCCTTTTCCCTCTCTCCCTCTGTCCCTCTCTACTTCTGGGAAACAGTAATTAGGGATGAAGGAAAGGTTACGGTGAGAAATAGTACATCTAAGGCAGTTGTCACTAAGTGTATTGCACAGTGTTGCATATAGTCTAGCTCTGCTGTCAGCTGCATTCAAAGTAGTTTGCAGTAGAAAATCATCTGTACTCATTCACACGAATACATGCGGTACACATGCAAGTGTACAGAGGCAATCACACACACACACACACACACACACACACACACACACACACACACACACACACACACACACACACACCATAACAGCGAGAATGAGAGAGACATGAATGAGCTCAGTGCTAGCATCAGATCCCAGCACGCAGGTGTCTATTATCTGCTTCCTTCAATGGACACAGATTGGGATGAGGAAAAAACACCTGCCAAATACAACACAGTGACCTTCTTGTGACCACATGAGGTGTGGCGTGTGTATGTGAGTGTTCATGTGTGTGACAAAGACGTGTAGAATTTAAAATCTGCAATGTCTTCTTAGATATTCAGGTTATTAAACTGAGTGTGCGTGCATGTAGGTGTGTGTGTGTGTGTTTTTTTTCCAATATCCACACTGCCTTAAAATAACATTGTGTGTGTGTGTGTGTGTGTTTTCATGATTGCTGAAGGCTGGCACGGGCAGAGGATTTCAATTGTTTTCTCTTCCTCATTCTCTTATGTGAAGGTATCTGCTCTTTAAAGCTGTGATGATGATGACAGCATGGTACTTGTATTGCTCCACCAACCCCCCATCTTTTTATTAGATAGCTGACGCAGGAAGGTACTGTTTTTGCATGCGTCTGTTTGTGTGTTCCTGTTTGTGATTAGCAGTAGTGGATGCTTTATGCAGGCTTGCGTTGGACAGGTGATTTCAGGCTGATAACACCAGTAAAAATGTGCCTGGGCGTAATAACATACACCTACACATGCACACATATATACACACTGGGCAGATTAGTGGGCTTTGAGCAGCACTGTTATGTATTAGTGGTGGTACTTGGTCTTATCAGTGCTCTTTGATAAGGTACATCTTTATTAAATTCTCTAACTGAAAGACGGCCAGTCTGGGGAAAAGGAATATGTTAATAGGTAGCCCATTCAAGTCTTTAAACCGACCTTACTGTGCCCCTCCATAAGCAACCCCCCCCTCCCCCCCCTCCTCCACCCTCTATCGCTCCATCCCTTCATCGAACGAGAGGGCCACAGTGGCAGCAGACAAAGAGTTGAGGCTGCCGGGAGAGCAAAGGAGGCAGGAAAAGAGGCAGGCGAAGGAAGGAAAATGTCTCGCCTTCAACCGAGCAGAAAAACGAGGTCTGCACGAGTTGTGAGAGAGGTGAAATGGCTTTTTCTTTTCATTTTACACGCCTTCCCTTCCTGGTGCAACCCTCATCCTTTACCACTCGCCCCCTATTACACACACTCACACAAACACACACTCGCGCTCCCCGCCCTCATTTTGTGGCTCTGAGGAGAGGCACACTGTCTGTATGTCTCAGTCCTAGAGCTCCCCCCTCTGATCTTGGGTGGTTGCTGCAGTGCGATGCAGACTGGTCAACCTCCTGTGGCTAGCCAATAAGGCACCGCCACGGTTATGTAGGTCGTGACACCCGTGTTCGGCCTGTGGAGCCTCACCGCTGGTGCCTATGCACACACCAAAAGACGCAAACACACACACACCGCTTAGACATACCTTTAACTGAAATTAGAACACATTCTATTCTTCTGATATCACAAACCACAGACAGCTACTTACGGATCTGTACAGTAAACACACACGCACAGTTTACCCGCACATAAAAGCACATGTTACTAAGTGGTACTCATGAGAAAATGTGCAGCAACAACTCTCCTAGACAATTAAATCTCATAATGGTTACACAAATATTGTATCTTTTTTTGGTCATTAAGCCCTAAATGAAACTAAAAACATTTGTAGTCAAAAAATATCTTACGTTTTCTATTAAAAATCAGGACTAAAAGCAAATACGGCTGCTGCATTGAGTGCTAAATGCTGATTGTGTTGATGTGCAGAGAAATGTCCCATGTCAAGGCTGTCAGTGAACAAAACCTTTTGAAAGTGTGTGTGAGTGTCTCTTTTGTAGCAGGGAGTGAAGATGACAGGGTGTTAGGGGTTAACTAGGCTAAGACAAAGACATAGGCTGAAACCATTGTGTTGAGTGGAGGGCCTCTGGGGCAGATGGGGCCTTAGGGCTCTCCCTCTCTCACTCTCTCTCTAATACTGAGCTCAAATCAATGACAACTGGCTAACAAGCCAAGCCATTTTACACACAAATAAATCAGCCCATATGCATTAATCATGAATGAACAACTCACTGCAGGATGCTGATGCAAAAACTGCACAACACTGGTGGCGTGAATCAGAGCAACAGAAAAAAAGCGATGTGAGCCTCCATCCTTTCCAAACAGTAAGTCCAAACCTCTCAGACCCCTTTGTGAATCTAATCATCTCCCCCTTCACCCACTCCTCTGCTCGTTTCAAAACTCGGCAGATCAGCCTGCAAAAAAAGAGACTTTTCTAGATGAGTGACATTCTTTATAAAAATGTGAATCACTTGTGAATTTACAACAATCAGAAGTCTGACGATAAATGTGTGAATATGTTGTCGTTTGACACGTCAGTCCGACTCGTGACACAAAAGAAACCATACTTGTCTTTGTAACTTGGACACGCAACACAGACATCAATTAAAAGGAAGAAGCCGCAATATCAGGTTTATGGTAGATATGAAGTATGTGGACACAGATTTTGAGTACTCCTGTGAACGATTAAGGTAACTTTGGCATACAGGTGATTGTAATGTCGCATTTTCTCTCTTTTATTTCCAATGTTTCAGTTGAGCTTCCACACATTGTGTGCTTTCCTCTCAAAAGTATTCACACAGCGTAACCTTATCCTAAACTCACACACACACACACACACACACTCACGGCCACTCTTAAACTAAAACCAACTCACATATCTCTGCATGATCTGATGTCTCTCTTGCGGGTCGTCCAGCATGTTGACTGACAGGTCTGAGATGGAAACTGCGGCAGAAGCAGTGAGTGTAACCAGCAGCACCAGCACACCTTCACCTTCCTCCAGGGGCAGGTCCAGCTTGTGTGTGTGTTCTTTACTGAGATGCGACAGGTTGATGGTACACCTTAAGTGCACACACAGACACACAAAATGACAAACAAATAGAAATCGTAACAGAATTACAGATTTAGAGTACTGTACATTTTGTGGGGAAGCTGACTGTGCTGAAACACAGGCTGATGGTAAAAGAGGAAGCTAAGCAAAGATACAGACAATAAAGACTAACCTTCAAGAAATGCTAGTGCAGACATTTTAGGAGCTGAAGTTTGCAAAAACAATATCTAAAGTTATAATCATCACAGAACATCTGTAAAGTTGACAAAGAAGTCTCACAGAAAGAGGCCCCCAATTTCTCTTCAGAAATAAAGGGTCTACTAGACCCCCATCTCATTAAAAAGACTTCATACCTTCACACATCGCACGTTGCACTGTATCATAGTAACAGCCTAGTAGTGCTTTACAGACATGGCCATTTGAACTAAAATGATTGGACATACTATACCGTTTTCTGTAAGAGCTACCCTGTCTGAATAGGTCCTAAAAGTCATATATGCATGATTTTGGAAAGCTGTGCCTGTTCTACCTATATAACCTGACAAAAGACTGATATATAGTAGCTACAGAAAGACTGATGAACACCACCGTACCTGCCCATGAAGTCGTCCTTCTTGCCAGCATCTTTGTCCCAGACTGTGAGGTCCACGTAGCCTCCCTGTTCATCATACATGTGGAAGTCAAACTGCTCTCTCCACTGGGGGTTCAGCGTTTTGGAAATTGTCTGAGTGAGCAACAGAACAAAACAAAAATACATTGTTTGTCCATATGTGCTTGTACATGTATTGTGGAAGGTTAGCTTCCAGCAATGTTTCAATAAGCATTACTTAATCTGACTTTAATATGAATTGTATAACTGAAAAGGTCCATCCCAATAGTTCTATTGTGTGCTGGATATATAAAAAAATTAATCAAATAAAAAAAGAAAAATGTTCCTTTCTTACTTTCATACAGGGACACATCTAAAAAGGGCCTTACTATGGAGGCAACAGCCAAAATAAATATTCTCAAACAGGAGTGCGTTCACCTTGCTCTTGTACTTCTGGTGCCCCATCCTGAATTTGACGTAAGGGTCGCTGAGGCCGTTGGCATCCATGGGCTGGAGGTTGCGGCCTTCTATCAGACTGATGCTGACTATACCTCGCCACAGCTGGGCTTTTCTGTGCACATCTGACAGACGCATACTCTGGTACTGCAGCAGGCACACACACACATTCATTCAAAGAAGCATTTACACAAACACGTGTGCATATTTACATACACGAGCATGTTACACAATCACCCACAAAATGAACACACGTATGCATTAATTCAACTCGAGAAAGAATTATGTCTTGTGTACACTTTGTCAACGGGAAAATTACAACCAATTACAAACACATCAAGACAACACAGAGAGCAGCAGGCAAAACACACAAGATGAGACGAGATAATTCAACACAATTTAACCATGACGAGTGAGTTCACCTGACATGCCAGAACATCACTATGAATCACAAAACATTACAAACAAGTTTAAAATCCTGAAAAATGTCTTGGGAACGATGTATGTTCTTTAACCTCTGAGTGTTGACTGAGAATCTACTGTAGACAAAATAGATTCCAGTGTGCACAAGATTGTATATGTCATTGCACCAGTCTAGTATTATTATATTAAGAATTTCTACAAAAAAAGGCCAAATAAATAAAAAGGCAAGTGGCGACTTTTGTAGTCTTATCCAAAATGGGCAGACCACTGAGACGCTGCTCCAGTGTAACTCGGTACATTTCTTATACCATATGGCTGTACTGTAAGTTGACAATGCTGCAAATTCAGATTGATGATGCTCCATATTTTAAGTCTGTTTTTTTCTCAGCACTTACAGGCCTACTTAACCTCTCTTTGAATTGTGTCAGTATCTTTCACTAAAACAAAGAGCAGGGTATTTATTTGGCCTCTCTCTCTCTCTCTCTCTCTCTCTCGCTCTCTCTCTCGCTCTCTCTCTCGCTCTCTCTCTCGCTCTCTCTCTCGTTAGGGAGAATTTATTAGCATAGCTTTTGTTTTGCGGGTGAATTTCATTAAACTCTGAACAAACCCTGCCTCACAAGCGCAGGCCTTTGATCTGGAGACGGAGCCTCTTAATTTCCATTCTCCAGACATTAAACAATGCGAATGGCTCAGCCAACCTCCCATACTAAAACTCCCACATCTTTCATTTCTCCTGTTCACTTGCTGCTAACACATTGTATGCTAATGATGAGAGGTCGCTGTTATGTCCCACTAGAGCACAATCCTAATTGTTTCCTTGTTTTGGTGCTCCATATTTCTTGTTACAGAAAACCATGGGCTATTTGGATTGGGAATCCGCATCCCTCTGCCAGAGCACAGCAGGAGAGAGACCATGTCTTCTAAGAGATACTAACATTCAGTTTAAGAACTAATACTGCATTGCACACAACTTTTGTCACCCCTCTGAAAAAATAAAAACGTTTGAAGTGCCAAACTAAGCATTTTGCCTAGTGGTAAAGTCAGAGAGACCTGGATTTAATATGCATCAGACTCATAATAATTACCTCAAACTACTTCTTGAATAGCTTGCATCTTCTGCTGTGGGTTCTACACTCATAGATTCATTAAAAAGAAATGAGTGTAAAAATAACCGTGTGCTTCTATGCAGTCGAGCATGAAGGCACTCAGGAGCAACGCCTTTTTTGGTGGGGTAGCACAGTAGTTAGTGTTTGAGCTAATTCCCGAGTCACAGGCGGCGTGGCCCAGTTTGGAGGCTTCAAAGACTCAGTTTGGGGAAGCACGATACAGCAGGACGTCTGCCCAGCTCTGACCAACACACTTCAAATGTGTATCTGTGCCTCTTGGTATGCTTTTCACTTTTACACTGTAATTAAGGAAACATGCAGTGTCTCTAGCTGCAATTTAGCAGATTGACTAAAAGCAAAAACTAAGTTTCCAGATTCAGCCCGTTTCTTTCTCAATGACAACTTTTGACCATAAAAGCACCTTGATACAAGTGGCACACTGTGGGCAAACTAAGCTGTGAATAAACCCACAAATTTGTCCGATACTAACACTACTGTATTTGACCACAAATAAGGTAAGTGCTTCATGCATGAGCCAATAAACAAAGGCAGAACTTCGACCAGCATGCGTTCTGTAAACATAAAAAATTAAATTAAAATAAAACCAAAAGGTAGCATTATCTTATGTACGGCAAGATGAGAACTAAAAAATAATGTGAACATTAAAGATTTGAACTTGATGCAAAGGGGTCTAAGAGTGTCCTATAATCAGTCCACAGAGTCAACAATCAACAAACTTTCTTATTTCACAGTTGATTTGCTGTACAGGACTCATTTAAACCCCTAAAACAAATCAATTGCTTTATTTTCTCACACAGCAGCTGCAATACCCTTTGCAAATCAAAGGGGGGAGAAGCACAGATATATCACTGCATAATTTAACAGCTTAAAAGGCCAAAACAAGTTCAATATAGATTTTATTTTTTATTTGTTAAGAAAAATAGGCCGTGACTTCACTGTTAATGGCACCATTGTTTGCCAGATTGTAATTGTTCTGAAATTGAAACACTATATATGTCAACATAATCCAAAAAGCAAAATAAAAATATTTAAAAATCACTTATAACAATGCCAGTAATTGTAGTGCATTACTTCTTCCCTTGGTGTATATTTATATTACTTATGAATTGTCTTCCCAAATGTAAATACAGTTGACCATTAGGTTTAATCACACTTTCCAAAATAAAGTTCCCCTAAGGGGATGTAACCAACTTTATATTATTATATAGTATTTATACAACGGGTGGTATATTGCAGCGTGTGGAAAATAAGCTAGTGACAATGAGAACTAAAGAACTGATAAAGAAAGAAAAAACTGCCAATACCACTGTGGAAGGAGGAAAAGGACGGAGGAAGGGAGAGGGCCAGGGAGACTCCATCCATGTACCAGGACACAAGTGAAGAGTGCAGGATAGGTGAGGTGCAGTGCGGTCGGTAGTGGGGTTACAGTACAGTGGGGAGTTGTGTGGGTGGAGGGTTACATGCTGTTTTCAGTTTACCTTACTAGATCGTTTCCAGTTCCTTCTCAAAAGCATGGTCTGTAAATGAGACAAAGCTGTTACAGAGCGCCCCCTACTGTCTCCCCCTTAGAGCTACAGGGTCAGAGGTTAAAGGGCACGGCGTACATGAAGATGTTAGTCTTGGCATGGTGCAGGGGGGGGGGGGGGGGGCAGCTGTTTTCATGCAAGTAAGTTAAGTAAGCAGGGAGTGTATAGGAAGCGCTCTCATTTTGTCATACGGCGTTAGGAAGTATTTGCATATGCAGACATGCACTCATCATACACACACACACACACGCACATATAGACATACTGTATATGTAAACAGTAGCTGCAGTTTGTGCCTCTCATACAGTACAGTGTAACCATCATTTTTATACTTGATACTTTCACATATGTCATTTCCATTCCTAGACCCAAAGAAAGACAGGAACCGATGGCTGCTTCCTTGTTGGGTTTGCTTAGTTCTGACTTCTTTTTTCGGGTCCAATAATGGAGAATCATACGAAAAAACAGTTCAACATTGTACTTCACCGTACACAAGAGTAAATCATGTTTTCTACTGGCATGGCATAAAAGTAAGGACTACGGACATCTTAAAAATGCATAAGGTTTTGTTGAAGGTCTTGAAGCATGTCTCAAACTTGTGGCTTATTTCTGCCTATTTAAGTTAAATGTAATCATCAATGTCAAAGTTTCAAAAAATAATCACATGAGAGGACTATTTACATGTGCACAAACAAACACACACAATTCCCTCATGTCAACGCTCGAACTTGAAATAGTATAGAATCATCACGTACATAAACACTGTTGATGCTGCATGATTACTAAGAGCACCAGAGTAGCAGAGAAAACAATATTCATTTACCCTTTCATACCAGTAGATGGCAACAGAGAGAGTGATCCACAAAGTACTAGTGTAACCTTGTACTCATTTTCTTCACAGTTGGAGAAATCCAAAATGATGCTTAACCTAAATAGAGTTTATTTGTTCTGTCAAATGTGGACTCTCTGAACTACAGTACTAAATAAGCAGCAGAATTAAGACATCAGATCAAAAGGAATAAAATATTTCCCCCATGACTGCCTTGTTCCGGATCGAGCATGCAGGGGTCCAATTAACCAAACAAATAATTGAACAGAAATAAATGCAACTCTGAAACATTGAGCACGTCCGCAGAGGCACGAGCCAACATAATTAGGAAAGAAAATGCTCTTTGAACATGGAACTTTTCCGCAGAACATATTAATTACACTTGTGTCTAAGCATATGTATTTGCTGAGTTGAAGAGTTTCCGGTAACTGAGGCTGAATGAAGCCCAGCACATTCCAGTTCAACACAGCCTGGCCTGGGCTTTCTGATGTATGGAGAAGCACTTCAGTGACCTGGAATAACACTGTTGCTTAACTTCAATTATAAATATTATAATACTTTTTATATTGACTCGAGGAGGAAATGTGGGTGCAGAAAAAAAAGAGAGAGATGAATGAGTGTATGTAGTTTTCTTACAGCATCCCTCACGTCTCCCTCCTTCGGTGACAGAGTGACAGCTAGTTCCAGGCTGCCCAGGTTATTTTCGGGGTACTGTGGGTCCTTCAGGTCCAGCGTCACATCCAGTGTCCTACAGGGAAGCACAGTAAACCACACACACATGCATGCAGTAAGTGCTTGCATAAATACTGTACATTCACATGCATTGAGTTCATGGATTCCACGTGTATATAAATGAATTCACGCACTACACTAACACCCCATCCATCTTAACATAAGAGTGCTGGATACACATATTTAATCACTTCAAGTCTGACTAAACAGAGGTGGAGAGATAAGCTTCCCAGCAAGCTGACTACTGCAGTCTGTTTCCTTCCTCTCTCCCTTCTAGTTGCCATTCTTGCGGTAAGAGTGAGTTACAATGACAACAAGCGATCAACCTTATAATATTTGGTTCTAAGTATAGATTATCTGATAATCCTAAAATTAATATACAAGTAAATGGTCAAAATGTACAGCAAGTAAAAAAGGTGAAGCTTCTTGGACTTTGGCTTGATTCTACATTGTCATGGTCTGATCACATCAACAAAGTTGTTGCTAAAATGGGCAGAGCTGTTGCAGTAACGCGTAAATGTGCACAATTTCTAAATTCACGGTTGTTTAGTCGTGTTGTTTGTACATTGGTTTTGTGTCATTTGGATTACTGTTCTGTTGTATGGTCTGCTGCATCAAGCAGTCATTTAAAAAAATTACAAGTGGCTCAAAATAAGGCTGCAAGACTGGTTCTTGGTTGTTCTCCGAGAACTAGTGTCGCTGAGATGCATGAACGTCTTGCTTGGCCGGTGGTCAAGCATAGACTATCCGCTAATATGTTAGTATATTTTCATAGAATTATTAACACTCGGATTCCCAAATTTTTTTATGACAATATAATTTACTATTCAGATATGCATTCACATTATACAAGAGGGGCGAATAGTCGACAGATTTCTTTACCCCTACCAAAATCTGACTCTATGAAGAGGACCGTGTTTTATAGGTCAATTGTGTTTTGGAACAATCTTCCAGTTGGGGTTCGTGAAATTAAGGGAAAAACTGGTTTCAAAAAAAGACTAAGAATGTATTTGTTTTCAACATCATAATATCGTCTGGACTGGTTAAGTGAGGTTGTATTATGTGCTATGTTGTTTTGCATTATTTTATCATTATATTAATCAGCACTTCTTGTATTGTTACTTCTTTTTGTTCTTTTATGTGTAATTATATATGATATTTTTATGAGTAATTGTGACTGTAATTATTGGGTTTTGTATGTATTGTTTGGACCCCAGGAAGACTAGCTGTCGTTTCGGCGTCAGCTAATGGGGATCCTTTTAAATAAACAAATAAACAAATAAACCTTACCAACAATCTTGAACCATGTAAAATGAAGGTAATTAGTAAGGGGATAGCAAGGCAGGTAATTACTTTTTTTAAAAGAACACCATTTAACAAACGTATTTGTGCGCTTAACTCAGTTTAGACTTTCTCTTGACAATTATCCAAATGTAAACATAACGTGCGCCTTCAACCAAAACTCATGACACAAGATTGTAACCTGCTATCACTCACACAAGTTGACTGGCAGATATTTAAATACAGGTGCTAACTAAGCAACAGGAAAAGCTGAATGGATGTTTTATGTTGCTGATCAGTGTTTGGTTACATCAGTAAGTTCTGATGAGCAATAGATGATCTCAATTTTGGGATAAGACATCTTTTTGGAAATAGACATAGTAAGGTTTGTTTTTTTTTTTAAATGTGAATGATGAAAATGTGACTAAAACATCATTATTACACGTGACTTTGATAGAAAGAAAATGCATTACGAGGACACGATGAACATTGATTCTCATGCTAACACACCCGTCCACACAGGTGTTTCCACTTAAGTCGTCACTCAAGTCATCACACGTTGACGTGTCACAGTGGGAAACTAAAAAAATGAATGACGGCTGAAATCCATTTAGCTGCTTTGGTTTCAGGGTAATGTGCATGCTGGCTCCCTGTCACACAGCCATGGCTCACTGGAACGCTTGACTAGACTGGAGCCATCATTATTGTTATAAATACAACTTTTCCTGCTATTACAAGTCCAAATGTCTGCTGTGAAAAAAAGTCTACTCCCAGCATAGCTGACCGAACTTCCACCTGACAGGAGGTGTAATCAGCCAGAGTAATTGAAAACACCTGCGTGGGTGTGCAAAAAAACAACAACAAATTCACACAGAAAAATCTGACACCTACTGCAAAGTGTTTGATGGCACAAAAGAGATGGAAAAAAGTTTACTGATGATACAATGATTACACTTAAAGAGATGGCAGTATTTCTACCCTTGCAGAAAATCAATTATATTAAATTCCTCTTCATATACTTCTCTGTACAATCAAAATTGAATATAGCCTTGTTATGCTTCATGAGGTTTGAGGGGAGTTACTAAAAACCGCCACCAGAGGGACACAACCGGCTCTATATGATCCAAATGACTGTATTGAAAGCAAGGAAAGGCGCTTGGATAGGATGTGTTTTAAGAAATTAGGTGTTACAAGATAGGACTCCCTTACCCTTAACCTCACCAGCTGTTGTCTCTTGACAAATCAGAATCTCTGAACATGCCCGTTACTCGGGGAATGCAGCTACCAATACAGTACTCCAAATACAAATCGGTGGAGAAGAGAGTACAGGAGGGCAAGAGATTAGGGGTGTGTAAGGTGTAAAAAGAGAAGACAAAAGAGACAAAGAGACCTCTGATGTTCCAGTGACTCCAGGTGGAGGTATGCTGAGCCCATGAAATCATCCTGAAGTCCAAAGTCATAGTCAAAAACCTACAAAGAGAAATTATACAGCAACTGTCAGCGGAGTACCCTCAACACCACATTGCAAATGTTATCCGTCACAATAGCGACTGAGTTCATGTCCATTGGGACTTAAAGGTGCAGTAGGTAAGACTGATAAAACTAACTTTTCTGTCATATTTGCTGAAACTGACCCTATGTTCAAGTAGAACTACATGAAGCGTGTAATTTAAAATAAAAAAAATCCGGCTCCACTGGAACCACCTAGTAGTGCAATTTTCAAAAATCCACAGCTCCCTGTTCAGATGCACCAATCAGGGCCAGGGGGAGGGGTGTCTAACTGTATCAGTCACTGCTCATGTACACGCATTCATTCTCCTTTGTGGGGGGAGGGGCTTATGAGAACATTTTGGGCTTTAGCAGAAAGGGGGGAGGGACTGAGAAGTTGTTGATGTTCACATTTTTTGGCTAAGTCCTGGATCTTCCCAATCTTACCTACAGCACCTTTAATCGGCATCCAAAACACAACAGCAATTTATATATTATAGCAGGATGACATTTGAAGTCCAGGACGTATCTGCTGTACCTTGACGTATAGCGGGTCCTTCAGGGTTTCCACCAGAAGACTTACTCTCTCGTCCCACACCGGGTTGAGGTTCTTATGGATGGTCTTACTCCTGAACACCTCCTTTCCTGCAACCTTAAACTTCACATATGGGTCACTGGTCCCTAAAGCGAAAGGCAGCAAACACAGAGAAATACCGTTAGGTAATCTGATTAAGCAGAGTAACATCAAAATTAAGGGTAGATGCTGCCTATCTAAATATTTAGAAGGAAATGTGTCAAATTGAAAGTGTAAGCAGATCTCCTTATTCAGCATACATTATTAGTCTAATTGTTTTATATACAATACATATTGTGATAAAATAGCTACTGACATCAGTGACATGAACCTTGTCTGCAATATTGTTATACTAAACAGGATTTTCTGAGATGTTGAATAATTGCATTTCCAAATACACAAAGCATATGTGTGCACAGGCTATGCATATATTTCATACCATGCAGTAATTCTATTATATATTCTCTGGTACTGTCACAAGAAAATCCATCTTTTGTTTTTTCTCAAATTATTTTTACACACAGTATTAGCGGTTGTACAAGCTGCTCTGAAGGCCTGAGGAGAAGAAGGCAAATCGTGTGAATTATGCTATGCGGCATATGATTACAAGGATGTAATGCTGAAGCTGGGTGCTTGGATGCACACGTCCCATACAGTGTCTCTATTTAACCACTAGGTGGTGCCATTGATTTATATTTGTGTTATTTTGTAGCAGTGCCAGGTTAAATTGATGAAATAAATGAATATTGTAAAATGTATTAAAAAGAGCGGAAATATATGCACTTACACCGCACTGCTGGGAAAAAATGTCCACTTCTTGACATTTAAAAACACCCTAATGAACACCAGCAGAGATATTAGAAACACGACCTCACACACACATACACCTTTTACACACGGTTGTCGTTGACATACCACTCTCCTGCAGCGAGAGGCCGGGTGACAGGAAAAGAAAAAAAGAAAAAAGGAGGTGAAAAGAGATAGCCTATACAGCTAGAAATGTCTGAGAGGGCATTACTGTGTAGCATGACCGGCAGTAAATACAACAGAAAATGCTGAATTCAGTAAATACAAGCATGAAATAAATAAAAAGAAATATATTTCCTTGTAATGAGGTGATACTTCATGATCAATCTAATGACAAGACTAAAGACAAATGGTCCCATACGGCATCATGTAGGCAAAAACTACTTATCTCTAAAACTGCAGCAACTCATTTTTTTCTGCCCATCTGTCTCTCTTTCTGTGTCACACTGGGTTGATATTCCCCAGACACGCATCCCTGGCTCAGAGTCTCCGCATCCCACAGTGCACTGCCAGCTTTATGGTGCCATAAACACACGCAGCCTGAGAAGTTTGAAATGGAAAAGGTTGGTGCTGTAGGTGGGTGGTGGCTGGATATGAGTGAGCGTGGGTAGAGCACAGAGGAGTGATTGCAGTGGTGCGTTCTTGGCACTCAACCCTCATAAATGACATGTATATCATTTCTTTTAAATATTTCCCACAGTTGGTCAAAGTCCATTAAGAAAGAAAGTGGTTGTATGTCCCACGTAGGCGCTGGTGGGTATAGGTACTATAAGATCAATAGGCTTTAGAAGAATGAATAATGGTTGACGAGAATGCCTAAACCCAGTTGGGGTTAAAGAAAAAAGGTTTAATGGATTGGCGCACCCCGGATGTTTGTCCTCCTTGCAGGCAGAAGGCTGTGAAATGGAAGTGCTGGGTATAAAAACTCAGTGTCACACACTGATGAACTGGCAAAGGTAGGTATGTGCTGTAGGTGCTAAAGAGCAGCCATGGAGAGCACAAAGTGGTTTTCTGTCTTTCTACGGTTGAGTGGCATTACTGATGAGGCATGTGAGCTAAATGTAAAATCCAGTTCACAATAAAAGAATTGAAAAGCATGGAAGTAGGTTTTAGAAGATTCCACATGCATTTAAAAGTAAACGGCAGCAGTAAAATATTTGCAATGTTATAGAAACTAAGTATCTGAATACTCAGCTTTTTGTGTTGGGCTTCCTGAAACTGTCTTGAGGGGGGGGGGGGGCGGGAAGAGGCACTGCTGAAACCAGGTGGTGAGATAGTAAAACTAGCTGACTTCCATGGCTGAAAGTTCAACCACTAACATTATTGTATATCTGCACACCAGATGCTAAGATTATGTGTCACCTACCAAGTCAGTTTCAGGGCACAGGCTACCATAGTAACAGACACAGACCCACAGTAAACCCTGTATTGGTCTATTATGTTGGTTATGCTGTACACAGAAACTATTGCATGTCTGATCGTCCAGGGAGAGAGAGATCACCCCTCAGTTGCTCTTCCCGGAGGCTTCTTCTGTTTTTCCCCATTAAAGGTTTTTTTTTGGTGGGGGAGGTCTTCCTTATCTGAAGCGACAGTCAAAGGACAGAGGGCGTCGTATGCTGTAGAGATTGGAAAGGCCCTGGAGGCAAATTAGTGATTTGTGATATTGGGGTATATAAATAAAATGTAATTGACTATCTGTAACGGGGGCTTATCTGTGAACCTCGGTCTTGACACCACGAATCCAGGATTTCCCTGAATTCTGACATAAAAGACGTGGTTAACTGAACTCCCTAATCCTCCCTTCTGGAGTCACGCCCTGGGTCAATGGGATGGTGGCTGGGTGAGTGGGCAAGTGGGTGGGTGACACAGAAAGACATAGAGACACTGAGTGGTTCATATCAAGGTGTTAATCTATTTACCTTTTATGATGTTATTAGAACCAACCACTAAACACTGTAACAGTAGCTGGGGGGAGAAATAAATATGTCTGTAAGAAGACCCAGTGGCGCACTCAGCAAGTCATTTTGTCTTGGGTGTGGAGCATAAGCAGATCTAAAAGCCCCTGGTAGACTTGTTTTTGATAGCTGCTCTCCGTTTTCCTGACAGGCAGTTAAAAACATAATCCACCACACGTAACTCTCTACTGAACACCTAATGGGCAGCAGCCATTTAAGTACTGCTCGGTGTCTGTCTGCCAGTAAGCAAGGCTACCCTGCCAGACGCCTGAGAACAGAACAGAATGCCTAAAAGCACAATCTGTGATCCAAATGTAAACAACAGCCTCCAGTACTAAAACCTTCCATCACACTTTGTTATTTAATACAATGGTTAACACTTACACACTATTTGTTAGCATTTGAGCAAACAAACATTTAAAATTGTAATTAAATAAAACTAAATGCTAATCCTCAACCTATAACGCAGACTCTTCATTTACAGTTCAAGTGAAAATACCTCAAATGTATGTGGTCAAATCATATGGGTCACACATTACAAATGAATGCTTGATTTCACTTGCATGCAAATCCTGTTTCTCGCTTTCTTTGATGTAGTATTCTTTCCCATTTCCACCTCAATCCAATGGGACAATTCTTTTTTTCTAACCTCTACTATGCATGTGCACAAGAACTTGACAGCAGGGGGACACAATATTTGTTAAAGGCAAAATTTATGTCAGAATACCATTCTGAATGAAGTCGTGTGGTGGTGCAGAGATGTCCCGGCTTACAAGTCATTCTATACACTTGGTACAGATCCTCGCATAAATCTCATCATGATCATATTGATATTATTTTCAATGAAAATGAGAATAATGATGCAAACATGATCATTCCTTCCAATATCGTGAATCATATGGTATGCAATATCAGTCAAAATAATCACAATTAGAAATGTTCCTCTTTGTGCAGCCCAACTTGACATGACAAAAAAAAGGTCAAACGTAACAGCAACATCTTCATGTTATACACCTTGAAACCTTGACAATCTAAGACCCATTACTACAAGCAAAAGAGTATCCCTATTTCTGCATTCTCTGAGTCCTGCATTATAATGTAATACAAGTAAGTAGCATGCTAACACCTATATATATATATATATATATATATATATATATATATATATATATATATATATATATATATAAATAATAGTAAGACACATTACACTGGTAAATGTTGACACTAATTCCTGGATGTCTGTACTATTCCTGAACAAAGCAAAGTGATCAGCTGTAAGTCTCCTCAGCCCAGAAGGCAGACGGGCCTATCAGTGCATTCCCACATTGCAAATGTACCAATATGCAAAATCATATTTAACTGAAGGGTGTGCTAATAAAGTGCAGACACTTCTGTCCCATTCGTAACATACCAGCTGTTACCAATGGGAGGCAGTGTGTATCCATACGCCCCGTACACACACATCTCAAGGGATATGCGTGAGTAAAGCTGTTATTTTATAACAATGTTTGGCTTTGAACTGCAGCAGATAAATTCATACAATCCAATTGTGCCATTTATTTGCCAAATCTGGTTTGACCATCAATACAATTATTTTCAATTGTCAATCTCTTGAGCTTGGCGGCAATTGTTGAATCTAGTTCTTTTGCTGCTCTCTTTTATTTCCTCTCTATCTTTTCCTTCTTCATACAACAACCTCCTTTATTTCCCGCTCTCACAATATTCCTTTTCTCTCTTTCACTCCCCTTGAGCTGTCTAAATAAAATTATATATTATTATTATATTATATTATAAGGCCTCATCAGACTAACTTCCAGCTGATTTCTTTGCTGCCTTGGTGAAAGTTATGGCATCGACATAATCTAAGCGCATCATCCAACTGCCTGCTCACTCTTCAAGAAGCACAATTTGCCTTGTGGTAAAATGAAAACAACAACAAATTTGCAACATCAACATGGTAAAAACGATGGAGCATCCTACAGTCGTGTCCCTCTTCCCTTATTTAGCTTTTTGATAGACCAGGTAACGTGAATGTAAATTGTTTATTGTACATTGTTTAATAGGGCTGGGTATAATACTTTTTAGGCACCGACCAAATTGCCTCTATAGTATTGAGTATCAAAAAATGTCTCATAATTCAATACCAAATTTCAATACCTGAGGAGTAAATCTCATCAGCAACAATGAGCCAATAAGCATGCAGCCAATAAGCATGCAGCATGCTTTTACCAAGATCTAATAATGCTGCTGATTGGCTGTCCAACATTACACGTCGTAGAGACAGGCAGGAAAAACTCTACGTTACGCACATATTACGTTACACACGTATTAGGAGCTGAAAAATAAATAAAAAGTTTGTGCAGTAATGTGTAATTTGTAAATTCTTGTTGTTCTTTGTCAAAATGGATTTTTATTAAATTGGTATCAAAAAAAGTATAGTTCAGGAACCGGTATCGAAGTCACAGTATTGGTATCGGTATTGAAAACGATACTCAGCCTTATTGTTTGACGACCAGCACCAGACAGTTTCTTAAAGGTATATTAAGCAATGTTAATCTAATATACTTTTTGTCAAATTCAGTGGATATCTCCTCACGGTCACCTAGCTCTCCATTTTCAGTGTGTGCCTAAAAAGAATCTGGTGTTCCTACACAGCCCTGGCTGTGTAAATGCAAAACGAACAGAAAGGTGTGCACGAGCCAAACAACACTATTCCAGCCAATCAGCAACAGGGGGCACGTGCAAGCAAGTGATGGGGGCGGGGGGAGAGGGGGAGGCAGCGGCCAGCCAGGAGTTACCAACAAGAAGAGTTGGCAGCAAAACAGGGAAAGAGGAAAAGGACAATAAATAATAACTTAAAAAAAGAAGTTGTATATCCGGGAAAAGAGGAAGAGCGTTGTTAACATCGGTGAGGCGCTTCAACGCTGCAGAAACCTCCGTGATCTCAAAGGAATGAAAACTGATGAGGGCTCTCATCGTTACGGACAAGTGAGTAATAACGTTAGCTTTGCTGTTTCACTGTTTGCAGTTTTCAATAGGTCAGTTCAACCTCGTTCATTTGCTACGATGGCTGCTCCCAACTGGTTGGCTTTACAGCAGTAGCGACAGTTTTCTAATCCACAACCTAATGTGGGCTAACATCAACTCTGCCATATTTCATTTAGTCAGCAGAGACACTAACAGAAGTGGTTGCTGTGGCAATGCGCATCCATGAATCTGCGGGGCGGAGATTCTGAAGCGGGGGTTGTATCTGTTTGGCAGTTGAGTTCAAATATCAACAATCTTCCCGCAGCATCGCTTACTGCACCTTTAAATACAGAGAATGCAGTGTCCCCAACCACTGTAAACAAGTGGTTTGTTTAACACACTTAAAGGGTCGACATAACAGCAATACATGAAAATCAATATGTAGTACTGTAGCATATAGTACGTATGGTAGTATAGTATAATGTATTGGGTTTTTTTGTTTATCAAAATGAATTTAAGGCCATTTAAGACTTCTGGTCTTTAAATGAGAAATATTTTGGGGGGAGAGGGGTTGAAAATAATACACAGTCAAGTCAACTAAATTGGGAAGACTAGCAGCTAAAGACCTCAGAAACTTCAAAAGTTTCTGAGGTCTTTAGCTGCTAGTTCCAGCAGTTAAAGCTGTGCCATTATAGGGACGGGCTTAAAATACAGGACTGTTCATCAAAGTCTAATGCTTTCATATACTGTAAATGCCAGTGCTGCTCTGGGAGTAAGCAACGACCCAAGAGCCTGCAAGTATGCCTCCAAATGCTCCAGATAAACCCCTAAGCAATAACTGAGGAGTGATTCAGTTCCAGCTACAAGAAAGAAGTCATGACAGGAGATGAACTTTGTGCCTGCATAAGTGTTTATTAATGGATGAGGCATTTTTTTTGCACACAGATGCACTCGCACCTAAGTAGTCATTCCATTGACAAAAGCACCACTACTCTTCCTCTCTGTGAAAACAAAGGACAACAAAGACTCCTGTCCGTCTGAGACAGTGGGAGGAAGAGCAGACAGTTCTGATATGTATGCTGGGGAGAAGAGGCTTCTACTGCAGTGAAAAAGGCATAATATGAAGATAAGGTCATGTTCAAACTCTACGCTACTTAACACGTTTTCCTGGTCAAGGCCTTTTTTAATAAGCTCATAAAAGGTGCTTGTTACCGTCTGCAGGGTGAAAGACGATAATGATGATACTGGGTTGCGATTAGCCACATAATCTAAAATAAAGAAAGTTCTTTTCTATCACACGGCTTCCCACTGATGTGTGGAACAATTAATTATTCCGCTTCCCCATTTTCATTATTAATCTGTAGATACTCATTATACATTTATGATCAATAGCTTTCAGTGTCGGCACAGGGAAGACAAACGGCCCTGAATTATTAACTGATCATATGAGCAGGTAATTACATTTCTACAGGGGACAGTGTGATATCATCTTCTTAAAATAAGTATCATACTCCATGAAAAAAAAAAAAAGGATTAACTCCCTGCTTTGGATATTAAAGTAAGCTGCTGCAGTAAAATATGCCGAAAATGGTATGCTTGTTCCTTTAAAATTACTCTAACAGTCAAAAAAAAAAGTCTGAATATTTCTTACAACACACATCTCAAAGGCATTAAAATGCATGAGTGAAAAATAGCAGGGGGCAGCTCTATGCACACTCAATTAATCTGAGCATTAGAACAAAAACACAAACACAATTTCTCATTGGTGAAATATGGCACATGATTTGAACTGGAGTAACACTGTGGAGCTGAGACTTACTGATAACATTTAGAGTATTAAAATACAATGAATATGGACGACAAACTGCATGCTGATCGCATTAGACAGTCATCATAAATGTATAATGTCAGTATAAACTCGGTCATACTTCAGTCCTCAAAACAACCCAGTTGTACAGTTTTCAAATATGAGAAAATTGAGTTGATTTTATAAAGGGGGAATCGGCTGCTACAGAAAATAAGAGAATATACACTATGTGCCTGTCGGTTCAGTTTATGATAGATGACTTTTCACATCTACGACAGACAGACAGACAGACAGACAGACAGACAGACAGACAGACAGACAGACAGACAGACAGACAGACAGACAGACAGACAGAGCACAGTTTAAACAGAGATTGGTGGTTACTTTCTTATTTTGCCAGTAGCAAATATATTAAATAACAGGGTTTCTTGCAGGGGAATATACAGGAGGTATGGCACCTTTCCTGAAAAAAATACCACTTCCGCAAAAATTAAACTTTTATGAAATATATCATTAACCGTCTGAGCATAGGAAAACACATCCGCAAGTCAGTTTGCAATCATCCGATACACTTAGTCTTTACGCATGAACCCTTGGCTGTAAAAGCAGAAGTTCCAATACCGCAAAAACCTTTTAACTACAAAACTCTCAACCTGGGAATGAAGAAAGACAAATTACTCCCCCAACTATCACTTAAAAAAGTAAACTATATTCCACTACAAGATAATAAAAGTGGCACCATATTTACATCAGTATTAACCTTAAAATGAAATAATTCTGAACTTTTCCTTCCTCTTGGCACTTCACTGATATAGAGTGCAGGAGGATCTATTCAGAGTTGGCCAACACATTGCCTGTCAAAAGTCTGCCATTAAGAACCGCATCATAAAGGAGGCTCACTGATGCTTGTCATACGATGTGAGAACTGGAGAGGAGAATGGAGTAAAGCTGCCCATAAAACCCTCCAACAAACCCCCCCCCCCCCCCCCAACAGCCTCGTGCTTAGATTGTGGGCACTGTGTGTGGCTGTGAATGTGTGTATACATGCGTGTGTGAGCTGCTGGCCTATGTGTAGTGTCAGGACTGACGGATGGTTGCGGCTCTGGGGTTTCCCATTACCCAGAATGCAATCTGCTCAAGAGGATGTATTGGCTGTAAAAGGCTGCAAAGACGAGAAACTGCATCATGGGATGCCGGCAGATGGATTGAGAGCCTGCCTCATGACAATTACACACAATCACACACATGCATGCCTCTGCCTCTTGCTGCTTCATCCTGAGGAGTCCACCTACATTTACCCCAAATTATTTTCTCAAATGTGCAAATAAAACGCAAAGTGTGAGGTACCGTAACAATAAGATCTCTTGCTTAATATAGCTGAGCCGAATGAGCAGAAACAAAATAAAGCAGAAAACTGCACAGCATGTGGAAGAATAGCATGGGAGGTGAGAAAGCAATGAAGGGGACTTGAAATGAACCAAGAGGCAACATGCCGACTGTGGTGTCAAGCTCTCCCTCTTTTACCATTTTCACATCTCAAGAAACTGTTGTTGGGCAGGCGAGATAATTTAGACTCGCCGTAGACTCACTGGCCTTAGCTGTACTTTGAGAACTGAGAACACAGTGTAAACATCCACACATAACAACACAAGTCCTTTAAAGGTCCCATGGCATGAACATTTCACTTTAGGAGGTTTTTTAACATTAATATGAGTTCCCCCGGCCTACCTATGGTCCCCAATTGGCTTGAAATGGTGATAGGTGTAAACCGAGCCCTGGGTATCCTGCTCTGCCTTTGAGAAAAAGTAAGCTCAGATGAGCCGTTCTGGAATCTTGCTTGTTATGAGGTCATAAGGAGGAAGGTTACCTCCCCTTTCTCTGCTTTGCCCACCCAGACAATTTGGCCAACCCATGAGAGAGAGACATCATGGCTTTCAAACGAGCAAAGTGGCAGTTGGTCAAGGCCACACACTCCCCCCCCCCTCTCCTCCTCAATAGCTACAGACAAAGAAATGGCACGTCCTGAGGAAAGCTCATTGTGGGACTGGCTCTAGTGGCTGTAATTCTGCACAAAGGCTGAATTTCGGGAAAGAGACATCAGACATAGTATTAGGGGACCATTAAGGTCTATATAAAACCATCCAAAGAGCACCATGTCATGGGACCTTTAAATATGAATGCAAACACATTCAACCCACACGTACGCACATGTACGTAGTTTTGCTACAGATATAACGAACGCTGATAACTCTATCCTGTGCCCCGTAATTTAGAAAGCTGTATGAATTTGTAAATGGTGCTTTTCATGTGGCTAAACAACAGAACCGGGGATGAATAGGTGGGCCACATAAAGGTAAGAATAGAAAAACAAGACAAGCTCCAAGGAGAGAGAATTCAAATAGAGAGGAAACGATGAGAAATACCAGCCAGCAGATGAAAGAAGATGAGGCAGGCAGCGTGTGATAAAGAACTAATGATAGCATACACCCACAACATAGAGTACATTTGAATGATGTCAGGTTTCTGTAGTATCTACCACCTATGGACAAATGCCTGTTAATGAAAAGGTGGTTCAATTGTAATATGTTTTCAAATAATGACCTTAGTCTGATGAATATAAAGACAAACTATTGCACTGATTGTAATAGCAACAATTTTTATATTCAGCATTCAAGTAAAAGTAAACTATGCCTAAAATGGAGCACAGTGGATTATGTGTATTACAACTTGCACCTGTAACATTTCCATAATTATCTTTCATACCATGCAAACCAGAGTAGAGCAGCAGGAATAGTTCTGGTGCTAATGTGCATCAGGAGTCCACTCACAGTTTTAGAGCCTGAGTGGGATGGATGGCAGGCAGCACAGGGAAACATTAAAAGCATCAGCTTTAAAATCATTTTGAAGCACAATTAATAAAACAAAGTAAAAATGATATGGTCACTTTGAAAAGCTAGAGGTCAATCAAACACTTTACTACAGCAGATACTCCAAAGAGATTGATAGATATGGTTAAAACACATCCAGTGCTCACAACACACTAAAAACACTGACACAAACGATCCAGACGCAAAGGGTCATGTTCAACGCTGACAAATCCATCATCACCAGTCTCTAGTGTCAAACACTGATTTTTGATTTGCATATTTGCATGTGATCACATAGCTCATTAAACGTCACATCATAAGTATCTATAACTCTTAAGCTTTATACAGTCAACTGAATCCAAAAAGGTCAGGACAGACGGACCTTCTGTCATAGAAGTTGAATACAGCAACACCAAAGTCTTTTAGTAAATGTAATCCAAGTCAAAGCTATTAGATTCCTGGTAAACACAGTGAATTGTTGGGCTTTACCCGTTAGAAGTAACGCGTTACTGTAATCCGATTACTTTTTACGAGTAAAGTAAGGGATTACAATTGCAAAAACAGTAATTAGATTACTGTTACTTCCCCGTAAGCAGGCTGCGTTACTGCGTTACTTAACCGTGATTTTGTTTGGTGAGACTGTCTCGTGAGTGACAATGACGTACGAGCGCCGCGACGTCAGTGTAAACACCGACATGTGTAGCGTTGAACAAGAGACAACATGGAGCGCGGGAAAGAGCAGGATCATGCAGCGTTTAATGTTTGAAAGTACCGACATTACTTTGAGTTTGACTCTGTTAAAGGCGACAAAAACATCAGCGTCCGCTGTACACTCTGCGTGGGAAGAAAACTTTATCTACAGCGAAACATTCCACCTCAAATCTGAGCAAGCACCTAGCAACCCGGCACAGGAATGTGAAACTCTCTGAAAAAACCCTGAACCCCCAACTGACATGACCGCTGGGGCTACATCCAATTCCACCGGGCGAACCTCAGAGGGCCCCCCCCTCTTCTGCTAAACAGGTGAAAATAGACTTAAAAGTGACAGGACTGGGCTACCAGATAGCTCAGTTGGTAGAGCGGGCGCCCATATATAGAGGTTTACTCCTCGATGCAGTAGCCGCAGGTTCGACTCCGACCTGCGGCCCTTTGCTGCATGTCATTCCCCCCTCTCTCTCCTCTTTAATATCTTCAGCTGTCCTGTAAAATAAAGGCCTAAAATGCCCAAAAAGTAATCTAAAAAAAAAAAAAACCTGACAGGACTGCTGAACTGAGGAAGCTTGTCGCTGGCTATATTGTCGAGGACATGCTGCCAATTAGGCTGAAAGGTCTATTGCTTTATAGTGTATTCAGGTTGTGCATCATGTTTTTGAAAAGTAACTTAGTAAAGTAACTAGTAAAGTAACTAATTACTTTTGAAAATAAGTAATCCGTAAAGTAACTGGATTGCTTTCTTGGAGAAGTAATCAGTAATCAATAACTAATTACTATTTCCAAGTAACTTGACCAACACTGGCTCTAAGTCAGGGTTAGGGCCGTGGGGACGCAACAAGGTACGATAACTGAAAGTAATATTCAAAGCAAGGTTCTTTCAGAGGTAGAATTTGCTGGGCTGGCTATCATCATGTGGCAATCGCAGCTTTTAAGGTCCATCTTCCTGCAGTTGAAATTCAATACAATATCATCAGCGGCAGGCGTAAATGAGGCAGGATTAGAAGAGAAACCACATCATTAGGTTAGACACTTCTTCTGTCCAAGCTGTACCTTGCTCAAACAACTGTGAATTATATCTATCTACCTCATTCATCCATATCTAATGCTTGTCATAATATTAAACCATGCCGAGTGTTGGCTGTCTCTCCTGGCGACAAATTGTGAAATGGTTTGTGCAGGCTGAAGAGAGACTGATAATAATGCCAGAAAGTAAATCTTCCAAATATCATGTTTGTTTGACACCAGAAAAGTGAGTGAGTGATATCTCCTTATTCATATTAAGCAGTCTTCTGAGGATTACAGAGATCCTCCCTTAGAGGTCTGTGTAATGGGATGGCGCACCGCCTAAGCATTTTTTGTAAAAACAAAGTGGAGAGCATTTGGACGAGCCAACACTTGTTGTCTCTGCACATATGTTCCACATGATGGTTCGCGTACAGAGTGACACAAAAGTGTGTCACACACACACACACACGTACACACACACACACACACACACAATGCATATTGCACAGGCAGCGGCAGGGGCAACCCACACATTAGCAAGTGCAGTGGAGACAGAGAGGAACAAAGAAAGAAGGAGGTGTGTTGGTTGGTGAGTATAAAGTTAACAGTAATGTTATAGCTGTGCAGTCTGTATAAAGTTTATCTGTCGGTGAACAAAAGCTACAACTCCTCAAGACCCAAGCCAAGTTTCCATGTCTTGCTTGCTACCTGCTGGTTAAAGAAAGTGAAGGGGGTTAGCCACGGAGCTAGCAGCAACTTCAGCACAGGCTCAATAACTTAACGCGTGCTGACCTTTAAGGTGGACTAGCTATTGTCATTTTCTCGACAAGTCGCTCCTACATATTTTTGCTTTTAGTGATCTCGCAAATGGGGCGTATGACGTAATTTGCACCTAAACGCTCTAACAAAAAACAGGGAAAACCCATAACAACCAACCTCTGAGCATCACATGAAGACACACAAGAATAAACAGGTGCCTATATGGTCAATGGCTATCCTGAATATAGATGCATGTACAACCCATGCAGTAAACGGGGCACTAAAACACTTTCAAAGAAAACATGTTTAACTGCCAAGAAAATAAGGGAAGCCAAAGAATATTGTTCATGTAGCAGCAAGTGAATCTGCAAAGTGTGAAAAATGTCTCACAACTGTCATCTGTGTTCTCACTCAGTAAAAGCTACAGTGAAATAGTTGACAGATATTTGTATAATGATACACTGGTCTTCCAGTATGTCATGTCAGTGCCATCATGTCCACCCTCTGCCCTCAGCACTGAATACTTACTAACTCTTAGC
This sequence comes from Gymnocephalus cernua, assembly GCA_023631565.1. NCBI lineage: Eukaryota > Metazoa > Chordata > Actinopteri > Perciformes > Percidae > Gymnocephalus > Gymnocephalus cernua. Next base: position 22,490,916 of record CM042425.1, read on the forward strand.
TGACAGCACCTGCATGCTCAGCGCAAAAGCATGAGCACAAGAGGGTGCAAGAGCTCAAAATGTTTTATGAGGAGCAAGACTGCTCTGGACAACTAGCGTGGAGGCTTTTCTGTGGCCAGTAAAGTGAGGCTTATATTTTATAGTTCAATTAGTTGGAGTGCTTTCAGTTTAAACCAATTTATAAGCTAAATATGTAATGGTGTTTGATTAAATCATATTTGTTAGTTGTTCCTGCGTCATCCTATCATAGGACAACATATGCTCGCAGGTGAGAAACTGTATGTACATGAAAACTTGTTTTTGCTAGTGCTTTATGGTAATACGGGGCTCAAAAAGACTGAGAAGGGACAACACTGAGCCTTTGTAGACTGTTCAATAACAGGTCCAGGGTGCTTTTGGTTCAACATGAAATGCTTGCTTCTGGATGGTGTTTTGCTGCCATTACGGATTATCCACTCTGTCTTAAAATGCCCATTATTTGTAATTACTTTTACAGGGGAAAGCAACAGTGAGGGATGTTCCATTTCAACTTTAGTTGATACATTGCCTTTTTTCCCCCTCGCTCAGGCACAAAAAGGGTCCTTTTATGACTTGGAACTTCACCGAAGTGACATGGCAGAAGACAACGTGCTAATGTGGAACCTTACGGTATGCCCCTGGTCACGGAGACCCCCTCCCTGTTTTGTGTCGGCCTTGTCTCTGGGTGCATACATCACTGTGATGCATGGATCAGAGCAGAGGAGTCAGACTACCTGTGTGCTTCTGCTAGCTTCTTGTAAAGTCAAGTACAGTCAAGTCTCCCTTAAAGCAACACTAGTGAACTTTTCCCACTTCGGTCCCCCTACAGGTTGGAAGCGGAATTATCCCATTATGTCTCATTGGAACTACAGATCCGCTACCCGATCTGGCAAACTTGCATAGTGCGGTTATAGCCGGTAGAGAGCCGCAAAGCGAATGCAGTTCACCCTGTTACGAGTTGATGAACCACTGAAACGATTTTGGAAACATTATTCTAAAAGGTACAAAAAGTTCTCTAGTGTTGCTTTAATGTTTGGTCATAAATCTCAGCTTTGACTGAAAATCAGACACTTGTTTGATGTCACCCTAGTTTAGCAGATATTGTAATGAAGTATTGAGCATGCCGGTCTGCATGTTGGTCTTTAATCTCAGTTATTTTTAGTTTCACTTGAATATCTGTAATTCCGTGATGCAGAGGTATTTCTGAAAAGATGTTTGCTCACAAGGTTTTGCAGACAAAACTGGAAACCATCTGTATCATTTATAATTAACGTCACCAGAACTAAATTAAATACACACACATTTAGAAGAAGCCCTCTCTGAACACTGTGTGACCAACAGCATGTGTTCTCACATTATTGCTCATATTAAATGCAATCCAGTAAATGTCTCTGTTATTTGACTGTCTCGCTCTCCCTCTCTCTATAATGAGCTGTCTTGATGGACTCAGGACAGAACAGGTGAGCTCTGCGCCTCACTGCTCATTATCCAGGCGGACAGGTAGTCAGCCAAAATGTATGGGAGGGAGCAGGGCAGCCTATTCCAATCCGTCGTCATGGTGACTGCTACAACCGCTAATGAGACCCCTGCATCCGTCACTATCCAAATCACTGTCTGTCAGAGTTTATAAGAAAATCTCTGGACTTGCTTATTTTTTCTAGCTGGCATTCGCACTATGCAAGAAATACTAACTGCCTGCTTAAAATCAGTATGAGGGCTGTGTTCAGACAGCTACCACAGTGGCCTGCACTTAAGATCACAATCACTCCAGAGAAGAGGGAAAATACTGTTTAGCAGAGTCGTTTTGTGAGACAATCTTTTATACTGGTGCAAAGAGTAGATCAATTCTATTTCTTCCCACAATGGAAGAAGTCAACTAAAAGCCTATCACACTGGGCTTGTGAGGAAATGACTTACCCCAGGAGATGAGACTCTTGGCCTCACATGTGACAATGTTCTAGCTTAAGCCAAAGCTGAATTCTTTTAATGCCTAGATGCACAGGAAATGTGCTGCATCATTCCTAGTAATTCAATCTCACTTCACACATGGAAAATAGAGTGAGCTGTGAGGACGAGATGTGTGTGATTTAATAAAAACCCTACAAAAAAGGGAGCAAAATGTGAGAAAAAAAAAGAAAATAGTGCCAAAAGAAATATCACATTAACAAAAAAAGGTGTATAGCAAAATGGGAGGGCACACCTATAGATGGCTGACAAACAGAGGATACAATAACAAAGATCTTGTTCAAGTTTTTTTGAAGATGGTAGCATCCTGGATGCTGGACTGCCTCTGCCAGTGACAAGACAATTGAGAGAGGTGGATAGAGACCAGGATAGGTTAGCTTTGGTAGGCTAACTAGATGCTAAATAGATGCTTGATAAATCTGTCCACCATGTCTCCCTACATAAACCCCGATGCTGTTGAGGTAACGGTGACAATAAACAGAGCTCCTACCTGTCCGATCTCGGATCGCCAGGTTGTTCCCTTTCTTTAGAACGATATCCAGCTGGTACATGGCTGGACTGGGAGGTTGAGGTGGGGGCTCTGCATTACTGGGCCCCACTATGTTGATGCTCTGCAGAGAGAGGAAGTTACATAGGTTATACAGGTTTACCAGGACAGTCCAACTTACTCCAGCGTTACAATTTCTAAGAGAAGAAAAATAAAAGAGCGTGAAAACAATTAACACAAACTAGACTATTTTAAGGGCTTAGCACTAGTTGACCTGACAATGTTGAATTATGCGCAATCAGCAAGAAGATACGAGACATTGGACTTGTATATTTAAATATTACATGGCTGCCATTTCAAAATGTTCAAAATCTTTATAACTCTTTGAAGACTTAAAGCTTAAAATGCTTATTTCTACATTAAAAGGCAGATTACTTTTGGTCTGAGTCAGAAGAACCATCAATATTTACAGACAATGAATGTCAAACTTCAGCTAATGGCGTCTTGGGATTGTTTGATTGTCTGTGTCCAAAATGTAAGAAGGATTGATTGTGCAGGAGCATCACTACGCTCTGAATAAATCACATCGAGGAGATCAAAAAAGCCGGAAGGTAAGAGGAGACTGAAAAGGTAACATTTCTCACGCTTTGGAAAGTCAATACATTACATAATGTGTGTTGGATAGTCTGACACTCATAGCAAGCATGCAACCTCCTTGGGAAGCTTCTGAGTGTTAGGCTCTTAGAAGGGGTCATCTCTGTGGCTTTACATGTCACGCTGTAGCCCTGAGGTCAGTGCTGTACTCCACTTTGACAGGAAGCCCCTACCGGCCCTCATCGTGATTCCCCTCGGAGCTAGAGGCCCATTAGCAAGCCAAATGATGAACCAGGCTATGCTCTGGGATCCACTACAGCTTACTTTCTTTCTCCATCTCTTGCTCATCTTATTCTCTGATTCTCAGTCCCCCCCAATTAGACAACCCGTGCGTGGGCACTCCTGTCATGTCTACTCCAGCTATCGTACTCTAAGATGAGGCTAAAAATAACTAAAAAGCAGTAAAATGCTAGTGGGCCACTGGGAGGCTACTAACAGACTACCAAGGCTAGCATAAGAGCAACTCCCACTGGAGAGGAGCATAAGAGCAGTGCGACCTTCAAACCGCTATTTCTGTGTGTGCTGATGTTATCAATTTATACTACACTATACTACAAACACCGATGTTACATTGCATGCTCACAGAATCATCACAGCAATACGCATTCAACACTCTATTTTTGAAAGTAGCGTGATGATGTTACTGTGGTGTATGATGGTGCAGCACTGTTCTTCCATTCTTTGAGGACAGCCCTGCACTCTGCTACAGGTTAATAATAGTGAGTATAATTACACTGCAGTCCATGTAGCCCCACTGTATTATAGCGATTATCTTGGGCTGCCCTCAGAAATGACTGAAATAATAATCTATAATGAATGTCATGCTTAACTATCATTTCTATACATACAGGGAATGGAGACTGGTAAATATGCCACCTGAGACACAAACTACTACAAACGAGTAGCATTTGTAGCAGATATTAAAGGAGATATTTGTATAATATCATGCATTTCACTGAAACAGATCCAGGCAAACCAAACACCTTAGTACTATTATATTACACTTTTACAATGGCCTTAAAATAACTGGTAAGGCAACAGTATTTCAGCACTGGCAGCCCACGGACACCGAGTTATTACTACAGCTGTCTCCACATTAAGATCAATCATTACTTACTAATTAATCATACCGTTGAGTATGGATATCAATATGTTTATGCGTAGAGGGTAGAACAGACTACACACAGCAGATCTTTAAAGCTCAGCGCCTGGGTGAGTACTATGGTGCTGTGTAAAGCTTGGAGCTCTCAACTCTCCACGGAAAAGTCAACCCAAAACAATTTTAGCTTCACAGCACCTGCTGTCAAACAGGCAAAAACAGAGGGAAAGGGAAACAGAGTTGATCTTTTGGGGGAAAAGAAAAACTGAAATAACAAAACAATATAATAGGTGCAGCAGCTCAACAAATATCTGGAGAACAGTACATTCAGGGACAGAGAGAGAGAGTTCAAGCTGTGTGTTTGGATAGACTAAACCTGGGTTCAACAGTGCACGTAAGTCACTGTAATTGAACTGTGTGGATACAACCAATAGGATAGGACAACGGTTGCGAGGGTCTGACCATGTAACATTAAGCCCTTTTATTTATGGATGTGACTAACAGACAGTGACACAGAGACACACAGATCAACACAATGTCGAGTCGGGTCACATCATAACACACAGCGATTAAGAAAAAGATGGAAATCCACGGACACACTGTGCCCACAGAAAATGCCAGTGCACGTGTTTTTTTCTTCTGTTGTACATGCATGAAATCTTCAGTACTTTGTGTCTTTTTAGAATGTCAGTATTTATCGTGTGTATGCCGTACAGTACCATTAACAGACGACAAGTTAAAGCACATACACACAGATTCACACAAAAATAGGAGCACAGGATTTGAAATGGATTTGCAGATAGTACAAGCTCTTTGAGTGAGCGACAGTACACATAGGATCTATGAAGTCTTTGCTAAAACAAACAACCAGATAAAATAGACGAGCAGGCTGCCAAATAATAATAAAAAAAAACAAGTACAGAAAGAATGAAACAAGCAGTTAAAGACTAGGACTGCTTTGTGTTACAAATCTTAACTTATGGGTAAGGTTGGTGTTGATCTTGATTGAGCTTACTTTTTCCATTTACAATGTCAAAGATTAGGGTAGTTTCTTAAAAGTGTTAAATCCAGTATAAGTTGGGCTATACAACAAACCACAATAGCAAATATATAGCAGCATTGTTAAAAAGTTTGTTTTTTTGATGGACACCTGTATACAAATGTTATACATTGGTAACCCTACTTTGAATTAAATGTCTATTGTTCTGTCACAATTCGTATTCACAAGGTAAGTGTAAGTTACAGATGTGAAGTAAAAATAAGTTAAAGTTTAAATAAAGACATCGACACACACACACACACACACACACACACAGTCATGAACCAGTCATTTTGTTCAATGACCATCACTCTATTCCTCAGCCCTCACCTCTGCACACTGCTCACTGACTAGAATCACACACACTACAGAGACACAGACTACAAACACATTCACAGTGACAGAAAAGGAGAAGAGGAGAAGAGAAAGGAAGGAAGTAAAGGGCAGCCAAGGTCCATCCCACTGCACCTGCTCTGTGTTTCTTGAAGCTAACAGAGAACTAAACAATTTCTACCACAACAAGTCTCTCCTCAGCCCCAGAGGGCAAGAAACATTCTGGCAGAGGGACACCTACATATCAACAGACTGGGTGTATGCCTGTGATTATTTGGCCTATACTTCATCGCAATGTATTTGCAATGTATTCAGCTGTAACATGTTATACACAAAAATCCAAGATTTTATTTAAGGCTTCCAACCACAGACCGTTTAATGCATTTTGTTAACCAACAATTGTCATATAAACTGTGTTTGATTAAGATAATGTAAACCTAAACAGACATATAGCCTAAGCAAGGTCTGTGTGAATAAATAACATCCAGCAGCACAACATAAATACAGTAAAGAAAGGGGTTCCATTACAGCTGCATGTGGCATTGATCCAGTGAGATTCACGTATCAGTGCACTTTAAATTTACATTAAATAATCCCTGGAGAACTACACTGGAACATGCTCTGTGCATTTTGACAAGCCTTCAGCGTTTCAATGAAAATGCTTCTGACTGAATCCCAACTGAATCCATTACAATATCAACCAATGCCAATTTCCGTTTCCATCAACTAGAAAAGTTAATGGAACTGCATAATGGCATAAATGGAGACATTGTATTGCAAATATTGATGAAAACGGTGCATCCTTCCATAATCTCACTTTGCATGTCTATGTGATTGCAACGCACGAAGTGTGTGTGTGTGTGTGTGTGTGTGTGTGTGTGTGTGTGTGTGTGTGTGTGTGTGTGTGTGTGTGTGTGTGTGTGTGTGTGTGTGTGTGTGTGCGCGTGCCTGCGTGCGCGTAGGGTAAGAGGAAAGCTAAACCTTCACCAGTAAAAGACAGATGATGACCTTGTAGTTGAAAAAGAAGCCTCATATAAGAACGACATTTCCTCCTATGGAGTCCGTTCATCTGCATTCAGAAATCGACTAGTTTGGACTGATAATATGGTAGCAGCAGGAAAACTACAAGAGCTACATGAGTTGTTCATAAACTTTCTTTTTAGTGAATCTGTGTACACAAAGAATGTTGTCAATGCTTGCGTTAATGTGTAGAGCCCCTGGTGATACTTGAAGCAAAGGTTCATAGTATAAGCCTTCTTAGTATTTCAAAAATAGCTATTTTGAGGCTAACAATGGAATGCCCCTAACTTTCCCATTCAAAAGGCCATTTGACCCAAAATCAGATCGGTCCTAAATATGCTTTTAAACTAAAGTACATTCACAAAAATACCCTGGGATGCATTTTGGCAAGAGTTACACTTTAAGGAATCTCTGGTAGTGATAAACGGTGATAATATTGTAAAAATGAGATGGCTTCTGTGTGTAATGTACAACCCCAAATCAGAAAAAGTTGGGACAGTATGAAAAACACAAATAAAAAAAAGAAAGTAGTGATTTCTTAAATGTACTTTGACTTGTATTTCATTGCAGACAATGTGAACACAAAATATTTCATGTTTTGTCTGGTCAACTTAATTTCATTTGTAAATACACATCCTTTCCTGTCATTCAGACCTGCAACACATTCCAAAAAAGGTTGGGACAGGAGCATTTTAGGGCAAGTAATCAGGTAAATTGGTTAAATAGTGATGTGATTTGAAACAGGTGATGTCAACAGGTGATTGTAATGATTTTTTTTTTTTACAAAAGCAGCATCCAAGAAAGGTCTAGTCCTTTAAGAGCAAAGATGGGCCGAGGATCGCCAGTTTGCCAACAAATACGTGAGAAAATTATTGAAATGTTTAAAAACAATGTTCCTCAAAGAAAGATAGGAAGACATTTGCTTATTTCACTTTCAACAGTGCATAACATAATTAAAAGATTCAAGGAATGTGGAGGAATTTCAGTGCGTAAACCACAAGGGCGCAGCCTAAGCTGTACAACCGTGATCTCCGATCCCTCACTGCATCAAGAATCATCATTCATCTATAAGCGATATCACCACATGGGTTCAGGACTACTTTGGCAAACCTTTGTCAAGTACCACAATACGTAGTTACAGCCACAAATGCCAGTTAAAACTGTACTGTGCCAAAAGGAAGCCCTATGTTAACAGTTTCCAGAAGCGCCGTCGACTTCTCTGGGCTCGGAGGCATCTGGGATGGACCATCACACAGTGGAAACGTGTACTGTGGTCAGATGAATCAGTATTTCAGGTATTTTTTGGGAGAAATGGACGCCGTGTGCTCCAGACCAAAGAAGAAAAGGATCATCCAGACTGTTACCAGCAACAAGTCCAAAAGCCAGGGTCTGTCATAGTATGGGGTTGTGTCAGTGCCCTTGGCAAAGGTAACTTGCACTTCTGTGATGGCACCATTAATGCTTAAAAGTACATAGAGATTTTGGAGCACAATATGCTGCCTTCAAGAAGACATCTTTTCCAGGGACGTCCATGCATATTTCAACAAGATAATGCAAAACCACATTCTGCACACATTACAAAGTCCTGGCTGCGGAGGAAGAGGATACGGGTACTTGACTGGCCTGCCTGCAGTCCCGACCTGTCTCCAATAGAGAATGTGTGGCGCATTTTGAAGCGCAAAATGCTACAACGAAGACCCCGTACTGTTGCCCACCTTAAGACTTGTTTGCAGCAAGAATGGGACAAAATTACACCTGAAACACTTCATCACTTGGTGTCTTCAGTCCCTAAAGGTCTTTTAAGTGTTGTGAAAAGGAATGGCAACATTACAAAGTGGTAAATGCTTTACTGTTACAACATTTTTTGAAATGTGTTGCAAGAACCAAATTAGGAATTTTGTTTTTTTGAAAAAAAAAAACAATAAAAATCATGAGGAACACATTTAATGATGTGCTGTTGTATTGTCTGCAATGAAATACAAGTCAAAGTAGATTTAGAAATCACTACTTTCTTTTTTTTATTTTTGTTTTCCATACTGTCCCAACTTTTTCTGATTTGGGGTTGTATTAAAACGACAAACTAAACAAAACTATCTGGTCTGGGTTTGTTGTTAATGATTACTTGATGGTGACATCGTTGTGAAAGTTGTACTATCTGACTGTGGAAGTTTTAAGTCTTTCAGCAGAATCCTGCAGTTTAAGCTTGACTGCTGCTTGAAAGAACTGAAACTGCCTACTGGGAGATTTTTCACGTTTTTTCACTAAGTTCACATTTTACATTTAAAGAGCAGGTAAGTAAAAGAACTGCTTAGATAAACTCACCTTTGGGATGTATCAACCAGCGTCATACATTTCTTATCCTGGATTATATGTAATGACAGCGGTGTCTTTATGAAGGAGGAAGCCTGTATTTAGCCGTGGGCACTGTGTTGAGCCAGACTCGTTTCTCACAGCAATGGCAAGTAATTTCCAGGCTATGCACCTCCGATCCTGCATAACAATATCTGTTCCTTCTTTCTCATTAACAAGGACATTATCCCAGTTCTCCTTTTAGTAGAGTAAAGCCATTTCCTGTCCTTCCCTCTCTTAGAATCCACTTTTCTGTCCAAGAATCTTATCATATTTATAGTTGTTTTTATTTACAGTTATCTAATGCCTTGCTGTTGGTCGATAAACTTTGGAGGAAAACTTCAATGTCCTAAAATGGAGAGTGATGGTTAGTTTGCTTTTGAGAGTCAGGTACGGCCAGATCAACCCACGCACATCACCACAGGCAGGGCAAGAGGCCTCTAATTTTAAGAAAGTTTTTATATATATTACACTTAGGTAGAAAAAGTATCGATTAAAGGATTGTTTTGTGAGTCTTTGTATGGATAATTAATAAATGAAGGCGTATTTGCATAATACATGACTAATTCATTTTTCCATTTTAGCCAGTTGAAAAGTGACTTCAGTTTCTAGTGTGGGAACTAACGTGAACAAATTCATACACTTACATGTATTGCATTCAATAGCATACTATTTGCTGGAAACCAAGATCCTTAAAGCCATAACCTGAGCAGTTCAGTAATGATCTGAAATCTCATTTCCCCGCACTAGCTGGGAACCTGCTCTCCATTGATCAAACCACATAAATGAGGCTCTCTAAGTAAGCGTGGCTCTTTAATATAACTGAAATTGATCTTATAATGGGAGCTGCGTAATTTAATCGATTCAACAATTTAGGTGATTCCACTCGGCGCTAAAAAAATAATCATTCAAATGAGCAAATATCAAATATGCACACGAACACAAAGATGCATTTCGGTGAAGCACATTGTGTTCTGGGTGACTTGAGGTGAGCAAAACAAAACAGAAACAGGTAACCTACCTTATTTGTTCTAACGTTTTACAACAAATCAATTCTCTGTATGTGCCACACTGAGTGTAACCTGGGGAAATAAATCTATTTAATTTCAAACCTGTCTGAATAGATTGCAGTAGCAGTGTTGTGAATGAGTCATCAGGTATTAAGAATCAGGTATTACACTAGCTTAATATTCCGGTATTAAGCTGATCTATTTATTTGTGGTTCATCACACATCAGCAGCCAATAATCTTACAGCAGTGGTGAATGGCCTGGTATCTTTTTCAAGGATACAATAAAAAAAAAGAAACAGCTAAGTGGCTGTTGTTAGATGCACTTTAGCGGTTGTGTTTGTTGATACTGACATGGATGGTCTTGCTAACCACCACAGTAGATCATGCTGCTAAGCCACACTGGCAGGATGATGCAGTTTTGTCCCTCAGGGTCATGTGTTGAAATCAAGGTGCATTTCCATGACTCTGGCACCTGACTTGTAATTAATGTCTTCTTTAATGGCTTGATGAACACATGATTGGATCAGTGGAGGTTTGAAATATTTGCACATACTACTGAAGTTTGTATCTCGTTTTCTCTTTGAGAGTTTTCTTTCCTAGAGGGTAAGGAACTTGGCATCGTGCAGGCAAAAACATAAAACACTGGATGAGTGTTGCTACGCAACAACAAAAGTAAAATAAACTTCACAGATAGCGATCAAACATATCCCCTTGTTTTCAGTGATGAACACAAAAATAGTGTATAATGTGAGCCAGTGTAACATGAAGGTAGGCTGAGCATAACCCAGTTGGGATACTTAACAGGCCAATACAGGGATCCCATTATTTCTCTTAACAAGCTTTGCCTGCAAAGGATATGCAGTCATCCACACAAACAGATATTTCAAGGTTTGAAAGATAAGAGCATGCAATCACAGCAACATACACATATGCAACACCCACACAAAGACACATTTTGCATACGCACATAAAAACACACAGGCACAAAAAACAGGAGATAGCTAGGCAGGAACCATTGGTTTTAATGCCATTACAAAAAGAAGAAAAAAAACATTCAATTTGTAATAAACCCTAGCCCTATATTGACCCAAACGTCTCCCTTAGGTGTAGGGGGGTTTGCCATTTCTACCCTTAGCCTCTGAAATACCTATAGTGCATAGACACTTGTGAACACAGACACATAAAGCTATTGAGGTCTGTCAGTGAGGCCTTTTGAATTGCTAGAAATGTATCTTTCATGTACTCAATCTATTTATAGGGGATATGGAGGAGGTGAATAGAGAAGACGCAGAGATTCAGGCAGGGGTTGTTTCCAGCTGTATGTTACAGTATTTTTCTCCCTCAAGACCCTCCTGACACTCTGAACATTTCCACTGAAGGGAAGTAACAGGTAAAGCCATTTTTAGTTATTTTAGCCTTTCTTGCTTGTGTGTTTTGAATATAATTCACAGCCAGCAAAACCAGCAAAGACAGAATGCCATTACATTGACTATAAGCATCACTGGGGGACATAATCTGTGGTAACGTTGACTTTGTAATGCATAGAAATATTCATATAACCCTTAAACTAAAGTATAAATTAAATGGATGAAACTAAAAAAGCTGAAAGAATGATCTGCTAGAGAATGGAAGCATCATATTAAAAGAAATCATTCAAACCGGTGATTATAAATAAATGATTGTATTGGTCATCGACCACTTAAATAAATAAATACAGAGAACTCACATGCAAACCCACACACTACAGATTGAGCCATATTTTCATTCAGCCAGCCTTGGTCACAGATGGTAAAGGAGTTTGTCAGCAACTCAACAAAGTCGTCACTTCATCAATGACTAGTGAAACGTCATTATTCTCCACTGCCTCTTATCATCAGCAATTTATTTTTCTCTCTCTCTCTCTCTCTCTCTCTCTCTCTCTCTCTCTCTCTCTCTCTCTCTCTCTCTCTCTCTCTCTCTCTCTCTCTCTCTCTCTCTCTCTCTCTCTCTCTCTCTCTCTCTCTCTCTCTCTCTCTCTCTCTCTCTCTCTCTCTCTCTCTCTCTCTCTCTCTCTCTCTCTCTCTCTCTCTCTCTCTCTCTCTCTCTCTCTCTCTCTCTCTCTCTCTCTCTCTCTCTCTCTCTCTGTCTCTCTGTGACCGTATCTTAAAACCAAAGCAATTTTCCACTGCCATGTCTGGAACTCAATATTAAATTATAAAAGAAAATACTGGCATTATATTTTTTTTTGCAAACTGATGAGACAGATATGCACATATTTCTCTTTCATCACACAGTGGCAGTCACAAACCCATGAAAAATGTTTTCCATTAAACTTTCCCAGCCAAATAAGCAGCGCCATTACCACTATCTCAGGGCCATTACTGAGCATCTCCTCTACTCAGTGCTGCCTGGCAATGTGTAATGTGACGGAACACAGAGCTCAGGCAGGTAGACAGCCAGCAGCCACTCGGCTAGATAATGAGGTATCTTTGGAGTGTTCTTTTCCTAATAACAGTCAGGCAGTGCACTGTACAAAGAGCACGCTTCTTCACTTTCTCTCACAGCATCTTAGATAAAGCTGGTCTCAGGCTGGGGTGATGAGTCTCTTGATGCAGCAGGTATAATAATGGCCTGCTAATAACAGCTGAATCACTGAATAAAAAACCCTCATTGTGCTCATTAAGTACATGAGTCAACAGTGGCCATCTATAAATATCTGCCTGACTTACAATATTACAATACTGAATATTAATCTGCCAATGTAAATGTAGTCTTTTGCATGCACTGCAGAAATCTTTGTTTACCATTACACTTGCATATTCCTCTGAATGTCACTGCTTTCCTTGAGACAGATGCGGATGTTAACATGTATACTCTTCCACTCCTATCCCATTATCCTGATGCTAAAAGATGATTAACAGCCCAGGTGGTGATATTTGGCAGTATATCATCAAATGTTCATGATTACAAAATAGAAACCCAATGAGGAAGAGAACAGAGTCACAGGGATGGAAAGCAATAAAGTGATTAAAAAGTGCAAGGACACAGTGAATGAGAAGGGAAAATAGTTAGTTTGTCCAATGTCAATTTGTGTTGTTCAAAAACATGTTTATATCCTTCTACATAAGGTACTGAAACAAAACCTGGACTTGGTATCATTGAATGTTTTACAAAAGCCAGCCGTAGTTATAAGGCCATTGTATAACTCAAAATAGGTTGTAATGTAAGATTGTAAGGTTATAATCAAGCATTAGGCATACACTGAATGAATAGTTACTACATCTCTCCTTAAGCTACAACGCCATGATAGGCACAGTTGGTTGTGTTGGGATAAACAAAACACCATATTAGCTGATAAGGTAGGTTTTCACATTCTTCCATATTACTTGAGTCAGATATATCTGCACTTTCAAAAGAAAATATTTTCTTGGTTGTAATTACTGTAATAACTTGATTGAAAATACCATCACTTCCACGTGACACACAGCATTAGCTGTGCTTTTAATGAACTCTTAATTTCTAATTGGCTGGCGTATTATTATTACACCTTGTGTCACATTGGAGGGAATCCACTGTTGCAGCTGGCAGTATTGCCTTTGACACAATGGTCTTTGAATAGGTTTACTGTCGACATGATCAGGTTTAGGTGGCATAGAATTCGAGCACGCCGGATATCTCTAACTTGTCTATGCACTATAAACTCTAACTTGGCAGAACCAATCCCCCCGACTGACATGCAGTTCGGCAGTTATCAGGCCAGAGGATTATTCTTTTAGTCATCAGCATGCCTGCGTCCATGACTGCAGTCAATGGCTCTTTATACAACAGTGATAGAAATGAATTACTTCCTAGGAGATGAATGAACACCCAAAGGGCTCTTAATTAAATAATGGTTATTCTGTAATTGTCATTAAACTACCACACACTGATCTCTTTTTTTCCACAAGAACAAGCAGCTGGCATTAATCTGGCAGACGCGAGCCCCATTAGGTCGAGCACAGTGACTGACGAGGAAAGAATAGTAACTACTGTAGATAGCTTTGAGTGAATAAACAGTGAGTACATAGTGAAAATGCATTTGTTTGTTTTTTTAAACATAGACAGATAGTGGTGAATCCTAAATCAACACATCAATCACCATCAATTTTCAGGGTGATCATGATCATCAAAGACATAGTCACGCATTGCCAGACCTATCCCACAGCGCTGCAGAGGAGGGGCTGGCTAGTCCACAGAGCGTTCGTGGATAGGAGAAAAACGTGCTCTGGTTTATTGCCATTTCTTACATTCAAAAGTTGTTTCAGTCGTGCAACAGAAAACTCAGATCGGACAGATAGTCTAGCTAGCTGTCTGGATTTACCCTGCAGAGATCTGAGGAGCAGTTAACCATGGTCTTCATAAATCACCCGGAGTTTAGAATGCCAACACAAAGAAAGTGGAAGGTGACAGACATCTGGACGAAAATTCGGGACATCCGGCGGAATTTCCGGCGGCACCTGAACAATCCCGGAAATGAAAGCTTGTCGATATACACCATCAAAGACAAGACTCCCTCACCTGTCTGTGATTATTAAAGGTATCCTGCAGTGACACATCTAGATAAGAAGAACAACGCTCTCATTCATCTGTGGTCAGAAGCAGGTGTGACCCCTAACCCTATAAGTTAAAATGACTGGAAGAAGAATGTGTATGTGCACACATGCGGTGTAATCAGACATCCAGTTCAGAGCTGCGTCCATTCCTGTCAAAGCAAATTAGTACAATTATGTAACATCTTATCTTTACAATGCAGTTATGCTATGGGAAATTAAATGACATAGTGGTTATACTTGAAAGTCTTACATCATAAAAGCCAGAACAGAGCAGAAAGAAGGGGAGAGGCAGTGGAATAAATAAATAGGCTAAGAGAGAAATACAGATCAATAGACTGAGAATGAAAGATGAAACAGTAGGAAGTAGAAAAACCATCTCTTTAGTGCAGTCTTTTTCTCTGGCCCACAATAAGTCACCAGACTCACGACAAAGGAGCAGCGCCCTTATGCTCTGCTCTTTCTAACAGCCGAGACATCACCATCATCCTACTCATCAGCATCTCTCTAAATGTTACCCTAGCTGCCCTCTGTGTGTGACTATGTCTCTGATCTCCATTGCCAGCATAGTAACCCACTTTCCATCCATCCTGCCAGCTGTGTCAAGACCCTCCCTTCTAGTCGCACCGGATGTCAGGGCTCTGTGTGTGTGTGTGTGTGTGTGTGTGTGTGTGTGTGTGTGTGTGTGTGTGTGTGTGTGTGTGTGTGTGTGTGTGTGTGTGTGTGTGTGTGTGTGTGTGTGTGTCTCTCTACAGTATGTGTGTGCAACACATCCTTGTACCTAAACAACATTGTAGGTCCATTTCCAAAGACTCCTAGTACTACACATGAGGGCGGTTTAATCATGTGATCGTAATCATGTGACCTTTCTATTTAACGTAATAGGTGTAGTTTCAAACACGTAGTAAACATGGTGAAACAGAACTGGTCAACTTTAGGCAACACAAATACTTAGTTAGGGGGTTAGTGAAAACATCAGGGATTGGCTTAAAATTAGTCATGTAAAACTACTAAAAAGAGGACCTAACGTGACGTCATTGCATCATGAACTAAAAAGGAAAACACGGCTTATTTCACAATGTCAGTTGACTTTTTGTGTGTGTGTGTGTGTGTGTGTGTGTGTGTGGGGGGGGGGGGTTGTTAACAGTGCGTTTTGTGTTTAGTTCAATTTGTTAAAGAAAATAATGTTAAATAAATAAATATTTAACTTTTGTTTTTATTCCAAAGAGCAAATTGTTGTATTTTAGCAGAGTACTGAAGAGACATGTTTGCTTTTAAAACATACAAGACGTGAATTTGCCTGGAATCCAGTGCAGGTTAATGCTAAAGAAACAGCACTCTTATCTGCTGCATCTGACAGCTACACAACACAGTCGCTCTCCATGAATAATGAAGAGGAAAGATCTTCCACTGAGAAAAAAAGATGGAGAGGAGGAGGTAAAACAACACCGGGGGGAACAGAGTGAGCCAGTAAAGGTATAGAGTGTTCGAGCGAGATAAAGGAAGAATGGCAGCTTAAAAGAGAAATTTGAGGTGTAGCCTACATTGATGAATGGAAAACAGCTGACAGTTGAAAAGATGTATGCAGAGAACTAGAAAGAGTGGTTAGGTCACCATGAACGATGGACACAGGCAAGAGTAGGGGTTGTGAGGAGGGAAAATGATGACAGGTAGCTAGACAGACGAGAAAACATATTGGTATGCAGACACACTCACCAAGATCAAAAATCAGGAAACATCTCTCACACAACAAACATATTGGCAGGCTGCAGAGCATTAGCAGGTTTTGCCCATGTGTTTGTCACCACTGAATTCGAGTCGGTGACAAACTGAGCAGGGAGCGTCAAGTGTTGCTGACATCGCAGACAGACAAGCTGGTCGCCATGCTGCCAACCCAACCCGTCAACCGACCAAGCGAGTCGATGCCAGTCTGAGATCCCGCTGACACGCCTCGCAAACAGAGCACAGTGGAGCTCTGAACACAGAAGAGACCAACCGTCAGGAACGTGTTGATCCAGGCCTCCATTTGCTAACTCAGCATCTTCACAGCAGAACAGAACCGGCCTAAAAACATTGCTGATGTGCTTTTTTTGTTTAAAGAATCACCATCTCCCACCCGCCAACCAGGAATCAAAAGATTTTGCACTACTTTCAAAATGATCTCATGATAAAAATCCCTGCTAATGCATTTTTAATTATAATCTCAAAATGTTGAATGCTATCTTTCAGTAATGGCTCATTGGATCTCTCTTTAATAAAGCTTAGAAGTGTCTCAAAAATCTGTGTCATAAATCAAACCACTCAGCACAGGTTTGATTTGTGGAAAAGATGCCTAAAATCTATGTGCATACGAAAAGTAGCAATGTGATTAGGTTAGTAAAGTGAGTAAATCATGCTCTGAAAAACTGCTCCTTTTTATACTCCTTATTATGGTCCCCTCATGTAAAACCAACTATAGATAAACCAATATAACTAGATACTTTTTGTGACGAAGCTGAACTATACATCAGGTTGTTATAAAAAGAACAAGCCACTGACTGACTGTGTACCAGGAAGAAATTAAATCACACAGTAATCAGAATGTATTTGTCTAGAGGACTAATTCAATGTCCGTCCATTTGTCTCATTTCTTACTTTTTTTTCGAGAATGTGGAGTTCCCTGTGTTGGACTGTAGACTGCAATGTGTTATGAGATAACAACCCCCCCCCCCCCCCCCGCTTTAAATACATCCAAGGCATTATACTGACTATGGGTGACAAGGCATGGCCTCTCATCAGCAGCACTGCAGGGGCGAGGGCAGCAGCCGTTCCCTCGCTCTCTGAGTCGTGATGCTGGAGCACAGATCTGGTCAGAGAAGCATCTATTCAGATAATACTCTGCACATTGCATAAATCCAGTATTTATTTTCGATAATTTGATTTTTTAATTCACCTGCATCAGCTCCTACTATTAATCTGAAATGCTGTGAAAGCTTTACATGTTGTGAAAAAATAGCAAGCTTGTCCAATGTAACAGAATCAGTGGCGCTCCAGTATTTAGGACAATGACTAGTGCTTACAGCAGCGCCTGCTCTGTAAAAGATTATGAACACTGACCAGATGGGCTGGCATTACTCCGGGCATCTATTTATCCACCAATGATTTACAAAATTGATGAACTAAAGCACTAAATCCATTTCTTTGAGACAAAGTATCATGCAATACAGTTCTACTAGATGCCTGCAAATTGAATTTCAAATCCAATAAATCTTGATTTTCACTACATGAAGCAGCTTGTCTCTGTGCCAGGTAGTGCCATCCTTACACACACCGCGAGGTTGGTGCTGATCAAAGGCTGTCATACCACCTCCACATTGGCAAACAAATCAACTGGCAGAATGACAAGAGTGTGTAATGTACATCACACACCACTGCCTTTGCAAAAAATGCTAAGACTGAGAGGTTAGGAGAATTGTTGGAGTAAATGTTATCACTGCAATGAGCAGGTGATGGCTCTGAAGCAATGTGCCAAGTGATAAAAAGAAACACAGCGAGTGTGAAAGGCATAGCGAGAGGGGGTAAGATAGAGACACTGAGTGAATACTAACACACACACACACACACACACACACACTTCATTGGAATGACCAAGCTACATCTTAAGAAATGCAAGTTTTTTTGCCACTATATGAAAAGTGTATGAATATTGTAGATGCCAGAAAGTTGACATGCCCCAATTCGCTATTAGCCAAGGTAGCGCACTACGCTTGTCTAAAACATAACGGCAAAACTGCGTCAGAGCAGATGTCTACATGTTTATGCTTGTTGAACAGGTGTATTGACAAAGTATTGGCTTTTTACTCGTGAAGGTTTTATTGCACTTACTTCCAGCGCCAACCAAGCCAGGCTGGGACATTTACACCAGCCAAATGCTGCAAACGCTGGCTGTGGCTGTACTCTGCTAGGCACGTTGACAGGTAATCAGTCACAGTTTGGAAGTTCTTCTAAAATGTGGAAACTCAATTTGGAAGCCAAAATAGCATTTTTTTTACCAGCCTGAGTTTTTCTTTACTATTAAATAAATGAATGAAAGACTCCAATAAATTGTACACACTGTGGGGATGATGCTGATACAAAAACTTGAATGTATATTAAAATGAGCCCATCCCAGCCATTTAGCCTATGTAATGAGTTCCTTCCCAAAGTTATCTGCCTCATCTATTTACAAACATCTTCAGTTATTGGCTTGTATGTGCTCATTTACACAGTGAAGACAAAGTATGCACAGTATTTTGTAATGAAGTACATACAATTCACATGACAAAAATGAATAAGACTGCATGTTGCAGATGCTGCAATTATTTCTAAAAACAGTCTCTCCTAGGCGAACTTCATAGTGTGCATTATGGATGCACTGTACTGGGTATTCAAGCAGTAACAAGAAATACTGTTCAGGAATTTAGACATAAGTTACCACAAAGTTGTCACTTTTCTTGGAAGGAAGTGAAAATATTTTATTTTTAGATAACAGAAATGTTGAGGAGTGATGTAAAATCAACTGGGTTTTCTTAAATGCTTTCTCGCCATGAACGGATCTTGAAAATTGATGATAATTGTACTCAAACATTCAAGGGTGCGTGAAGAAACCCTGCAACATATCCAGCTTTTGTCTGATGAGAGGAACATCAGTGGAGAGAGAGTCACTCATCATATCATTCCTCTTCACACTCCTCAGGCTATCCCCTCTATTTTCACCTGCTGTGTCTTCTTTTCTCTAATCCTCTATTCCTATGACTTCATTCTACCTGGCCGAAATCTTACTTTCCACCGCTCACCTCTTATCATTTTCCTCATCCATCTTTTTCTTTCCTGTCCCTGTAGCTTTTTTGATCTCATTCTGAGCACGTTCAGCACCCAGCCCTACAAACAGGAATTAAGGGAACAAGACTGCAGCTGGAGAGCCAGGCAGAGGGGTGTGGTGGGGGGCACATAAGCCTTCTCTTCTCACCCACACCTTTTTTATTCATTATCTGGTCAAGATGGAAGCACAAGCAGGAAGATATCTTCAACTGCATTAATCCGTACATTTCTAAATCCTGAGTCCGTTCTCTATTCTATCGCTCTTCTTCACACTTAAGTTTTACATCTCTGTTCTCTCTCTCTCTCTCTCTCTCTCTCTCTCGTGTTTTCCCCCTCTCTTCCTGGAGTCTGACTTGCTGTCCCATGTCATGTCATACTAGCAGCCAGCTCAAGTTCCCACACTGTTGGAAACTGGAAACGACACATCCACTGCACCTCTACCCCACCATCCCCCGCCACACTCACAAACAAAAACACCTGCACACAGGTAAAGTGGCCAGTATCTTCTATTGACAACACTAAGTCTAAATCGTCACGTACACAAAGCAGGTGCTCAGGTGTATGGAAATACTGTATGAAAATCTGTTCTGCATGCAAATGTGTCAACGTGCTCAAGTGATGGAAACATTTTGCTGATGAGCTACACATTTTAATCCCTTCATCACCTCACTCAACGGTCTCAAATCCTCTGGACTGAAATACTCTTGAAAGAAAAGAGCACTCCAGTACCGTCACTGTTTGCCTTAACAAATCAATACACCGAGATGTATAAGAAGCAAGAAATATCAGCATATAGAAATAAATACCCTACAAGGAAAAACAGCAGGTAGGCAGAAAAAACAGCATTGTGTACACATGTGCATCTGTGTGTGCGTGTGTGTGCATGTGCGTGTGCGTGTGTGTGTGTGTGTGTATACCTACAGTAAGGCTTCGTCCCAAAGCTGAGAGAGGCAGCACTAACATCCTGACAACGAACACGCTACACTGTTCTACTGCTGCTGCTGCTGGATTACTCCCCTATATGTGAGAGAGAGACACACACACACACACACACACACACCGGCTTGCTCCTTACCTTGCTCTCTCACACACACACACACACAGCAAAGGGCAAACAACTGGGAGGTTCTGGCATACCACACAGGCAGTCACTCAGCATCATAACGCAGATTTCTCTCTCTCTCTCTCTCTCTCCCCTCTCTGTCACTCAGTCGCAGACAACTGTGCAGAGATGCTTACTGTACGCTGACTAATCCGCTGGGATAGAACTATATCAAAAAAAGTTAACAGAGGCACAACCAGAAGCCAGCTACCAGCTGCTGTCTCACACAACTGCAGATGTTTAGCCAGTAAGAGAGCTGGTTTTGTCTTTGCCAATCCTCTCGACAACTGATTACATATCCGCTTTATTGAACAATGTAACAAAGAGAGTGACGGAAACACCCAGAGAGAGGCGCCAAGAAAATGAGGTTAAATAGCAATGAATACATGAAAACAATTCATGTAAATTATAACGATTATTTCCATTGTCGATTAATCTGTCAAATTTGGTTTGTCGTCCTCAAATGTCTTGTTTGTCCAGGACGCACAAGATATTCAGTTTACTGTCATAGACGAGTGAAGAAGCCAGAAAATATTCACATTAAGAAGCTGGAATCAGAGAATTTAGAAATCTTTTCTAAATTACTCAAACCAATTCATTGATAATCAGAATATTTGGCGATTAATTTAATAGTGGACAATTTATTCTAATAAGATGGACCATGTAGTCTACAGTTAATGGAGTGCATATATATGGTGCTTTTATACCAAAGTGCTTTACATAGCGCCTCTCATTCACCCAAATAGACACTGCTGATGACGCTGCTAGCCATCAGAAGAGTTGGGGTTTAGCGTCTTGCTCAAGGACACTTCAACAGGAGGAGCCGAGGATCGGACCCCTAACACTGCCAACCACAACTCTTGACCAAACTAATTTGCCCCCCCCCCCCTTCTGCAGCCATCTGTTAAAAGTTGGAAATGCGGAAAAAGCTATTTAGCTATAGTTGAGGTGGTGCGTAAAACCTTTACATGCCGTACACCCGCGGCGCTACCATTGGGCCCGGGTGGGCCTGGGCCCACCCATTTTAGGTCCGGGCCCTCCCATTTTGACCCAGTGAGTAGTGAGTGATTTTCATTCTAGCAGTTCATCCAATAAGCAGCCCAAGGAAAGCTTTGAGTGAAAGCTTCTCAGCCAATCAGCGGCTTCTACCCCACGTGTGGACTCTTAAGCCTGCCCACAGGCTGCATCGTCACCAGCAAGTGATCCGATGAAATGAATGACGTTGGCGCGAAAGCTTTTCAAGCAAGCTCAATGAGACAGACACAGACAGTAGCTATTAGCTAATATCAAACGCAAAGCAGCTTGTTTTCATTTAAATTCAGCAAGAAAGCGTTCCGAGGAGCAGGAGGAGGAAACTCCTGCCTTTTTAAGTAACACGGTTACAAGTGACGAGTTACCATGCTGCTCGGCCGCCCTCTCCACATCAAGTCCTCCCGTAGCCACCCCCTCACACCAGCAAGGCAAGTAGGCTAACAGTTCTCTCGGATTGTTATGCTGTTGTTTATGTGGTTAGATATGTTATTCATTTAATTATTCTGAAGAAATAAGCTGCAGGAGAAATAATTCTTGATCGCTTTCCTGCTGTTTGTGTTTAGCAGCTGTGTCAGATTCAATGCTGCTGTAATTTCATATCGATACAGTTCTTCTGTCATTCTGAATTTATAAGAAACAGTTAAATAATTTTGGACAGTTCCCTGCCCACCGTGCTGAGTAAATAAATGGACAGACCCTCCAAAGATATAATTCTGTTTCAGTCTTTTTGTGTATTGAACGTCCAAAAGAGATAAATGAGGTTAGGCTTACTGCCAAGGTGCACTGAGCTGAGGAGAGCGACACAAGAGCCACACAGGTAGGCTAATGAGTCGCTGTCCTCAGTGCTGCAGAAAAGCGCTGAAACGGGATGATTTTTTGGCTTATTGTAACTGGCCCATCCAGTTTTCTGGAGGCCCACCTACAATCAAAATCCGGGCGCCGCTAGTGATGCCGTAACAGGCATCGAACTGAAGACCAAGTAAAACTTATTCTATAAATGCTGAACAATAGGAGGGCAAAACTTTTGCTTCCCCCTGAAACCAATTACTATCAGTGCTGTGGAGTCACAACTTTCCTGCCGAGTGGGTACTTCCCCTTTAGGACATAATGCTGAGGTAGTTAAGGTTTCTCACTTAGGTGGCCAATCAATGTTTAAGAAACAATGAATTACAGTGTTTGGGTAAAGAAAATGGCCTGAAGTAAATTTTCCGGTTATTTATTTATGCACTATACTACACACAACAATATTGTAAACACTCAATCAACAAGAAGTTACATACATACAGTAAGTGCATTGGGGGATTTCATACAAGATGAATATGCACAATCTGTGTGCGTACTTTATGTTCAAAACATGCCAGCATGCTTGGCTTTTAACAGTATAATGTATTCTCCTTGAGTACATGACTAAACTGTAAATAATGTAAAGGCCAGTCTCTCCCTCTCTTCAGTCCTATCCATCATGCTTTTGGGCCACCTAGCTATTCATATCAGACATGTGGAGGGTCCAGAGGAAAGAGTCTTATCCTGAGAGAAACTGTGGAAGGCAGAAAAAGAGATGCATTTTGAGCAGGTGAATTATAAATAAAAGACCTGCTATTAAACACAAAATGTACAGCTGCATAGATAACTGAACCCCAGAAAGAAGAGGATGGTGGTGATGGGAGATATAGGAAAGATCAGACGAAAAAACATTTTGACAGAAGCATAGTGTTTTAAAACCGAAGAAAAAAAGAAGTGGCAGCAAAGAATAAAATTCTAAAGAAAAAGGGGGTTGGACATATAAAAAACTAACAACTGATAGCACAAAGAAAAGGAAGGAAAATGCTGGGGGGTTCACACAACATGGAGCATATACATTTCTCGCCCTTTTCTGTAACTTTGCATTTTATAAGCAAAACAGGGCGATTGTCAGGCCAGACAGGGGGCACGACAGCAGGGAGGTGCCAGTCTGCTTCCTGGCAGCAACAGCTCTGCCGAGTCACAGCAACTCTTGTCGAGGCACAGTAAAGAAAGGAAGCGGCGTGTGTGTGTGTGTGCGTGTGTGCGTGCGTGTATGTTTTCCATATATTACAATAGAGTCAGACCCCTGGACACGACAGCTGTCCCTTTCATGTGTGCTGTTATATAAGGCTGGTTCAGGGTTGTGTCTGTCAGCAGGTCTTATGACTTCAGTTGCTTAGTTCATTTAGAGAACGATAGTTATGTATTGTAACTCCAGATTCTATGAGTATAGGCATAGCCCTCTGAGCTGTTGCTATTGGGTTTATCCCTCGCGTTTGCGCAGTCGTGAAGATTTCTTTCGCGCCCACTGGGCAGACTCGGTGAGATGCTTATTCCGCTTCTCTGTTATGAGGCGGAAGGAAGAAACCCTCAAGGTAAGAAATTCTCGGACGAAAATAGTTCGTTTTGACTTTCAGCATGAATGAAGGATTTGGCTGTAAAGTAGCCTAGCTCCCGTCCTCTCTAATAGAAAAGCAGGACGGTGAGACCGACAGCGCGCATTAATCACTCACTCTCCTAGCCGATGTCAAGGCTATGAGGAGCGCTGTTGTCAGGAACAACATTCTGAGAGAGATTTGTGCCAAAGCCTCAAAAGGGGAACCCCCGAGCACTGGGATTAAATCCCATAAAAGGTGCTAGAGAACGCACAAGAGGTTTCTGTTGTCTGATCCCCTTCAACAAACGCTTCACTAAGGGATGCGCAAAACCCCATCTCTTCTCCACAGTCCTTGTGCCGCAACGAAAAAGGCTGCAATATACACTTTAAAAACTTAGCTAAATCATTATCCAGCAGTGTCTGAGGGTAGGTTAACACGAGAGGCAGAGGACACAAGGTGGTGTCCGAGCCTTTCTCCACACACCAGTGCTGGAAAGCGGACCGCCGTCAAGCGTAACACGCTCAATGAATAATGTCACTAGTCATTCTGGGACTTAAGATCCGTGTATTCACATACAGCATTTTGCCTCGGCCCCATTCGGGTCCGGAGAATGCTTACTCAGCATTCACACAGGTCGAGACCAAAAACCTTAGTGGTGGGCAGGGAGCCCGCCTGATGCAGAGGAGAAAGCCGCTAATGCGGTGCTCCCCTTCTGGGTCGGAGACAGTTGAAGTGGCAGGGCTCCATAGTCCTCTTCTGTTTTGAACTCCAGTTCTCCCAACGGAGACGAGGGAGAGCCGGTGCCGGCTAGAGAACCATCTCTGCGGGGATCCAAGTCAGCGGACTCTTGCCCGCAAAGAGATCCCCTTCCAGGATGTCTTGGTGTCGCCGCTGGTGGTATCCTTACCTTACCTGACTGTCCGCCCGGCTGCCATCGTCTGCCGCTTCAGTTCCTCCGTCGGTAAGCGGGCGCACAACTGCCGGCGGCCGCTGGGATGCCAGCCTGACAAACAAGGCCGAGGCACGCCTTGCAGCTCGGGTGAAGATGTGGCAGCAGGATGTAGCCAGTCCGTCAATCGGTACACAGGCGGACACCGCTGTTCTTCGAAGTCTTCAAACTGCTTGTCGCTGAAGAAAAATAGGGAGCAGATCTCTGGTCTTGCAGCTGTAATAAACAGTAACTGCGGACGTAGGAGAGGCCCGTGCAGGGCACAAGGGCGCGAAAGAAATCTTCACGACTGCGCACGCGCGAGGGATAAACCCAATAGCAACAGCTCTTAGAGGGTGAAGCCTATACAAAATAGAACATGTGGGGATTGAGGCTATAGTCTGTTCAAAACCTCCCAGCACTGCCCACCTCCCCAAACAGAAAACTGTCTTTACACACACAAATGTACAGTCTGAGTCTATATAGCCTTATAAAATGTGTTTCTTTTGTACACACATTCATGCTCTTTCATACACACATATATGTGATACACAAACACAGTCATGTGATGCCTCCATCCCTGCCAGAATCACCCGTGTTGGCATGTCTATACCACAGAACCCTGGAGTGTGCACCATCTGTCAAACAAACACAAACCTGTACAGCATAACATCAATAAAACACATATACACGCATACTTAATGTTGCAGCCATAAACACTTGCAGCTTCTCCTTTCATATCATTCTTCTACTACTGCAGTGTTATCAGTGGAAGAAATGTGAAGAGCCTCTTCCGAAGAGGTACAGGCTTTATGAGTGCTAGTGAAGTAGCATGCTGGCCTCAATGAGCAGACAGACAGACCGGGAGAAAAAGGGTAGAGAGATAGGCAGGCAGAGAAGCGCACACACACCGATTTCTTTATTTTCATACCCCATACCTCGTAGCAAGCTTGTGACATTTACTCTAGAAAACAAATCAATAATCAATTAAACAAATGTAAAGCAGCCACTGGGAGTAGGCCAATCTCTATCCCAGCAGGAAACCGGCACACACACATGATGCTTAACCCAACTTCTGCCCTTTTTCTGATTAATGTTCCTCTTACTTCTCAATTGCTTTTATCTTCTTTCTTTTTCCTCTTCTTTATTTTAACCTGTAAAAATCATATTCCCTCTTGATTGAAAGTGATAACTGAAATAGGTGTTTATTTGCAAGATGATGATTGCCAGCATCTTAGAGATTAAACCCAATCCAATGTTCATCTCCAGATACTGATTCAAAAATCTAAACAAAGGGTATCTGCCAATACTGAGGACCCATAAGATGTCAGTGATCTATTTTTCCCAAATATAAGATCTATTAACCCCAAAGTATGTTAGGTTGCTTTCACACCTACCTCGTTTGGTCCGTTTAAAACAAACTTTGAACCACTGGCATTATTAAAGACAAGCACCATCGGTGCTAATACAGAGCTTCATGGCAGAAAATAAACACAGTAGCCGAACAGAAATGTAGGTAAAAGTTAGATAACATTTATAAATAAAAAAAATTGGAGAAAAAATAGTATTTGAACAAGGACAGAAGAAAAGGGTTCAAACAAAACAACATGAAATCCAAAAGAGAAAAAAGACGGAGCAAAGGAACCCCAGCAGAAGTGATGAAATGAAAAGGAGACAAGATATGAGAGGTTTGAGTCAGGGCAGAGAAAGGATGAAGGGATGCAGTGATGGACAAAGGGCATAGTCTAGTTAAGCTGAGTAGCCCAAGTGGCTGCTAACAGACACACACACACACACACACACACACACACACACACACACACACACACACACACACACACACACACACACACACCATCCCATCAGGAGAATCACTGCTTCCCTGGATCTATAGATGGATTTATTTCACTGATCTGTTTGCCGTTGTCTCTGTCTTGGTCTGTCTCTCTCCCTCCTTGACTTTGCTTGCGTCATCATCACTTAATACTTTCAATACTGAGTCATCGTAACTTGGTTTCCTTCAAATGCAGAAAAACTCTTCTGAAGTCTCTTTTACTAAAAAACACAAATAAACGACATTTAATCATTTTCCATTCTTATCTAAACATATAAAGCGAACCACACGGCGTACTGTTGAGAAAGGATCTGTTCCATAATTGATTTTTAGTTATTAACATAGTTACAAACGTCAGTGGGATTTTGAATGGAGGTTTTCTTAATTCTAGAACAGAACCTGAACGTTTCACTTCCACTCAATTGCATTTACAATTGCCAGTCTTTCCTTTTCTCTATTGTTGTTGAATTGAGATTTACATTTATTTTTTTTGTAAGAGACACCAACATTTGCATGTTACCCACAAAAACAGAAATAAACACTCAAACAAATATAGGCCCAGAAATGCAATACACATCACAATAGCTACTTTAAAAGTTTCAGGCTTTTCCATGAACAACATGGGATTCTTCCCCCACACAATGTGTCATCACAGCAGCCTTCCCCTCAGACCTGGAATGAAGCCCACACTCCAGACCTGAGCCATTGTAGTAGCAAACCTTACAAGATTCACCCAGTGATTCATCCTCTTTCATTACAACAACACCCACTTGCGCACTCATTCTGCTACAAGGTTCTATTCTCACCCATGAGAGCTCATTGGTCCGTTATTACTCATCCCTGTGAATTCTTCAACAATTAAAAGAGAAAAACTCTGGTTCTGCAAGAGCCTTGATTATGAAAAAGTCCTTGCCAAAGTGCTCCTAAAGTTTAAGACTTCTTATTTCATCTAAAACACATTTTACATTTGCTCCGCAGTGACATTACAAGGCAGGGTTGTCCCTCCCAACTAAGTCAGAAGGGTCTTGCCCTGATCACTTAATTGTACCATACAACACAATAATTAAAGGCTGTGACAAATGTATGTCAATGCTTACACCTTTAAAGCGCAATGTTGTCACTAGAGCTGGGTTTAAGAGGGGCTTAAAAGAAGGAAGCTGAATAGCGCTCCAAATTTAGGCAACATGTTGGCGAGGGAAAAACTGGCATGGCCATTTTCAAAGGGGTCCCTTGACCTCTCACCTCAAGATATCTGAATGGAAATGGTTTCTAAGTCTCCCCTTTACAGGCATGCCCACTTTATGAGAATCATATGCAGTTTGGCAAAAACCATGCAGTTTTTTGTATGCAATATAAATGTGTTATTTTCGCCTAATCTAAAAATTGTATATTTTAAAATTTCTGCATACTGGGGTCCCAAAACAGTCTTGGATAAATTAGGTATGACCAGGTATGACTCTTTTGGATACGATGAGCCCAATAGTATTCATGTGTGATGATGTCAGTCCCCATTTTTCGAAATTTGACCTCAACGTATAAAATGACCTGTTGTGACCTGTAGGAGAATCACAGCCTCGTGCAACCTTACAACCCCAAACTAGAGATCTAGGGCATTCAGAGGATGTATGGCTAGAGTCTGTAAAGTTGCACTTTATTGTGTTGACTGCTGTAGTAGCTGTGTGTTGACATTAATCTAACTGCTTTGGGGTTAATTCTTAATGTAAACATTTATTATTATTTTTCAATAGACCAATTTGGAGTGGACGTCACAGTTATGTCACTGCAGTTGTGCAGCTCTCCTCCCAGCGAAGTAGCCTGCCAGCGGCAGTTAGACCGCGGGGGGAGCTAGGTAGGCACCGGGTTGGGCGATATGTTTACATTTTCCAACATGCCACTGTCAGCCCGGCAACCGGCAGGTAACTAATGTTACCCCTAAATTCTATGAACAGATGTAGCTGTCTAGGCTTTAGTGGCTGCGTTTTCATCTAAAGTGGGTTGGAAAAACGACAGATGCCACCACAATTGTCACTTTTCCACCACCAGTTAGGCTCTGCCCACTAAACACGTCAGAGCGTTCCTGGACAATTTACAGCATTATTTATCTGAGAATCACTTTCATATCCAAACAAAATTCATTTTGTAACTGAAACATCCCTAAGCAAAATTGAATCAACTCGAAAAAAGGCCAAATTGGGACCTTGTAAATCGGTATCGAATTGATTAGGGAAATCAGTGGTGATACAGAATGTTCATTCATCTTCCAAAAACACGACACTGAGCTTACAGCTGAAGCCCTGTAATTATGTATTGTTTGTATCTAAATATCAATAAAAAAGATGAAACTGATTTATCTTATGGGAAAACTGGATTGTGCTAATATTTTAGGATGCTCATGTTCAACTTCTTTGTCCAGCTATGGATTTTATGGTCACAGTGTCGGGTCATATGAATTGTCCACTGAGGTCACTGGATTGCTATGTCGCAAAACATGATGATAAGAATTCCTACTTGAATTGATACTGTAATCTGGTGTGCAAATAGAATAAATAAGTATGAGCAGCAGGAGAGATTTTATGATTAAAGCGCACGAAGAAACAGAAACACAGGGATGAACAGATGGCTGATAGAAAGTAACGATGACTGACACTTCACTCCCACTGTTCAGCAATAATAAAAACACTAAGTGAAGTGTTTGTCTTTCTCTCGACTGACAGTAAATTATCAGATTATAGAAATGTCTAATGCCACAGCATGTTCAGATTCAGTTATATCAAATACTCATATCAGTTTTTAGCATTCTCAATAGAAAAAATTACTTTTACTACTTAGATAAGAATGAAATGATATGCATGAGCATGCCCACACACACACATCGAGATTATGTTGTTTTGCTTTTGCAGTGATATTAGGGCAGTGCATATTGTATTGCTAAATAAACAATATCTTTTATAACATCAACATAGAAACAACTAGCTCCATTTGTGCTGCATGACCTAGTGAAGGCTGACACCCCTCCATATTGTGTAAGGGTGAATGACTTCACACACAAGAACATGAAAGGATCACTGAGCTGGGTGGGGGTGCGCCGTGTCTGTGGTCACCGTTGTCATGTCATTAAAGTAAAGCCGAGTAAAAATAAAACACATCCACAGAAATCTCCTACTCATTTGGAAGGCTTTTGGGTGTGCAATTGGCAACCATGTTCTGTCAAATGTGTTGAAACAAATAATGTATTTAATTAAGTTAAAACTGTTGCAGCGCAGACATAATACAAAACTAAATAAAAAATAAAATAACAGACTGAATAAACGGAAATCTAGTGTTGTGTTGTATAAATAGTGATCATGCAGTCAACTAGCTTCATAATAATAAAGCCCATGTCACGGTGATGTGCTATGAAACAGAGGACAGCGATAACGGGCAATATGTGTGTCCAAAAGTAATATGTCAGATGGTGTGTCAATAGCAGATGTGCACACCAATGGGAATCCTTGCCTAGCTCACAGCTCCAGGAGGTCATCAGAGAACTTGTGGCACATTAATGTCAGACCAATGAATTAACACCTTTATGGATGAACATGGCTTCCTCTGTCAGGGTGAACCGAAATTAATATAAAATTAAATAAAATTAAAAAGTACAGTGTGACGCGACTTTTTTTAGAGACCACTATGGCCTGTGGTCAGAAATAGCAGCCACCAGCTGGAGCTGGACCTCCAGCGCACCACAAAGTGGCTGGCAGGCCTCTGATGGGAATTAAAAACAAGCCAGATTTACACACCCTGTATCAACCTATCACATAGAGGCATGAAGACCAACCATTTTCAAATATTCTTCATTATATTAAGATTAGAAATAACCTCATACAATACTGGAGTTATATTTACAGTACATGTAGCTATTCCTATGGTAACTAAGTATTTGTACGCTCCACATTTTGAATGTGGATTAAAAATAATAAAGTGTAAGAATAAAGGAATTCTTTAAAATCTCATAACATGAACTGGAACAAACACTAAAATACTGCCACACAGCCTTAATGAAGCATGACATAACATTACACAAGAAGGAAAAAAAAAAATCGCAAGAAAAAACATATTACCCTGTACACAAATTATTTTAAATAATAATAATAATCAATTACATGTTTGTTTGTTTGTCTAAATAATTCCAATGCCCTGGGATGTTGCATAGCAACACAGTTCTAGAGAAGATGTTTGCAAAGCTCTATGAATTTCAAATGAATACGAAAGAAAAACGTCTAAGCTAGTTGGTGCAGCTACATAAAGAAGAAAGAAGACATTTCAATTACTTGTTAACTGAGGTAAGTCCGTTTTTGATATTATTTAATGAAAACATTACTGTATTGTTATTATTAAACAGTGAGCCCACAAAGAAAACTAACCATCTTAGATGATGGCAACAGCTAGCTAGTTGTCCCCAGTAAAGACCTAACCTACAGTACCTCCTCAGACAGAAAAGAGCAGCCTGTCCGTAAAGCTTATTTGGTTAGTTTTTTTAATCCTGCTGATTTGGTCCATTGACGATTATACCCACCTTTGTGTCATGTATTGTTTTCCCCAGTGTCATCCATTACAATCAGGGAATGTACAACTGTGTAGGGTATTAGCCCACTTATACCATCGCCACTAGCCAACAAAATGTTTGTAAAATTAAAAATATTGGTGGTGCATTTACTCATACCCATAACTAATTCTGATTTTGATTTACTGTTGTAAACACTTAAATGCAGTTCCTGGGCCTCAGAATTCATGCTGCTTGCATTGCTAGGCAACATCTAAACAGGAAGAGGTTTAAGCTGGGCCAGGAGTTTAAAATTCCTGACAAGTTTTGAAATTTAAAAGACAAGAAGAAATGCCAGAAAGTGCACTCAATCTCAAGTATAGAGAATGATGCTGCATCTTGCTACACAATATATTCCGGTTATACTCTGGTTACCATAACTTAATCCACACCTGCCCGCAAATTTGTTTTTTTTCCCACACAGGAATTGGCAAGAAGATATCCTGATGACAAAATCTGGTCGAAAGAAATGTCTAAGTTTCTCTCCCTTCAGGTACAAGTCTTACACATGTACTTTTTGTTGTTGTTCTGTTTTCATACCTACTTTCTAATTCATCTTATTTTAATACAGATGATGCCTATACATAGCCTCGTGAGACCATCCTGATCTCGCGAGCTCCGGTTTTCTGCTCGCAGATCAGTCTGGCATCTTGAGGCAGAGAAAATTTGGAGCCGTTCGCCGAACGACCGGGCCAATCAGCGTTGGTTTTGAGGCGGGTTTAGGTGTGATGCAACGAGGAGCTCGCAACTCGCAAGATCAGCATGGTCTCACGAGGCTCGGCAAGTGGAAGCAACACATGCAAATCTGACCTGATCTAGACACATTTTCAGACAACGGTAGCCCTAATTCTGTTAGCTGCTCGCTAATGCTTTTTTCTCTTGGATCCTTCTTTTGGAATATGGACCGGGAACCTGAAATGGGGCCTTTTATTCCTAAATTCTCGTTACACAAACGGCAAATATCCTTTAACGACATGTTGCTTGCTTGCTGAGCTAACGAGCTATGCTTTGCCTGCAGCAGCAGGGGGAGCCTGGCTTCGTCGTTGCTCTGTTGGTACGTCATACACTTCGTTGATCTGACTGGTTGATTTGGTCCGTCTATCACCAACATAGATAGACGGATGGTTTATCCAATCAGCTAACCAGTATTTTCGCCCCTTCCCAAACGTTCTCCAACAGAAAGTTCCCAGATGGATATGCTGAGCAAATGCGAAGCAATCCATCTGGCGGAGTCAGGTTAGCCTATACATACAATACAAGCAATTGCTTCTGGAACATATATAAATAATGCAAAGATGTCGTGTTATTACTGGGGAGTAAATCAGTTCATTGTTTTCCTATCTAATGACTGTTGTGTTAATGACTGGTCAGGAGGAGACAACAGGCAGCAAAAGAGAGGAAGTTCTGCATCGTATGGATCAACAGGATGGTGAATAAACAGGTGGAGAAGCATATGGCAGAGGTGTATTCAGAACTCCGTCTCATGCATCATGCCATGAGAAAGGAGATGGCGGCTGAGCTTCAGGAGCAGCTGAGAGAGCTGGTGGCGGTTGGAGTGAGAGACAGATCCCTACATGACACCAGGCTGAACCGAGAGCAGAGGGTCACATCAAAGTGGCAAAGGAGAATGGAGAAAGACAACAGGGAGAAAACCGAGGATGAAAAAGATGAAGCAAATTCCCCTAATCTGGAGATAATAAGCATTAACTTCTCTGAATCATCCTCTGATCTGGAGATAATAAGCATTAACTTTGAAACATCCTCTGATACTGACAGTGTCTGCATATTGAGGAAACCACCAAAATATGATGATTTGATGATTTTGTTGGATGTCTCCAGTAATGGTGACACCAGCAATGCCTCTAATGATGCCGACACCAGCTTACAATCAGATAAATGGGAACCAGAGGAGAAACAACTGATTTCATCAGGTGTTGCCACTGTCGCTGACACCAGCCAGTTGATGAAGGAATCAGATGAGAAAGAAAGCTCAAGGAATCCCTTTCATGCAGACCCCAGCTTCATGCCCGAGGAACAAAGATGTGAGGAGACGTGGGTCGGAGTAAATGGAACAAAAGAGGAGGAGACGTTGCTGACGGAAAGATATTGGAAGGAATGGATGGACAGGCAGGAAATGAGAGGAAACCATAACAACATAAAGCCAGTTGACCAACAGAATACAAAAAAACAGGGAGGGGCCTGGGCGGCACCTCCCTTATCACAGAAACATGTGATGCTGCAAAACATGAAAGAAGTGGACACCGTGAAAAAAATTAAGACATATTTCTCCGATCTATTCAATCCTCATAAATCTTATAAATGGAAGAGATTCAAAGATGAGGATTGACCGACTCCACTCAAATGAAAAAAATCCATCCATTTTGCCATGCTTTATAAGTTTTATTCAGTAAATAAAAAACATTGTACATAACAAGTACAATCTCCAGCTTTAATATATAGCTGAGGGGCTATGTCTCCCTCTTTGCAGTGTGTATCAGAGTGATTTATGAGTTGTTCAGTGGCAGAAAATGATAGCAGAGCTTTTTGGTAACCTTCAATGCATCGTAGAAATGTGCCTTTTTCCAAATTACCTCCTATCCTCATCCTACTCCCACCTCAAAAACACTTGGTACACTAAGGTCTTATGTTCTTCAAAAATAAATCTTAAATTGAGAGATATAGCTACAGTAGTCAATAGTTCACAAGAAGGAACAGTTCTGTTGCTGAAAATGTTCCCAGTTTTCAGCTTTCATTTATCAGAGCAATAAAATGTTAACACAAATCCATCTGAAAGCATCCCAGCTTCATCAAAAACTTCAGAAAATGTCAATCTTAAATGATGGAGGTTAGAGTTACAATCTTAGTCCTCAAGCAGGCAAAGAGTCCTGACAGATGTTTCAGAGGTTCAAGTTTGATCGAGCTAGTCTTGCATTGTCAGATCTATTTCCACAGCGCTGTGGATTAAGGTCTGGCTACACCAAACATACTGTACATTCTGGGATAGGAGAGAAGAAAAAAAAAACGCTCTGTGGACGCAGTGACACTGGCTCTGCAAAATTGTCTCTGGAAGGAACTTGTTTTGGTGGAATATTTGCACCCCACAAAAGAAAACGCTACATAAAATCTTAAATGAACTGCTCACACAATACAGTAACGTGAGCTACATAAATTAGCTGGATACATACCAGTGTATCGCCGTGTGTACTAAGTATGTTTGTTTCCAGTATGGAAGGGATTTTGAGATCGGCAACACACAAGGAGCGGAAGGTGAGGGGCATACAGCACGATGTCAGGCCGTATCCTGGAAATGTACTTCCGCTGATCCAGACTAGATCAACCTAAAACACAGATGTATGATTCAGATTCCTTTAACAAGACAATATCACTTGATTCAAGAATATTTTGTGATACATTTGTACCAAGTGGAAACAACTGACATTCTTTAACCTGAGGAGACTTTATTCTGATAAAAATAAGTGCTCATTTAAAGGCATACTATGCAGTTTCCATTTATGTCAAACAGCAACCCCTAGAGTCGCTGTGGAGTATTTAACGTTACCTTTGCTGCTTTTTAGCTCTTGCCAACGAGTGAAAGCCTGACCGAGTGGGACTCTTGTCTGGTTCCTCACGCGGTCAGCTTCTCGTTTTCTTTTCCTTGACCCTTCCGACTGCGTTTTCTTCGTCGACTTTTTAAGAGTGATGATTTTCTAGTGGGTGCTCTGAGGACATAAGACACGCAGCAATAGGCAAGCTAATTACACAGGCTCTCTATAGTGGAGATGAAATGCAGCAGTGAAGCTGCCTGAGTCCGACTTCTATAGTACTCAGGATCCAGTCCAACATATGGGATTAGCACTACATTGAGACTGGACTCTGATGTGAATTTTGGCAATCATACACAAATCCTACTGTGTAACTAACCATTGTACAAATACAAGCTGCTTGTTTGCATAGTGCATGTGAACATCCACACATGCATTGGGGACTTCAAACTAATAATAAATTATACTTATACTTACTATACTTAATTTACATGAGAGAAAAGGAACGTCCTGCTCGTTTTTCTTTTCTGTCTGAATAAACCCAACTGCTCACTGAAGAAGAAATAACACCTACAGAAGGTGTACCTCCTGCTACTGTTTGACTGCAAGCTAGTTTCATTAAAAAAAAAATACTAATATGAGGTTACGACCACATTTCAGGGAGGAAAAGAAAACAGTCATGGCAAATGCAGTCAAGCTTTCATATTCATTGAATTACTTAACCTCACTTATGTAGAGAGACTGATTTATGCATGAATGATGTCCAATAACAATACAATTTTTTACAGCTATTGTACGAGTGCATTTTAATCTTGAGAGAGAGTGCAGAGTGTGCAGAAAGTGGCCTTGGTTTGATATTAATGGAAGGCTAACGCACTCTTCACATCCAGCCAGCCAGCCAGCCAAAAGCCTCTCTAAAATCATACCCAGACAGTTTCCCATCTCTTCTCTCCAGAGATCCACATCAGCACCAGCAGGTGGCACTAAGTACCTTCCAAGCTCCAGCCAAATTCAGCAGCAAGATCAGCAGTACTAGTAAAGAGCAGTTTATGTCGATACAGACCATCATGTCTCCCTCTTTAGTACGATGGGCACAGATTTTTTTGCCGTCAGTTTCAGGCTGAGCTGACCATCAGCTGATCACCAGTCTGCATGCAGAAACAGAATTAATGCACAGAAATGCTGGAGCGATGTTGACGTCTGTCGTTTTCTCTGCTGTGGATGACACTTTGCTAATGTGATGGTCATGTGCAAAAATGATGTTGCTCTCACACAGTCAGAACCATGAATAAAACCACACCCCCCAGAGAGATGACAGCTTCACAGAGACACCCACTGAAACTGCTTCAGGTACTGAATTACTCTAAAGACCTGAATTAAGACTTTTAGCTGTAATTGATCTCATGCACTAAATCCAGAAGACCTATAAAATAAATTTTACTGACATGGAAACAAAACAATTTAACCTTTTGCACATACAAGCGCATTTGCAATTAAAGTACAGCATCAATTTGTATATAGCCTATAATTGCCTGTTCTAAAAGGTAAATCTTAAAGGTCATGATGGTGTCAGGTTTATGTCACATCTCCCGAGCGCAATAAAACATGCTCATGAGTAAATTATATCATTTCACACGTGCAGATATTACTCTTCGCGCACCAATTCAACAATCGAGAGTTGTACAGGCAGCTGCAAGCGTGAAACAAAACATAGGGAGAGGCAAAGACTGGCACCTGCTAAGCAGCATGCGCACAGAGCAGCCACCACGCGCCCGCCAGTGTCTGCATTGCGAGCAGAGGGCATACACGTTTTCTCAGGTAAACTCTGCTCCCGAAGTTGATTTCTGCTCGCCCGAATGAAACTGACTTTTGACACTCTGGGGGCGGAAACCAAGGACGCACTGGCCCTCCTATGATTGGACACTTTGAAGGCGATCTCACCCACGGCCCTTCTTAGTTTACCTTGACTGACAGCTATTGTTTAGGAAGCCCGGAGTTGTTGTGCCGGCCAAAAAACTGTCTTTATTAACGACGTAGAGCAAGATAGCACCTTAAATGATTGTATATTGTGTTTCTCATCCGTTCTGTTGTTTGGAAATGTCCGTAAATCCTTGCGTGATGCTTTTAGTTTTATTCTTTCCCTCTCCCTATGTTTTGTTTCACGCTCGCCAGTTTATGTGTAAGAGCTAGATAAAGATAAATCTATAATCCAGATCTAATTAACTACAGATTTTTTTTGTCCTAACACAATATGGCTAAATGCTTGTCAGCTGACCTGCTTTCCCTGAAGTATTTCCTGTATCCTGACAAAAAGGCAAATGTTTCTCAAAAGAGAAAAGTTGCATTCAAGTGACATTGGCTGGCTGTATAGAACACACACACACACACACACACACACACACACACACACACACACACACACACACACACACACACACACACACACACACACACACACACACACACACACACACACACACACAGTGTGCTTTAAATAAAACAGGCCTTCATGTGAAAAATGATCTATATCTAGCTCTGCTCAGCTATGATGAGGTGCATCCTTCCACACCGATGTATCAGGACAGCAGCAGTCATGTCTGCAGGCTGTCTGTCTGCCTGCAAAGAATCTAATAGCGGTTTGAGTTGAGTTTCCCTGAATCTCTTTCATCATCACCTTTGTTAAACTGTTGTGTTTAACCTGTATGTTTCATGTCAGTAATAATGGAAATTGGGATGGGCATGGATGAAGTTCACCAACTCTCATGGTTGGTAGTATCCTGGTGATAATGGCCCTCATTTATGAAACGTGCGTACGACCTAAAACAGGCGTAAACTCCGCTACTGTGTGTTTATTTAAATATAGGTACACCATGTAGGCCTAAGAGATTGCAACATAAGCCTATATATTACTATTAGGACTATAGCATACATGTGTCAAAGATGTATAAATTAAATAAACTTCAGCTTGAGTCCGATTTACTACGGCAACTGTTGACCGCATATCTTTTCATTCCGCATTCTTTCTACAGCCTTTAATACCAGTTTGCAGGCTGCCAAATACTACACACGTTACGTTAGTGCAAATGAACCAGAGATATCAGAGTTTCAATCTCCACCTCTGAAAAGTGCCTCTTCTGAGCCGGATTACGCCTTGCCATGTCGTAAATAGTAGGGGCGAGGCCTCAAAACCGAGAATATATTGGGGCGTGATATTTAAGTTACGATCGTTTCCAGCAGCTGCATT
Organism: Gymnocephalus cernua; assembly: GCA_023631565.1. NCBI lineage: Eukaryota > Metazoa > Chordata > Actinopteri > Perciformes > Percidae > Gymnocephalus > Gymnocephalus cernua. Next base: position 22,528,943 of record CM042425.1, read on the forward strand.
TATCAATGTACGACCATGAATCACACGTGAAGCCTGTCATAAGATGATATCTATTTGAACTAAAAAAAAATATTTTTACCTCACGTTTCTTTCGAGTGCCATTTTACGTTAATATTAAGAGCATTTGTTTGACCCTGAACTTGCAGTCTTTACTATCAGTTGCATCCAGTTACACGCAATATAAATTGCCTGAGGCATGAGTTAAGTGCTTAACATGTAAATGTTGTGAATAACTACAAAGTCAATTCTTTTTGCTTAAGTATTATCTACAGAATTAGTAGACCAAGTCCCTCAGCTATAGCCTACCTGTAGAGTTACAGAGACATTTAGTACATTTGCCTTGAGCAATCAGACGGGTATCGACAAAAAAACCCTGTCAAGTGGTGGAAATTATGGATGTCTCACAGCCAATCGACTCTAACAAACACTAAACCAAACACCCAGAGATACAGACACACTTGCAGATGCACAAAAGGACAAAGCCAAAAGGTATGAGTGGACACACAAACCTAACTTTAATATCCTTGATTTTAACCTCTGACTCACAGATTGGCACTAGGTATATTCAGAGCAAATCAAAACTGATATACTGAAATAAATTGAGAAATGCAGTCCTTTTGGTTTGGTACTTGTCATCTCACACCCATAACTACATTCATGTTGAAAGAAAACTCATAGGAAACTGAAATCAGTACAGCCACATATTAAGGTGCCCATTTGTATTGGAACATTTCTAGTGGGCAGCACTTTTCACAGCATTGCAGTAAAAATTGGCAGGCATGAAAGTTCTACTCTAAATCCATCTTATAGCTGCTCAGGTCAACTTCCTCGTGCAACTACCAAATTCACTGAATACTTTTTTTTTTGGAGAGAAAAAATCCAATGTAAAACATGTGAGGTGGGAGTAAATAAATGAATCCCCTTTGCAAATATTTCCCAACTCGCTACCTCTGTATCAACAACCCCCATTCAGTCTCTTTCTCTCTGGATCAATACAGTGGCTTTCAACTGATTACAATGACTTCCTAGGAAAACACACAGACACAAAGATGGTTCCTCAAGTTTAAATGGCTCAGATCTACTTAACTCTTGTCAAAATGGAAGATTGTGATCTGCAAATTCATTTATCAGTAACAGTCATACGACTAGGCTACAATACACTGCCTTTGTCCTGTTATTTTTGTGCTGCCTTGTTAAGCATGGCACATGTTTATAACTTCAGTTTCCGTGTAACTAGGAACTTCAGTAAGTTAAAATAAGTCATGAAGTAGCTTGGCGGCAAAAATAACGGATCTGAAAAGAGGATTCTAGGAAGCAGAGCAAAGGTGACATTATGCGTCACACCACTTATTGTATTCAGCGTAATGCCATTATTTAGGGGAAATCCACGCTCTAAAACAAAATCTATAAATCAGTACTTAGCTGCTTACCTTACAATTTCAGTTTGGTAGTGCTAACTAGGCTTACGTAAAGCCCAAATGAGATCTCAATGTGACAATATGTAAATCAGCTCATTTAAAAGTCTGGAGTGTTTTTTGGGGGGTTTTGGGCCACATTTATATCAAACAAAAAAAATATATTTATAATAAAGGTGCAGCATACATTGCACAGGAAACACATCACACAAAACATTAACTGGAATAATAGGAAGCACTCATGTCCACTTGTTAATATGCTGTGTAACCAATCTACATCCATGCTCCCACATTGATCTTAATGGGCTGCAGAAACACTTATAAGTCAGAGACTATTGGGACAGCTTCATCTATGCTTCAGCAAAGGCTCATTTGCAAATATTCAATATCCTCTCACCACTGAGGAAATGGGGTCTACATTGAGTTGCAAATGATTTGTGTTTGATTAGCATGAGGAGTAGGAAAAACACTCCACAGCCTTTGGTCACCATGTGTTGTTTTGTTAAGAAGGAAAGGCCACAGCCCACCTGTGCCATATTATTGTTGTCCATCTGCCTGGGTTTGATCTAGCTTTGCATCTTGTGTATTCTAATGTAATGTAAAGTATACTTTATTAATCCCGCAAGGGGAAATTCCAATGTTTTCACTCTGTTATTACACACATTACACACAGGTCTGAATTACACACACATGCTCAGTAGGCCTGCACAATTAATCGTTATAAAATCTCGAACTCGATTCACCCTGCTCGCGATTTAATTTTTAATAACCGATTTTATATTTAAAAAAATCCTTCCTCGGCTTTTATTTTGATAGGACAGCTCTCACGAAGTTCAGGGCTTCACACTCAGCCAATGATAAAGTGCCTTTTAGTCACGTGTTTCATTCGTCAGTTCAGGGCTTCACCCTCAGCCAATGACAAAGCGCTTTTTAGTCATGTGTTTCACTCGCGGTAGTTCGGAAATAAACAAAATGGATATTGATGAAAACCCAGGCACTATAGTGACGAGAATCAGCCAACCACTCAGTCTCAAACCGAACTCGTTCCGAAAAAAGGTAGGCTACATAACAGAGAAACACAAACAAAAACAAACCTTTTTTTCCATTTGCATTCCCGTTAATCTTATGATGGACATGTGTTGTGATATTTAAGCAAACGATCCATCAACTGCGAAATAAAAGCATCTTATTTACGAGACCGGTCTGAGAGTCCGCTAGTTTACAGCGGGGCGTCACAGGATGACAGGCCGACCGGCGAACAAGCGTTCCCCCCGCCGCCACCAGCTGGCAGTCCCTTCACTTTATGGAGCTTCTCAACTCCAAAAACTTTGAAGCAAATTGTCAATTCGTCAACGATTTTCGGAAGACTGCCTATATTCAAAATTTAAACAGTTCATTTCTCGCCTAAAACGTTGTCAGAAGTGACTTTAATGATGAATAAGATAGTGAAATTTGTTAAAAATGTCCCGCTGTTGCTCTGTCTGCAAGTACCATGGAAGTATTTAACAAACGGCGCACCACATGATCTGGGTTGGCAGTGGGCGTGACTCCGCCCACGGTGGGAAAACCCCTTATGTTTAGAGGCGTGTGGTGATGTGCAATGTGCTATAGGTGCCAAAAAAATCTGTTTGGTACTGCCAATTTGTTTTGTTTTGTCATGTGTGCAGTAAACATTACACTTGATGAGAAAGAAATCGTGGCAGAGAATCGTGATATCAATTCTAAGCAAAAAAATCGTGATTCATATTTTTCCCCGAATCGTGCAGCTCTAATGCTCAGTACCTATACATGCACCGATGGAGAGATGTCAGAGTGAGAGAGCTGCCCATGGAGTTGGGGGTTCAGTGCCTTGCTCAAGAGCAAATTGGCAGTGGTCTATAAAATGCCAGAAAATATCAATCAGTGTTTTCAAAGCCCAAGATGACATCCTTAAATGTCTTGTTTTGTCATGACTCACACCGAGTGATTATCAAAAAAAGTTGCCGACTGATTTAATAGTTGACAACTAGTTGGAGGTTAGAGAAAGATACAATAAGTAGCAGCGGACACAGAAGTTTTGTTTTGGCTCTTAAACAATAAAAATGCATTGTCACTTCACTCAAATAATACAAACTAGCAATCTGTTTCTTAAAAATCAACACAGATCACATAGCAAGCTATTGTTGAATGTCATCTGTAATTGGACCACCCTCCCTGCACATACTGTCTACACAGTACACGCACAACCTCCTACGCTGCGCCACCGCTGTGGTCTGACTCGACCCAGTGATGATTAATCTATGTGGGAGGGCAGCATTTAAAGCTAATTCCCTGGCTCCATCTATTGATTTTAAGGCTGATCTGTCTCTACCTGCTCTCTCATTACTCTGACTGACAATCATGTCTGGCACTGCTTTGGGCCTTTCTTCATATATATTGTGCATGCTTGACTATTGCATGCTGTAGTGTACGTACTGGGAGTGACAAAGAGGAGAGAGTTGGATGTCTCCGTCGGTGCGAAGAGCATTACCAGAGCCACACCCATCTCTTTTTCTCTCTTTGTGTAATGCTGCCATTCATGCCAGTCATTTAGCAGTCTACAGTGTCATGCTTAACCTTGTTCACAATAACACACAGGGGCTGACTAGTGAGTGTATGGGTGTCAACGTCTGTGTAGACCTTATTTGAATATGCATGCAATTGAAAGTGTGTGAGGCTTTAATGTGCTGAGACTGAAGAGAACAATGCAGAAGGGTAACACAATGTCACAGTGCAAGAGTTCCCATTTTGCAGTACACAGAGCGTTCCTCTATATATTTGGAACTGTCCTCCCAAAAGCTCTTGTAAAGGAAGAGTGTCAATATGAGAGAGGCTAAGACTGGGATCAGAGCAAATGTGATGTGAGAAAGATCAGAGAGAAAGAGACGGTATGGCTATCCCCCAAGACATACTGGAGATTGATAGACGGAAGGAAAAGAGGGCCCATTTGTTTTGAATCACTGAGGGCAAAAACACAGGGTTTGTGACCATGCTGCAGTAATAATTCAGACATGGTATACAGAATGATTGACAGTCAGAAAGGAACGTAGAAAATACAGTAAAAGGTTGTTTTTAAATCCAATGGCAGTTGATCTAGCTGTTGAATTGAGTGTTGGAAGGCGTAGCTGACAGTTGAAAATGAGTTAACTGTAGTATTCAGTGTGAGGCTTGGCAGCTTTTCACCATTTTACATCATTATACACTGCTTACCTGTGAAGTTTTAAATGTTCAGACAAAACAAGCATTTGGTATTAAGCACATAATAAAATAAGCATTTTACAGGAAAGTATGTTATCAGAAGTGTATTAGATAAAAAAGATTTCATAAACTAAGCAGTAGCAGCACACCAGCCTTTGAATTTAAAGGTGCTTTAAGCGATGTTGTCTGACGTTACTTCTTGTTGATGTTCGAAGTATTTTCAAACAAAACAAGACTAGCTCGCCTCTCCCTCCTCCTCATTCCGTCCCCTCTCCCTCCCTTCCGTGCTTCAGCGCACTAACCCCCCACCCCCACCCCAAATCCTTCTTGTCGGTTATTGGCTGGAACGCTGTTTGTTATGTTTCGTGGTCCAGGTTGGCTAGTTTATTTTTGTTGGAGTTAGTGGAGCCTGGGCTGTCTACAGAGATCGTGTTTTGTTTTTTTACAGTGTGTTCAGGGGACAGGCAGCTAGCAGATAGTGAAGAGATGCTTGCTGTATGTGACAAAAAAAATTTTGTAGCCTAAAAAAAAAATGTGTGACATCGCCATGAACTTGTTTATTGCATAACAGCTCTATGGCTAAAACAAAGCATTGAGGCACAGCACTTGAATCAGAATTACTTGAGTTCCTCCAGTAAATGATAAATGATAAAAAAAAACATCAAGGAAAATATGGAAAGAATCTGATAAGACATTAAATGTTCAGAGACACAAAAAATGTATTAAATGACTCAACAAAAAAAGGCTATGTTATTCAATCCTCAATCTTTTCCCAGGGTAATAAACAGAAAGCAAGAAGACACGGTGCAGTCAGGTCACTAGTTCATAGCACTGCTAAAAAGATAGATAATACTCACTCACATTCATACATATGGGCACTTAAAGTTCTTGATGCACACAAGTTGCACGTCTTCAAATGCTGACAACCCTTGTGAACACAGACAAAGCCGAAGCAAAAGGGATTGAGTCTAAACCTCAGCTTCCGGACCCTTACGAAACACTAAACAACTTAGCCACCATGCCATCTCCTTAAACTAAAATGAAAACTACATTAGGTAAAACCACTCAAACCCTCTATCACAGGTGGTCCACGGATTTCCATTGCAGAAAAACGGGCACACTCGGATGTGTGGGAGGCAGACACCAGGCACTACAGGACACTTAATCACAAAGTGAGAGCAAAACCCCATCAACATCCCCAAATGGTGTCAGTCATACTATCGTTTTTTTTCCTTTTCTACTTCACAAGGCCCAGACAGCTTCGAGGTCAGTATCAATCATGTGCTTGTCAGCGCGCGTTACAACCGACGGCCCCCTGGGCTGTAATGAATCCTAATTTAAGCTGCCATCATGACGCTTTCAGAACGAGGCCAGAGGCTGTTTCCAAGTGACCATGATGCTGTTCTCACAACACAACAACAAGTTATTTTTCCTGCAGGACATCTAAACATGGCTCATTTCACAGTCACCTGCATTTTCAAAAGAGGACAATAACTAAAACCATCCCAAAGTTTCAGCATCTGGTATGCAACATGTACTGAGAACCGCAAGCTATAGCTCATGGGTCTGATATCCTTTCAGTAAAAGTAAACCGTTTAATTAATTGGACAAGACCAATGTAGCAGAAATCTTACAAGGTGATTTTGATTTTAGTTAGCAAACATCGACTGAAACCTGATGGAGCTATAGCAGCTGGACCAATCAGCAAGCAGAGTGGTTGATAAAGAAAGAAACCTGTTTCACACCAAACATGGTAGGCTAAGTGGCAAGAAATAAACGTACAGGTCCAGTTACTGGTCTTAAAATGGACCAATCAGCAAGCGGAGTGGTTTATAACAATTGCTTGACTCGCTTCTTAAAACAACTCGCACGCCTAGTAAACAATCTGTTTAAATAAGGCATTGAAGATACACAAATCATGTTTCTACAATGACTAAATATATTCCTGATTACTAACCCCATATTTATCCAGACTGCAATGCAATATTTAAAGACTCAGTGGTTTAAAAGGATGGAGCACTTGTCCAGGCCATGTCCTTCCAAAAACAGGTGTAATAGCTCCAAACATTACCATTCACCTCGTCTGTGTGACAATTCCATGAATGAAATGCCCACAAGACATTTACATCAAATATATATTTAGCATTAGGCTGAGTGTATAGTCGCTGCCTGTGACACAAAAACCTACTTCCTTGGTCCACAAGTGTTAAATATTATATAAATATTAAGTACTCCATGTGAGCTGAGCAAATGAAAGGAAGAAGGAAGGCATTGCAGGAACTAGAAACAAGCCCAAGATACAGAGACTGAGATTTTGCTCAAATCGCCTGCATTGTTTAGCTTACATATTTATCTTTTATTAAAAGAGATGTGAAACATATACTACAGTACATGCACAACATGTCCATACTAACAACTAATTACATATATCTATAGAAAAAGTACTCAGAATTTAAGTTGTGATTTGGTTCTCTTCTATGATTAAACATGGTGACAAAAATACAACTAAACTGACTGGAGATGACAAAGAAAGGTGACCAAAAGCTACAGTATCAGTAACTAATGTAGTTACTTAGTCTGGCTGGAGATGCTGCCATGCCTAGTCTTATTACATCCACAATTCAATACCATGGCGCTGTCCATGGTATTGAATTGTGAAGAAACATAGGTAAGCAGGCCGATAAAGATGAGTGCAGTCAGTGTACAAGCACAACAAAAGCAAGTGCTAGTCGTGGAAAACAATGCCAAAGCTTCACTCACCAATAAATAATGTCTGTGTTGGATCTTTAGGGCCTCTTTCAAATGGCAGCTGGGTCTTTCCTGTGTGAAGCATGGCTCCTCAAAGTTTGGTGATGAACATGTCCATTAAGTGTCCGAAACACATTTTCATACGAGGTAGAAGAGGCTCCCTGAGTCAGGCCATGTTAAGACAAAGTAGAGGCTGGGGCAACTGGTGATACGTACGCAGCAAGTTATGACAAAAATAATGGCGGTTTTGCATTTGTTGCACCATTCACGCACTGTAAGGTGATGCTAACAGTTACCCGCTGAAATAGTAAGTTATAACGTTTGTGAAACTTTATCAACCACTTCATGAATTCCTTCGTGTGCGGTAACGTACCTGCCTCCGTACCATTGACTGTAAAATGTGGTTTAGTGGTCACGAGGTCACGAGACGTAGCTGTTGGCTAATTAAGCTTCAGGTGCGTAGGCTACATCCATATAGTTTGTATCAAGGGCTAGGGCTACTTCCTGTAACAAAAACTATTGACACGGAGCGAGAAAAGTTTTGCTGCAAAATCTGACATTCGGCTCCGTTTCAAACCACTTAATTTTACTGTTTTCATTGTTTGTTTATCAACATTGATACGTTTATTAAATTAGTTTTTTTAAATTACTTATTTTTTATTTGATCTTGTTCGTAAGACCATTTGATGGTTTTGATTATCCCTTTGACTTGCATGAATCCACTTAATTTTGAAATAAAAACAACACACTTTTCGATTTTAGGTCTTATGCGTGTTAAGATGCAAGATGCAAGACTGTCTAGTATAAAGTTACATCAAATATCAAAGATGGGTTGCTTTACAGGTTGATAAAGTAATAATATTTAGTTAATGAGGCCAAACTCATTTGAGTTGCAATAGCCTAAAGGAAGAAAAACAGCCAGAGGGAATCCCAATGTGTCACACCAAACATGGTAGGCAAAGTGGCAAACAAATTAATTGAAGTACAGGTCCAGTCACTGGTCTAAAACTCAAACCTGTCAACAACTTTTTTTGGAAAAGTATTTAAAACAGTGATTTAAATTGCTTATCCACTCAGTGGGTTCTAGATAGTATCAGTGGATGCATGGTTATCAACTCATTGGAATTCAGAACCTACAATTATTAAGTATCTATATATAAAAAAAACTACCACAGTTAATATTTGTTTACAGTAATGCACTTGACAAGGGGCTTTTAGCAGGTCAGGTGGGTAATGATAGAAGGGCAACTCTGCATGAGACTGAAGGTTAGAGAGCAACCCACACCAGAGACAGACAGAAGAGTGTGAAATCGATAAAGTTTAGCTCGACTGACACAAGCGCTGGAAACAATATGATCGATCAATATGATGTACTGTATACATTAAGCAAAGGAGAGCGTTGACAGCAGACTTGAGTTAGTCATGTCAACTTAATCTGTATAGCACATTTCACTATGGATAAAAGCGTCAGCTAAATGACATGTAATTTCATACATAATACAATGCAAGACAATGTGCTTTACATTGAAATAAGATAATAATCATACAAAAGTAGAAGTGCAAAACAAATCAGTGCAGAGCATACAAAATGCTAGATATACAAGACACACACACACACACACACACACACACACACACATACATACACACACACACACACACACACACACACACACACGCCAAGAGGTCAGCTATACACTGTTGTAAAGAGAAATGTTTTTAACCTTAAATAGTGTTAAGTGTGGGGGCCTCAGGCACAGCGTTCCAGCCTCTACTGCTTTAGAGTTAGTATGAAAGATGATTAAAAGCCCTCTGTCTGTGAACCTGAGAGTTCTTGCTGGTTTGTGTGTAATTAGCATGTTTCTTATTTTATTTTATTATTATTTTGTGAATAAGATGAACTATAGGTGATAATGACCCACTTTGCTTCAGTGCAAACATCTATGAAAATCTTTTTGAAACCTCTTTAGATCCAATAAAACCTATGAGACTAAAATGTAATGGTAATTCTTATTAAATGTGAAATGTACAACTTACAATTAGAGAGACAGAATGAGGGAGAACATGATCAGTACAGTACCCATACTAACTCCTCTCAGAGTGAAAAACACAGTAAAATAGATCCCAGGACTAGGGTTGCATTTCTTTTCAAGTCTCCCTTTTGAAAAAAATACAATATCTTTTCAATACCGTTGATGAGCAAATGTACACGGTATGATAACAATTTTCATATCACGGTATACCGTGAGACTGGTATATCGCTGCATCCCTAATCAGGACATATTATGCACTTTGTCTATTGGTTCAAAATCCATAAATCATTGAGACAAGTGGAATATGGAATGTGCAAAGGGGACTGAAACATCATATCAGTAAAATTACTTATCATTTTCTATTTCAGCAGGTGCTTTTCTCTGCCTTTACACACATAGGGAAATGCCCACACACACACACACATATATTAAAAATCTAAACACCCTGTTGCAAGCAAAAGTTAAATTTGCTTATTGTTTTTATCCATTAAGTCAATAATGAAATGACTTCCAGAACTTGGCATTGATCCCTTTCCTTTATTTACTTTCCAAATCAAACTGTGAAGGTATTTGCTTTGTTATGTCCCATATATTCTTATTTCATTTATGAAATTGTGGCTTGGAGCTTTTTGCTTTCATTTCAGTAATGAAAGGTTGTTGTATTTTCTGGATGGCTGTAAAAGTGTGTGACTTTGAGTTATAATCCTTGTTGGGAAAGTGTTTAGGCAGCACATAAATGCATTGCCAATGATGTTCCTGCAAATAAATGCAATTCATTTGCATGCACAAAATTGCACATGCAAAAAGTAATCAACAGTAGACATCTTAGCTGCATTGAATGCCTGTGTGTTGTGATGTTTGGTGTTTATTTAACTGACTTCTTGATTTCCTGTGCTGCGTGTTATCCCCATTCTCTCCCCCCTTACCTTTGTACCTGCACTATCTAATAAAAAAACTATTTTGACATGGTAATGATTTTCCCCCAGGTATTAAAGGTGCTGTAGGTAGGATTGTGAAGATCCAGGACTTAGTCAAAGAATTTGAACATTGACAACTTCTCAGTCCCCCCCCCCCCCCCCCCCCCCCTTTCTGCTAAAGCCCAAACGGTCTCCTAAGCCCCTCCCCCCACAAGGGAGAATGAATGTGTGTGCATGAGCAGTGATTGACACGCAGTTAGACACACACCCCCTGGCCACGATTGGAGCATCTGAACAGGGAGCGGTGGATTTTTGCAAATCGCACTACAGGCTGTAAGTGGTGCCAGAGGAGCCAGACTTTTTTTAAATTACCTGTTTCATGTAGTTCTACTCGAACATATGGTCAGTTTCAGCAAATATGACAGAAAGTTAGTTTTATAAGTCTATCTACTGCATCTTTAATATAGCATTTCTAATGTTATAATCTCCTCTCTCGTCACTTCTTCTCTCATTTTAATCTCCATTTATCCTACATCACATGATCATCTCTCATCTTATCTCAGTTGACCACATGTCATCCCCCCATCACCCCTCATTGCATCTAACTCTATTCATCACCTTTATTTCCTATTGTCAGCCATCATCTCATGCCATCTTTTCTCTTCCTCTAGCCTCATTGCACAATAGACTAAGATGTCACATCTGTGATTGTGCATGCATACATTCAAGCTAATAACAGATCACTATCTCTGACTGTACTAAAACCTGAGAAGATGATGCTGTCACTGTAAGTAGTCTACACCACGGCTCCCCTCCAATGTGGAAAGTCCAACAAATTAACAACAGAAGCTTGGACCAACATGGCAACAACAGGAGGTAACTAATGACTTATATTGAATGCTACGATTTTTTTGGCAAAGTGAGATCCCTTTGTATTATGTAACTGGTAAGTGCTATGATGAAGCTGCAAGATCAGTTTCAGTGAAGTCATTAATAGTTGCTTTATTTTACCTCTTTAGCTGAGTGCACTGCATTAGAGATTTAATGGATAAGATATCTTTGGCCCTAACTTCAGTGGGGTGAACTGTACTCATGCTAAATCACTTTTAGACAGCGATCTGGATGATGCTTAGAAAAGCAGGTCTGGAACACTTCAAGAGTGGTGAGATGAAAAGCATTGCAATTACTGCTGCCACTGAAACAATGCACTTGGGCTCACATACTGTATGTTCAATAGTATTTCTATCGACAGCACTATATATATATATATATATATATATATATATCAGAACAGCTGATCTTTAATGCCATGACCGTAGGACCAGTGAATTGGACTAGTATCGGGATAAGACATGGCCTTTTTTACTTAAAGATGTTTTACTTAATGTAATTATTAATGTGTTTTCTATATGATTTGACTTCTCTCAGACCTTTAGGCTGTATGTCATTTTTGTGAATGTAGCCTTCACAACTTAGCCTACTCCAGCTGATACATACCTTTAATGCTGTTTGTTTAGGGTACTCTGACTCATGTTGAGTTGTGTGGGAATATATCAATCTAACCAACTATTTGCAAACTGGCCTCTTTTAATGAAAAGGAAACACATGATGAAGCATGCATGGGCATGTTGCAGCCCCTGTCTACTGGCAAGGACACTGTGACAGATGGACTGTGAAGCCAGGAGGACAATCCCTGTACTGGAAAAAAAAAAAAAAAAAAAAGATGTAAGTAGGCAAAAGGAGGCTGTTAATGAAATCCATGAAATACTAACAGGGAGTCTATAATTGAAATATAGCCTACACTTCCAGGATATGCAGCATGGGGTGACAGTGATGACATGGTTACAAACCAAGTAGCTTGTGATGTAAGCTTGTTGTTGGTGATGATCACAGGCATACACTGGCATTGGTTGTGGTCATATGGCCCATACAGCCCTACAAGCTACAGGACAGATGAAAGAATATAGTGGACTGGCAAAACGATGCGTGCATCACATGATACGAGCAGTGAGCACGTCGAAGCACCATCATGAAACTTGTAATTTCCAGGGCAATGTAGCTAAGCCCGCCTTATGGATTTTATTTTTTGCAATAGCCCCACTAGATAGAAACAGATAATCTACCAGATGCGTGTGTTCACCACATGCGTCTTTACTCACAGAATCACTTGCGTTTTTACGCAGCTGCTCCTCCTCTCCCTCCACCGCGGCCGGGTCCATCACTAGTTTCTCGAAGCACGCCGAGCCGAGAGAGGAGCTCTTCTGCTGGTACGTGATCAGCTGGGATACGGGGAGTTTGGGGCTTCCGTGCGCCGTCAGCTCGGGTTTGCTCCCCGTGGCTCCTGAAGCTGCGCCAAGGGGATCGCTGCTGGTGCCGGGGAGCGCGTCGCTTCCATGGGACGTCTTATCTCCTGCAAAAGGCGCCGGCGGAGAGCAGCGCAGATTCGGCTGAGACGACGAAAAAACCCGGTCCAGCTGTTTCTTTTTCCTCTTAAACATCCATAACCCCGATTCCTTTTTGCTGCCCTCCGCGCCCCCGGTACCCCGACGCTCCGATCCCAGTTTAGGACTGAGCCAAGGCTTGGTTTTATCTTGGAAATGCTTCCACATCCTCCGCTGGTAGGACAGAGACTCCTGTCCTTTGGCGGTGCTCTCATCTTTAGGGGATTTCTGCTCCATGGTGCCTGTGCAGCAGCCAGCCAGCCTGAGCACACTCTGAATAGTGGAAGGATGTCACAGTTGGGCTGCTGCAGCTCGGGAGCACTTCCACTGATGATCAGGTTTAGAGCGCCAAGAAGGAGACGCACAGTGATATGATGATAGGGGGGTGGGGGTGGTAGTCTCCCAACTAACCTTGTAGAACGTCTATGCAGGCAGCACTGTAAATTTGGTCATGCACTGAGCACCACGTGCGCTTTTTCAAGCTTGTCAAGACGTCAAGCAATAGCCTCATCTGTTGGAGATTTGTCTCAGCTCAGTGGTGAAGTTGGAGCACATGCAGTGACTTCTCCCAGACTATACCCGAAAAATGCTTGGTAATGCTCCGCTTGGTTGGTGACGGTCTTTGCGTATCCTGCTCTGTCCACTGTGCTTTACGAGGGTAAGGGTTTAGTCAAACTTCCCCAATAATTGTCATATTCAAATGAGGGACGAAGGCTGCACCGCGCCTCCCTCTGGCCAACCATGTCACTTGACTGGATAATCTGTATGCTGGTGATTGCATAACGCAACCCAACAGTGCCTCGCAGAAATGTTTATAAGTCAACTGTGGATCCTCTGTCACCCCCCATCTGAGTTTATCTCTCTGTAGTTGGTGCCTATGGTGATTTTCAGCCTCTAGATGCATTCTTTAATCGCAGTGACCTTGGTAAATCCAGAGCTGACAGTAAAGTCTGAAACCTTAGAGGGGTTTAAAGACTTGTTCCCTTTTGTATTGGGATGTGTTTGCACTGTGGTCATGTCTGGATACAAATAGGTCAGGCTTCGGTGAATGTTATCACCCACATGAGGCTGCGAGCAGGCAGCGCTGAACAGCCTCTTCCCTTTTTAGATGCTGTGCTGCTGCGGTGCATATAAGCCTAATAACTCATTACGTCTTCCCCTCTGGCACTTGTTTCAGTGCTGGCCTGTTCCGTCCCCCTGGTTAACACTGTGCCCAATATCAAGTAAACAAAAACACAGACAGTAATTACAAGAATGAATACCTCTCTCCATCTAATTCTCTGCAGCACACATAGCCTATTCTTACATGGAAGAGGTCACAGAATGACTTTTGAATTGCTAACAGGGCTAATGAAAATGAACTTGTATGGGAATGTTATAACTGGATGAACTTTACCACTGAGAGGAATTTAGGACTGGCATGCTGCTTGCGTGGACATTTCTCCATGTGAGAGAGCCTTTTGCTGATCTGACCTTGGTATCACCTGTAGGGATGATGAAGGTGTGAGTGGCGCTGATAAAACCTTCTGTTGTCCTCGACTCTCTAATGAAAAAATTATTATCAGCCTTCAGTGTTGCGTGGTCATTTATGGCAACATTGACCTCTATAGAAGAATACTTTATGTAATTTCCGTGTAATCAAAATGTGTATTAAACATTAAATGAGAATCTAATAACGAGTTTTCTTGCAGCATTTTGGTTGATATCACATCCGACCCAGCAAAATAAAACAGTTTAATTACAACCAGGAGGGCACTGGCAGCAACACAGTGAACTGCACTGCCCCGGACCCCGCTCTCAGTTAAGTAGATAGAGATGGGAGCGTGTGAGCCAAACCATTCCTTTCAGCTACCATCAGCTTTTTTTTTTGGATAACGGATGAGTCTGCAGTGAGCATGCCTTTTCTCCTAATGATTCTGGTCCTGTTGATAAGAGACTCGTCCACAGTGTGTGTGTAGCTGTTTACGCATACACCTGCACACAGACACTTAAAATCTCAGAATTATGTCCAATAACTGCAATTGTAATTCAGTGCCACTACTAGAACAATGTGAGTCACATTGTATGATAATATGGGTCAGGTTAAATGAAACATACAAAGGCCATTTCCACTGTGTTGAGTCATCATGCCTCTCATAATTCATTCAGTCAGAGAAAAGCTTAATGTGAATAGCTAGTTATATATATTTTGTGCAATTAAACAGCTGAGGGAAGAGCTACAGAGCTGATTTGGCCAATATTCACTTACTGTACTGCTCGTGCCCAGTTCATATCATCGTACATATTCTCTTTATTAAGGACCACCCCAAGGAGGCTTGATTGTTTTTACTTCATAGAAAAAATGAAATAGACTCTTAATTTCTGAAAACTTTAAACCATTAATGATTATGGTATTTTCTTATATATGATTAGGCTAACTCTAGTGAAAGAGAGTGCCAAATACAATAAGACACCAAATGTGAAGTGAAGTGAGGAACTGATTTAAGTCACCATTGCATTAATGAATTGTATCTATAAGGTAATCAACCATGCAGTTCATAAATTATCTAGAAGAACAAAGTGAAGGGCAGCTGGACTCTAGTTGTCTTTGAGCTCAGTTCAGTGGCTACATTGTGGACTGCTCAGTTAGTCAGCTACATTTCTTAGAGTTTAGGGAAAAGTAATGTTCACACTCGATGGTCTGCTTTGCTGAGTTAAACTGCTTCACCAGCTATACAATGCATCACTCTTGCATTACTGTGTTGACAAATTCTGACTGGCATGCAGGCACACCCCGCTCAACAAGACCACAGTTACCAAGTGACAACACAAACACATGAACTAAGAGCCGGCTGAAGAAAAGCAGACCTGTGAGTATTCTCAAATGTAAAACGTGAAAATGACTTGTTATTGTTGATTTAAAATGGGTCTCTTTATGTCCAGAGAGGACTATAACAAGTTTATTCTGGTTGACAGAGCAGATTAGAAACAAATTTGAGTAAAAACTACTGCATTTCTCATCACAATATGTAATATGTTTCTCTTTTTAGACAAGAAAAATGTCAAACAGCTGGAAGTTACAGCCCAATCAGAACCCCACCAGGTAACTTTTCTTATAGACACTTTGTATTGATATTTTATCCATCAAGTAGTTGTGGGTCACTTTCATTCAATTCTCAAATCAATCTGCGAGAGGTAGAAAAGTTAAAAGTTATCTCCCACCAGCCACTAGCGACCTTTCTAACACCCCCTGTGAATCACGTTGATCAAATTAATCCTTAATCCACAGTAGCATCAGACAGAGTGACACAGCACGCACAGGGACAGGAAGTCAATAAGAGATCTGGTATGAGGATGACCTGAGGGAATGGAAACCAGTGCACATCATCTCATTCCATCTTCATTATTCTTCTGGGTGGATGAATGCTTTATTGAATTATACTGTCAAGTGACTTTTTTTAAATTCCTGAATCTATTCATGTGCCTCCAGTGCTATAAAATGTCAACTTCTTGATTTGTAACACGTATCCCTGAATTACCTAAATAAATTATAAGGAGACTTTAAACTGTTGAGACTCATAGCTTGGTTTTCTGTTTGTGTTTACTTCCTGATTTAAGGCCTGGTAGTTTGAGCAGTCAGGAGAGGACACTGGCTGTACTGTAAAGTGCTTTTTTTAAAATTCCTAAATCTATTCCTGTGCCTCCAGCGCTATACAATGTTAACTTTTCATGATTTGTAACACATATCCCTAAATCAATTATAAGGAGCTTCTAAACTGTTGAGACTCAAAGCTTGGTTTTCTGTTTATGTTTACTTCCCGATTAAGGCCTGATGTCTTGGAGAGTCTGAGCAGTCAGGAGAGGACACTGGCTGTGCTGCTGGAACAGGCTTTCAGGATCAAAGATGAGGTGTCAGCAGGTCTGCAGTCCGCCCGGGGCTCCGTCCAGGTCGAGGCATTGTCTCGCAAGCTGCTGGAAAATCACATACTGACTATCACACGCATTGTCAAGCAGCTTAGCATGGACATACAGGTATACAAGTGGGCAGATGGTGGAGGTTAGTTAATTTACTAATGCACGTAACCAGTGTATTGTTGCAATGCGTCATGTAGGCTTTTTTGTCAGAAATAACTTCTCATTATGTAGATGGAGTCTATGTCCATCCGTGTGGATTCCCTTTTTTCTCTACCTGTCTGCTTTCCTGTTTTTTCTTTCATCTGCTTTCCTCTGTTCTCCTCATCTCTTTCGATGTAAAGCACAAACCCGGACACACACACACACACACACACACACACACACACACACACACACACACACACACACACACACACACACACACACACACACAGGCCTGCAAGCTCACAGCTGATTTGATTACACCTGATAGAATGGTGCAGCGCCTGAGCAAAGCCTGCCTGACTGCTCGTCAACATCAGCTAGTGGACATTTCGTTTGCATAAGCAAAAAACAAATGATGTACACAGTATGTGGCTAAATAGATAAGGCCAGGTAACACACAAACCTCGGTCAGAAGAATTACTGGAGAGTGCATTGTAATATGACTCATGAAACAAGTGTTTGGAGTCATATTTGACTGAGCAGAACATCAAGCCACAGTTTGATAGCTGTCTTATAGAAACAGAGCACATAAATGAAATACATTACTTCATTAGTGCATACCAAATGGGCCATTAACATGATTAGAGGCCTTTCATTATCTGAAATAGTACATGTATGCCTGAGAGCTAATTCATTCTGCTCATGTAAAAGTAATAAGCCAAGTTGTGAAGTGAATATGCTGGGCTCTCATGATAAGCCAGAGGGTTGTCTCGTTGATGGTGGGTTATGTTGGGTTATCACACATGTGGATGGCCTATTTTATACAATGATCATTCATGCAATAACGGTGAGGAAATGTCTGGCCTTCTTAAAATGAGTGGCAGAAGGGGAATTAACACACTATTAAAAATGACCACTGCTTTAACATAAAGTAGACAAATACACTCTCTTTGTTCTGAGCAGGCCCTGGAGAGACAGATAGCCCTGCGGGACTCCATCACCTCTGGAACCACAATGGCTGTTCAAAACCTGGAGCAGAAGAACATGGCTAGCATTGGAGACCTGAGAGGAAGAGTAGCCAGGTATGCACACCAGGCCTGGGTCAAACAGTGTATGCAAACACTGAGGTTCTGTTCAGTGTTAACATGTACAGCAATGAGACTGCACATCAAAACTCTCCACTAAAGCATTATTTGAAGGGATTGTACAATTGTTTAGACCCAGATCAAGTGCATGACTGATTTGTTGTTCTTTGCTATTCTCCTACTTGTTTTTCTCTTGCTCTAATGAAGTGAAATTGGAAAGCCTGCATCCTGTCTGACAGCTCTTCACACTCTCACAGCTTCCAATCCGTCGTGGCATCGCCTCTGACACTACCATAGACACACACATGCACACATTAATTGTTTCATTCTCAACAGAATGAAGCTTCTAGGTCTAGATGCGGATTAGCACTTGCTCATTATTTGCTGTCTGTGCAGGCAGGATTCATTTGCACACTTATTATGTATGTAGATTAGATTGATGAAGAGAGGCTGTCGTCATGAGGATTGCGTTAGGATGGGTGTTTTAGCTTTTCAGCTACCTATAGGCTAAAGTCTTTTGACCATCCCTGGCAATCATTGGTCAATACAGCTGAGATAATATCATTTCTCATCAGACAGTAGATCATAAATGATGTTGTGAACATCAGCATTTTTATTGGTTTAGAGAAGATACAATGTACAATGCAACATTACAATGTCAATTATAACAAGACATCTTTGGGGGGTTACCAGCCCATCCCACCCACAACAAACCCTTTGCTGAGGAAAAGAGGACAGAAAGAAACAAAGAAACAAAAAAGAAAAAATAATAATAATAATAATAATAAATAATTGAAACACATTTCTTCTATTACTCATGATAGCAAATAGTGTGACCATTGTGCTTTACAATTCTTAGCAGTTATTAAGAGGGAAGTGTAGTAAGTTTTTCAAAGTAAGCCAGTAAAGGGCCCCAAGTTTTGTAAAATTTTCTGGTTAACCCTCTAAGAAAGTATTTGATTTTTTCTATGTTTAGAAACGTCCTAATATCAGAAAGCCACGTGGCAGCTTTTGGTGGTGTAGATGATTTCCATTCCATAAGTATTCTCCGTCGTGCTATTAAGGTTGCAAAAGATGTTGTGAACATCTTATTTCACAGCAGATCTGCCTTATCCGTGGTGTTGAAGAGGTCAATGGTGAGAAGGAATATTGTCTATTATTCAACAAACAGCTGATTTATGGTCCAATAAAAGCTATGTAAAAACCCCACTTACTCAGCCTAATGACCTCTTGCACTTTAGTAATAAATAATCAAGTAAGTTGAGGGCCAGTGTTTTTTTTCTTCTAAACTGTATTATTCTGTGGAGCCCTTTATTGAAGCGCTGAAGTGGTCTACAGGGAAATAACCCTTATTTCACACTGGGCATCTCCATAATTAGCTGCTGGCTTTGGTTGTTGAGCTCACATTGTATGTATATTGACACACACACACACACACACACACACACACACACACACACACACACACACATACACATACACACTGAGATAGTATTTGCTGGCTTAGTGATGGCATCTTAAATTAAGCACAGGAAGGAAGATATCTATATTGCAATGCTGATAATAAGGCTCAGCAGCGCAGTTCATGCTTATTACATAAACTGAACGGAGAATATCTCAGAAGCAAGATGTTGCATGTGAGAGGCGGAAAAGTAGTTTTCCACAATCTGCTGATTGCATTTGGTGATAAATGTAGTAAACTATTTTACAAATTTGATTGGTTGTCATGTTTTTTTTCAGTAATTCTTCATCAAGAGATAAAAACATGTTTCCACTAGAATGTTTGAATGTTTTTGTTCAGCATTTAAAGGATGAAAGATCACATTAGCTCGCCTTGGAAAGTAGTGATAAGGGCAGCTGTCCTGTTTGTCTACTGTCTGAATGTTGTGCGCTTCAAAATAGTGCTTCCTCCCTGTTGTCTCCAGCCTTTTGCTCATCTCCCTGACTTCACACCTTTCCTCAACTCCCTCCCATCCCACTATTCTCATTCTGTGGTCCCACTCTGCTTCACCACCTATTATGTCAGGTGTGACGCCGGCATTGCCAAGCTGAGCGCAGACGTGAGCTCTGGGGAGCTGCGGGTGATTAGACTGCAGCAGGAGATGGCAGCGCTCAGGTCAGCATTGGACGTACAGCTCAAAGAGCTGGAAGTCAAGGTGAGACAGTGCGTGAATACTAACAAAGGGTTTGGCAGGGCCAAAATGAAATTCTTTATAATGCTTTAAAATTCAATCCTTTGACACATAGATCAAAATTCTTCTTCAACTCAGTGACATTCAAAACGTAAAAATTTGGCAGAACTGCCCAAGAGGGAACATTCTGTTTTCTGTAATATTGCAAAGCTAGGATGGTACATTGCATATTTGTAATCATGATAGTTCTGATGATGGCTCTGGAGATGGTAATGTATGTCAGTCAGTTAGTTCACCAATATTCTATGGATTGCAATGCCATGTTGTTCAGACATCCATGGTGCCCAGCAAATGAACAGAGTGGGATTGGTCATGCCCTGATTTTCCTCTAGCGCCACCGGCAAGTTTACAGTTTTGTTTTTTAGTGACATGTCTCAAAAACCTTTGTATGGGTTACCATTACATATTGGTACTAAACTAAGATGATGAACATTAGCATGTTAGCATGCTGGCATTAGCATTGAACTCAAAGCACGCTTTACCTAAGTGCAGACTCAAAGATGCACCTGCATGCCTGTAGACTTCAACTTGTTCTCATATGTCTTAAATAATGCCGTATTACGTAGTAGCAAAGTCTACAACCCTAACCTAATCCTTACCCCTCCTCTGTCTGTCCTCACACAGTGTTGAGCCTGGGATTCATTTGAATACTCAAGTCTCAAATTATGGAATAATGTGTTCCATTGTGAATTTATTTAGGTATAAACAGGGGATTACATTCATTTAAATGCTGCTTGCATGAATTACTGCTTGCATGAAAGAAATAATAATCTGACAATACATACAGGGGGTGTATTTGCTGTTTATCCTAGAGAGAATGGCTGGCTGTTTGGCACGTGACTGCTAAGTGAGACTGGCCCAACAATTAAAGTCAGCTTAACCCCACGACTCTGAAAGAAGAAAATGAGATGTGAAATTAATTCAAACCGATCTCCATTAACATCCTTTACTGCATTTTGAGGTCAAAAGTTCTTTCCAAGATGAATTTAGAAAAAAATACTAAAAGACTGGATTAGGACACACATGTCACATATTATAATACTCTCCTTCACTTTACTAAATCCAAAGCTGACCACAACTGCCCTCAACACACACACTCACTCACTCACACTGATTCAGCCTGCGCTCAGTCCTGTTAGTGGCACAGGGAGGTAAATCATTGTGATGGCAGCTCATTAGCTTTGGAGCAGTGGTCAAGCATGTACCATAAAGATAATTGAAAAAGCAGAGAAAGTGGGTTGCCTGACTGACCCCAGGACTGGTGCAGTAGCTCAAATAGCTCAACTCAGCAGAAACCGCAGAGGGTAAAAGTCAGATTATGGAGCCTGCACCACAAGATGCTCCAACGTCACATAACAGCATGTGTTTGTGTGTTCTCCTTTTTCCAGCTTCATCATGACCTGGGCAGGCTGGAGGCCTCGTTGTCAGAGCATTCCCAGGGACAAAAGAACTCCATGGCTGATCTGCATACACAAGTTAAACTACTAGGAGCCAGGTAAGGCCATTAAGAAAAGAAAAAGCACAACCCCAAAACACCTGGGCTACTTGTTTAAATACTAAGGCATGGCTAAGACTGATTTCTTATTTTGTTTTTTTTTCCACGGGCTGTTTGGTGCACACTGGTGCTTCTGTACATAGTTAGCAGTGGTTAGGAGTAAAAAGAACACGGCTAAATGGCTCGCCAGTGATACTGCACATTAACGCTTCTTATCTCATGGTGTTAATGGGCTTCCAGGGAATTCCCTGATTATCAAACCTATGTTTTGTGGGGAAATCGGGCTGCTGCTAAACATGCAAACACTGCAAAGTTGTATTATAATTTCAATATTTACATGCAGAAGGTTTTTCACAATAGTTGGCTTAGTGTTCCTGTAAAACTGTTTTATGTCAGAGGCGTCCGTGGAGATATCTTTTAATTAAACATGTCTTTGTATAAATGGGCTTATGTTTTTTTTTTTTATTCCATACTTCCAGACTCTAATTTCTTATAGACTAGTCTCAGTCTGTATTCAATGTGCTGCTTGTGACTGGGAAATATGGCCATTTTCTTGGCTAATTTGCCTTTTAGCGGCAGTCCTCAAGTGATTGATTCTTTATGTTAATTTTTTTTTAGTCTGCCCCGACCCACATAATAAATAATAATCTATGAGGGACTAATTTGCCTATCAAATAATATCCCCAGTCGGTCCTAACTCTCTACAGCTGGGCATTTCAGAGCCATGGCCGTCTCAAACGTTTGATGCCAGAGGTAGAGAAAATGTGTTAGTTAAATTGATTTGCTAATCCATCCGATACATAATCTCAATTGGCAGCAACAGGCAAAATAAATCACTGATGTACGAAAAGAACAATAGATACAAATAGATGAAGAGCAATTCTGTCCAGGAGCCAGGTGGAATAATGACAAAAACAAGTAACTACAATATTATATCTTCCATTCATCCATCCATCCATCCATCCATCCATCCATCCATCCATCCATCCATCCATCCATCCATCCATCCATCCATCCATCCATCCATCCATCCATCCATCCATCCATCCCTTTGTTTATTCACTCTCTAAACTTGATCTGCCTTGACTGTTGCAAACCACCTCATTTATGGCTACGGTAGGCCTACACTAAAAAAGCTACTTTTGTTAGAGGCAACGTAGTTACCGTACAGGGTCTCAAAACCTGAAACAAGACATGTGACAACATCTTTTAAATCCTACACACAAGATGCCTATACACAATACATCCATTAGAAAGGCCGGCCACACTCCAATTTACTGACGAGTGGTGGCAGAAAGTTGTTGATGGACTGAGTACTGTGCACGTCTTGGGCTGATGTACATAAGGTCCACTTTTCAAAATCAAAACTGTTATTTTCCCGGAAGTAGAGGATGAGCGATAGATGTCTGAACCCACATTGCCACTTGAGCCACATGTTTTTCCTTTGTCCACGCTTACACATTTTCTGGTCTGGTTATTTCAACACAATTTCAATCATAACAGGAATAGATTTCAACCGTGCCTCTTAATTGCTATTTTTAGGACCCCAGACCAGTCAGATCGACTAAATTTGGCAGACAGAAATTCTTAGTTTCACATCTTTACTAGCCAGATGTCAAATTCTCTTACAGTGGAAGTCTCCAAACCCTCCTTCAGTTTCACAGTGGCTTAAAGATGTAATGTTTTTCTTGAAACGTGAGAAAATTAAGTACACGATGAGAGCTAACACTGATCATTTTTTTCATATATGGCAGCCTTTTCTATCATATTTCGCAGACTTACAATCTTACCAGACTAAGTTCTGTTATATTTTGTATCTAACTAAGCCAGGGTGTGTGAGTGGGTGATTTGTGTGCCTTATTTTATAAAAAAAAATTCCTTTGCCTTTTATGTATAATTTGTTGTGCTCTGTCATTTTGTCTTTTCTGTTTAAAATCTGAACTGTACAAAATGTCTATTTTCAAAACTTGATTCTGATCTCAATAAAATATGTTTAAAAAATAAATAAAAATGGCCAGCCACCCACAGTACTGCTGAGAGCAAAAGGCCACTGAAAAAATAATAAAATATGCTTAATAATAAGTTTCAGTCAAGCTCAAGAACACAACGACGGCAATTAGATGGTGGCATTCTGACCCTCTTACAGTAGGGAAATGATAAACCTCCATGGAGACAGGCCGGTTCTGAAAACTCAACCAACACAGCCAAATCAGCTGTTCTGTTGTCTAGTGTGTACACCTGGCTGAACATCTGTCAACATGAGCAAAATTAGCCAGACAGCGTGGAGTTATAAAGGATGTGTCTCTATAGCAGCAGACCTGAAGAGGAAAATTCACTTGTAACAGGAGTCTGATTTGTATTGTGGTCAAACACAGACACACATCAGGTCCTGGCATTTGCCTCATTGATTTTCTCATTTAGGAAGACTCCCCTGAATCGGAGGGATTAGAGGAAAGAAGGTCAATTGAATTAAAGTGCCAACATGTTTTTTATGTAAAACACTTTGATGAGACACTGCATATTTATGGTACTAGAGCCCACACAATATTTCACTCAACCTGCTAACGTTGCAGCTTTCATCTGAGACATTTTAACATTGTTAACCTGATGGGTTACTGTATGTGAGTTATGTGAGCTGCATACAGCTATATAAATGGCAACGAGATTTGTTTGGCTTCCACAAACAAACACAGTGTTCAGAGCTCCAAAGAGGCCGTAAGATCAGCATCAAGTGTTTCTTAACTGTTCATGCAGCATCATTCCAACACAAGAATGTGAGTTTGTGTGTCTCCGCAAAAATAGCAACAGCACTCAACCACAGAGTAACAGTGTTCTGCCTGCAGAGGCTGGCATCAAGTAAACCAAAAAAAGCAGCACTGTTGCTGAGGTAGTCTTACCTCTAATTACCAAAGAGAGAACATAAAGCATCTTGCTTTTAAAATAAACTGACAGAATATCAATTATTGATTTATTATTGGCATTCTGTTTTCACTCCATAGCCAGTTTTAAACACTGCATTGACAAGGAGGTGCCAATAAAGAATTGGTACTGGAAACAGAGAAATTCTTATGTCGATGCCAAGCACCAAGCAGTGCCAAGTAGGAGCTTTATATAATGGGCCTAAATTTACAGCAAGCATTGCTCAGCTTTCTAGATATTTGCAAGTCTGTATGAATTTTTAAGACATTTATAATCCTATCTAATTTACTAACGGCATTTTCGGCGACTAGTTTTGAACAAAAAATGCAATTTGCAACATCATAACTTTGATCTGTGACTGCATTTTCAAAGTACAGCCTACTATAGTCCCTTATTTCTATTCCTGCTGGCTTTGCAGGATGTCAGGTGAACTGAAGGAAGCCAAGGAGCAGACCGATTCGCTAAGGAAGTGGACACAACAACAGCTCAACAGTCTAGCCCGGGCTCATGCGGAAAGCAGCCAGCAGCACCGCACACAACTGCAGGACAAAATGGTAGGTTTCAGTGATCCACAGTTTATGCAATTATGTCCACAATAACAGCATGCAAGTAATAGGCAGGCAGCATTTAGAATATCCTCCTTTTGCCTTTGCTGTGCTTCAAGTCTTTGCATCAAATTGCCAGGATCTGTAATAGACTTCTTACTTGTGTGTGGTGTTCAAATGTGCAAAGTTCAGTCACACTTCTTGAGCTGTGACTCAGCAGAAAAAAAATACTTCACTTTGAAAAATGATGAGAGTTAAAGGGAGGGTTTGAATATGGGTGAATTGTTCAAGGTGCCACAGGTGACATTTCTAAGCATCAATCATTATTAAATTAACCATGAGACCTGTGATATAATTACACACTTAAGAGTTATATAGTTATACATTAAAAGTAATATGTGTGTGAACTTGTAAAGCTCAAATGTCACAAGTAACACCTGAAAAAGAAAATGTTCAGGACTGTTCACATCCACAGTGCAAGGATTAAAAAACTGCAGTGCAGTGCTGTATGTTTGATTTCTTAGTTCTGTGTGCAGCTAGAGGCAGAGTCAAGATTAGCTGTCCGGCTACATGCTCTGGAGGCCCGTGTGGAGCAGTTTGAAGCCCGGCGGGAGCAGGCCAAACGCAGCCAGGCAGAACAGCTGAAACGCTTTGAAAACAAACTCAGTAAAAGAATGACCTCAGGGGAGAGCGGCCTTCATCAGGAGCTGCAACTGCTCAAACAGGAATACCACAAAGGTGGGTGATGCTGTCATCAGTGACTAAACAGACACATAATACACATAGGTACCATATACGTCAAGGAAAAAACACACATGCAGAAAAGGTTCACAAAAGAGTCAGAAAAGAGAGCGAGAGACTACTCTGTTGTAATTACTACTCCACTAATATTCACTAATATACAACTGTTATATTAACCACAATTGTCTGAAATTCAGAGATTTTTAATATGGCAAACAATATAATTAAATCATGTCAAAAACTATTTTTAAAGACATGGTCAATCAAGCCTCAGCTCTCTTTCTCTCTCTGTGATAAAGAAAACTACCAGCAACACACTAAAATCAGCTTCTGGTCGTAAATGGAAATACAGGAGCAGGATTTCTACCAGATTAAATTAGACGGATGTGAGTTACAGCTGCTTTGTGTAGCTACCTCAAAGCTAATAAGTCAAACAGTATAGGACAAGCAATACCATCCAGGCAACCCAGTACAGCAGCTCGGCTCTGCATCAAGCTGCTGCTGACATCCATTGGAAGTCATTTCCCAGGAGCTCTGATACAAGATTTCAAACCTTTCCCACCTCCTGTCAACCTCTCTCAGTCTCCGGCTCTTATTTAAGGTGTAGACAAATAGAAAGGGGGCAAAGCCTCTCGCCAGTAAATAAGAGCAGGAGTAAACTGCTCTGTGAATCATCGCTCAGCCACCGCTCTCAGTCCTGGAGAGAGCCATCCATCTATCGCTCTATTTTAGGTATAGGATGAAAAGATGGAAGGAGATGGTATTAGATGAGAGAGAGAAAGCAATACATAATTGATCAGTGTCGTACATTTTCATGGCAAGACAGGCGGGGAGTCATAAAGAGAAGGAGAGAGATTTAATATCCCATCACAGTACAAGAAACTTTATCCCTCCACCTCACAGTTACTGGATATTACTTCTTAACAGTACATGCAATAATGACAAATATTTCTATTTTAGCCAGTATGTTCTCAACTACGAGTGCTGTCATCATAACTGATGATTAGGACCATAGACAGTTTGTTTTTCCAGAGATTACAAACAGAGACCAGTAGAATATTGGAGAGAGCAAACTTGTTAACACATTGAAAGAAATTGAAACGAGGCTAAATAAAAATGTAACTGTTATAACACCAAATGACAAACGTTGGAGCCGACACAAATAACTGTCATAAAGCTAACAATATGGAGAGTTTTAAGCATTCAGAGAATCATTTTCACTCAAATACATGTCTGCTCCTCTTTTGAACAGGGTTCCTGTCTGTGCATGATGCCATTGAGTCCCTGAGACAGATCGGTGACATCAAATCCCGCCTCGACAAGAAGAAGCTTCAGAAGGATATCAGGCACATTGGCAGCAAAGTGGCAGAGCTCAGTGACTTGTGACATTATCAGCTGAAGCAACTGAGGCAATAGCTTGAATCAAACTCTTTTTAAAATCAAAAGGCATGCCAGGCGACGTTCCTCACTGGCTTTTTTTTCACATATTTTTCTATGATCTATTTAATTTCACCACTATTAGAGAAAGTATCTTGTAATTAATCTTGTAAAGTAGAATGCCTCTTGTGAAATGTTAGGCAATTAGATTACAGACCTGTGACAATATCAACACATTTTCTTATTTCTTTAATAAATGAAAATGTAGTAAAATGAAGATGTTTTTATTATTATTTGTCAAGTCATGTGATTAAAAAGTAGCTATTTTAAGATGTTGAAAGATGTTCAGACAGGACTAGTTTAAAAGTTGTAAGAGATGTTCATGTCATGACACATACAGTGAGAAACAAGTGTGGTCACGGAATCACCCTATTTCAAAACAGTTTATTACTATTACCCCAATATATATATATACATATATATATACATATATATATATATATATATATATATATATATATATATATATATATATATATATATATATGTATATATGTATCAGAGGCGGGTCTACAGGGGGGAAAGGGGGGGCAGCTGACCCCCCACTGTAGAGCCTTGCCCCCCCCCAGCTGCCCCCCTAACTTTGGTGTTCAAAAAAACTGTGCTTGTAAAAACAAACTATGTCCACAAGCTTCTTAAAACATTGAAACAATTCATTTATATTAATAAATAATAATTATAGATGTAATCTTAGCCCCCTGCCCCTCAAATACTTAGCTACGTCCCTGCATTAAATGTGCAGAGCGGCGTTCGCACAGTCTGGCTCGGGTCTGCTGTGGTGCGGTGGCCCTGCATCCCGGCAAAGACTGGAGCGACTGAGCTGGGACGACCTGAAGTCCTCTCAATTACAGAGCAAACCAAGGGCAAACCAGTCAGTCAGGATACCAACGGGGCTGCTGGACCTGTGGTGTTAACCAAAGATGGCCAGGTCAAGGGGATTACGGTGGACAAGGCCCATATATTATGAAGCTATCCCTATCCCTCGCTGCTGCAACAGGGAGAATTTCCCCATTGTGGGAATAAAGGGCTTTTCACACGGGGAGCGACACTTTGCCTGCGTAGTCGCGATTTTCTCATTTTCTCTGAGACTTCTATGCTAAGAGAGCTCTGCAGAAAACCGGGAGCAAATCAGAGACATTTAGATCTTTAATTAAAAGAGGATAAAATCGATACTGTAGAAATATTTGCTTTTTTTATCCCCCACATTCTTGTTCCTTGCCTAAACCTTTTTCTTATACTGGTTTATGATGAGGATTGAGGATGGTTAGCTAGTTTATATTTGAAAAGGAAATAACTTTCCGAGCAGTCCTGAAGGCATCATTCCTTAGCAACAGCGTTAGAGCCTTAGCTAACGTTAGCTGGATTATTCTGTTAACTTTCTTAAAAAAAATGCCCTGAAAGAAGGATTTAAAAAAGCGAAGATAACAAAAACAAAAAAAATATACAGGAAAAGGATAAATATATAACTATGGCGGATGTGATCGGTTCTGAGGACAAAGAGAAGTCCATATATTTGATACAAATTAAATATCTGGATGAGCAGTTGGAAAGGTAACGTTAGCTAGCGTTAAGTTAAAACTGAGTATGGAAAAATGACTGAAACAATCAATAGCTAGCTAGCTAGCTAGCTATCATAATAGTTGCAAATTAATTAATTAATCAGTATTTATTAATCGACTAATTGTTTCAGCTCTAACGTTACTACACGCTCTCAAACACTATTACAGTGTGCAGGTTGGTCTTTTAGCTAGCTACATGAGTCTAATATTTATCTAGCTAGCTAGCTATGTCTTTTAAAGCAACACTGTTACCACTCATGCTAATTTACCTTAGTTTGAGTTCCACTTCTGTTGCACATCATTGCACATAAACCTATCATCAACCAGTGTAACTAAGTACATGTATTCAAGTACTGTAACGTTACTTAAGTAGAGATTTGAGGTACAGATTTGATTTGAGGTCTTTTAATGCCACTTTCTAACTTCTACTCCACTAGCTAGCTAGCTAGCTATCTTTATATCTCAGAGGGAAATATTGTACTTTTTACTCCACTACATTAATCTGACAGCTTTAGTTACTAGTTACTTTACAAATTAAGATGTATGTACCTGAAACACATGTAGCTAGTTTACAAAATACGATGTTTTCATGTTTTAATAAATTAAACTATGCAACAAAATATAGCTAGCTAGCTAGGCCTACAAATACAGCTGAAATGATTTGTTTATGTTTCAAATGTGATGATTTTTCTGCATTGTACTGTACGTTTACTTGTAATACTTTAAGTTCAGTTTCCTGATGATACTTAGCTACATACCTTTACTTAAGTAACATTTTCAATGCATGACTTTTACTTGTAAATGAGTATTTTTTACAGTGTTGTATTAGTACTTTTACTTACTAAGTAAAGGATCTGAATACTCCACCACTGGTATCAACCATAGACTGTAAATATTAATGTAAACAGTCTATGGTATCAACTAATTGAATAAAATTTCAAAAAAAATTAAAAAAAAGTGTATGGTATGGGGATCAGCCTCAAAGCCTTTTACTGACCTACAAAATAAAACATTGCATGGACGTATTGTGGGCCTTCTCCAGCTGCTGGTTCCTAAGTATCACTATACTTCACTTTGCTGTTGACATGCTGCAACTGAGGACAAGCTTTAGTCACAATTTCAGCATGATACAACATTCTGATACAGGATGCAGTTATCGTATTTCTAAAAACAGTAATCTCAATAACTTCTCACATATAATAACGGCCTATATCTTTATCCGGCAGATTTCAGCTTCAGTGTGACGAGCTGGCGCAGCAGAACAAAGACCTGGCCTCTCAGTACAGCGCGCTGGAGAAGGACAAGCAAGACATCACTGAGTACCTAAAACACGCTGTGCTTGGCAAAGACAAGGAGGCGGAGGAGCTAGCTGCGCGGCTGGAGAGTCAGCAGCGGATTGGCCAGCAGGACAGAGAGGCCCGGAAGCTGCAGCAGAGCCAGGAAGTTCAGGAGCTGCAGGACCAGATCGATGAGCTGACCTCAGAGAGCAGGGTGCTGGGTGGGACAGTAAAAATGTTTCCTACACAGTATTTAGTTGTTTCGTCCTCTACCCTCCGTCCAAATGTATTGTGTTACTATATTTATATTAGTTCATCTCCTGATTGTTTAGCATTTTAGTTTGATAAACAGCTTTAATGATTAAGCAATTATAGATGTAGATCAGTAGATGGACAAATCAATTGGTGGTTGAATGGGTCGTCTCATTATCTATGATCACAGTTTTAAATCAGGACAAGCCTATGTTTTTTTTGTTGGAAAACATTTAATTGTTTTTGGTATTCAAATATTTTTCAAATGCATTTTTTAGACATTTGAGAATAGACAACCCTGGTAGACAAGATATCAGGATAGAAGAGGGATCATTCATCTAATAGGACCTATAAATCTATCTATCTATAAATGATCAATACATTGATTGGGAGAAACAGTGGGATTGGTAAAGCAGATTAACAGCTAAATCTCAGTGGGTGGGAGGAGTTTATGTACCCGGACCAGAAAGTAGACTATGTGTGATCAGATTGACTATGTTGCACAGATATACCGGACAGGGGTCATTTGTTTTTTTAATCTGTTCCTTTGCACTTTGTGTGAAGCATCCTCTCCTCTCCTCTCCTCTCCTCTCCTCTCCTTGTTTTATGTCCTCTCCTCCTCACAGTGGCAAAGTTTGAGGAGCAGCAGGAGCTGGAGGAGCAGCTGGAGCAGCTGTTGCAGCAGCAGTCCGACATGGAGTCTCTGAGGAAGCAACTGGTTAGTGAGAACGAGGAGCATGACGCTGCCATCGAGAACCTGAAGAATGACGCAGAGTCGGAGAGGAACAAGTAAACTGACAGCGGCGTTGCATCCTGCCGATCCCCTTCTTGAACGTTTAACATTTGCTGTAAATTGTGAGCAAAACCACACTAAACGTTTACTCTGAAACAATAGGATGTTCGAGGTCAGGTGGGGCACGTTGGAGGTTTGCGTTAGGAAGAAGGCCTCGCACATCATCCAGGAGGAGAGGGCTCAGCACAGAGAGCTCCAGGAGAAGGTCGAAGAACTTCTGGACAGGAACACGGAGCTGTGGAGTGAGAAGAACGAGCTGCGAGACCAAGAAGATTTTCTTCTCTTTCAGTTGGACAACATGAAGGAAGATATTGACAGGGTCAGCAAGAAGAGCTTCACCAGCAAGAAGGTAAGACGACAACTATTAACAGTGTCGGCAGTGGTGGAATGTAACAAAGTACAATTTCAAGGTACTTCCATTTCTATTTAATGCTACTCTATACTTGTACTCCACTACATATCAGAGGTATTACACTTTTTACTCCACTACATTAGATCACAGTTTTCATCCCCTGCATGTCCAGTGAAAACCAGATGTGTTGCTTTTGAATGTTTGTGATAAACTGAAGGATGACATGCTCCTTCATCGTGTTGAGAAAATGGTCCTACTTCTTAAGCTAAATAAAGTATTTAAAAAGCCTCTTGGATCAGCTGGAAAATGCATCGTCACAAAGCTGAAAACAGGGCTGGTTTTCTGTTGACATATATGGTTCGCACAGGACGGTGACAGGCTATAAACTTTGTATTTACTTGTAAACCATCTAGAAGACACAGACAACATCTGAATATGTCTAAAGCATAGAGACAGGGGGCATCCAGAGTTGAACTGGAGACCTCTTGATCTGCAGTCAAATGCTCTACCACTGAGCTATACCCCCACGTTCTGGTCACTTTGTGTTTGTTGTTCTATTTTAGCAATGCATATTGGGAAGTATAGCCCAGTTTCTAAATAACTTCATTTGATGATTAAATGACCTGTCACTATTAGTCAACTGAACTGAGTGGTACATAAACCATTTAAAGTTGATGTTGACAAATGTATTTAATTCAACTGAGTTCATAATAAAACAACATCCACTAGAGCAATACGTAACCATTTTGTTTTCACTTCTCATGTGTGTCTTGGAGAAGTAAGCTGTGTCAAACCACATGTTTGTAGTGTGTTAAACCTTGTGTTATTTGTTCCAAGACAACATTGGAACTTTGGAGTGACTCTAGTACAGGGGGCATCTGGAGTTGAACCAGCGACCTCTTGATCTGCAGTCAAATGCTCTACCACTGAGTTATACCCCCTGTTTCTAACCCTTCCGTCACTGTCTGTGTTGACGTGACCTGGCTCCAGTATCTGTGAGAGAATAGTATATGCAAAAGTTGGATTTGAGAGACATTGCAATACTCAGGAAGTTTTTAATTTACACTGTGCTACCGGAGCTTACATGTACAGCATTGGTGCCTTTTTACCAACTTTTCCTCGTTTGAAGAAACTACATTTCTATGCAGCTTCATAAACATATTTTTTTCTACAGCTTCATAAACATATTGTTTCTACATCTTGGTTCCTCTGTGATCTCAAGTTTCTCAGGTTGTGCTTAGGACTAAATGTGAAGTGCTTTCCATGCGTCTCCACCTGTGAGGAGGAGAGGTTTGCTACAGAACCTCTTTTTACCCTGTCCTCCTTTTTACGAGTTGGAAAAACAAATCATTCAACATGTTCCCTTCTTCAGGAGGTGGAGCAGCTGAAGAAGAACTGCCAGCAGCTGAGGGCGGAGCTAAAGAGCTGTAGCACCGCCTACGAGAGCACGCTGACCAAGAAAGAGGCTCTCAGGTGAAAGTTTACTCTCTTAACTGTACAAATCTAAGAATTCAAGAATGTTGTAATGCTGAAGATTCAAAGTCCCATTTTTGATACACAGAGTGCTTTTCGATATGCTAACGTGTTATTAATGTAATTTTACTTCTCGCCCAGTTCCACATTGGGGGGGGGGGGGCGACTTCAGGGTCATGGGAGCAGAGGATGCAAGGAAGCATTAGTTAGCTGCACAATGAAATGAAAAGCCCCCTTATTATAGCTGAATCCACTGCTTTCGTCCGTATAAGTAAACAGGTATTTCAAGCTAATGAAACATTAGTGATGCTGGCAGCGAAACAGCATAAATCTTACTGAGGGGGCATCCGGAATTGAACCAGAGACCTCTTGATCTGCAGTCAAATGCTCTACCACTGAGCTACACCCCCTCTGCTTGACTACGCGCTGAGTCATTGTTTTTTTCAGACAGCGCCTGGCTTCCGTGTCAGAGAAGTGCCATCAGGAAACGGCCCAGGCAGGTCAGCTGAGAGCCGAGCTGCAGAGGGAGAGCAGCACGAGGAGGCAGCTGGAGGCCATCGTGCAGGAAGCAGTCCTGATCCTCCGCCACATCTTGATGGTAAAAACACGGGACGGCTGCAAACATCAGCAACGATCTTTATGTCAAATACTTCATTACAAGTAAAAGACATGGAATCAAAAATGTACTTCTAGACGAACTAAATGTTCTTAGGTATCAGAAGTTAATTGTCTCTTTCTTAGTGATATAGCTCTGTTATCTATAGTTATATCACTGTAGGACCGGGGGATATGACAACATATATATATATTGATATTTCCTATATAGGTTGAACTAGAATATGACTTTATTGTCTTCCCAAAAATAGAAAATTGTCTTAAGCTCAAAAATATAAAGGCAGCACCAGGATGTGTAACATGTAAAACAAAATATAACACTTAGCACAAACCTAAATAACGGTATTTTTGCAAGCATGCCTTCACCTGTGCAGTTTTATATCTACATCTTGATTAAATTGTATGTGAATTGATGATCATGTTAAGTAATTGACCTTATTCACTAAATACAGAATAATAAGGTTTACACATTAATTGTGTGAGCAAATAATGCATTGAAATAAATATGATTAGATTGTTGCTTCTTACATCATCCTAACAAGTATCTCACCCAATGAGATGATTTCTGATTATTGAAGCTCTGGTGTTTTCGGTCCTCTGCAGGACTCAGAGAAGGCGTCCGAGACTCAGTGGAAGAGGCTGCAGGAGATCCTGCAGAGCCCCCCCACCCAAGGACCCGGCTCCACTCCTGAGGAGGAACCACAGACCTGTGACCCCGAAGCAGCCAGGTACTGGGATCACTCGGTCAACCCGGGTTGCGTCTCTTAGTTTTATAACTGATGTGGCCACTGCTTCTGCTTCCTCACAGCAGCACAGGGAGCTGGACCTGCTGGGACTCGAGTCCAACTAGAACCAGATCAGCCGTAAACAGGTCACATCGATATACTTAAACAATGCAGCCTCTGTAAATGAGGCTGTAATGTTAAAGTTTTAAATACACAGATGGAAATAAGTTGTTCTCTATCTCTTTAGATATGTCAAAAAAAGCTGTTTTATTAGTAAATATACAGTATATCGACATATTTTATCTTTTCTTGAAAATAAAGAGAATAAAGAAGGGGGATTCAAAAGGATAAAAGTAAATCGAAGTGATATCAGTGATATTTGATGAGCTTATTTCAAATGAAATCAGTTTGTTTTAACTGCAGCCTTCAGATATATGTAGTTAGTTTGTTGTTTGTTTAAGAATAGAGCTGGATGTAATGGACTTCATCCTGCGTCTCCTCCACAGAGCTCAGGCCCCGAACATCGCCACAGATCCGTTCTTCCTGTTGGCCCGCTACAGACCAGGCGACCTGGGCCTCGTACCTCGGCTCACGTGGAAACAGAAAGCAGCCATCTCCAGGCCACCCCATCCCGATGCCTCTAAACGGGTCTGTTATGAAGTAGTTTGTCTGCAGGGGGCAGTGTTGTGTCAAATCACTTTCTCCAGGGCTAAAATGTGTTCTCACTCTGCATCTGAATCATGTAAAACTACATTCCTCCTCTACGTTCCTGATCTGCTCTCATTTCATTGTTGTCCTTATACACAAAGCACGCTTACAGTGGACCATTGTTTAG
This sequence comes from Gymnocephalus cernua, assembly GCA_023631565.1. Taxonomy (NCBI): domain Eukaryota; kingdom Metazoa; phylum Chordata; class Actinopteri; order Perciformes; family Percidae; genus Gymnocephalus; species Gymnocephalus cernua. Next base: position 22,564,046 of record CM042425.1, read on the forward strand.
ACTTTACACAGGAATCCGTTCTTTGTATAGATGCTGTTGCTCTGTGTGTCCCTCAGGACACTGTGCAGTCGGAAGACATCCAGCTGTGATCCAGAGGCCGAAGCCTCCACCTCTGCAGACCGAAACGTATTAAAAAGTGCTATCAAAGTCACATCACCGACTTCAGGACAGCCGTGTGAAGGATGTGATTCAATCACATGGCTGGTCTTCATGGACACATTTGTTTAAATCGCTCAATGTGTTGTTAAGGTGTATCCACTGACATCATACACACAAAGCCACACTGTCATAAAGGGTGCGTGGGTGGCAGATAACACAACAGGCTCAGTGTGTGTGCGTTTGTCTGTGGAAACCGTTACGACGGCTTTAATAAAATGGCTTTAATAAAAGTTGGCTTTTAATAAAATGATTGTTGCAACTTTCCAAGCTCAAAAAAGTTTTTTTTGGAACTACTTTTTAACCAAAAGAAACCAGGATGTTGTTTCTGGAAAATCAAGTTTTATAGGAAAAGCACTTTAACTAGTAAAACTAAAGAGGCCTCTGTTCCAGGGGCGATTCTAGGATCAGACCTTTAGAGGGGCTCAGCCCCTAATTTTAATGTGACACAGATACAGAGCTTTGCAAAAGTGTTAAACCCCCCCACCCCCGCTAAATCAGTAATTTCATTAGCCAATAATCTCTGAGTTAGCTACTGAACGTTTTTTTGACACCATTAACACTATGATGGAACTAAACCTGACACTTTATGAGTCACAGTAATAACGATCAATTTGGGACAATGTTCTCACATTCAGCAATTTTAGTTGCTTGCGTTTCAATTTGAGTTCTAATCTGTGCCGTGGAATAACCAACTTCTCCGGGGACTACCAACGTTAAACTTCACAACCGCACTGCTCTCCCTCCGACAGATCATTAGATAGAGACTCAGCCAAAAGGCGGGAGTCTGGCACAGCCACCTCGAATTGGCCAAAACTAAGTTTCTGTTGACCCTTTCCTTGACTGGGTTACAGGTGCATATATCATTGGCGACACAGGATATTAAACCCGTTTCAAGCCATTTGAACCTGTAATTGTTTGTCCTCTGTCACTAACGGACAAGTTCGCAAACTGTAACTTGAAGCCCCCCTAAAAAGGGTCTAAAATCATCCATGCTCCGTTCTATTCAAGTGTTCTTAGTATACTGAACACTTTGTCCCACATACATCAGTAATAGTTTCACCAACATTGAGTCATTATAGTTTAAAAATCCTAAAAAAAAGGTTTTCTTTAATTTGTCTATCCTGACTACATTTGAACTCTGCTGGACCCAGCATTAGCTCCCAAGTTTACAAACTACACACCTTTATTTTAAATTCTGCATACAGAGTATATACAGTACATACATAATATGTATACTATACGTAACATTTCTGCATTAAAATGACAACTTGACCTATGGTATATATTTTATTGAGTTGTGTACGTACATTATCTCAAATGTTTTCCAACATGTTCAAACCCAGAAAAATCTTTCATTATATTCAAAGGAATTTGGTCGCCTGTCGATGACATCATATCCCTTTTGTGCATGCTACAGCGTTTGTGGTCGTCAGCTAGAATCGGTCATAAATTGACTTTGTATTCCAGTTTCAAGACACATTTTTACTATACACTTTAGATCTTGGTGGTTTTTAACTAGATATATATTTTAAAAGGATAAAGGATGTAAGTCATCGGAAGTCTGGATCATAAGTTATCAGAGAAACAAGCCGAATAAACGGAAGCAGGCAGCCCCCCCCCCCCCCCCAGCCATCAAGCTGACGGAAAAACATTTTAACGCAAAACTGCTTTATTCAGTGTTTTTGACTGTTTTAAACAGCATTTTGGAGTGGAGGACACCTCTGCGGATAATTCAGCTCCCGTTAAAAACCTCCCAAATGATGAACGCTGAAGGAATCCTAACCGGGAGATGCTGACTGCAATAACCGCAATGGTGGTGAAGACAACAACTCCCATGATCCCATGTTACTTCACAACGTCGCCAAAACTGCAGCTTTTGTTACTGTTTTGATTGAGAGTCCCTTAGAAAATTACATATAAACTCTTAAACTTTCTCCTGCTTCATAAAAAAAAATAAACTATGCATCATTTAAAAAGCAATTTATTTAAGTTCAACACGAGGCAAACATGGTGATAGAGCAAGCTTTGCTAAAACCATTATATAAATATATAAAATAATTTATTTTACATTGCACAGTAAAACAGGTCAGAGCCTAAAAACACAAAAACAGGAGAAACGGATCAAAAACAGGAGAAACAGATCAAAAACAGGAGAAACAGATCAAAAACAGGAGAAACAGATCAAAAACAGGAAGATAAACATTGGATTAAAACCTATTTTTCCCCTCTCGGATGCAGGCTGAAAAATATTAACATTAAATGTAAATGTGCTTTTGTAAATGGACGAGTTCTTTTGGGACAGTACATTTGATTTACAAGTCAAAGAATTAGTGGAGGTTTTCCTTGTGGGCTGTTCTTTCATTTTCAGCTGATCTGCTGATTGGTCAGTTAAAACACGACCAAGGTTCTTATTGAACAGTTGGATTAAACAGATTCTGGGCTTGATACCAGTGCAGCACAGGGACTGTCCCACATCTCACAGCCTCCTGCGGGGTGTAACACGGGCATGCTGACACAATATTTAAAACTTCTCGTACATGCCTCATGATTTCAACCACAGACACATTTTTTTGCTCCTGCTTAACGTCACCACTACAAAATACAAATTGTAGACAGTTTTGGTTTTATTGGTCCAGGTTTTCAGATTTCTGCCTCCACATCAATGACATTGAGGATGATGGGATTTATTTTGTGGTGCTTGCAGTCTTGAGAAAGTACATTTGAAAAAGAATGAATCAAACTGCAACAGAAGGTTCCTGTTACTGTGGATAATCAACAGGAACAAGAGCAGGGAACTACTTTTTAAACTGTGAAAACTAAATTATGGGAAGGCATTCTGATGCTTTAAGCGCCTCAGATGGAATCCCATCATCCTCCATTGTGTCAATGTGGAGGCAGAAGTCATCTGAAAACCTGGATGAATGAAAACAAACACTATCTGCATGGAGATACAGCTCCAGGAAAAATATTTCTGTAATTTACGTCAACTAGGCCTATTCTGTTACACTATCCAGCTATAATCAGTTCCATCATGTATAATGTTTCAGCATCTATGGAAATCCTGTGCTCTCTTTGTCAGACTGTAACTGTGACTTCGGTTTATTTGCAAGGCTCCGGATTACAGTATTTGGTTACGAGGGGCAGAGGCACGACAGGAGGAAATGGATCCATGTAAATAACAGCCACTTTGAAAGATGGAACAACACAAACAAGCAGGTAACAATTCAGTCGCTAGGCTCTCTTTAAAAAAAGTGCTGAAAGCTGCCAGAAGGAGTTTAAATATGAAGAAGGTGGCTCCGCCTGGAGACAGCTTTATGTAGTATTGTTTTTTTTCTTATGTATTATATTTTAATAGAGTTTAATGTCCCAAAGTGACAGTGAAATTAGATTCAGTCCCTGGAGTCACAAGTTTATTTTAGCCGTACCTGCAGCTGGATGGGAGCCACCAGAGACCTTGTAATATAATAAACCTGCGTATCAATCCGTATAATACAGCACGTCTACATTTCTCATCTTCTCTGCCATCACTTGACCATCAAAAGCAGCCATTTTGTAAAATGAAATTCAAGCCATTAAAAAAAAGTGGTGATTGTGCACGTTTTTTCCCCAAAAACCTAAGTAATTGAAGGTGGAAGTCTTAAGGGCTGCGAGTAAGATTAAAGTCCACTGCTTCTCACTTTCCAGTGCTTTTCCAACTCAGCTGTTACATGACTGCCATTTTGTTGCTTTAGGCAGAAGGTTCTCATGTCCAGCTACATTTAGCAAATCATTTTAAGCTTTTGGCACAAGTTAAGTACTGTAAAACAGATTAAAGTCCACTGCTTCTCGGTCTCACAGACTTCAGCTGCATTTTGGGAGTAAATTTTAAGGATTGAACAATAAAATCTACGAGTGGAAAGTCTTTATGCTTCTCACTTTCTCAGCTCACGAGTGTTGATGTTCGTGTCCTTTTGGCTCCGGAGCGTTAAAAGCCAGAAACGATGGCTTTTTATTTCACATCTGAAACAGTTTTGAAACAGATGTTGCTCATTAAATCAGATTCAAATGGTGGAACTCGACTGTTCGGTGACCTTCTCCACCACTGAAAAATAAAAAAGAGGGAGGAAGAATGTGATGTCACCCAGTTTTGTTACCTTTGTATGTGAGGAGGAAGATGATGATGCCCGTCAGCAGCACCATCATCATCACCACGGACGTCAGGAGGAAGGCCCGGCACGCCGGCCGGCCCGTCAGGCGGAACAGAGCTCCGCCCACGCCGCCCGCTTCGGCGCCGCGGCTCCCGGCAGGCGGGCTGGGAAGCCCCACGTCCAGAGTGCGGTTCATCGACCTCAGAGATGTCAGCGACCTCTGACCCCACTGCCGCTGACCTTCAGAAGACCTTAACCAGAAACACAGAACTATTATTATAACTGGTGACGATAACTATTACAGAGCAAATGAAGCTGCGAATTTTAGGCTCAATCATTTAGTTTCAAAAGAAAAAAAAAAAAATATGAGAAATATTCTGCAAGTAGAAATTTAATACTCAGCCTGTTTTAACCTCAAAAAACAAATCTGTCAAGCGACTGGGTTAATCGGAGTTATTGACTGAATTACTGCATTTTTGTTTTAAATCAATGCTTTACCTAAAAGGCTAGATTCTGTAACAGCATATCCAGAGGCTGTTCACCTCCTAAACATCAAGCGTTTTTATTTTTGTCCACAGACACAGTAAAGGTACACGTCACGACAGTTTTATTCCCTTCCTTCACTGTGGTAAATCTTGAACAGGAAAGGCCTGACTAAGGGGGAAATTAAGCAGCAGAACAGAAGGATTTGGACTCATGTGGCGCAAACATGAGTTATCTGAAGCTGGCCAGGCTGTTCATATTTAGGTTAGGAAATTTTATTTAGACAGTCAAATATAAGATGATGTTTTGACAGGTAATTATTATCAAGCAAACACGTCTATTAAAGATTAAACATTTACCTATATGCCTCTGGTTCACTCCGTATGGCTGTTGAGCTTTAAATGTATTTGTGTGTTTCAAAACTGGCAGTTTGAGTTTTAATTTGGCTTTTTATCTGCAGCTGAATGGCAACACTGTTAAAAAAACAACTAATAAATAATAATAATAATAATAATAATAATAATAATAATAATAATTATGGACAGAGATAGGGACATTGTATAACCACTGAGGGGTAAAAAAAAAAAAAAAGATATAGTTGTTTTAGTGGGAAAGGTATATTGCTCCAAGTGTGTAAGGGTAAAGTGGAAGCAAATTAATCACAAGCACTCTTGGGTGGATTTTATGTTCTTAAAGCTTAATCTGTTCTCAGGATTAATGTATTCATTTATTTTATCTCTATGAAGCCACATTAATGATCAATTGAAACGTTATTTTTCCTTGTTTTGGGGCTGGAAAAAAGGTGGGGAGGGAGCAATAGGAAAAGACAAAAGATGCATTTGTACATATTTATATTGAAAAATAAAACTGCCATAAAAAAGGAAAACATTTGTTTAATTCAAGATATCTTCAGATTAGCTTTCCACATACAATAGTCTTACATTTATCACCTGATAGTTACTGGTTGTATTGTTTTTAATTGCTTTTAATATGCTTGTTTTATGTGTTGCTTTTATTGCTCATTTGTTTTTAATGTGATGTATGTTGAGTACCATGTAATGTTGAGTACCATGAAGCGCTATATAAATAATGTAAAATGTATTATTATTATATAAGTTTTAAAGTTATGTCCAACAACCCTGAGCCTTAGAAGAGTTAAACTTATTAATATGAAGCTTTTGGAAAGCATACATGCTGAGAACTGAGAAAAATATGAAGCATGTTTTGAAATTGTTAAAATCATATTTCTTTTAAAAGCTAAGAATTTCAGATTCTTGATACCTTTTGACCTGCAGCTTCCCTTTGTTGCGCAGGAAGCGGATGCTGTAGACTCTCTGCATGGCGGCCGGCAGGTAGGACAGCATGTCTGAGTTTGTGGCCAGTCTGGGCAGGCCGAGGGTGGGCAGGGGCGTGAGGCCGCGGCACAGCGGGCACTGGATAGAGCTGGGCTCGGCCGACTTAACGTTGATACGTGCCAGGCACTCCAGGCAGAAGGTGTGCTTGCACTGAAGCATCTTGGGACAGCGGAAGACGTTGTTGAACTGGCTGAAGCAGATGGAGCACTCCAGGTCCGGGCAGGTGTCCTCGGAGCACTGAGCCGGCAGGGGAGACGGGCGCAGGTCTGGGGACGAGACGATGGAGACCTGGCAGGAGGGGGGGGTGCCGGGGGCAGGGTAAGGGTTCAGTGTGGGAGCTGGAGATGGACTTCGAGCCAAAGACGAGACTGAAGCTAGGTTGGACCCTGGAAGCAATGAGACGGAGTGGTCCGAGTTTGGTGATGGGACCAGGTTTCCTCCATCGTGGTCTGATGAGGCCTGATAGTGAGGGGCGTTGTGGCTCAAAACTGTCACAGAGCTGTGACCTGTCTGGATGAGCGGAGGAGACGGTACGGTGGCTGACACAGATCGATTTGGGGAATTATAAGGGTCAGGAGGTGGACTTGTGCGTCTGTAGGGATTCATGACCGGTGGACAGACTGACGGATGGATGGAGGAAGGATTGAGTGAAAGAAGAAGAGAGTGAAGCTCCAAGCAGAAGAACAGATGGAGGATGTTGAGCCGTCAGCGGTCAGCAGGGACAGGAGCCATCAGACATGGAGGATGATGAAGATGCTCCTGGCACAGCCTCAGTCTTCAGACAAACTCAATCTACAGATGAAAAGACAATATTAAAACAAACAGTATTAAATCTACTTAATAGTGTATTAGTATTATAATATATGGCCAAAAGTATGTGGACAAAACTGCCCGTTTTCCCTGATTTGTTTTGGAAATTAAATCTTAATACTGTAGCATACACTGATATTTTAGGCACATTTCAGTCTGTCAGTTTGTTTTTTGTCTCTTGACATAATGCACAAAAGCCAGTTCTATAAAGAAATGCTTTTCTGCGTTTGGTGTGGAAGAACTTTAGGAAAAAGCTCTCCAAAAAGTTCCACTTCTTGCACTTATCTGACATGTCAGATAAGTAATAAAAACATTTTATTTCAGAAGAATTTTGACACACAAAGAACCCAAAGACACAAAATGTATCAGCCTGAAATGTATAAAGCTTAAAAGAAATCCAACTGCTAATTTATTAAAAAGACACAAAGTACTTACCTCCATATAGAGACCTGCAGTTGTTTCCAACATATTATCTCTCTGTACTAAACTGCCGTTTCTGTAGGTTTAAGTCAAATTGGATGTCTGTGGTCTGTGTCTGAATGAGTAACACTGTACTCAACACACACAACTGCAGTCATGTTTCATTCTAACTGGCGTCACCGGGACAGACATTTGCATTGTCCATTTTATTTCAAAAGGGAAATAACATGCAAAACGAGCTGGCCTTCTGCAGAGATCACCCAAAGCTCTGAACACAACCAGAGATGTACAAAGATCATCTATACTCTCTAATCTTTACCATTCTGTTACACTGTGTCGGCCCCATCTGTCCTCTAAACAGACTGACTGTCTTCAGGAATGTCCACATAAGTTTTTCTGGTGCTAATTTAACAGCTACACTAGGACACTCACACAGAGCATGCCCTGTATACGTCTGGAAATGGTTGTTAGAGACTCTTGTTAGAGATCTACACTGGCCCTAGAAATAGAATTAGATCCATGCTCCAGACTGTTAACCCAGCACAATACCATTGTTTTCGCTCAAATACAAATTCTAAATCAACCAGAACTGAAATCTTAAGGATTTCAGAACAAGCAAACCAGATATAGTGACAACTTCAAATCATAAAAAAGTTACTGAAGATCTCACGGGGGACACCAAACTCCATAAGGAAACCTAGCAAATTACAATTTATGTAGTACCTTATAGAGAAAACACCTTATAGAAATTGATTTCTAAAACAGGGGGGGAAACAGTAAGAACGGCCTCTAAATTCGGCACACCACACTTAGGCCTACGTTAGTTAAAAAAAAAAAAAAAACTGCCTCTTTTTCTTGCAGGATAGCATAGGCTACACCATGCTGGGCAGAGGCCTGGAAGGTACCAGGTGTAGAGTGTACATTTACAACTGATTGTTTTTGTCGATTTAAAGCGTTGCTTTGTTGGCAATCGTCCCCGCCGAATTTACTTCAGGATCCTCTTGATTTGTAAAACATATAAAATAAGCATTTTTACTATCTGTGTGCCTTTATACACAAACAGAAAACTAAACATTAAAAACGATGAACGAAGTTTGGTGCGCAAGCAGAAAACGCTCTCACCGTCTAAAATCAGCGGTGATTGATGTCCCCTCTCTTCCCGCACCGCATCATCATTAGGCCAGTTTCTCACACAGAGAGGCCCCCCCAGAGTCCAGGTATAACTGCCCGAGTTTTGTGGTCGTCTATTGGCCTCTGATTCTCTCTTTGTGTCCGCCGTGTGAAAGTTTGACACTGCATTTGAATAGCTGAAAAAAACGAGGAAACTGAGCAGGCTAGTAGTAGGCGCGCAAGTTCCTGGCTGTATTTGAAGATTAACACACGTGTAGAAAGTGATGCTGATTAACGCTGATTATGATGATATAGCCTACGCTATGGTAGACTACAACTAACATAGGCCTATCAGTTCAAACAAACAAACAAACAAACAAACAAATGTATCTGGCTAAGTGTAAGAAAGAGTCCGAGTGACGATCTTAGCCTAAAGAAATCAGTGTATGCTGATTATTCAGTTTAGTTATTGAAGTAACCACATTAATATTTACTTTCAAAACTCTCATAATTGGTGACTATTGTACAAACAAAGATAACAGCTACAGCCACCTCAGGTAGGCCTAACTAATGACATGGAAAGGAATTGCTTGAGTAAATTGTTTCGGTGAATACCAAAAATAAAAAAAGAGTAAAGTTTGCTACAGTGTCTAATGTGTTATTGATGTATTTATTAGTCTATAAATGTACAGATAAGACTGACGAGTCTGAAGTTTAAACTAAAGGTGAACAAGGTAATACAATTATATTTGATAAATATTACATTAGCTTTGTATATTAAATGTATAAAAACAAGATTATTTGCAAGATTTAACATCATTGATATATAACATATAACATATGACCTTTTTTTTTTTTTTTACCAGCACAAATATGAGGTGATTTTTGAAGAGGCTTTTTTTTGTAATTATGTAAACAATATATTTGGGACATTTACAATTTAAAAAAAACAACAACAACAGCAACAACAAACCGGAGTCAAATTCCTTGTAGTGTTCACATACTGAGCCAATAAACCTGATTCTGGTAATGGTGGCACTGTTCCTAAATTACCTCAAACATATCTTTGGCATTTCTGTTTAGAATTTTCTTGTACTTGCTGGCATACATATACACAACGATAATATTTGGAGTATTTCTCCTGGCAGATCTTGTGTATGTTTACTACATGGCCAGAGTTTTTTTTTTTTCTCCAATATATAGCATATGAAAACCAGACATAACATTCTGCCAGCATGGAAACACTGTCTTATAGAAACAAAAAGATGCAAGAAGATGCCCGACTTGATTTTGCCTCATTCAGGATTTCGGAGTGTAGATTTCGGACCCTATTTTATACAGCATACTTGCGGTAAGAAGACATTAACTGAGGAGAGATCCACTAGGAGCCCCTTCACCTCTTGTGTGTTGACATTGTTTTGTCCAGCAGGTGGAGCTCTGATGGAACTGAAGCTTCTTCTGCCTCACTTTGTATTGGACTCTCTTAACCATTTACCGGCTTTACACTCATTTATTACATTTTTTTCTGGTAATCATTTTGAAATGTGAAAACCGAAAGGCCTGAAGGTGTTTCATGTTTCATGTAATATTCGTAATGATGACGTGTATACCAGCCACTCTGTAGCCAACATTTCACTACAGTAAAGTTTAGGAATGTGCTATTATTATAATTATGATTTAAGTTTGAAGTTTGAAACATTTTAACTGATGTCGAGCATTTTGTTGTAGCATACAATTTATAAATATCACCGTAGCCTATATATTTTAAGTGATTGGTGGGGGACATTACATAGCAAATCCCCACCAATCACTCTCAAAACGTCCCAGTTAGATAGTAAATGCCGTAAACATGTTATTTGTAAATGTTTACAATCATTTATCGAAATATGCAATTGCACGATCCAACAATACAACCATACAGTAGGCTACATATTGAATATATAAAAAAATGTTTGCGCATAGAATTGTCAATAAATAAATACACATATAAATGCATATGATTGTACTATTATGCAACATTTACAGCTTTTTTAAAACGTCAACTGATGACGCAGCACAAAATTCAGCAGGTGAGTAAACTCTTAATTGGCATTAACTAATAAATACCAAAATTATCATTCACCATTGATGTCAAGTGTCGGGTCCATTCCGGTGGAGTCGGGGTAATAACTGATTCATTGACTGATTGATTGTCCGCTCTCGCGGTTTTACCTTGAAGGATTCTATGAGGAACTTTCAGGGAAATTAAATTATTGTCCGAAAGCCAAAGCGACACAAGGGGGGAGGATTAGTCATAGACGTTTGTCCAATGCTGATGAGGAGGCTGATATGTTATTAGACAAATCATGACTAGGCTATTGTAGATGAGAGGACAGAGGAGACATGGAGGGAACTGCACCAGGTAAGAGAGAGAGAGAGAGAGAGAGAGAGAGAGAGAGAGAGAGAGAGAGATCACACGTGTGTGTTTTAGAGAGAGAGAGAGAGAGAGAGAGGGGGGGGGGGGGGGCAAAGTCAAGTCTATCTGTTTCAAATGAAATTCAAAGTTCTTTATGTGTTTGCATTATATGAGAGAGAATAGAACCCAAGAGCCAAGACATAAATATAGGAGGGCCAGGTGGTTTATGATGGAGGTCACAGGCCACCAGATTTAAAGGTGGTGTAACATCCTCTCTGTGTTGCTCTCCATGTTTAGTTTACACTCTGGGGACAGTTAGCAGCCTGATGATCTCAGAGGGTTCACGTGCTAAACTGAAAATACTATCAAAGATGTATTTGATACATTTATAGACATGCAGCAGTACAGAGAGTGTGTGTGTGTGTGTGTGTGTGTGTGTGTGTGTGTGTGTGTGTGTGTGTGTGTGTGTGTGTGTGTGTGTGTGTGTGTGTGTGTGTGTGTGTGTGTGTGTTTGTAGTCGCTTCTGTGATTGTAATTTCAATTTGGTGTGCAATGTGACACACCATTATTTTCTGTTTATTTCATCTGGACTCTGATGGAGTTGGACTTAGTCTTGACTTTGCTGAGTCTTGGATTAGATGGTCATGATCACAGATGTCTGTATTCATGAAATGTTTGTTCTACAACGTTGTTTTATTTTTTTTATCTTTGTTCATAAAGCATTACAAAGTACTGCATTTAATGTAAAGGAAGTGTGCAGCAATATGAACTAAGTGCAAGGGAATTATTGATGTAAATTCACTGAGAACATCAGCAGATAAAGATAATTAACAAACAAAACGCTGTGTGTTAAGTGCCGCTGTTTGAAGTGGAGAAATGCTGCTATCATACCGTTTTGATTGATGATTTTCTTTTCTTTTGGAAGATTCTTTTTTAGTCTGACTAACTTTTCATATCTGTGCAACACTGGGTCTTATCTGTTCTATCTGTGATCATCAACATTTGGATCAAAGCCAGTAATTCAGATTTAAGTAAACAGAATATGGAATTAGCTCTGCTGATTTGAGTTGCATTATATTACCTTGAATTAGTGTTTATGCATTAGTTTAGCATATACGTGTGGTTCTTCAAAGCTTCGACCCATTTTCAGATGTGTGAACTGAATGTACTAGGTGGGAATGTTATGTTGGTCTGACAGAACAGAAACTGGGTGAAACCTGTTTAACTGGCTGTGCCGCTACGCTCATGTTATTTTTTAGTTGCTTCCTTGTCCTGAACTAATTTTATATACCTAGGTCCACCTTTTCCCTGAAATGATTATATCTTACCCAACCAAACTGTAATCTAAGGTTGAAAAAAAGGTCATCTGTATTCTTAAATGAGCATCTACTATCACTTTGAAGAAAAACAACCCAGAGTTGAAGTCAAACTGCCAAACATGAATACTAGAATGTTACTTGACCAACACCTTAGGTACCAGTGGGAAAAACAACTGTACAAAATAACATCCTTCTTTCTCTTCTTTTTTTCAGAAAAGGGCAACAGCACACTCAGCTGAAATAGTCAGTCATATACAGTATGTGCATATGCATGTTTTTTGAGGAAATTAGTTAGCTATTTATTCTTTTTTAAGTTCTTAGGTTAAAGTTAGTTTCCAGTTGAATTGGTCTCTAATGTTTCCAGTGAAGTGACATCATGGCGATTGCACCACCAGGTGAGTTTAGTCAGACTTTGTTAGTCTGGATAACACACTGTATTTGGTCTTTGTCCACATATTACACACTTAAAAAAAAAAACTGAACTATATGTTTTATCAATGTTTGCCAATACCCCTGTATATGTTCACAGTTAGTCTCTGGATCTCCGATGTGAGTCCTCCCTGATCTTTCTATCTATTCTATCATTTACTGACGCCTGGTCCACTTATCAATGCTGTGACCTGTTTTGGTTTGTTTTCTGGTGTGCATTCAGGCTCTAAAAGCTTGCTCGTTTTCTCCATTATTTTGACTCATTAACTGACCGATGTCAGATTGGATTCAACAGTTAGACAGGTCACAATAGTACAAAGGCAAAAATATCAATGTAGAAATCCAAGAACACAAATTCAGAAAATTGTGTGCACAAGTTTGAAATCAATGTGTACAAATTAATAAACTGTAAAGAAATATATATATATATTTTGTCGTCTGCCACTGTCTGTTCCCAGTGTTATGGGCTTTTATGCCTGATGTTTTTTTTTATATATCTGGAACATTCAGTCAAGAAAAGTGCTTTCCAAATAAAATGTATTATTATTTGTTATTTTCTTCGGTCAAAAGAGGCACCGTGCTCATTTCAGTGAAGTTTGTAGTTCATCGCTTTTGTATAAAGGAATCAATGATTTTAAACAGGCATTAGCATACATTACATTACGCTACATTTATTTACAGTAGCTGACGCTTTTATCCAAAGCAACTTACAACAAATGCATTCAACCGTGTGGGTGCAACCCTAAAAAGTGCAAGAATCATGCAAGTATCATCTTCATTAAATATGCGGATCTACCTCAAGTGCTACATTTTGAAACAACAGATAGAGTGAGGGTGTTTTTTATGGGCCGATGAACAGATGAGTTTTTTTAGACTGCAGTGAAAGATGGGTAGTGTTTCTGCTGTAATTATGTCAATAGTGAGCTCATTCCACCCTTAAGGAGCAAGAACTGTAAAGAGTCACCTTGACTATGTTAAGCTAGGCCCCTTTATAGTGAGATTGGCAGTAGCAGAGCATAGTATAGATTTTTTTGTTATACTACCTATGCTTTTGAAACCAAACCTACACCCTTAGTTGACATAGTTATTGGCAGTGTGATTATTTCTCCCGTCCATCCTGGCTGTAAAGTGACCCCCTTCCTAACATGACTACACTGTAAGAAATAATGGGACAAATCCACAATCCTCGTTCTATATATTAAATGCAAGTTATCCCACGCAAGTCAAGTGGGTATCTTACAAAATGAAAGTCTTATTAGCACTAAATTCCATCTTTATGTTTGCAGCAGGCTGTTCTCTTGTTGAGCTGTACATCCTGGTAATTGCATGTAGGTTTGTTGCTGGGACAAAACCACCAGTGATAAATCTAAATGTGACTGCCAGGACAAAGATAGACACTCTTAAGTCTAACTAGTCGAATAATTACACACACCAACAACTCTTTCAATGTACACATGTGGGTATTGTGGGTATTGAAATAGACTTTAAACAACTTTATGCTATCCTTTAAGATTAGACTAAATCAAGGACCCTAAACCACATCTAAAAATGATCATAGAAATAGGATTCCTTCCTATCTGAGACTAAATTATTTGATGATTTACAACATCAGTGGTGAATTTTGAAGTTCTTGATGGCAGACAGCAGTGTTGTGCGTGAACGAGTTCAAAAGAACGCGTTCATTGAACACGCTCATTTTTTCGTGAACGTTGAACTGAACGCAACACATTTTTTAATAAAGAACTTGAACGTGAATTAGTTCACATTATGTGTCATGAACGGCAGACATCACTGTAAATGAACGTTGGAATTTGTTTTCCATTGAAAACTGAGTGACATCTGTTTTCTCTTTTGAAACGCAACGAGAGAAAGTTCCTCCCTCCTGTATTCTCGCTGGTGCCGCTTAAATCATGTATCACCAGACAGAAATGGTTTTGACATTGTGTGCGCAATGCATTGCGGGCAACGTAGTGTCCGGCTGAGAATAGTTGAATAGCATACTGGCTTCCGCACAACGTTACCCGTGATGAATTGCAGCAGAGCGGGGTAGGCATAGCAACGCCGCGTAGCAGGCAACGACGAGAGCGCGGAGGGCTAGAGGAGCGAGAGAGAGATTAAATGCTGGTAGATTTCATTGCACTAAGTATAGAACTGGTCTACCTTGTCTGTACTGCTGCAAGTTTCATCACCTGGTAAGAAACCCACAATTGCAGTGTCATGAGCAAATGTCTACAATGAGCAGCTTCAAAGAACGTATAGTGATTTCTAGCTCGTAGTGTGAAAAAAAGTATTTATTTGAATATCTCACGAAAAAAGTAAAATGAACTGAACTTTGAACTAGTTCAGAATTAAAATTGTGAACTTTGAACGTGAACTGTTCACTTTGAGCATGTATGAACTGAACTTGAACTAGTTCAGAAAAGCTGTGAACTGGCACAACACTGGCAGACAGATACTCTTCGAGTCTAACTTGGGAAACGCTGAATTTCTTCATAGTTGTAAATCCATTGGATCATATTCTACTGGATTATTAAATATGTTAGTTATGCTTCCTGATTTCCTGTTTTCTTTTGCAGTGTCAGAGCTGAGGGTTATTCTGCTGGGGAACAGCTGGTCTGAGAGGAGTTCAGTGGGGAACCTCATACTGGGAGAGACTGTGTTCAACACTGAGGAAGAACCAGTCTTTCTGAAAGTCACTGGAGAAAATGAAGAGACAAAAATAGTTGTCATCAACACTCCAGATCTGCTGCTTCCAAACATCTCTGAAGACAAACTCAGAAAACAAGTAGAGCACTGTGTGAGACACTCTGATCCTGGCCCTCATGTGCTCCTGCTGGTTCTACAGCCTGAAGACTTCACTGAGGAACACAAACTGAGACTCTGCAGAGTCCTGAAACTCTTCAGTGATCGGTCATTTGATCATTCATTGGTGCGGATATCACCGCCCAGAGAGGAGAGTTCAGGTTTCATGTCAAAATATGCACAAAATCTACCCTTAAAAGACATGATCAGCAAATGTAGATACAGATACGTGAGGCAGAAGAGCCTTGAACTTTCAGAGCTGTTGACATACGTGGATCAAATTGTAAGTAACAACGGAGGACATCTGAGGTGTGATTCATTTAAAGACGCAAAGTTTGCTTTGCATGGTGATCATCGGAGTCTGAAAAAACAGGAAACGTCCATTGGTGACTTGGACTCTGGAAAACCTCCTGGTAAGTGCTAAATGTGTGACAAATACAACTGAGTCTTGATTAAGTTAGAACATTAAGTTGAAACGTATTCAATTTAATGGTGTTGATCTTTTTGTAGGGTGGAAATCTTTGGTGGAAACTGTAACCAGCTGTAAGCCTATATGAATTTATTACAAATGATCTTCATCATGTACTCTGCACAAAGATGCATTTTATGTTTTAACTGGTGTTTTTTTTTCTTTCCCAGGGTTCACACCAAACACATCACACAACCCGTCAGCAGTGGAAAGCACAATGAACCAAAGTAAGTGAAGACTGTTCCATCCAGTTTATAACATGCCATAAGTAAACATTTTCTCTTTAATCTCGAGGTTTCACAATCACTAACAATGTGATACATGTTTAGCAAATAACCACATGAAACAAAATGTATAATGCTGACACATTAAACTGCTCTAAAACTTAGCAAGAACCCTTAAATTGCATCACATGAAATATAGATATACATAAACTAGAGCTGGGCAATTATTTGATATGATTGTTAGAGTTTCAGCGAAATCATATTGTGTCAACGTGATCATCATTCTAAATGAATGATTACAAGCTGAAATAAACAGTTAGTAGTTAGATAGATCTTGTGTGGGTAGAGCACAGCTGACCCCCGCTTGAACGTTTTGTGTTTGAAAGCAGTCTTATAGGTGCTTCACTCAAAATGACTACGGACAGTAGAGGCTGCTGCCTTACAGCAAACATCAGTGTGGGGCTGACAGTAATAAATACGTGGAATACATTTGAATTAAAGTGCATTACTTTTCTTAGCTATAGGTACGAATTGTTCATGAGAACCACCTACATAGTGAGGTTACCACTGATAACAACCTGGCTTCCGCGACGACACAGTCCCTCCACCAGTGGCCGTTCTGACTATTTCAAATGAGGGGCCAGGCTGGGGCCACATGTGATTTTAGGAGTACCAAATATTTAGCAGAAGACTAACGATACACATATAACAATAAACACAAGAATCCATATTCTGTAAATTTTATTTATCAGTGCACATGAATAATATACCCTCTTTGGGGATAAAGGTGGGGTTAAAATGTATGAAAATATTTGTCACAGTTAGGGAGGCCAGAGGGGGGGGTCAAGGCCTAATATTACTGGGGCACTGGCCACCCTTGCCTTAGAACTACCACTGTCCGCCACCGTTGGTCAGGACGGTGCTGTCTCAGAAACCAGGTCGCCTTGGTAAGTGTGATGGTGCGTTCTTTTTGCCTCGCAACTCGTATTTTACGAGGTCAAAGCCGTAAACACGCCCCCTGACCTCGTATTTACGAGTTCGGAACTCAATAACACTGTTAGCTTTGTCAGCAATGCTGCCGTTGTAGCACAGCGCTGTTAGCACCATTAGCATGGCTAGCACTCATTTGTGCTCAGCCATGTCCATGTTTGCTTGTGACATCAGAGGTGAGAGGAGGGACGCAATCCCAGCCCCGACTTTCTATTTCGTTCAGAAAGTCCTGAAGATTGAAATGACAAACTTAAACTTGAATTGGCTCTAGATGAAACTTATCAGTGGTGGGTTAACTTAAAAGTGCAAGTTAATTTTAAATTTCACGGCGTTTTTTTGAAGTCAGCTTGGTTTGTTTGTTCATTTCTAGTTGTTTATTTTATTAATGTCGTATTACAGCATCTGGACTCAGGATTGTGATGTTGGGGAAAAGTGAAGATTCAAAAACAACACTCGGCAACTTCATCCTTGGTAGCCAAGACTTTGATTTCCAGACACATACCCCACTTAAACATGGTGTGGCCATCTGTGGAGAGTGGAATGGACATTTTCTAACAGTAGTGAAAACTCCAGACATCTTCAGTCTGCATGTGGAAGCAGTCAGAGAAGAGATGAAAAGGACCATCAGTCTTTGCCTCCCTGGACCGAATGTCCTGCTGCTGTTAGTAAATCCTTCTGAGTTCACTGAGGAGAACAGACAAACACTGGAGTTCATCCCGAGTTTGTTTAGTCAAGATGCCTTTCAACACTCAATGGTCGTTACGACACATGAGGGCAATGAAACAAGTTTCACTGTCAATCAGCTCCTTAAATGCTGTGGCGACAGACACTGCAGCATGTTAACAATTGACCGCACATTGTTAATGGAGAAGATTGAGAACATCGTGCATGAAAACAAAGGAGCCTTCCTCACCTTCACTGAAGAGACCATCAGACCAACATCTGGACACATCAGACCAGCTTTAAACCTGGTTCTGTGTGGGAGGAGAGGAGCAGGGAAGACTTCAGCAGCCAAGGCCATTTTAGGTCAGACAGAGCTTCATTCAGTCTCCAAGTCATCAGAGTGTGTTAAACATCAGGGAGAGGTGTGTGGACGTCGGGTTTCCCTGGTGGAGCTGCCTGCCTTGTATGGAGAAGGACAGGAGGCAGTGATGGAGGAATCATTCAGGTGTGTCTCCCTCTGTGATCCTGAAGGTGTCCACGCCTTCATCCTGGTCCTACCTGTGGGTCCCCTCACTGATGAAGACAAGGGAGAGTTAGAGACCATCCAGAAGACTTTCAGCTCTCGAGTCAATGACTTCATCGTGATTCTGTTCACTGTGGAGTCAGATCCTACAGCGCCAACTATTGTTAATTTTCCAAGGGAAAACAAGGACATCCAGGAGCTCCGTCAGAGCTGTGGAAGAAGATGTGTTGTTCTCAACATCAAGGACCAGCAGCAGATTACAGAGATGTTGGATGGTGTGGACATACCATACGGCTATACAACAGAAACATTTGCACATGTCCAAATAGAAAAAATCATACAACAAGAGAAACGTATCAACATGCAACAAGCTGAACTTCAGACGCTGAAAAAGAGCAACATCACATGTGAGTATGTTAATGGATTTTCATGTCTAAGCAATGTAGACATCACACTAGACTCTTGAAAGTGTATATTTGTCATGGTCACGTAATTGTCATTGGAATTGTTGGGCAGTAAGACTTTCTCAGCACACAGCAGCAGCCTGCCTGTTCACATCAGAAGCACATTTCTCTTCGCTGGTCAACAAGTGATTCTGCTCCTCTGTTCTTTTCTAACCAGACATATAGCTCATTTGTGTGAGGGTGTGTGTAGTCATCTCTGCTTTCTGTTTTGACACAACAGACCAATGTGGATAAGTATGTAATTTCAAAATCCAATCACAGCAGCGATACTCGGTAATAGGGGTAAGAGAGTCAACTGGTCAACTACCAGAGTCATTTAGTTGTACCGGCAGGGATACGGTAGTGCATTTCAGTTGTAATAACTCCAGTTCTTCTTATTTCCCATGCAGGTGATGATGGGAAGCAGAGCCCAGAGTGTCTCAGGATTGTGCTGATAGGGAAGACCGGCTGTGGAAAGAGTTCTACAGGAAACACCATTCTAGGAAGAGATGAGTTTAAAGCTGAAACAAGCCAAACATCAGTCACCAAACGTTGTCAGAAAGCAGAGACCGAAGTGAACGGTCGTCCTGTCGTTGTGGTCGACACTCCTGGTCTGTTCGACACAACTTTGTCCCATGAAGAGGTTAATGAGGAGATGGTGAAATGCATCAGTCTTCTGGCTCCAGGACCTCACGTCTTCCTGGTGGTGTTAGAAATTGGCAGATTTACACCAGAGGAAAAGGAGACATTGCAACGTATCGAGAAAGGCTTTGGCAAGAATGCTAAAAAGTTCACCATCATTCTTTTAACTGGAGGAGATTCACTTGATCATGACAACGTGTCCATTGATGAGTACATCGCAAAAGGATGTGATTCCTTTAAGAAACTGATTGCTGACTGTGGAGAAAGATACCATGTGTTCAATAACTATGATGAACAAAACCGGACACAAGTCAGTGAGCTGATAACCAAGATTGACACCATGGTGAAGAAAAATGGAGGCAGCTGCTACAGCAATGAGATGCTGCAAGAGGCCGAAGCAGCAATACAGAAAGAAGTGGAGAAGATCCTGAAGGAGATGGAAGAAGAGATGCAGAGAGAGAGAGAGGAACTGGGAAGAAAATATGAAGAAGAAATGGAAGCAATGAAAAAAAGAATGGAAGAACAGAGAGCAGAAATTGAACAGGAGAGAATGCTGAGAGAAAAACAACACGAGGAATACCTCAACAAGGAGCTTGAAGAAAGAAAGAAAGAACAAGGAAGGAGAGATGAAGAAGACCAGGTGAGGAAAATACAGGAAGGATTACAGCGACAGGACTGGGAAAGAAAACTAAAAGTTATGGAGGAAAACATAAAACAAGAATTCAAATCAAAGGAAACCATTGACAGAAAGCTGAGGCAGAAAACAGAAGAGATGAAGGAAAAACAAGAGGCTTGGGAAAGGGAACGGAAAGAGTGGTGGGAGAAAAGAGATCAGGAATATAAGCAGAGGCAACAGGAAGAACATGCAATAATTGAGCAGGAAAAAGAAAAATATGAAAACAACAGAAAAGAAGAGGATAGAATCAGACGAGAACAGGAGGAAAAAGAGCGAAAGGAATTGCAGGAAAACTATGAGAAGAGGCTGGTGCATATAAAGGAGGAATATGAAGAAGAAGCCCGAAAGAAAGCGGAGGAATTCAATAAATTCGGAGAGAAATGCATGAAGGAGTTGAAAGAGCGCGAGGAACAAATGAAAGCCAAAGATGAACAATATGACATCTTACAGGCCCTTTCAGCTCAAAGTGAAGAACAAATGAAGAAAAAACATCAAGGAGAAATCAATAAATTAGTGAGGTGTTTCACCAAAAAAAGAGGAAATGTTAAAAGAATCCGTGACTTGCTGAAAAAACAAGAACAAGAGATGATGGTGACAAATCTGAAGGATAAGGAAAACCTGCAGGAAACACATGAAAAACAAATAAGTGACTTGATACAGGAACTTCTGAAAGGAATAGATAAACCATGTCCCATCTTATAAGGCGTGTTATGTTGTAGCCATGCTGGTGGCTTGTCTCTAGGGATGGGATCTGTCCATCTGACATCTGTCCAGACTGAGACAAAGTTGTTGAACTTTTGGGTAGATTGCCAATAAATGTTGACGTTTGGTTTCACACGGGACACTAACAGCAGTCTGTTTGTTTAACCAATCCATCCACCCCGGACTTTTGGTTAGAATAGAATTTGTGAATGTCAAAAACGAATGTAATCCAACATGTAATTGAGAATGCAATTTAGCTGTATGGGAATGTATTTTTAAGGGACACGGCTGGACTTTGGTGATCCGCTAACATTTTATCTAGCGCCATCATCAGCTCACCATTTGAATGTGTCCAATACTTTGTGAACACAGTCTATTTTCTCCTTTAGTCAGTGAACTATGGTATAATGTGGGATATCAGACTCCCAGGTGTCTCAGTATATGAACATAATTGGACGATGGAGGTAAAGGTTTACTTCCTTGATTATTTATCAGAACCTTTGTTTTGTTTAGATTTTTTTTGGGAATTTACTCAATATCTTCATATAAATCGTGTCAAGTCAATATGCAATCAAACTGGTTGTAAATATATTATTCAGTTTACAATGTTCTAGGATGGAGAACATTAAACTGACACATGAGTGATAGTGGGCACCGACTATAGGCACTTCAAAGCCTGGTTAAAAACGTGCAGCAAATGTGCAGTAATGATGGAGTAATGCTTAAAATAATTTCATTAATTACTCTCCAATTAGAATATATGTTTGAATTGGCATCAAACATTAACGTTCAAAAGCAGAAACCCTGGTAAATCAGTCCTATAACTTAACAGCCCAGTCTCATGGCAGTTGGTGAAATGGTCACGTTCCCATTTTGTGGTGACCACCTTGAAATAAACGAGAAAAACATGTCCCTGTACACGAATCAATAGATCAAAATAACGTGACCATTTCACGAACTGCCGTGAGACCGGATTGAACTTAACCCTTGTGTTGTCTTCCCATAGACCATGGACTTGTTGTCCTCCAACAAAATTAACTCCCGGTATGTTTTGCCTTTTTATAAAGTATAGTATCACCCAATTCTATTGTGCACCTTCTAGCCAACTATTACCAATAGTTTTACACTTATTTTTTATTTATGGTCAATAAACCATATTTACTGTACATGCAATTATATCTTATCTTGGAGTAAAATAGGCAGAAAATATGAATTATTTTCACCATAGTGAAGATCAAATGAATATATGTTGATGGATTATCACAGACTAGTATATGTCAATGTTTAGTCAGGAAACTGTTTTGAAACCATTTTATTATTTTGAATGGCAGAACATATTTCCGATAAAGAAACTTTGAAAACAGGTCAAATTTGACCCAAAGACAACCCAAGTGTAAATATGAGTCATTCTTGCAGTATGTGTTGTCCACAGCAGCTTTATACTGTATGAAAAACTTTTTGAGTTGATTGAGTCCCTGCAACCATTTGATGGCAGCATGACGTGTATGTATGAACCCGTAGAAATAAAATGGTTATACATCTGCAGCCGCTTCAGAACTCGGTAGTTTGGATCTTTTGAAGTGGGGTTTTATGAGGTACTTCTCCATAGTCAGTAGATGGCAGTCGGCATGCCAACAGGAGTAGTAACATCAAAAATACTTCAACAGCTGGCTGCTATGCTTGATCATTAAAATGACATTTCTTTAATTTAAAGCAGATATATTGTACATATTCTTTTTTTTAAAACGTTTTTTCATATTTTATTGTCAATTTTCAATTTTTTTCATTTTCTCTTACTATGTTTATTGTTATGCATAAAGTACCATGATAATATAATGCATGTGGAACTTGGTAATAAGCTTGATTTCGATGTTAAACAAACATGAATATCATTTAAACTGCTCATCAGATTAATCAAAATGATGAAAGATTACATCACATCAAATTAATGTCTTGATGTTTTTTTTGTTACATATGACAAGAATGGATATTCTATACAGTAACTTATTACATCAACTTACTGTAAGACATCATTCAGATGAATCTATAATCGCACGTTCTGTATTTGATCTTTGCTTTCTATGTTAATCATTATAAAAGATGAATAAAGTCTTTCCCTGTAGTTCAGTGTCAAACAAACTCTAGATGAGCTGATGCAACAGAACAGAGCTCAGTTTAGTTTCTGCCTGCACAGGAGACACTGAGGGAGGATGTGGTAGTATATGCTGGTTACGTTACGTAAACATGTCCCAGAATGATTGACAACTAGGAGGACCAATAGTCTTGATGATCCACCTGGAAAAAGAAAATCCTCCACTATACCTTTAACTTTACATCACAGAAATAAAACAGATGAAAAAAGTGTAAGGTCTAAATTTATTTCATACAAGTTAAAATGTGTTTAGCTTTCAAAACTAAATATATACTGTATTTACATATAGAAACATAAGTATTCAGATTATTTGGAACACTTAATCAAAATAGGTTAAGTTTATATAAAAAAACCCTCCCAATTAGCATTTCATATTTAAAAAAAAAAAACCTTTGTCATTTTTGAAACAGGCCTATAAGCTTACATCATGTGACAACTGACTTGACTCTGTTTTCTGCTCTTGAACCTTCTTTACTTTCACTATTGCAGCAAGAACCTCCGCAGGTGAGTGAGCTCAACTCAAACTTAACACATATTTTAGTAATGATCATTACTGCTCGTCCTCAGGTCACTGTTGGCTGTTTTACCTGCTCTTATATATATATATATATATAAAGGCTTGGACTGGTGGTTCAGCAACTTATTCAACTAAAACAAAATAAACAAAATACTGTTGGTTTCCTGTGAGGCTGATTTGACAGTACAAGGCTACAAATGAGTCGTGTTATCTGTTCAGTTCTGGTTAAGATACGTTGTAAGTTCTAATTAGACAAGTTGTATTGTCACAGTGACTGACTGAGCTGGAAGCATGCTTTCTGTTTACTCACACAGTTTAATACTGAATATTACACCTTCACACAGACTGAGATAAAAGCAGAAATAATTATGGTAATTGTATAATAATTTGACGTAGTAATTATGTATCATTGATTATAGTTTGTTTCAGTCAGTGCTAATGTAATCTAAGACTCTGAGACTGAGATTTCTGAGACAAACTTGATGGAAATGTTTAATGTGGATTCGTCAACGTGCATCAAAGCTACTCTTGACATATTTCAGTATACGTTAAACTGCAGTAAGAAGAATAGTGTCAGGCAGAACTCACAAAAGTTATAACTGCTGTTCAGAGTTAAGAACTACTTTTAAAGGAACAATTCACTTTATAGCATTCAGTACGACTTCATATTTCTAAATAAAATCTTGTAATGAGACAAATGGGGCTTTATGAGGTTGCAAACATGTTTGGACAGGATGTATGTCATGAATGTGGAGTGTGACTTCAGCTAAAAATCCAATAATCTGTACTGGTGAGTTGTGCTGACCCAATATAACATGCAGTTAGAGATTATAATTAAAACAACTTCATTAGTTATAAACTAAAATACAAGGGAACAGATTTAAAACACTGGTTAAAAGTTCAATAAAAAAACATATAAACAAATAATAAACAAATAGACTGTCTCTGAGTTCACTGTCCAGTCCAGTTTAAAGTCAGTTTGCTTGTAGCTTTGGCCGTAGCCTGCATTGGACTCCAAGCCCTCGATGCCTCAAATCTCCAACCAGCACATTTATCTGCTGCTTAAGTCTTAAAATGCATCAGGAGCTTATAGGATGTAAGGTGAGATCATACGTCTCTATTAACCCATAGGGATGAGCCAAATTATAATTATTAAATACACTGCAAACAAAGCCATCCATAAAACACCCATGATTCTGTAGTATTAGTAGGCCCGCCTCCTCAGGTTCAACAGCTCAAAGCAGGGAGACTAAACTGAAGGAGGGGTGAAGCACACATTCTGTAAAAGGAAGATAGGAATCTTTGGAATTTAAGACAGGACAAGCAGGTTTTTTTTGTAATGAGGCCCCAGAACTCTTACTGTATGTTAATGATTTATTTTTGTCTGATGATGATTGTGATGTTGACATGTTGCAGGACAGTAGGTGACAGATATTAACTTGACTATTATTCATTACTCAACTATGGCTGCCTGAGTGTGTGGCTGTGTAAGTGAATAAGAGCGCGAGAACCTCAATTATATTTATTCTTTCTTCCAGATGAATTAGTCTCTGATGTTTCCAGCACAGTGACATCATGGCAAGTGCAACACCTGGTAGGTCAAGTTAAACTTATATTTTCTCTCACTGTCCACATAGTACACAGAGCTGGTCTCAGGTCTGTGAGTCCTCCTGATTGAAGCTCATCTGATATTTTGTCCAGACCTGTCAAGTTCAGGTTTGTACAGTAAGTAAAGACCAGCACTGTTTCTATCATGTGCATGAACATGATATTACCTATCAGTCTAAAAGGATTTATATTTTAAATATATATGTTGGTTGATCTACAAACGTTTTTCTGTATTTTTATAGATGATAATGATTTAAATGGCCAGAAGCGCAGCAGCAGCAGCAGCAGCAACCCTGAGCTTGTCCGTCCTGACTGTGAGTCAAACTGATTGAGAATTCTTCTACAACATCTTATGTAGGCATATCAAGGATAACGTTAGAAATACTCAATTGGTTTTACTTTATTATGTAAAGAAATGAGCTTCAAGCTTCTGCCTCTGAATCTCAGACATTAGAGGTACATCAGGAACGAATCTGTATCAGTTGGTCTAAGTTTTCAAATCAATTAGAACAAACAAATCAAATGAATCAAATTACCACTGGTACAACCACAATGTGATGTTTCTTCTAAGCTTCCATTTTTGTAGAATGTAATCAACAATGTATATATTGTGTTAATTAGTGTGTTTTAGAAGAGCTGACTGTTTTGTCACCGTTGGACAGAACCAGGCTAGCTGCTTCCCCCTGTTTTCAGTCTTTAGGCTAAGCCAACAGGCTACTGGCTGAATATCAGACCACTCATGTAATATCAGTATGATAAATGTGAAACTATTCTGAAGAGTGGGGAAGTGGTAAATCATAGTTCATAATATAAATCCCCACAGTAATTGCACATTTGAATTATTCCCAAACATTGTCTATTAGGGGTCAAATGTAACAGAGACAATGAATGAATGAATGAATGAATGAATGAATGGATGAATGTGTATATTTCTGTATCCTACAGTTACCGATGAACCTCAGCCACTTAGGCGCAGCAGTAGCTTTCAATTTCTGCCACTGAACAGTGAGTCTGATTTTTTCTTGTGTTTAATTACATTTGACTTTGCAGTGTTTTGTGAGAGATCCTTTCAAGGGTGTATGACTACTATTTGAAAATGCTGTATTATAGGCCTTGACACAGAGGCCCAGGGTTCGAATCTGACAGGCGGTTTCCTGCATGGCCTTTCTCCCTCTCTCCCCTTTCATGCTGTCCTGGTGATTAAAGCTAAAGTGTATAGTTTCTGTCTCCCCCATGAGGAATTCTAAGTAATGACAATGACAACTGTCGGCGCATCCACATGATACAAGCCTTACCCCTCCTTGATGCAGTTGCTAGCAGCTAAGGAGGATTAAAAAACATGATGGACCCCTCAGAAGAGGTCATTATCTTCACTCGAGTTTCTGCGCAGGAAAGTCACCGGACTCCACAATCTTCTGGATTTCGGAATTTATTAGAAATTATTATTATTGATTAGGCCTATTTTAGACGTCAACCTGTGAATGTAATTAATTTGATGATTTTAGAGACAGAACAACATTTGAGCCTCCAGATCACCTGGCTCAAACCAGTTTGGGCAGTTCAGTGTTTAACTCTAAATCTTCTGATCACAATGTGTGTGTGTGTGTGTGTGTGTGTGTGTGTGTGTGTGTGTGTGTGTGTGTGTGTGTGTGTGTGTGTTTCTGTCTGTCTGTCTGTCTGTCTGTCAGCCTCCTTCGGTCAGGTGTCGTCCCCCTCCCCCGGTGTGTACCTGATGCAGATGGGTCAGCTCACCCTCGAGGTGTCATCTGGAGACATCACCAAGGAGGCCTGTGATGTCATCATCAACTCCTCCAATCGAGGCTTTACCCTAAAAGCAGGTGACTCTTTATGTCTCCTCGTCATCTTGTTGGTGTTACTGAACAAACCTTGTAGAACATTTCATCCAAAGGACCATCCCACTTTTACAATGTTAACTTTACATCACTGACATCACCTTTTTCCAAATGACAAAAAGTATTACCTTCTTTATCAGGCTGTCATTAGTTTCAGTTAAGTTCAATGAAAATTGACTTGCAGAGACTTGAAACTTGCAGAAATAATCCATCAGTCAACATCACGTCTTCTTTCCTTTTCACTGTGTGGTAATGCAGTGGGGAGCTTTTTAATATATATATATTAGGGCCGGGACTCGATTAAAAAAATTAATCTAATTAATTAGAGGCTTTGTAATTAATTAATCGAAATTAATCGCATTTTAATTGCATATATATATTTGACCTGAGAACAGTGAGAAGTAATTTTTTTCACATGGATTTCTCTCTCCACTCCAAGTGGTCTACAGTCGAGTGCAATCCAGTGAGCCAGGCCGTTGGTTATTATTTCAGACGTGGACTTAGTTACCCTGGTCCTGAAACCAGTCATCTGGTGGAGTGTGGGTTGGGTGTGGATCCTTGTAACTTTACTCGGAGTCGGGCTAACGTCCACGCTAACTCCTATATGTTTTGCGGTGATACGCAAATAGCTTGCACACAACCATGCTCTTGTCGACGCTTCCATCCTTTCGTTTTTTAAAATAAAATTTCCCATCCACGGGGCCAAGCAAAGCGGTCTCGTCAGCTTCTTCGTTCATGTTCACTGTGGTTTGTTGTTGTTGGAAGTCAAGAACGCTAGTTGGTGCTCCAGTATAATCGGTCTGTCGAAACTCATTCATTGAAAAACGTTCCGCGGTGCAAAAATAAGTGTGGTTAAAATTATGTTATTTATTTTTTGCGTAATTAATTAACGCGCTAAAGTCCCGTAATTAATTAATCTTAATTAACGCGTTAAAGGGCCGGGACTTTAACGCGTTAAATATATATTTATATATATATATATATATATATATATATATATATATATATATATATATATATATATATATATATATATATAGTATGTATTCAATGCAATGCAAAGCAGAAGTTACATTAAAACCGCTAAATATAACATAACATTACATTGACCAGAAAACAAAAGAAAGGATGTTTTGAGTCTCTGTCTCTCTCACATGTAACTCAATAAAAAAAAACATGTTTTGGCATTTACATTTTAATAACTTACAGCAGCATCATTTATTACTCTTCCTCTTCTTCTATAATACCCCAGGAGTCTCGAAGGCGATCTTGGACAGCGCTGGACTAACAGTTGAGCAAGAGTGCTCAGAGATGGGTATGTAGCTGGAATTTAACCTTTATTTATCCACACACTGTTTTCTCTTTTTTCAGCATCTCCCTGCTTTACATTCACTCAGTTCAGACGTCCCAGTACAACTGCTCTTCTGCTGATAGAGAGCAGTATTATTTGGGTTAATGCAAAACTCAAACCTTTTTGTGTGATGCACCTCTCAGATGAGTTAAAATGCTACGTGATGTTTCAAATGTGTTTATTTGAATTGATTTTAAGGTTGGAGTTAAGTAACACTACAAATGCAAAGTAATTCTCAATGTTTAGGTTGGTTTGGCCAAGTTTGTTATCCTTTACTTGTCACTTATATTTTAACCATTCATATATTACTTTTAGTTGTTTAATTTGTTTATCCATACATTTTAGGTAACTATTTTAACTTGAGTCTAAGTATAGGCCTAGTTAAATATTTGTAAAATTCATCCCTGTTAATTTCAATTTCTCTGCTAGCTTGTTTACTAGTTTCCGTGCACTAATGTTTGCTATCCTGATTGTTTTACCAGGCTGTGTTATGAGTGTTGTTTGGTTCCTCTCTGTAGTAAATTCTCCGAATTACCAGCCTGGTACGTTCATCCTGACGTCGGCCGGCCAGCTTCCCAGCAAACACATTATCCACGTTGTCGGCACGAATGATCCTGCAAACATTAAGGATGTGGTTTACAAAGTGCTGAAGTTCTGCGAGGAGAACAAGTTCAGCTCTGTCTCCTTCCCGGCCCTGGGAACAGGTCTGTGCAATCAGTTATAATTTGAAGCTTTGTTTAACTTTTATCGAGTGTATTTCAAAGATAAGTTTTCTCAGTTCCCTGTGCAGCCATGTTTTTTGGATTTACAGTTTTTAATTTCACTACTGATATTCACTCATCTCGCTGTATTAAACGTCCAATATGTAATACTGACAGCTAGTGTTTAAAATAGTTACTGCAGAACAAATTCAAAACACTGGAGAGAGTCGTCTCCCCCGCCCCTCCTCCCCAGACTCAAAGTTCACAGAGGTTGCCAGGCTGAGACCGCAGCATCCACAACAATGTTGCTAGACGCTTGTCTCACATAACCAGACATTACTCCACAGCACAGCTGAGTAGCCAACGTTAGATGCTGGCTATATTGACAGTCATAAAAGCCCGTGCTCATACGGAGCTCTGTACCCAACTAAAAAAAAATTTACAGTAGGAACCGCTAAAAATACCACAACCTTGCCTTCCTCTCCACACGCCAGACAGACACACTTCCTCGGCTTAGAATTATGATAGGAACTGCTAAAAAATACCACTGCCTTGCACTCCACCCAACTGAAATACACACTTTATTGGCCTTAGAATTATGGCAACAATCGCTAAACACACTGCAAACTCAAGTTCCTCCCCCCCTCCCCGGCTTCAAATAACTCACCATTGTTGGCTACGGCCACTGAACAGCCTACACGGTGTAAACAGCCGTTGCCCGCCTGCCTGGTCCTCTGGTAACGTTAGCAGGGATAGCATGGCGGCGTTAACCAGAACCAGTCGGGATCACTTTACTGGCTGTCTCAATTGTTTTTGCGAGTAACCAACTCGGATACTCTAGCTATATAATTCAATGGGAGTAGCTACACCAATGTTGAAATGACACAAAGTGCTCGTCCCTAGTAGCTGTGATAAATTAGCTTGAAGCTAATGCTTACCTGTTCAGGAGGAAATTAGCCAACTCAGCGTCCTTTTGGGCTGTAAGCTGTCTCCATCTTTCAAATGCATCTCTAGTATCAACCCGGGGTTTGTTACATCTCCGGTCAACTGTTAGAAACATGACGTTTTTTTTATGCCGGGTAGAATCTATCTCCGTTGATCCCATTTGTTTGTTTGGTGCATTCATGGCTGTACTAACGTTACAGCTGTAGCGCGCTGGGTTTACCTGTTTACAGGTATATCTGGCAACCCGGCCTGGCTGTCAAACTGGGCAGTTGATAACAACACACAGGCCAAAACATAAACATAAATTCCGTCACGGAACGTAAATTTCAACAAGAAAAAATACTGACATCAGCATTGTTGTCAGAAAAGATAGTATTTCAGCTTAACATGTTTCCTTAATATCTGATGAGGCATTGGTGTCATTTTTGGATTTATTATAGTACAAATATTACATATTGGACCTTTAAAGCTGACAGAAGATACATTTGATGTGATGTGCAGGTACAGTACATTCTGTCTGCAGTTTGTGTCACATCAACCATCAAATATTAAAATTAAGCAGCTGTTATTGTACTGTACTGAGGACATTCATGATGCCAAGAGGATGAATCCTAATGACATTGGCAAAAGAAGTACTCTTCTACTCTCTTTACTGAAGTAAAAGTACCAATACCATGATGTACTTACAAGTACTCCATTACAAGTTAAAGTAATATATTGTCTTGTCAAAGTCAATGTACAGAAGTATTGCCACCAAAATATACTTAAAATATTACAAGTAAAAGAAGCAGGACTTTAGACTGTTAGTCTGTAGTGTACACCATCAAGTTTCACAGACTATGCCAATCATCATCATCATCATCATCATCATCATCATCATCATCATCATCATCATCATCATCATCACCGGTCCTTGTCTGCCTGTTAGGTCAGGGAAGGGCCAACCCGTCGGCGGTGGCAGACGCCATGGTGGATGGGGTGGTGGACTTTGTGAGGAAGAAGCACCCGAGGTCTGTTTGCAGCGTAAAGATCCTGATCTTCCAGAAGGTCATGATGGAGGATTTTCACACAAGCATGAAGAGGAGAGAGGGAGAGCAGGTGGAGGCGAAGAGCGTCTTCACCAAGTTCAAAGGTATTTAGTAAACTACTACTACTCTAGATGTGTGATTATTTTTATCATTTCTTCCTGTTTGTTTTAATCAAGTTTGCTCTGAGGCATTATTCTGGTATTTCTTTCTCAGAGGTTAATTCTGGTGGTTAGTCTGTTTTTTATTGTCACAATCTGTAGACTCAAATCATCAACATATCAGTCCACCTCTTAATGCTGCCTGACTTCCTGTCTGTGGCTCTCAGCTATAAGCCCATTGGTTCCTACTGAAGACAAATTTAT
This sequence comes from Gymnocephalus cernua, assembly GCA_023631565.1. Taxonomy (NCBI): domain Eukaryota; kingdom Metazoa; phylum Chordata; class Actinopteri; order Perciformes; family Percidae; genus Gymnocephalus; species Gymnocephalus cernua. Next base: position 22,595,304 of record CM042425.1, read on the forward strand.
AGCTTCATTAGTATTTCCTAAAACAGCTAGTCGCTGTAGTTGTTATCAAACAAACAGCAGGAAATAGTGACTTTGTTGGTGACCATATTCAGCGGCGGATTAATCCACATTCAGTGCTCTAGTGAGTATTTGTGGCAGTGTATGTGGGGTTTAGTCAAAAATGAACTACAGTGTGTGTTCATGGTAATGAAGGAACATGTCACTCAACACAGAGTGACATGTTCAGTGCAACACAGACGAAGAAGATATATCAGGCTGTGACACACACACACAAGAACAAGTACTTCTTTGTGTATTCAAATAACTCTTGAACTTGTTGACTATAAGAACAAAACAGAATAGCATCATCCTTTAAATCTCTTAATACGTCACACACCTTAGTAAAAACACTGTTTGTTGTGAATTCGTAATCTCTGCCATACAAACATGTCTCACATACTGCTACTATGGTGTTTTACGTTGTTTCAGACACCGTCACTTCGTGTTTTAGGGGACCCAGCAGGAGACTTTAATAAGGCCAACTTGAAGACCATGTCAAGTGTCCTACTAGAGGGGAGAACACTCTGGATCATGTTTACTCCAACATTAGGCACGTGTACACAACCATACCCCTCCCCCACCTAGGCCAGTCAGACCATCTCTCTCTCCTGCTCCCCCCCAGCCTACACCCCCCTCAGACGCAGTATCACAACAACACCACTCATCTGCCCCAGCCCTGCCTCCATCCCCATCTGGATACTGCACTACCCCACTCACTGTGAGGGAGCACAATGTGCTCCTGGCAGTAAACGCCGGGAAGGCTGCCGGCCCAGACGGAGTACTTGGCAAGGTGGTCAGGGCATGCACCCACCAGCTCGCCCTCATCTTCACCAGAATCTTCAACCTCTCCCTGGTCCATCCCGCCCTGCCTAAAATCAGCCACAATCATCCCAGTGCCAAAGAAGTCTCCTATCTAATGATTAACATCCTGTGGCCCTCACCCCAGTAATCATGAAGTGCTTCAAGAGACTTGTTCTTCAACATATCAAGGACTATCTCCCCCCAGACCTCAACCCTTATCAGTCCGCATATCGCGCGAACAGATCCACAGAGGATAAAGTCTTAAAACGCTTCAGATGTAAAGTAATTGGCTGTCAAAGTGGCTTGGTAGCATCAAAATGGCGACATAGCAGCTTCACTCTGTGGAGGCAGGCTTACCCCCTTGGCAGTTACGCGCGTGATGCCAAACATGACGTAGTTACAGTCAAAAGTTTGGACACACTTACCCATTCGACTTAATGAGAAAACGTGTCCAAACCTTTCACTGGTATTGTATGTTTGAATGTAATTTTTTTTATTTGCTCTTGGGGGATTAGCTCTCCCAGTAGACTCCCTTAATTATCAGTGACCTGTTGCATAAACTACCAGGGGTCCATTTAGGATTGTTGCATAAAGCCTCTTAGGTTGTCTTGTCTTAGGCTGTGTTTAGCCTAAAGCTTTCAAAGTAGGCTAGTTACTGTCATAACACAGAACATGTTCACTTCACTTATCAAGGTTTCCCTTCACTCACATTATCATTCTTCTACGCTACTTGACAGCATTATTAGTGTTAGCTAGCTTCTCCAAAATAGACAACAAAGACAATACAAAAACAAAAAAGGAAGCCAAACTGGACAGAATAGAATGTTTTTCTCCTCAAAACTATAGACCTTTTTCACTGCAAACATGTTGACATGTCAGAAAAGCACAGGTGTATTCAAAACCATTAATGATGGCTGCATTCCACTTAGGAGAGGCCCTGGTATTCTGCATGCTGACTCACTGAAATAGCTTACTGGGACACTTGATAGAATTCAGCCAGGCAAAAGGCTCCAACTGATCTTTGTACACCTTAGCACAGACTATTAAGATGGAACAATACAGAACAGGCACACAGCTTTGTCTTTACCATCTGATTCTTAAGTCTAAACTAGCATATGGTGTCATATGGTGTATGAAAAAAAAGTTCCACAACAAAAACATTTCTTGAATGTCTTCATTTTACAAGTTATGCAATTACACATACAAATACTAGCCTACAAACTACTTCGGAATGATCTTTCAAACTAAAATGTGCTCGTCGACAGAAGTATGGATATTCCCTTTGTGCTGTTAATAACAACTGCAGCCATCCCAAACTGCCTGTGTTTTCAGATAGATATACTTAACATTACAGCAAACCAAAGCCTCCAAAATAAACACTGATCCGACAACTGACAGAAAAGCTTGATTATCAGCCTTACACAGCATATTATATTTTTAAGTGTCTGTTTTTTTGTCCACCATCTGTATCATCCCAATCATCATCTTTCAGGTCATTTTTTGTTGGTTTTTTTAGGAATACATTGCACCTCTTTTGTGTGTTTTACTGTTTTGTCCAACAGGCTGTAAGTATTTTTCTAATTATATTTACATCATTTTACTCTAATAAAAAAAATGTTTACGTAATTGAGTATTTGTGTGTATTACTACATGATCTGATACTTCTTTCACTATTACCACTGAAAAGTTCCACAACAAAATGTTTTCTTGGCCAGTAAGGACATAGTATCATATGTCAATTTTATCTTTATCATCTACAAAAGTATGGCTGTTTCTTTGTGCTGTTAATAACAACTGCAGCCATTCCAAACAGCCTGTGTTTTCAGATAGATATACTTAACATTACAGCAAACCAAAGCCTCTAAAAGAAACTCATCATGTTTTTTTTAGGAATACATTACACCTCTTTCGTGTGTTTTACTGTTTTGTCCAGCAGGTGGAGCTCTAACACCAACCAGTGAAGCCGGATTAACGTCACAGTAACTTCCCTGTATAAGTAAAGCTATGAAATAAAAATCAAGATACGATTTGGTGGAAATAGACTCCCTTCATTTTTGCATGTTTTGAGCTAATTTTGAGTATTTTGAAAAAAAAATTGAAAAAAAAATTGTAAAACCTTTTTAGTTTGTGAACTTTCTTTACTTTCACTTTCGTCAGAGAAGTCATGGCGCAGCAACAATCTGCTGGTGAGTAAACTACTAAACTAAATACAAACAGATGAACAAACTCCGTGTTGGTAATTAGAAAAAAAAGAAAGTGATATTATTATAATATCAAGCGTCTACAAAGTAATGAATCTGATTGTTGATGATGGTCAGGCAGCTTACTGTAGGCTGAAGGAAGGGTGGGCCTCTTACAGGACAGCTTGTAAAACACTGCGGTTACAAAATCATAATTAAATAAGAAAGCCTTGGTTTAATATCCCTAACATTATACTCGTACATAGCAGGGTAGATTGGCAGATGTTTCGGATCAATGTGGAAAAAACTTAACCGGAAATAAATGACGTGCAGCACTGCAGACTGAATCTGCTTATTTTATTTAGAAAAAAAAGTGTTTTAACTGTTTTTTAGAGTAAGCGATATGTCTGATTCGGTCAGTTTGTGATTTTAAAGATCTACAGCATTTCAATAAAGCTCTTTCTGTTTTACTGTAAAGTCATCTCCACCGCAGAGAAAACAGACGAGGAAGAAATTAAGCCCTTATTGATGACGTCTGTAGGAAAAACTACTCATAGCCTACTGTAACCTACTAAAATATTACTGCTGCTAGAATAAGTGATACTGTAAGACACGTCTAAACAAGTCATGTTAAAGGGATTTTTTGTAAGAATGTACTGATCAATATTTTGTAATTCCTTTGGAAATCATCAAATCATTCGAGGACTGGGCCTATTCCTCAAAGTTTATTTATTAATTGTGTAATTATGAGATCAGAGATTGTCTTTATACTCTCTCTATACGTGGGCTCACACTCTTCTTCTCTTGATGAAGAACATCTGTGGTTGAACTGTTGTCAGTTATGTCTATTATAGAATTTTAAAAGTGTGCAGTGTGCATGTATTTGTTTGTTTTACTGATTACTGATTATTACTCCCCAAGCCCTGCAAAGATTTTAAAGCATGTAAGGAGCATTTCAGACAGAGTGTGAATAGAGTATTATAAATACTCGGATAGACACTATGAGAGAAATAAAGTGTTTTTTGAACATTAAAGCATGGAAACATGTTCTACAAACGTTGGTAGAAACCCCAAATACAAGTATGAACCGAAAATGAGCATGATGTCAGTATGTTGTTATCTTACCCTGTAGTGATTGGACTAAACATGTTTCAGCTTCTTGATGTTTGTGACAGTAACAGATGATTGTGTGACAGTTGCTTTAAAAATACAGAAGTAATTACAGGCCTCATCAATCCTTACAGGATTTATCAATGAATCTGTACTATCATCAAGGGACAACTGATTTGTGGTGTGGGCACAAAAAGAAACATACAAATTTAAACATAAAAAAATAACGCACCAGAGAAATAATCTACCCAGTAAATACTTAAAATTCAAATAAATCTTCTCCTGTATGTCACAATGAAAGCTACCCATTAGTTGTTCTCCCTGTATAAAATAATATGGAGGAAGTCAAGTCTAGATTTATATTGTAGCCTGGTAACGTTCAAAGTCTGTCACACCTGGGGCTAGGATTGTGCAACAAAAACTGATATTGCACTATAAAGTTCCGACACCTAAAGGCTGCAGTCAATCTTTAGCATAGATAACATAATAGCAACATAGATAACCCACGTTACTACCTGAGACAAGCACAGAAGTGTTAAAAGTGTCCTGGAGACAGATGTCTTTCTTTTTTTTAACCATTTTGTTCTTTTGTGTTTGAAGGGTTATAAAACCAACTGTTGGTCTCCAGCTGAGCTTCTTCTATTGTTTCCAACATAGTGACAGTATGGCAGCGCACGCAGCATCTGGTGAGTACAGTCAGATTTACAGCAGAAATATGCATTGACTTTTCTTTTCTTTTGGGTCAGTGCTCCATCTAATAGAAACACAAAGTCTATCTAACAGTATTAACAGTATCTATCTTTCTATCATGTTAATAGCTGTGAATTTGGAACTATCTGTCTGTCTAACTAACAATATCTACAGCAGGGGTCTTCAACGTTTTTAAAGCCAAGGACCCCCTAACTGAAAGAGAGATGGATCATACATATACATATATTGTATAAAATGAAGTTGCATATTAAACTGAGCCTACAATAACATGTGGGCAGGCTAAAGCCTTTATACGTACCTTTTTTATGTAAAAAATGTTTAGCCTTATGAAACATTCATAAGTTTTAAAAACATACATGTGGCCCAGTGGATCCTCAGAATAACTGTATCTGTGGATGGCTACCGTAGTGACTACCTTACATAGGCCAGTAAGCCTATCATGTGAGGATTAATATTTGTAATATTTGCTAATAATATGTTGGATTCATTGAAAAAAACTAATATTAACAATAATTTGGAGGCCCCCTTGCATTGACTCTGAGGACCCCCTAGGGGTCCCGGACCCCCTGTTGAAGATCCCTGATCTACAGTATTTAACAGTATCTAGTATCTCTCTTACAGTGTCTATCATGTTAATAGCTGTGAATCTGGACCTCCAGAGCATTCTGAACAGTTAATAGTCTGGAAGTGTTTTTAACTTTAACCTTAGCGAGCGTTAGCTCAGCAGCTAAATGGAGACTGAAAACTGTCAGCAGGATCATTTGGGTTCCATAAAGGTCCCCAACCAGAACCTAATTGGCGGTTATATGGTATACGTCAGCCACCAAGACACCCTGTAATCCCCCTATGTTTGCTCGAATTTGATATATGTTGAGATCTATACTGTACTGACTACAACAACAAACGTTTGTGTAATAACTGCAGAGAAAACCTGTTACAAAGAAAGGAAAAAGAATATTAATTCCAAAAGACACATTTCTCAAAAGTTTGACTAGGATTGTTTCTGTACTTTTCTTTTTATTGGCCACTCAACATACTTGTCTGACATGTCTGTACAGTATATCTTCATGTCATAGAATTACTCTCCTGATGACGCCACTGGAAGTTTTGTCCTTTTGCTGAAGAAATAGCTTGTCTCAGGTACTGATATATGTGCACGTCCACAATCAGGGCCATAATGAAAGCAGAGGGTGTTTCTTCTAAGCCACATATGATTATAGTGAGGATCAAAGTCACATTTATTCTTTTCCAACCAGATTTCTTATTTTCTCCTGACACACCTTTGGTCTCTTTTTTACACTCAGTTCTCAGTGAGTCAGTTATCAGTCTGTACATGTCTTTATTGGAGGGAAAATGACACAGCAGCAATTTTTGGTGAGTCGACTCAAGATAAATGCCAACAAATAAAAAATATGCACTGAGTGATGAGTTTAAAAGAAACAGATGAACAGTGTTACGTAATATAAAAAAACATACTAAAATGTTTAGTTTACGTTGAGACCACTACTTTATTTAATGGGGTGATAGAATGATTATATAAGGTATTTTCACACTGTTCCTTAAATTCTCATAATACGGTATGTAACAAAAATGTTATAGTTTCACTCACTGAGGCAGCACCTCCAAATTTTAAATTTGTCCACACTACTAGACCTGATAAGAAAGGCGGTGGAATAGGTACTGTGTTCTCCGACAATTATAGCTGTAAGGAAATCACACTGGGGGAGTATGCATCTTTTGAACACTTTGCTATATCGATCAACTGTGGTCTTCCGCTTTTAATTATTACTGTCTATTGACCACCAAAATCCAAATATGGTTTTCAAGATCACTTTGTTGAGCTACTGTCCAAGGTCTCCACTGACTATGATCGCATAATTATCTTAGGTGATTTTAATATTCACGTAGACAATGCAACTGACTCCGATGCTCAAAACTTCATCTCCCTATTGGAGGCATTTTACTTTATTCAGCCTGTTTCCGGACCCACTCACAATAAGAACAGACAACAGTATTTCTTCTCTAAAATCATTACTGAAAATATCACAGTAAACAGTAAAATGCTTTTCTCCACTGTTGATAGAATAATTAATCCACCATCTACAACTCCATCAGAGATGTTGTCTACTGAAAAATGTGAACATTTTGCTAAATTGTTAAACAACAAAATTATAGCTATCAGACAGAATATTAGTGCATCAAGGTCTATACATCATCCTATCCATCAGTTCTCCAGGAATATGATTGCTACCATGCCTCATTTTCTCCCTATTGACCTAAAAAAACTAAATGACATTGTTGGACAGCTCAGGTCCTCCACCTGCTGCTTGGACCCTCTTTCCACCCCATTTTTTACCTTTTAACTGTTTTTAACTGTTTAGCACATGAGGTATTAGAAATTATAAACTCATCTCTCAAGTCAGGCATATTTTCTGCAGCACTTAAAACAGCTGTAATTAAACCACTCCTGAAGAAGAGCAATCTTGATGCAACAGTCATCTGTAATTATAGGCCCATCTCCAACCTGCCATTTCTCAGCAAGATAATAGAAAAAACGGTTTCCTTTCAGCTCATCAACCATCTAACGTCAAACAACCTTCTGGATATTTATCAATCAGGCTCAATCTATCAATCTATCTCTATATGCTCCCACTTGCACATGTTATAAAGAAACACAACATAAATTACCATAACTATGCAGATGATTCACAGCTGTACATATCCTTAACTCCTGATGACATGCATCCCATACACTCCTTAATTAATTGTATTTATGATATCAATATGTGGATGTCAGAGAACTTCTTACAACTAAACAAGGATACAACAGAAATACTTATCTTTGGTGCTAAGGCTCAGAGACAGAAAATTGCAGCTCACCTCAGTTCTCTGTCTCTGGAGAGAAAAAGCGAAGCCAGAAATCTGGGTGTAATATTAGACAGTGATTTAAATTGTAAGCGTCATATCAATCAAGTCACAAAATCAACTTTCTACCATCTTAAAAATATTTCTAAATTAAGGGGCTTTCTGTCAAAGGAAGACTCTGAAAAATTGATTCACGCATTTATAGCAAGTAGATTACAAGCCCAAATCAGAAAAAGTTGGGACAGTATGAAAAACACAAATAAAAAAAGAAAGTAGTGATTTCTAAATGTACTTTGACTTGTATTTCATTGCAGACAATGTGAACACAAAATATTTCATGTTTTGTCCGGTCAACTTAATTTCATTTGTAAATATACATCCTTTCCTGTCATTCAGACCTGCAACACATTCCAAAAAAGGTTGGGACAGGAGCAGTTTAGGGCTAGTAATCAGGTAAATTGGTTAAATAATGATGTGATTTGAACCAGGTGATGTCAACAGGTGATTGTAATTATGATTTGGTACAAAAGCAGCATCCAAGAAAGGTCTAGTCCTTTAGGAGCAAAGATGGGCCGAGGATCGCCAGTTTGCCAACAAATACGTAAGAAAATTATTGAAATGTTTAAAAACAATGTTCCTCAAAGAAAGATAGGAAGAGATTTGCTTATTTCGCCTTCAAAAGTGCATAACATAATTAAAAGATTCAAGGAATGAGTAGGAATTTCAGTGTGTAAAGGACAAGGGCGCAAGCCTAAGCTGAACAACCGTGATCTCCGATCCCTCAGGCTAAGATAAAAATTGGATTGTAGATATCTGAAATTGTAGTGTTTCCTAATAATTATATGCAGATATTCAGACATTCAGTAACATAAGGTATACTTTATTGAACCCACACTGGATCAAACTCCCATGTTTTACTTACAGGCTGTATTGAACTATAAACAGATCTCAATACACTTAATCCATGTTGTACTGTTATTGAATTAACTTGTGATGCAGTTGCAAGAACAAAGACTGACAACGTAGGTGGCTGTATCGATGCCTGACCGATGGTAGGCACTGCGCTCTGTTTTGCTAACAGCGCTCTTCAGTCTGCATTCGAGCTGCGGCGTCAACACAAACACAAATAAGAATGACAAAATGAACATTTGAACGATTTATTGACGTTTGCAGTATTTAAAACAGGCATTGATACAGTCACCTACATGATCATTCCTGGCCAGGGTTTCTGCCTACGTAACGTCGCAAAAAAACAGTTAAACAGTAACACTGGGTCCCGTCGGGCTCGGTTTGGGTATCCATCCTTTAATCAACCTCAAAAATACAAATCAGTATTTGCAATTCAGGAACTGGCCAATCACACATATAATTTGATTTTGAAATAAAGTCAGCAAAACGTGTGCAGTTTTGATGTAATCTGAAAAAACGGACCTGTATGTAAATTGTTCTCTGTGTGTTTTGGATGATTAGTTGCATGTAAAAGAGTATTGTGGTAGATGTGTGAAAAGTTAAAAACGTTTTCCTTAAAAGGTGATTGATGCTGCCTTTCAATGTGTAAACTCAAGTGAAAGAGAAAAAAGACAAAGAAACTAAATTAACCTTGGGTTAGGGTTACTTTAATCACTGCTCTGCGGAACACAATTGTCCCCACAGGCTTTAACGATAGTTTTACTTTGAATATTTCATGTAATGTTTGAATTTTGATGCATGATACAGCTGTTGTCATCTTCCTGTTCTCTATAATATATTGTATTTGGCTTGTTTCTGGCTCTTTAACTGTCTCTTGTGACTATCTGAGTGCAGCACCTCTTTTGGGTGTGGTCAGTTGTATGCCTGTGTCATTGCCTTGATTGCCTTGTATAAGTGATTTACTGTTAGCACTATGCATACTGTGAGGAAGGCCAATGGCCAAAACGTGACGGCAAAATGTTATATATAAAATATAAAATATAAAGCTCTACAGGCATTGTTTGCTTGAATGGTGGGCCACCTTTTTTCGTTTTTGTTTGTACGTTGACTTAATCTATACCTGTTCAATTCAAATCACTACTGTACTGTACCTTATTGTTGAAGTACCTTTTTTCAACAAACCCAGTATTTCATTTTTTTTTAAATGTTGGTAAGATGCTGAATGAGCTCCTACTCCTTCACAGTTGTCTCCAGTTTAAGAAAAGGTTTGCAATGCACTCCCAGAGTGATTGTGTGCAGCTGAATGTGAATGTGAAGCAGGACAGAGGAGAGAAAGTACATGCTTTGTCTTATTTGATTCATAGAGCAGAAGCTGTTCTAGATAAGATTTTGAATTTTTGGCTATACTGCAAAAATCAAATGCAATGTGAGCTAAATTTATTCAAATTTTTGTCATGCTGTTGCATTGATTCTACAATTTTCTAATATTGTAAAGTGTATGGAGTGTCAAAGCATGTTCAAAACACTTTAATAAGAATCAATAAGACATGCCATTATATTTACTGCGATATCTGAAAAATCACCGTCACTCAGTGCCATTCACCTTCATCCTTTATAGTAACATACATTATATATGTTTAAAATAAACGTGTCTCTCCACCCTTTCAGTAATGCATATTTGAGTTAATATAGTTGTTTTAATTTGTAATTTGTATTGTGTTTCTCATAACAGTCAGCAGCTCGTCCGGTTGAATGTATCTCTTGTGAGTGACAGTGTGACAGAATGGCTGAAACATTTGGTGAGTCCAGTGAAGCTTTATATTACAAAGATATACAGACTCTATAAAATAGAATTGTTTAGATGTACTGTATGTTTGAGTTGAAACAATAGCACATTGATTGTACGGACAGGATTACAAACAATTGAGGATACAGGTATGGCTCTTAGGTAGAAAAAAACATTGCCCCTCCATTAAACAATAGTTATTACTGTTATAAGCAGGCTTATTATAAAATACATGTGAATGAATTATGAAAACATAAATGTATACATTTCTGTCTCCTTACAGTGTCAGATAAAGTGCAGCCTGTGAATCGCAGCAGCAGCTATGAATTCCTGCCACCTTCAAGTAAGTCAAACTGGAGTCAGATTGATTTAGTTTTTTTCATAAGATCTGAATCTCCGGTGTTTCATAGGTTGTGGGTACCATCAGTAAGGCCAAACAGTGGAATTACAATTTCTATTTCTGTCATGTGATGCCATAAAAACGTTTTTCCCAAAGACTTGCATGGTAATATAGACGTCACAACCCCCGCACCATGACTCGTCTCACTATCAGTAGATGATCCAATTGGCCTGATAGAGTTTGCGCAGTGGCCGGTGGAGGTCTCTAGTGCGCCTGCTCTATGGGCCCCTAGTGTCGAAGCAGCGCCAATCATCCGGGTTTTTTTTATATGCAGCAGTTGAACTTTTTTGGCTTCATGCGCCACTATGCAACTCTCAAAGGAATGATGGGGGCTCCGCCTCAAACGCTGTATGCTGATTTTTTTTTTTTATACATCCATGCCATGTGGCTCCGGTTCTGGCACCTGAAATTCTTAGAACAGTAAACAGTCAGTTTCACTGGAACTCCTTTAGTAGGCTAGGTGTCCTGTAACAATCTTTTATGGACACCCTGCAGCCAATCAGAATTGAGTATTCACCCAGACCATGGTATAAAGTTATATATAAATCAGAGTAGCATCAAAATGATTTTTAAGCTATTATTTTAAGGTATACAAGGAAATTGTGTAATGTTGCTTTAAAGGAGGTGACTACATCCCCCCCACATCCTCCAGTTGAATGTCTCTTGTGAGTGACAGTGTGACAGAATGGCTGAAACATTTGGTGAGACCAGTGAAGCTTTATATTACAAATATATACAGACTCTACAAAATATAATTGTGTAGACGTACTGTATATTTGAGTTCAAATATTACAGTATGTTTTACAGTGACTTTATAGTATGGGGTGTATATATACCTTCGCCAAGGAGGTCATGTCTTTGCGTTTGGTTTGTCCGTCTGTTAGTTGGTTTGTTTGTCTGTCAGCAGGATTATGAAAAAACTACTGGCCCGGTTTTTATAGAACTAGCTGTATGGGTGTAGCATGGGCCAAGGAAGAACCCATTACATTTTGGAGTGGATCCAAATCATGGGGTGTATACACAAACTATTTTTCGCTTTCATTAACATTGTGAGAATGGGGCATTTGTGCTGCATTCATGGGAGTGTCGGAATAATCGTAAAACTGCATTCCCGACTGGGAATATTCACACAGCCTTGGTTTACGTCTACACTCTCCAAGTGCCCTTGTAGTTGCTAAAAATGCATCTGTTTTCTCAGTGTTTTAAAAATGTTGGTAGGAAGCTGAATGAGAAACACTGTGCTTCACCTCTAATGGCTTTCTAGATGCCTTTGAGCAAGGCACTGAACCTCTTAGTCTTGCATAGTTGTCACCAGTAAAATAATCAATTTGCACTGCACAGCTCCCAGATAAGAGTGATTGTGTGAAGCTGAATGTGAAGCAGGCCAGAGGTTAACTTGTTTTATCATGTTTCAAATATCACCAAAGTTGTGTAATTATTTAGCACTTTTTATGTATAATTATATTAATATGGTTAATATATACATTCAGAGTATACTGAAACAATAGCACATTGATTGCACGGACAGGTTTACAAACAATTGAGGATACAGGTATGGCTCTTAAGTAGAAAAAAACATTGCCCCTCCATTAAACAATAGTTATTACTGTTATAAGCAGGCTTATTATAAAATACATGTGAATGAATTATGAAAACATAAATGTATACATTTCTGTCTCCTTACAGTGTCAGATAAAGTGCAGCCTGTGAATCGCAGCAGCAGCTATGAATTCCTGCCACCTTCAAGTAAGTCAAACTGGAGTCAGATTGATTTAGTTTTTTTCATAAGATCTGAATCTCCGGTGTTTCATAGGTTGTGGGTACCATCAGTAAGGCCAAACAGTGGAATTACAATTTCTACGTCTGTCATGTGATGCCATAAAAACGTTTTTCCCAAAGACTTGCATGGTAATATAGACGTCACAACCCCCGCACCATGACTCGTCTCACTATCAGTAGTTGATCCAATTGGCCTGATAGAGTTTGCACAGCGGCCGGTGGAGGTCTCTAGTGCGCCTGCTCTATGGGCCCCTAGTGTCGAAGCAGCGCCAATCATCCGGGTAATTTTATATGCAGCAGTTGAACTTTTTTGGCTTCATGCGCCACTATGCAACTCTCAAAGGAATGATGGGGGCTCCGCCTCGAACGCTGTATGCTGATTTTTTTTTTATACATCCATGCCATGTGGCTCCGGTTCTGGCACCTGAAATTCTTAGAACAGTAAACAGTCAGTTTCACTGGAACTCCTTTAGTAGGCTAGGTGTCCTGTAACAATCTTTTATGGACACCCTGCAGCCAATCAGAATTGAGTATTCACCCAGACCATGGTATAAAGTTATATATAAATCAGAGTAGCATCAAAATGATTTTTAAGCTATTATTTTAAGGTATACAAGGAAATTGTGTAATGTTGCTTTAAAGGAGGTGACTACATCCCCCCCACATCCTCCAGTTGAATGTCTCTCTTGTAAGTGACAGTGTGACAGAATGGCTGAAACATTTGGTGAGACCAGTGAAGCTTTATATTACAAATATATACAGACTCTACAAAATATAATTGTGTAGACGTACTGTATATTTGAGTTCAAATATTACAGTATGTTTTACAGTGACTTTATAGTATGGGGTGTATATATACCTTCGCCAAGGAGGTCATGTCTTTGCGTTTGGTTTGTCCGTCTGTTAGTTGGTTTGTTTGTCTGTCAGCAGGATTATGAAAAAACTACTGGCCCGGTTTTTATAGAACTAGCTGTATGGGTGTAGCATGGGCCAAGGAAGAACCCATTACATTTTGGAGTGGATCCAAATCATGGGGTGTATACACAAACTATTTTTCGCTTTCATTAACATTGTGAGAATGGGGCATTTGTGCTGCATTCATGGGGGTGTCGGAATAATCGTAAAACTGCATTCCCGACTGGGAATATTCACACAGCCTTGGTTTACGTCTACACTCTCCAAGTGCCCTTGTAGTTGCTAAAAATGCATCTGTTTTCTCAGTGTTTTAAAAATGTTGGTAGGAAGCTGAATGAGAAACACTGTGCTTCACCTCTAATGGCTTTCTAGATGCCTTTGAGCAAGGCACTGAACCTCTTAGTCTTGCATAGTTGTCACCAGTAAAATAATCAATTTGCACTGCACAGCTCCCAGATAAGAGTGATTGTGTGAAGCTGAATGTGAAGCAGGCCAGAGGTTAACTTTTTTTATCATGTTTCAAATATCACCAAAGTTGTGTAATTATTTAGCACTTTTTATGTATAATTATATTAATATGGTTAATATATACATTCAGAGTATACTGAAACAATAGCACATTGATTGCACGGACAGGTTTACAAACAATTGAGGATACAGGTATGGCTCTTAGGTAGAAAAAAACATTGCCCCTCTATTAAACAATAGTTATTACTGTTATAAGCAGGCTTATTATAAAATACATGTGAATGAATTATGAAAACATAAATGTATACATTTCTGTCTCCTTGCAGTGTCAGATAAAGTGCAGCCTGTGAATCGCGGCAGCAGCTATGAATTCCTGCCACCTTCAAGTAAGTCAAACTGGAGTCAGATTGATTTAGTTTTTTTCATAAGATCTGAATCTCCGGTGTTTCATAGGTTGTGGGTACCATCAGTAAGGCCAAACAGTGGAATTACAATTTCTATGTCTGTCATGTGATGCCATAAAAACGTTTTTCCCAAAGACTTGCATGGTAATATAGACGTCACAACCCCCGCACCATGACTCGTCTCACTATCAGTAGTTGATCCAATTGGCCTGATAGAGTTTGCGCAGTGGCCGGTGGAGGTCTCTAGTGCGCCTGCTCTATGGGCCCCTAGTGTCGAAGCAGCGCCAATCATCCGGGTAATTTTATATGCAGCAGTTGAACTTTTTTGGCTTCATGCGCCACTATGCAACTCTCAAAGGAATGATGGGGGCTCCGCCTCGAACGCTGTATGCAGATTTTTTTTTTATACATCCATGCCATGTGGCTCCGGTTCTGGCACCTGAAATTCTTAGAACAGTAAACAGTCAGTTTCACTGGAACTCCTTTAGTAGGCTAGGTGTCCTGTAACACTTTTTTATGGACACCCTGCAGCCAGAATCTAGTATTCACCCAGACCATGGTATAAAGTTATATATAAATCCGAGTAGCATCAAAATTATTTTGAAGCTGTTATGTTAAGGTATACAAGGAAATTGCGTAATGTTGCTTTAAAAGGGGTGACTACATCCCCCATCTTGTTTTTGAGAAAGTCTGAGACTACTAATGACCCAACAAGGTGATGTTCTACCAGGGATTCCTTTGATAATCTTTGATGTTTTCATTTCAGTGTCAGAGATGAGGGTTGTTCTGCTGGGGAACAGCTGGTCTGAGAGGAGTTCAGTGGGGAACCTCATACTGGGAGAGACTGTGTTCAACACTGAGGAAGAACCAGACCGCTGTCTGAGAGTCAGAGGACAGTTAAAGGAGAAAATAATAGTTGTCATCAACACTCCAGATCTGCTGCATCCCAACATCTCTGAAAACAAACTAAGAAAACATGTAGAAAACTGTGTGAGACTCTCTGATCCTGGACCTCATGTGTTCCTGTTGGTTCTACAGCCTGAAGACTTCACTGAGGAACACAAACAGAGGCTACAATCAATCCTTGAAAAGTTCAGTGATCAATCATTTGATTATTCATTGGTTCTGATATCAACCGCCAGAGTGGAAAGATCAGGTTTAATGGAAACATACATGGAACACCCTCCATTAAAAGACATGATCATCAAATGTAGATACAGATACTTGAAGCTGCAGGGCCTTGAACTCCCAGAGCTGTTAACACGCTTGGGTCAAACTGCAAAGGAGAACAATGGAGAGCATGTGAGCTGTGATGTATTTAAGGACACATCTGCTTTACCAAGTGATCATCAAAGTCTGAAAAAAAAGAAAAAACAGACTTCTTTAACAGATGCTGTTAAAGCTGCTGGTAAGTGCAGAAACATTTCTGACAAGGTGAAGAAACCGTAAATAAGAACATTAAGCTGCAAATAATTGATGTCATCTTTTCACAGGGCTGCATGTGGTTAACAAATTCCATGAACATTTCTCAGAGAAAACCCCTGTGACTCACAGTAAGTAAATTCATCACAACACTAATCATGTATTTGAATATGGATTTTAATAGACACGGGATCAGGGCATATGTCCTCCCCAATATTTAGAAGAGGCAGATTTGTCCCCCTGAAAAAATAGGAAATGTCAATATCTAAAAACGATCTGATGGAATTGTGTCTACTTGTGTTACCCAAATTGTTGCATAACAATTCACCAGAATGCAGGAAATTGAGTGTTTGATGCCCACATTTTTTGTTTAAAATATATTTTTCGGGAAATGTTATTCTGCCTTTTCTTAAAAATGTAACATTTGCTCTATGCAAATTATAAATACCATTCATAGTGAGCTCTTTATCTTTGTCTCTGTTGTTTTACAGCATTCAGGATTGTGCTTCTGGGAAAAAGTGACAAACAGAAAAAGCTTTGTAACTTCATCGGGGTCAAAGGTCCTTATCACCAAAGAACTTCCCCAACCAGTCTATCTGTGGCCTCTGTTGGAGAGTGGAGAGGAAAACCATTAGTAGTAGTAAAAACTCCAGATGTATTCAGTCTGTCTGTGGACAACGTGAGAAGAGAAGTAAAGAGCTCTGTGACTCTTTGTTCACCTGGACCAAATGTGCTGCTGCTGTTAGTAAATCCTTCTGAGTTCACTGAGGAGAACAGACAAACACTGAAGTTCATCCTAAGTTTGTTCGGTCAAGATTCCTTTAAGTACTCAATGGTCATCATGACACATGAGGGAAATGAAATGAGCGTCTGTGTTAATGAGCTCCTTCAAGACTGTGGAGGAAGACACTACAGCATGAAGTCTACACCACAGTCTGAAGTTGACCAAAGATCATTAATGGAGAAGATTGAGAAGATTGTGCATGAAAACAAAGGAACCTTCCTCACCTTCACTGAAGAGACCATCAGACCAACATCTGGACACATCAGACCAGCTTTAAACCTGGTTCTGTGTGGGAGGAGAGGAGCAGGGAAGACTTCAGCAGCCAAGGCCATTTTAGGTCAGACAGAGCTTCATTCAGTCTCCAAGTCATCAGAGTGTGTTAAACATCAGGGAGAGGTGTGTGGACGTCGGGTTTCCCTGGTGGAGCTGCCTGCCTTGTATGGAGAAGGTCAGGAGGCAGTGATGGAGGAATCATTGAGGTGTATCTCCCTCTGTGATCCTGAGGGCGTCCACGCCTTCATCCTGGTCCTACCTGTGGGTCCCCTCACTGATGATGACAAGGGAGAGTTACAGACCATCCAGAAGACTTTCAGCTCTCGAGTCAATGACTTCACCATGATTCTGTTCACTGTGGAGTCAAATCCTACAGCTCCAGCTGTTGTTAACTTTGTTAGAAAGGATGCAGACATCCAGGAGCTCTGTCAGAGCTGTGGAAGAAGGTATTTTGTTCTCAACATCAAGGACAAGCAGCAGATCTCAGAGCTGATGGACATGGTGGAAAGAATGAGACCCTACCAAGACCAACCATGCTGCTACACAACAGAAACCTTTGCACATGCCCAAATAGAAAAGCTCTGTACATTACAGGCTGAACTTAAGGACCTGAAAACAAAAAGCACAATCATCTGTAAGTACTATACATACACATTTAAACATGAATAATGATAATTCATAATCAGATTTTCTTCTATGTATTAAGCCATAGACATATAAGACATTATACACTGGACTTTGTGCTGTTCCAGTTGTTGCCATTTAAAGTAACTCCAGTTCTTCTTATTTCCCATGCAGGTGATGATGAGAAGCAGAGCCCAGAGTGTCTCAGGATTGTGCTGATAGGGAAGACGGGCAGTGGAAAGAGCTCTACAGGAAACACCATTGTAGGAAGTAAAGAGTTTAAAGCCAAATCAAGCCAAACATCAGTCACCAAAGAGTGTCAGAAAGCAGAGACTGTAGTGAATGGTCGTCCTGTCGTTGTGGTCGACACTCCTGGTCTGTTCGACACAACTTTGTCCCATGAAGATGTTCATGAGGAGATGGTGAAATGCATCAGTCTTCTGGCTCCAGGACCTCACGTCTTCCTGGTGGTGTTAAAAATTGGCAGACTCACACCAGAGGAAAAGGAGACATTAAAACTCATCAAGGACGGCTTCGGGATAAATTCTGAGAAATTCACCATCATTCTTTTAACTGGAGGAGATTTACTGAAGCATGAGGAGCAGTCCATTGAACAATACATTGAAAACGAATGTGATGATTCCTTTAAGAAACTGATCGCTGACTGTGGAGGAAGATACCATGTGTTCAATAACTTTGATAAACAAAACCGGACACAAGTCAGTGAGCTGATAACGAAGATTGACATCATGGTGAAGGAGAATGGAGGCAGCTGCTACAGCAATGAGATGCTGCAAGAGGCCGAAGCAGCAATACAGAAAGAAGTGGAGAAGATCCTGAAGGAGAAGGAAGAAGAGATGCAGAGAGAGAGGGAGGAACTGGGAAGAAAACATGAAGAAAAGATGAAAGAGATGCAGGGAAAAATGGAAGAACAGAGATCAGAAATTGAAAAGGAGAGAAAATTGAGAGACAAACAACTTGAAGAAAAAGAGGAGAACATCAAAAAGTTACATGAGGAGAGAAAGAAAGAACAGAAGATGAGAGAAGAAGAAGACACGAAGAGAAAACAACAGGAACAATTTAAACAACAGGAGTGGAAACGTAAACGTGAAGATTTGGAGCACAAAATAAGATCA
Organism: Gymnocephalus cernua; assembly: GCA_023631565.1. Lineage (NCBI taxonomy): Eukaryota > Metazoa > Chordata > Actinopteri > Perciformes > Percidae > Gymnocephalus > Gymnocephalus cernua. Next base: position 22,613,910 of record CM042425.1, read on the forward strand.
GAGTCAGAATCAAAAGAAACCTTTGATAGAAAGCTGGAGGAGAGCAGAGAAGAGATAAGAAAAGAACGAGAAAAATGGGAGATGGAAAGAAATAAATGGTGGGAAAAACGAGAAAAAGATGATTTAAGACAACAGGAAGAACAAACAAGACTAAGAAAGCTTCAAGAAGAAAATGAACAGGAAAGAAAAAACAATGAAATGAGAAGAAAGGAAGAGGACCAAATCAGAAGAGAACAGGAGAAAAAAGAGAGAAAAGACATCAAGGAGAACTATAAGAAAGAAAAGGAGAGTCTGAAGAAGACATATGAAGAGGAAGCCAGAAAGAAAGCTGAAGAGTTCAATGAGTTCAAAGAGAAACACACCAAGGAGTTTGCAGCGCAGAAGGAACAGCATGAGAAACAAATGAAAGACAAAGATAAGAAGTATGACCTCTTAAAAGCACTTTCAGTCCACAATGAAGAGCAAATAAAGAAAAGAAAGCAAGGCCAAATTTCTGACATCGTGAAATGTCTGACCAAAAAGAGTAAAAACCTGACAAAAATCAGTGACTTACTGAAAAAACATGAACAAGAAATGAAGGGAATGAAAAATGAGGAGGAAAAGAAAAAGCTGCAGCAAACGCATGAAGAAGAATTAAGTAACTTAATACAGGAACTTGAGAATGAAGCTGACACATCGTGGTGGTGGGATTTGTTTTCTTTTTTACTTAAATGAACTGTTGTGAAAAATACCCAGGAGGCAGCAGGTGTAGATTAATTAACTGTTTTAGAATAATTGAAGATGAAACAAGTAACAAGAAATAGTAGACTGAAACCAATGTAGGTTTTTGTAATTTATTGAAGTACATATATTCTGCGCAGAATAGGAGAACTCGTTCACAAGATGCACGCAGCAACATGTGGAAGGGTCTTCCAAGTTCACACATCAAGAACATCAGCTTAAATACACAGATAAGAGAGAGGGAGTGACATCGCTTTAAGCACACAATTCAATCTAATAACAAATGAAGATAGACCTTCTGGTCTGTCTGGTTCACAGGGATGTTATGTCGTATAACCTGTAGAGACCTTGTGACTACGGTTGTATCTCAGTAAACCTAGGTTGGCTATTTTCTCACAGACAAATGTATTTAACTTCTCCTTGGGGGAGACATAACAAGAGCACATACAGAAAAGACATAATTAATTTGGTAAAATATAATTTTGCCATTACAGGACTTAATTGTCATATTTAGCAGTGGGTTAGACTGTAGTGTACACCATGGCCACATAAGTACTTGGCTTTCAGGGGCCTTGCTGAAATCATATATATTAGGACACCTCAAACACAGTTCCTGTCAGCAGTTTTACCATTGTTCTCAATCAGCAACCTATACAATATTAAACCGCAGGTATCCATAGCAACAGTACTGACTACAACACTTTTAAAGTGCCCATATTATGCTCATTTTGAGGTTCGTAATTGTATTTTGAGGTTCACATTGTTTAATTTTCAAAAAACATTTTTGTTGTACTGCACATTGCTGCAGCTCCTCTTTTCACCCTGTGTGCTGAGCTCTCTGTTTTAGTTACAGAGTGACGCATCACATTTCTATCTCATCTTTGTTGGGAGTCGCACATGCGCAGTAGCTAGGTAAGGACTACTACCTAGAAGCTAGCGCTGCTAGCCACCTCGTTCTCAATGGCAAAACACTGCTAACACACACAAGTTCACCCTAATCTACAAAATAAATTGTATAGAACTACTTACATGTCCCTCGTCTGCAGGTATTCCATGCAAAGTTGGAAGTGCGCCCTCCTTTAGAAGAAGTCTCCTGGCTAGTCCTGCCTTGTACTGGCCGAAGTTGGAGAAACAGCTAGCTGATGTGGTATTAGCTAAAGTGGTTAGCACACACCAAATGTTCCGATTTTGAACAGCTCCCCCGGAGACTGAAGGCAGGATACATTCAGAAACCCGTATCTCACTCAAAACAGCATGGATGGTTTTTTCTCCAAGTTTGTATGCATGTAGAAGCACCAGAGACACAAAATAACATCCCAAATCCCAGAAAAAGTGTTTTTCATAATATGGGCACTTTAAACATAAGTAAGAGCCAATAATGGACTCCCATATGTCCTAATAAGGAGAAGACAAAGGCTTAAGTAGCTGTCAGTACCTCTGTTTTAGGTCAAACCAGTGTGTGGGCTATATAGAAATATATTATCAAATCATAATCTTAAACCTGTTCAGTCTTTTTCTATTTTTCTGAAAAATGGTTTAATTTGTAACATTTAGGATATTCTCTGTTTCAGTGTGATAAATATAAATCAGCATCATATGGTTGAGATATGTTAATATATGTAGATGTATAAGAATAGGCAATGAGTTGGTTAAAGGGCAGACCGTCAAATGTAAAACATGATTATAAAATATTAATGTGAGTATGTCTGATGATCGGACTTTACCATCTTACTTTTTTAATCTTTCTGTTAATGTGTTTGTTAGAATTTTGTGTAATCAGTTATGGCTTTTTTTTGTGTTCTTTTTAAACTCCACAATCTGTTAAAGGATTCTCTTGTTCCTGGACATAAACTAAATCACAATAAAACAAACTAAATTAACCGGGCGGGATTGTTGTACTTGTTTACTTTTTACTTCATTACATTTATCGACAGCTATAGTACTACTTATGTTAGATTACATTTCACATACAATACAGATGAGAATATAAAACATGATACATTGCTATAGATTAAACTGTCCAACAGATAAGGTAGTTAAACTAAATTCAAGTGATGTTTAAATTTCTTACACGTTAATGTACAAGTAATGAAAATCCAAGAATAAAATGTAGATAATATAACTGACAGCGGATATTATACTGAATAACGAGTACTTTCACTTTAAAGACAGTAAGTATCTTTCTGATAATAGTTACATACTTTTACTATAGTCAAAAACATTGTAGTGTAGTAATGATCTGGATACTTCTTCCATTACTGAAAAAGTTCCACAACAAGATTTTTTGACATATTATCAGTAGTGCACTTACAAATACAATTACATATGAACTACTTCAACATGTTTTCTTACCAAAATTAGCTCAACTTTAACTGTCTACAAAAGGTCATCCATTTGTGCTGATAATAACTGCAGTTATCCAAAACAGGCCTGTGTTTTCTCCTGCAGTGTATCCTATTCATCATCTTTCAGTTTATATGGCTGATTATTTTTAGGAATATTTGGCACCTCTTTTGTATGTTTTAGGGTTTTGTCCAGCAGGTGAGCTCTAACACCAGCTAAAGTCTCTTTAAACTTCCCCGTGGTAAATATACAAAACAAATCGAGATACTATTTATTTGAAATGGATTCCCTTTATTTTAGTTTTTTATATATATTTGTTAAGTGAATGTTTTAAGGTACATCTGAATATGTGAAAAATATGCACAACTTTAGGTTGTGAATTTTGTTTAGTTTCACTTTCATCAGAGTGGAGTCATGGCGCAACAAGAATCAGCTGATGAGTAAACACCAAACTACATACACAAACTCAATGGTTGGTTATTAGAATTTGTGATGGATCGAGAGACTTGATATTATTACAATATCACCAAAAAAAGAATCCGTGACGATGAAAAAACAAGAACAAGAGATGAGGGTGAGAAATCTGAAGGATAAGGAAAACCTGCAGGAAACACATGAAAAACAAATAAGTGACTTGATACAGGACCTTCTATCCGATCCGCTAACATTTTATCTAGCGCCATCATCAGCTCACCATTTGAATGTGTCCAATACTTTGGTTTGTGAACACAGTCTATTTTCTCCCTTAGTCAGTGAACTATGGTATAATGTGGGATGTCAGACTCCCAGGTGTCTCAATATATGAACATGGACGATGGAGGTAAAGGTTTACTTCCTTGATTATTTATCAGAACCTTTGTTTTGTTTAGATTTTTTTTTTTATTTACTCAATATCTTCATATAAAGCTTGTCAAGTCAATATGCATACTGGCTGTAAATATATTATTCAGTTTACAATGTTCTAGGATGGAGAACATTAAACAGACACATGAGTGAGAGTGGGCACTTCAAAGCCTGGTTAAAAACGTGCAGCAAATGATGGAATAATGCTTACAATAAACAGTTTTCATGAATCACTCTCCAATAAGAATATATGTTTGAATTGGCATCAAACATTAAAGTTCAAAAGCAGAAACCCTGGTAAATCAGTCCTATAACTTAATATGAGTAATTCTTGCAGTATATGTTGTCCATAGCAGCTTTATACTATATGAAAAACTTTTTGAGTTCATTGAGTCCCTGCAACCATTTGATGGCAGCATGACGTGTATGTATGAACTCGGTAGTTTGGATATTTTGAAGTGGGGTTTCATGAGGTACTTCTCCATAGTCAGTAGATGGTGGTCGGCATGCCCGCGGTTTGGAGAAGCCAACAGGAGTAGTGATGTGTTGTGTTGTTTTCTTTTGCAATGTTTTGTTGGCAGTGTAAGATAAAATGTCATATAGCCTGGGAAGGCCTCGATTTCTCTTCTCCTGTCTAGTATGTGTAAGATAAGACGTGTTCAGACTTACAGGAGCAAAAGTGCTCCTGATAAACATTTGATAAACATTTGGAACAGAATGCACCTAATGAAATATCTTAAAGTAACAGACAATATTTAGGCCATGAGAGAAGAAGAGAATGAGAGGGATCCCAAGGCTAGAGCGCAACTTTGCTATCTTCTCGGAGACAGAAAGTCTGAGGGTGATCTAACCGATTGACGACCCAGACGCAAGGACGGAAGGAGGAACCCAAAGACGAATAAAAGAATAGGAAATGCAAAGTCCGGGGTCAGACCTGGAGAGACTTTGTTGGTGGCTAGGGTGAGAGAGTCTTGAAGGAGCTACTGAACCATATGCATATGATTGTCTGCTTCCAATATTATTTTACTAAAAGATATGTTATAGTTGAACTGAACGAATCCTGACTATTCATTTCCTGGTCTGCCATCCAACGAACACAAAAAAGGGTCAAGCAGGAGAAGTGACCGAAGGGGTCAAAAGCCCTGAGCCAGGGTGAAATTGGACGCACCCTTTTCTACAGCAGTAATAACCTATTTTGCAATTTCTTTTTTCCAAATTGTTTGTGTAGCCCACTTATTTAGAGATTTAAAAAACAGACAACAGTTCAGTATAAACAATACTTCAACAGCTGGGGGCTATGCTTGATCATTAAAATTACTCTTTAATTTTGAAAGCAGATTTCATTTGATATTATTATTTGATTCTATTGTCAATTTTCTATTCTTCTGACTTTTAAAATACTTGCTTTTTTATCTTTTTCATTTTCTCTTACTATGTTTATTGTTGTGCATGGAATACCATGATAATATAATGCATGTGGAACTTGGTAATAAGCGATATTAAACAAATATGAATATCATTTAAACTGCTCATCAGATTAATCAAAATTATGAAAAATTACATCACATAAAATGAATGTCTTGATGTTTTGTTTTTGTTACATATGATAAGAATGGATATTATATACAGTAACTTATTACATCAACTTACTTTAAGACATCATTCAGATGAATCTATAATCACACGTTCTGTATTTGATCTTTGCTTTCTATGTTAATCATTATAAAAGATGAATAAAGTCTTTCCCTGTAGTTCAGCATCAAACACTCTTCACACAGATGAGCTGATGCAACAGAACAGAGCTCAGAACAGAGGGGTCTGCGGGGGTACGCCGTCGATTCGACGCAGAAGCATAAAACAGCCTTTACTCTGCAAACAGATTATCAGCGCTATACAGTGGAGCGTTCAGATCCAGTCAAATCAGTGCCAGCTGCATGTGTATATACTGTAGGCCTAGTGACTGTGGATGAGAGGGAGGCTGGCTGCTGAAAATCAGACCTTTGTGCGCTCGTGATATTCCTTTGGCGCTGGCTAAAACCTCTTTAAGGGGCGCCAAAACTTTCTCTATGCAGTAAAAACCCTGAATAAATACCGGTAATAAATTAATAATACTAACCATTAAACTCCGGATGGACTCCAGCCGTCGTTCTCTTAATACATCCATGGAAAAAGATCGATGTGGGAAAAGCAACTTCTTCTTCTGTGAGTTAATTAATGGATCACAAGCCACGTTTAAGGCTCATACCGCCACCTACATCATTCTATTGGAGTGTGTCGATAGCTCGACCGATACTGTCATAGGTCATGTGACACCATGCCCTTTTAGGCCCTTTACATGCATAGACAGTATATAAAATGGACTGCCAGATCCCGTTGCTCTGGACGGAGACGAGGGAAGTCCAGAGCCGATCCGCCCTATACGCTCACTACGCAAGCTGCGTAGGGCCCCGCAAATTACTCGAGGCCCCGCCTCCCCACTCGTGCCATAGCCCGTCAATTAATGTTTATAACATCCATGACAAAATGAAGCGAAACTATCCTTCTGGTCACGAAAAGAGGAAAAAACACCATGAGAGTGAATTGCGGGAACAACAATCAGGTAAACTTGTGTTCTCTCCTCTCCAAGTTTGATGTCAGCAAAGTAAAGTTATGTTTATGAGCATTTCTATTGTGCTTTTTTTCCGGTCTTGCTAACCTAGCTGGGCAGGCAGGCAGTGCATCTCTTGTCTAGCTGCTAACGCTAGTCACTTCCAGGGCTGTGTTTTGTGACTTTGTGCCTGACAAAAGTGAGAGTAAAATACAATTATTTATTACGTTTGATAAACGACAAAGTGCAACGGTGTTTGTTTACTGCAGCTCGGAAAAGATAACCGCGTCGGGTGTGTTATGCGTTAGGCGCGTACATGAAGTGAAACGCGCATTTTTCAAGCAGAAATATATGTGAAGACCAGACAGACTGTAGGCTACAATTTATGGGCGTGAATGATTGCACTCCTCATCAAAGTACACATTATACATACTTTTAAGACACTGATTATCTAGTCTCAGACAATGTGTAGTTAAAAACTCTAAACAACTGCACTAATTATGCAAGATGGAAAGCAATGTATTGACAATTTGCCCTTTATTTATAGGCTATATTGAATTTAAAATGTTGATTAGCTGGACATACTGGTCAATATGGATTCACATCCCTCAGTAAATAATAACCATAAATCAAGAATTGCTTCAACATGCATAATAAATAAATACAAACTTCAACATGCTATGGCAAGCCATTTTAGCTTTTATTCATTCACAGTTTATGCATTTTTGATATCAAGAATTCGATTTTTTTACTATTTGCAAAGTGAATTCTTGATTATTTTTACTAGTAGGGCCCCTTAGTTAATTTTTACCTACCAATGTCTATTTTTGATATCAGGAATTACATATTCACTTACATACTCAGGAATTACATGCTCACTCCCTGGGATTATTGATATCTGCATCATAAATTCACTATTTAAATATTACAAGAGAGTGCAGAAAATGAATATTTTGATGGTAAGATTTTAATTCAGACATTCAAATGTTTACACATTTGTAACATGTAACGAGTAGTGTATGACTGCTTAACTATGTGATATTCTTCTCAGTTTATTCTAGACAGTTCAAATAATCTGGTGGTGCCCATACTGATGCTGAAAATGCCCAGGCTGTAGAGAGAACCAAAGTTAATCCCAAAAGCCAAAGTTCAGGGTTATAATTTATTATTTTCTTCTTATTTATGTTTACGTTAATATTCACTTATTTAATAATATTCACTTGTTATCTTAATATTATAGAAAATACTCTATTCAATAAATATTGTTTGTTTGAACCTCATTCTGTTCTATATTGTTGTACTTATTCTTTAACTGTTTTGTTTAAAGGAGGTATTGTATTGGGAGCACTGAAGTATCAGGTGTGACTGTGTGGCAATGGCAAATGGTTAACATAGCTCACAGCATCACGGGTCAGGTAGAGGGCCCCTTAGCAGAATTTTGCTTAGGGCCCCAGGGAGGTCAGGATCGGCACTGGACACAATCGTTAGCCTATTTTTACAAAAACGTCTGCTACGGAGCCATAACGTGAGATACAAGGTAATGGAGCCTTTTATACATTGTTGTGTTTCTTTAGAAATAAACAGTCAACAAATAAAGTCTTATTCACTGTCAAAGTGACGCCAAAATGAATGGCAATCAAATGGGATGCTAACGCCGGTTGAGAGTCTGGTAGCATTAAAATGGCGCCATAGGAGGCTTATATACTGTCTATGGGCTTCACTCTGCAGAGAGAAGCCTGCCCCCTTGTTTACATGTGTGGAACATTTTGAAACGCCTCCTTACTCACCAGATCTTTCCCAAATTGGGTCAGCAGCATGTCAAGACTTTCACAATGCCAAATTTCCAAGTTGTTGTGTTTCCAACTGTGTTGCCGTTGCAGGGCGGGCAGTTTGCGTGTTTCGTTCATTGCTCCTTGCAGCTTTAATTACAAACGTATATTAATAATAGTTTATTTTTTGTTTTTTTTCAAAAGAAATGTTACAAAGTGCTTGAGAATCAAGCAGTCAGTAAAGATAGAATAACATTAAGAATACAGAAAGCAGTGAAACTGGCATAAAATAATCTAAAATGTTAAGCATAGAACATAACATATCCAGCATTAAAGACATGAAAAAAATGTATAGACTGACTACATCTAAACAAATGAACAACCATTATGTTCTTGTCTGAGGACCTCAGGCTGCTAGGTCGGTAAGGAGAGAGAGCAACTCTGAAATGCAATCTGAAGCCTGGCTGTGAAGAGCCTTAAAGGAATATTTCACCCCTCAAATGAACATGTGTACAGTATATAAATTAGCTACTCACAGTGTTGTCGTGAATTCATGGGTCTAGTTTTTGTCACATGCCTCAATGTTGAACGAAAAATTTAAAAAATTAAATTTCTGTATATATTGGAGGGTGGCTTTGTTGAGTCCTTTGCAGCAGCCTGGGTTTGAATCCGACTGTGGCCCTTTGTGTCATCTCTCTCTCTCTCTCTCTCTCTCTCTCTCTCCCCCCACTTCCTTGTCTATCCACTGTCATCTAATAAAGGGAAAAGCCCCTAAAAATAATCTTTAAAAAAAACAACTCATGCAGTAATCCCAATGTCATTAATCCATATTTTTGTTTTTTAGTTAACAGTGGTAGCATGTAACAAGGTAACACAGGGTGAGTAATTGGTATGCAAATGATCATTTTGGGACTTGGAGGAGAAAGGAATCTGTGAAAGACGAGAAAACCTTTTTACTCACTCCCATGTCACAATTTTAGTAACTTTGTAAAAGCAGTAATCTGACTGCTACAACTTTGTTTCATCCTAATGATGACCAGGTGTGAAAATATAGGAATTGTAAATGCTTTCACAATTATTTTGTCTTGAAGTGATGTGCACAGGGATCCTCCGTCTGTTTGTCTCTCCATGTCCAGCAGGTGGAGCTGGAACATCAACCACTGATGATTGGAGCCTCACACAACACATTTAGCAGTTTTTCCATTTGAGTTTTTATTTTGTCTACCTTTTCTGTTCATGCTTGTGGCATTTGAACAACATGGCATTTGCAACCTGTATGGTTTGGGGTTGTGGTTAGACCAATTACATTTTTTGTCACATATTGATGTAAAATATGGATTTTTTTTACAACCCCAAATCAGAAAAAGTTGGGACAGTATGGAAAACACAAATAAAAACAGAAAGTAGTGATTTCTAAATGTACTTTGACTTGCAGACAATATAACAGCACATAATTTAATGTGTTCCTCATGATTTTTATTGTTTTTTTGTTCAAAAAAACAAAATTCCTATTTTGGTTTTTGCAACACATTTCAAAAGAAGTTGGAACAGTAAAGCATTTACCACTTTGTAATGTTGCCATTCCTTTTCACAACACTTAAAAGACGTTTAGGGACTGAAGACCTTTCTTGGATGCTGCTTTTGTACCAAATCATAATTACAATCACCTGTTGACATCACCTGTTTCAAATCACATCATTATTTAACCAATTTACCTGATTACTAGCCATAAATTGCTCCTGTCCCAACCTTTTTTGGAATGTGTTGCAGGTCTGAATGACAGGAAAGGATGTATATTTACAAATGAAATTAAGTTGACCAGACAAAACATGAAATATTTTGTGTTCACATTGTCTGAAATAAAATACAAGTCAAAGTACATTTAGAAATCACTACTTTCTTTTTTTATTTGTGGTTTTCATACTGTCCCAACTTTTTCTGATTTGGGGTTGTACATCAGGTACGCTACACCTGCCTGCTTCTATGTTGGAACAAACACTATCTACAGTATTTTGTCTTTAATGAAATAATGTCTGCCTGTATTCAAATCATAAACATGAATTTGTAGACTATGATATGTATTAGGTAGTAGGGGAGCTGAATAAACCCTACCTGCCATACTTCACTGATGTAAAGTTAAAGTGTTATGTATGATAAAGAGTGAAAAAGTTGCGCAAAATAACAATCCGGTTTTTCGTCATGGTGATCATTTTGGATGTGAGGAAGAACACCTTTGCAATGAAATAATACTGGAATAGAATAAAACAAAATATGTTACATTTTAACAAAACATTTCAATTTAACTGCACATGAGAGGAATTAAATTGATTAACAATTCAAATGAGAAGTAAGGGATTTTGAAAAATGTAGTTTCAAAATAAAAACCTGAACATTGCAGTCACGCCCTAATGAGCCGACCTCACTTTTAACTTTCGCTTTTGTTTCCCTGATGGCGCAGCAGACATTTCAGCTTGTGAGTAAACACATCTTTAACAAGATTACTGTAATAGCTCTAGAGAATAAATTAAAGCAAGTAGCCTAGATGAGTGGGGTATGTCGGTAAACGCGGATCGATCAGGATAATTGATTATTTATTATTTATTTAGCCTACAGATTTATTCACGAGTGACATTTTCACGAGTGAAATGCTGTCTAAGTGTCTGCTAGAAAACTGAGGATTTTCGGTATAATGCTTGAATTGAAGAGCCAGAGGACGTCGTTGTAGTCAAAGTTTAAATTGAAAAAGTCAAGTTGTTAAATGGTTTAATGTAGGCCTGCCAGGTAGGTGACATTCATGTTTCCGCCATTTTAGATTACCAGTGCCTCAACAGATGCAGGAAGAAGAGTCAGGCTATATAACTCATTAAAGTATATAGCCTACATTAGCGGACATTTGGGCAACTTGTGATGCTTCAGATTTTCCAAATTTTAAACATAAAATGTAGGCTATGCATAATATAATAATTCATTCCTCAGACACAGACAGTTTAAAGTAATAATAAAATTGGTTCAGTTGTTAGTTATTTGAAGGTTAAAGGGAATGGCTACTTAAAGGTTACAACGTTAGGGGAACGTTCTCTAAAGGTTGCAACGCCGAGAACGTTCGATGTATTCTAAGATGGTGCCGTGGTAGGTTATTTGAAGGTTTTATAAATTGTGTGTAGGCTATTATTTAATTATGGAAGCCTGTAGGTGCATGCTGCTGGTGCCATAATCTCACGTGAGCCTTTTTTTTTTTTTTTTCAATTATGAAGCAAATAATGTCCCTGTCTGAAATCGGTAAGGGACGGACATTTTTAAAAGTGCAACCAAATAAAATCAAAGTGTCAAATATTACAGTTTTCACCTTATCTTTAACTGTTGTTTTATTCTGGTCTGATAATTGTGATGTCAATGTTAGTTTTATTCCCAGAGATCAGAGGACACGTTGATTGAGCAACACATAACCTAAGTAATTACTCTTTGTCCAAAGATATCAACTTTAACACTTATTTATATAATTATGGCTGTCTGAGTGTGTGCGTCAATAAGAGAGTTTAGTTTAAAATAACCTAAATTCTTTTATTCTTTCCTCCAGGTGAATTAGTCTCTGATGTTTCCAGCAGAGTGACATCATGGCAACTGCAACACCTGGTGAGTCCAGTCAGATTTAATTAATCTAGATAACCTTCTCTCACTGAAATTGTGTGAACTGTAGTCCAGTTTATTGTCCAGGCAGCAGACATTTGCTGTGTTGGGATTTAGGAGGCACAGGTTCGGTTATCATCAAATCATCAAAGGTATATTATCAATATTAATAAAGCTATGAATGCAATATATAAATAATATAAATATATATATATATATATATATATATATATATATATATATATATATACACACACACAGTAGGCCTATATATATATATATATATATATATATATAAATAATAAAAATGCAGATATTAATTGGCTATCACACATGTATGAGGTAAACAGTGAAGGAGTTCATGTGTGCACTGACCTGGGGGGCATTGCACAAAAGTAGAAATTATAAATCCAGGATAACAGATAAAGCGAGGCTTGACCTAGTCTAATCAGTGCATCCTGGCTTGGTGCGTTTCACGGAGGCCAAGCCAGGCTGAGGAGGAGCGACTAGGTCGAGCCGGGCTGAAGTAATTTGGATAGATGCGCGTTCACGGCTTTCTTAAAGCAACACTATGTAACTTTTCCCGCTCCGGTCCCCCTACAGGTTGTCTCATTGGAACTAAAAGTTGCATAGTGTTGCTTTAAAAGACCGCAAGGTTTACTGATGCTAAAATGGAGAATACATATTGTGCATACTTTACACACAGTGAGCAGCAGCTTCTTATGGATTTTCAATGATAACGTGAAACACATTATTTGTAAAAAAGAAACACGGCCGCTGTAATGAAACAGCGAGAGAAAGCGTGGCAGACAATCGCAGACCGACTGCATGCGTAAGTAGCCTAAAATATGCATGTAGGGGCCTACTGTACTGACCACTGCTCTGAATTGAAACCGTCATAATCATACCATTCAAGGAGTTAGGCAAATTATTTGCACAAATGAACAGTTGTACTCTTTGCCTTAAAAGTGAGCAAAAGACAACCTAATGTTATGCAGGAAAGTCACCATGAAGATCAATTACAAGGTAATCTACAATGCTAGAATAGGCCTATGCGTAAATATCTCTCTCTCACTCTGTCTCTCCTTCTCTCTTGTATGGGCTAAAATATAAATTTCCTAAGTAACAATTTAATCCTACAGCTCGCTTTTTAGGCAAAGTGTACAACTGTTCGTTTGTGGAAATAATAAGCCTAACTCCTTGAATGGTGTCATTTAAGAGCAATAGTTCGTAAATGTATATTGTTTTAGATATATTAAGTCGGTCCGCTTCTGCCACGCTTTTTCTCAGTTTTTTTTATTTTGTACAGAGGCAGAGAGAGTTTCCTTCTTTACATATTATATGCTATATATGGACATAGAAAAGAAAGACAGGAATACATTGGACTCTGAAATTTAGAAACTATAAAGATAATTAAGTGATAAATATAATGCACACTGTAAAGAATGACTAACACAGTGTATTCATCAGTTATTTCCCCCCAGCAAAATATAAGGTCAAAAACCATTGAGGTGTCCTCTCCCTGTTGTTTCATGAATGTATAGTAGCCTACACTATATAGTTACTGGTCCAGTGAACTAAGACTATAATTAGGGATGATTGTACAATTATAAAAACCTATAATACAACCCCAAATCAGAAAAAGTTGGGACAGTATGAAAAACACAAATAAAAAAAGAAAGTAGTGATTTCTAAATGCACTTTGACTTGTATTTCATTGCAGACAATGTGAACACAAAATATTTCATGTTTTGTCTGGTCAACTTAATTTCATTTGTAAATATACATCCTTTCCTGTCATTCAGACCTGCAACACATTCCAAAAAAGGTTGGGACAGGAGCAATTTAAGGCTAGTAATCAGGTAAATTGGTTAAATAATGATGTGATTTGAAACAGGTGATGTCAACAAGTGATTGTAATTATGATTTGGTACAAAAGCAGCATCCAAGAAAGGTCTAGTCCTTTAGGAGCAAAGATGGGCCGAGGATCGCCAGTTTGCCAACAAATACGTGAGAAAATTATTGAAATGTTTAAAAACAATGTTCCTCAAAGAAAGATAGGAAGACATTAGCTTATTTCACCTTCAACAGTGCATAACATTAATTAAAAGATTCAAGGAATGTGGAGGAATTTCAGTGCGTAAAGAACAAGGCAAGGCAAGGCAGCTTTATTTGTATAGCACTTTTCAGCAACAGGGCAATTCAAAGTGCTTTACATGAAGACAATCAAAATACAAGAATAAAAGTTACAGTGCAGTATAAGAAATGAAACATTACAGAGCAGTTAAAAACAGTTAAAAATATAAAAGCAGATAAAATAAGCAACGAAAGTATAAGAAATGGATAGTCATTTAACCAAAAGCAACATCAAAAAGAAAGGTCTTCAGCCTTGATTTAAAAGAACTGAGAGTTGCAGATGACCTGCAATTTTCTGGAAGTTGGTTCCAGATATGTGGAGCATAGAAACTAAATGCTGCTTCTCCCTGTTTAGTTCTGACCCTGGGGACAGAAAGCAGACCTGTCCCAGACGACCTGAGAGGTCTGGGTGGTTCGTAGTTGACTAGCAGGTCAGAAATGTATTTTGGACCTAAACCGTTTAATGATTTATAAACTAGCAGAAGGATTTTGAAATCAACTCTCTGAGGCACGGGAAGCCAGTGTAAAGACTTCAGCACTGGAGTGATGTGATCCACTTTCTTGGTCTTAGTGAGGACTCGAGCAGCAGCGTTCTGAATCAGCTGCAGCTGTCTGATTGATTTTTTAGGGAGACCTGTAAAGACACCATTACAGTAGTCCAGTCTACTGAAGATAAAAGCATGGACAAGTTTTTCCAAGTCCTGCTGAGACATAAGTCCCTTTACCCTTGATATATTCTTAAGGTGGTAATAGGATGACTTTGTAATTGTCTTAATGTGGCTGTTGAAATTCAGGTCTGAGTCCATAATTACACCAAGATTTCTGGCTTTGTCTGTTGTTTTTAACATTGTTGTTTGAAGCTGAGCGCTGACTTTTAATCGTTCCTCTTTTGCTCCAAAAACAACCACCTCAGTTTTTTCTTCATTTAATTTAAGAAAGTTCTGGCACATCCAGTCATTAATTTGTTCAATGCACTTAGTCAGTGTTTGTATAGGACTATAGTCTCCTGGCGATAAGGTTATGTAAATTTGTGTGTCGTCCGCATAACTGTGGTAACATATTTTGTTGTTTTCCATAATCTGAGCCAGTGGAAGCATATAGATGTTAAACAGAAGAGGCCCCAGAACGGAGCCTTGGGGAACTCCGCATGTCATATTTGTATGCTCAGATGTATAATTACCTATAGATACAAAGTAGTCCCTATTCTTTAAATAGGATTTAAACCAGTTTAGGACTGAGCCAGAAAGGCCAACCCAGTTTTCTAATCGGTGTAGTAATATGTCATGGTCGACCGTGTCAAATGCAGCACTGAGATCAAGTAATACTAAGACTGCAGTTTTGCCACTATCTGTGTTTAAGTGGATATCATTAAATACTTTAACAAGAGCTGTCTCAGTGCTGTGGTGTGGTCGAAAACCCGACTGGAAGGCATCAAAACCATTGTTTAGTGATAAGAAAAGGTTGAGTTGTTGAAAAACCGCTTTTTCAATGATTTTACTTAAGAATGGAAGGTTAGATATCGGCCTATAGTTGCTCAGTAATGCCGTGTCTAGATTGTTCTTTTTTAAAAGTGGCTTGATGACTGCAGTTTTCAGGGCCTTTGGGAAGATACCTGAGAGTAGAGACGTGTTTACAATCTGTAAAAGATCAGAAGACATACAATTTGAAACATTTTTGAAAAGGCCTGTTGGTAGAATATCAAGGCAACAGGAGGAGGTTTTCAGATGTTGTATAATGTCCTCCAGGTTTTTATGGTTTATCATATGAAATTGTGTGATATTGGAATTTGTTTTGCCTGGACAGTGTGGCAACACATATCCCTTACTTGATATGGAAGCACTGACAGTCTAATTTTCTGAATTTTGTCTTCAAAAAATGAGGCAAAATCATTGCAGGCCTTGGTAGATAAAAGTTCAGATGCTACTGGTACTGGAGGGTTTGTTAACCTATCAACAGTAGCAAACAGAGCACGTGAATTATTATTGTTTCTGGCGATAATGTCAGAGAAGAAGGACCGCCTAGCATTCCTCAGTTCCAAATTATAAATGTGAAGTCTTTCTTTGTAGGTGTTATAGTGGACCTGGAGATTAGTTTTTCGCCACCTACGTTCAGCTTTTCGACACTCTGTTTTTTCTGTTCTTACCCGTATGACATTTCTCCATGGAGATCTTTTCTTACTACAGACAGCTTTGACCTTAGTGGGAGCAATGGCATCAATAACATTTGTAATTTTAAAATTGAAATTATCTATAAGCTCATTGACTGAGACCCCAGTGAGGGCGGGTGTGGAGGAGAAAAGCTGAATGAATGTTTTACTGGTGTTTTCAGTGATATACCGTTTTCTGATTACCTTAGTTTGAACACTTTTGTGTACCGAGATAGTGCCGTTAAAGAAAACACATGAATGATCAGAGAGAGCAACGTCAGTCACCACAACCTTGGAAATGTTCAAACCCTTGGAGATAATCAAGTCCAGAGTGTGACCCTTGTTGTGGGTGGGTTCCGTCACATGCTGAGTCAGTCCATAGTTCTCAAAAACACAACACAGTTCTTTGGTCCCTCTATCCTGCGGGTTGTCCACATGAATGTTAAAATCACCAGCAATAATTACACAGTCAAAGTTAATACAGATTCTAGACAGCAGTTCAGTAAAGTCATCGAAGAAAGCTGCACAGTATTTCGGTGGTCTGTAGATATTTAGAAATATGGCTCGGGGGGTGGACTTTAGCTGAAGAGTCACATACTCAAAAGAAGCAAAATTTCCATAAGATATTTGAGTACAATGGAATGAGTCATTATACAAAATGGCTACTCCACCTCCTTTCTTATTCACTCTATGCTCACTCATAAAACTGAAGTTAGGGGGAGCTGACTCAATGAGAACAGCACCACTGTTATTATGGTCCAACCAGGTTTCAGTTAAAAACATAAAATCAAGATTGTGCTTAATAATAAAATCATTGATTAAAAATGATTTTCCTGCCAAAGACCTGACGTTTAGTAAGGCTAGTGTTAGTGTGTTAAAATATTTATCTGTCTCAATGTTTGGTATAGGCGTTGGCTGACGAGGAATGAATGCTAAATTTGCGAGGTTTGCTGATAAGTGCTTGTTCTTACTTAGCGGATTCATCGTTCTTTTTCTATTACCTATCACAACATAAATTGAGGAAGGATTTAATACACAGGGCCCGGGCTTGTCCTGAAAAAAGTCATGAGTGCCACTAGGCGTGCAGCCTGGACCCGGCCCATATCAGACAAAGCTTGCTGCATTTTGTACACAAGTATACTTATCAGTCTGGGGAGAAGGAGTTAGCTGCCGTCCTTGGGTGGGCAGTGGTGCCTGCCGTTTAACTTTTGGCTGGGGGCCAATGATGGGAGAACGAAGGGGGGTAAGTTTGATTCCAGTATCTACTTTTGGCCGGGGGCAAATTATGGGAGAAGGAAGGGGGATAAATTTGGTTCCTTCAACTACCAGTCGCTTCATCTGGTCAGTGAAATCCAACATGGGGCAGGGGGAAGGAGGGGAAAAGGTGAGTGGAGAGAGCGATGGCGTGGGCGGGGTGTATGGATCCTCAAAGGCGTCAGGGTTGGTGAAGGGGTTTGAGGGGAGTTGGACGGGTGAAGAGGGGGATTGAGATTTCTCATCATTGCTCTGTGGTCTTACATGGTCAAATCTTTGCTCAGGCGGGGGCTGTGGTGGATTACTGCCCTGTTTTGTTATGTCTTCCTCTTGTTTTGATTCCTCTTGTCTCGTGTCCTTGGCCGAGGGAGCTGATGTGTGGCGCAGAAAGTAAAGTTGGTTAGAGGTGAACAGCTTTACTCCTGGTTTGTTAAGGGAAATTCCATCTTTCTTAAAAAGATGTCTGCGCTCCCAGAACATGTCAAAATTGTCAATGAACTGCAGAGAATGAGCGGTACACGCAGTTGAAAGCCATGTACTCAGTGCCAACAGTCTGCTGAATCTCTCAACTCCTCTTCTGACTGGCGGTAGAGGGCCACTGATAAACACCCTCGCATTTAGGGAGCTGACTGTTTTCAGTAGATCCATGAAGTCCTTTTTCAGCACTTCAGACTGTTGCTTTACAACATCTTGTGACCCTATATGCAGTATAATGTTATTCACAGTTGGGTGTGCTGCCACGATATCCGGGATTCTCTTGGCCAAGCCAGACACCATTTCTTTGGGAAAACAGAGTATTTTGGTGTTTTTTCTGCTTTTTACATTTTTTACAGCAGAGTCACCTACTATCAGAGTTTGAGGCCCAGTCGTTAGCTTTCCCTGTAGCTTTTTACTTTTTGAATTGCTCTCAGTCCTTACCCTGCTGTGTGACGATGAGACACAATCCAGGTCAGATGAAGGTCCAGGGTCCTGCTGCAGTGTAGCAAATCTGTTATCAACTTGCAGACTTGGTTGTTAGGGAGGCATTTTGTTGCTAATTCTCCCTTTTGCAGCTGTCCACGGCTGTGTCCTACTAAGTACAGGGGTTGAAGAGGCGCTCTGCCTGGATGGTAATGCAGGCCAGCCGGTCATATCACAAATCTCAGGGCGCTGTGCCCTGCCTGTTAGTCGTCCTCCCATTTCCCAGGAAGATTTACTCTTAGGCTTTGCACCGAAAGTGTTCCCGGGAGGACTACCACTTGTTGATTTATTATCTGCTTCACAGTCCTCCTGTTTCTTTGTAGCCTTGTTGGTGCTAATTAGCCGTGTGTTAGCATGCTTTTGTCCATTGCTTTGGGTCCATGTTAAAGTGGTGTCATTCCCACATGATGTGTTCACCTCCACGTTTACTTCTAACCGATGAATTTTGGTTTCCAGAACAGCAATCTTCTGAAGGAGTTTGTAGTAGTCATCCACGGAGAAGGGAGGCATCTTGCTGCTAATTAGCTTTAGCCAAGTACCACGTTTCCAGTCACTGCAGTACAGGCTTGGGCTATTGGTAGGCCACGCTCACGAAGAAAAATGATTAAATATGGCAATAGCCTACTATGTCTACAAAAAGTGTATAGTCCAGTGATTTATAAGTATCCAAGAGCCGCTGCTCATAGTTTCTCTCAGAGGAAAAGCAAGATTATCAGCAGAAATATGCAAGCAGAGGCAGGAGCAAGCAGCAAAGCGTCTGCACTGTAAGAAGCAGGAAGTTAAGTGCCAAGGACTTAGGCTTAGGCTTGACAAGGACGCAAGCCTAAGCTGAACAACCGTGATCTCCGATCCCTCAGGCGGCACTGCATCAAGAATCGTCATTCATCTATAAGCGATATCCCCACATGAGCTCAGGACTACTTTGGCAAACCTTTGTCAAGTACCACAATACATAGTTACAGCCACAAATGCCAGTTAAAACTGTACTGTGCCAAAAGGAAGCCCTATGTTAACAGTGTCCAGACGCGCCGTTGACTTCTCTGGGCTCGGAGGCATCTGGGATGGACCATCACACAGTGGAAATGTGTACTGTGGTCAGATGAATCAGTATTTCAGGTATTTTTTGGGAGAAATGGACGCCGTGTGCTCCGGACCAAAGAAGAAAAGAATCATCCAGACTGTTACCAGCAACAAGTCCAAAAGCCAGGGTCTGTCATGGTATGGGGTAGTGTCAGTGCCCTTGGCAACGGTAACTTGCACTTCTGTGATGGCACCATTAATGCTGAAAAGTACATAGAGATTTTGGAGCAATATGCTGTCCTCAAGAAGACATCTTTTCCAGGGACGTCCATGCATATTTCAACAAGATAATGCAAAACCACATTCTGCACACATTACAAAGTCCTGGCTGCGGAGGAAGAGGATACGGGTACTTGACTGGCCTGCCTGCAGTCCCGACCTGTCTCCAATAGAGAATGTGTGGCGCATTTTGAAGCGCAAAATGCGACAATGAAGACCCCGTACTGCTGCCCACCTTAAGACTTGTTTGCAGCAAGAATGGGACAAAATTACACCTGAAACACTTCATCACTTGGTGTCTTCAGTCCCTAAACGTCTTTTAAGTGTTGTGAAAAGGAATGGCAACATTACAAAGTGGTAAATGCTTTACTGTTCCAACTGTGTTGCAAGAACCAAAATAGGAATTTAGTTTTTTTGAAAAAAAAACAATAAAAATCATGAGGAACACATTAAATTAGGTGCTGTTGTATTGTCTGCAATGAAATACAAGTCAAAGTACATTTAGAAATTACTACTTTCTTTTTTTATTTGTGTTTTCCATACTGTCCCAACTTTTTCTGATTTGGGGTTGTAATTGTTCAATCCTCCCAAATTATAGTCCCAGTTCACTGGAGAGAACACACATTGTGTGCTAAGTGCCAAATTAAATGCACATGGAAGAGGAACATACATTATCCTTTGCTAAATAATACTGAAATAATTAAAGGTATAGTGGAGGATTTTCTTTTTCCGGGTGGATCATTAAGACTATTGGTCCTTCTAGTTGTCAATCATTCTGCTGATATGTTTACGTAGGGCCATCGTACGTGCTCGTCCCTAGGTAGTTTTAGCTTTCTGCGGCCTCTAGCCTGACCGCCTTCTCCCCGCTCTCGGCTGGTGCTGGCTCTTGCGCCCCCGCCCTGACCTCGTCTCCCTCGGCCTCTAGGCGCACCCCCCCTCCTGGATCTTGGTCGGGATGAACAGGGCACGGGCTCGTAGTCAATATCAGATCCCACAAGACTCTCTTCTTGAAAGCTCTAAACGCACCAGCAATAAAAAAAACATCTTAGATGCTAGACGATAGCTTGTTTGTTGGCCTGTAGCATGCTAAAGTTAGCTATAGAGAGGCTTGTCGTAAATAGATTTTCACTTACCGGTGGCGAGTCTGACATAGTGGAAAAAGTGCAAATCTTCTTTTGGAAACATATAAACCAGTGTTGGTCAAGTTACTTGGAAATAGTAATTAGTTACTGATTACTTCTCCAAGAAAGTAATCCAGTTACTTTACTGATTACTTATTTTCAAAAGTAATTAGTTACTTTACTAGTTACTTTACTAAGTTACTTTTCAATAACATGATGCACGACCTGTGAACTGTTACACCCATAACATTTTTGTTATTCACCGTCCAGATGTCAGCAGTGGTGGAAACAAAGTCTACATCTCCGAGTGCAGCCTTCAGATTAGCGTCCATTATGTCGTATTCTCTCTCAAGGTATCCTGCAAATGACTTTCTCTGCGGCAGCTTGACGCTGTGTTTGGTCGGTATTTTTTCTACAATGCGTCGGAACAATTCAGAGTCAACAGTGGAAATTGGCAGCATGTCTACGACAATATAGCCAGCGCTGTGCTTCTTCATTTCAGCGGCACTAAGTCCTGTCGCTTTTAAGTCTATTTTCACCTGTTTAGCAGGAGAGGGGGGGGGGGGCTCGGAGATTGGCCCAGTGGAATTGGATGTAGCCCCAGCGGTCATGTCAGTTGGGGGTTCAGTTTTTTTTCCAGAGAGTTTCACATTCCTGTGCCGGCTTGCTAGGTGCTTGTTGTTGAGGTGGAATTTTTTGCTGTAGATAAAGTTTTCTTCCCACGCAGAGTGTACAGCGGACGCTGATGTTTTTGTCACCTTTAACCGAGTCAAACTCAAAGTAATGTCGGTACTTCCAAGCATTAAACGCTGCATGATCCTGCTCTCTCCCGCGCTCCATGTTGTCTCTTGTTCAACGCTACACATGTCGGTGTTTACACTGACAGAACTTAGTGTAAACAGAACTTATGACAGAACTTATAAATCACAGTTCTTAATACAAAAAAAACACAATAATAACACATTTGAATGGTGGCATTGTTAGTGTCCCAAGCATATCCTTTAGAGATCACATTTAACAGAGATAATGAATTAATGAATTCATGAATTAATCTGTTTATTTTTTTGTCCTTACAGTTACAGATGATCAGCCCCTTAAGCGCAGCTGGAGTCTTGAATGGCTGCCACCTGACAGTGAGTCAAACTTAACTGAGTCTGAATTATTCTTGTGTTTAGTTACATTTGAATTCACAGTTTTTCATGAGTGAAAATCTCAATAACGTAATAACTCACTTTTCACTTGTGTGAACCAAAGCGTCTTTTTTACTCCGGTCACTAGTAGTATACATAATGTGTTATTATAAGAAAAAGAGCATAAGGCGTTGTCATGAATGTTTCAGAGATTTGTCTTCAGAATTACTTAATTTGTTATGGAAAAGCCAAAGAGTTACTGTTGCAACACTGTAGACTATTATGTTATCAATTGATTCTGGACCCAAGTTACTGCACATGTAAGTTACTAACTCAAAAATGTTGAGTTCAGTTACTGTTTAAACCAGAGATCTTCATCACCCTAGGGGGTCCAAGTTACTGCAGTTTTTTTTTCAAAAAGCTAAAATGTCTTAACATGAATCCAACATATATTAGCAAATATAAATCAGTCTATTTGTGGAAAAATAAAACATTGGTGATAGGCTTACTGGCCTTTAGGTAAGGTAGTCAATAAGTAAGCCACCCAGATGTATGTTTAACATTAAAACATGATTTATAAAATCATGCCAACAATGATTTTAATAGCTTAGTATTCTATGCACTAAAAGGTATGTATAAAGGCTTTAGGACCCCCACATGTTATTGTAGGCACAGTCATTTTATACAATATATGTAGGAGGGGGGTCCCTGCTCCGTCTCTCTTATGGCGCTTACCCACTGCTCATACTGAGATGGGACTATCAGGATCTGTCCTTACTTGGTTCTCTTCCTATATACATGACAAAACCTTTAACGTTGCTGTAAACAATGTACAGTCTGATGTAACCAATTTGTCCTGCGGAGTGGCACAAGGGTCAGTTTTGGGTCCTATTTTGTTTTTACTGTACATTTTGCCACTTGGTCAAATTATTGGTTGTTTCAAGGATGTATCATATCATTTCTATGCCGACGATGTCCAGTTGTATTGTTCTTTTAATGATGCTGAGTTCCATCGTTTGTCTCTGATCCTAGAGTGTGTGTCCTCCAGAGCCGATCCGCCCTATACGCTTACTACGCAAGCTGCGTAGGGCCCCGCAAATTACTCGAGGCCCCGCCTCCCCCTCATGTCATAGCGCGTCAATTAATGTTTACAACATCCATGACAAAATGAAGCGAAACTATCCTTCTGGTCACGGAAAGAGGAAAAAAAATACACCATGAAAGTGAATTGCGTGAACAACAATCAGGTAAACTTGTGTTCTCTCCTCTCCAATTTGGATGTCAGTAAAGTTATGTTTATGTGCATTTCTATTGTGTTTTTTTCGGTCTTGCTAACCTAGCTGGGCAGTGTGTAGCTGCTAACGCCAGGACTTCCAGGGCTGTGTTTTGTGACTTTGTGCCTGACAAAAGTGAGAGTAAAATACAATTCTTTATTACGTTTGATAAACGACAAAGTGCAACGGTGTTTGTTTACTGCAGCTCGGAAAAGATAATCGCGGCGGGTATGTTATGCGTTAGGCGCGTGCACGAAATGAAACGCGCATTTTTCAAGCAGAAATATATGTGAAGACCAGACAGACTGTAGGCTACAATATATGGCCGTGAATGATGGCACTCCTCATCAAAGTACACATTATACATACTTTTAAGACACTGATTATCTAGTCTCAGACAATGTGTAGTTAAAAACTCTAAACAACTGCACTAATTATGCAAGATGGAAAGCAATGTATTTATTTATAGGCTATATTGAATTTAAAATGTTGATTAGCTGGACATACTGGTCAATATGGATGCACATCCCTCAGTAAATAATAACCATAAATCAAGAATTGCTTCAACATGCATAATAAATAAATACAAACTTCAACATGCTATGGCAAGCCATTTTAGCTTTTATTCATTCACAGTTTATGCATTTTTGATATCAAGAATTCGATTTTTTTACTATTTGCAAAGTGAATTCTTGATTATTTTTACTAGTAGGGCCCCTTAGTTAATTTTTACCTACCAATGTCTATTTTTGATATCAGGAATTACATATTCACTTACATACTCAGGAATTACATGCTCACTCCCTGGGATTATTGATATCTGCATCATAAATTCACTATTTAAATATTACAAGAGAGTGCAGAAAATGAATATTTTGATGGTAAGATTTTAATTCAGACATTCAAATGTTTACACATTTGTAACATGTAACGAGTAGTGTATGACTGCTTAACTATGTGATATTCTTCTCAGTTTATTCTAGACAGTTCAAATAATCTGGTGGTGCCCGTACTGATGCTGAAAATGCCCAGGCTGTAGAGAGAACCAAAGTTAATCCCAAAAGCCAAAGTTCAGGGTTATAATTTATTATTTTCTTCTTATTTATGTTTACGTTAATATTCACTTATTTAATAATATTCACTTGTTTTCTTAATATTATAGAAAATATTCTATTCAATAAATATTGTTTGTTTGAACCTCATTCTGTTCTATATTGTTGTACTTATTCTTTAACTGTTTTGTTTAAAGGAGGTATTGTATTGGGAGCACTGAAGTATCAGGTGTGACTGTGTGGCAATGGCAAATGGTTAACATAGCTCACAGCATCACGGGTCAGGTAGAGGGCCCCTTAGCAGAATTTTGCTTAGGGCCCCAGGGAGGTCAGGATCGGCACTGGTGTCCTCCATCAAACACTGGCTGGCCACTAACTATCTGCAGATAAATTCAAACAAGACTGAAACGCTGATCTTTGCTCCAGACCATAAGATCACGTTGATCAAACAGCACCTTGGCTCCCTGGGCCCCTCTGTCAAACCCAGCCTCAGAAACCTGGGGGTTATGTTTGACCAGGCCATGTCTTTGGAGACACACTCAAAACAGCTTGTCCGAAATTGCTTTTATCATCTTAGGAACATCTCTAAAATTTGCAAATTGTTGTCAAAGAAGGACCTGGAAATAATAATTCACGCTTTCATATCAACAAGGCTTGACTACTGTAACTCTCTGTTTACTTGTCTGAATAAGTCTGCTTTGAACAAACTGCAAATTGTTCAAAATTCTGCTGCTAGACTTTTAACAGGTGCCCCTCGAAGGTCTCATATCACTCCAGTCTTGTCAGCTCTCCATTGGCTCCCTGTAAAATTCAGGATCGACTTTAAGATTTTAGTGCTGACTTTCAGGGCCTTAAACGGTCAGGCCCCACAGTATATCCGAGACCTTTTGAAGCCGTATTTCCCTAGCCGGACTCTTCGGTCCTCTGGCCAGAATTTGCTTGCAGTCCCTAAGACTCGTTATAATACCCGAGGGGACCGGTCTTTTCAGTCTGTTGCTCCCAGACTGTGGAACGCCCTGTCCATGCGTCTGGCAGACTCTGTTGTCTCTTTTAAAAAGGATCTGAAAACTTGCTTATTTAGGAAAGCTTTTGGTTGATGGGTTCTCACTAGCGTCCCTTTCTTTTGATATATGTATATACATTTTATACTGTTTGTTTTACCTATTCTGTTGTACAGCACTTTGTGATTTTATCTGTGAAAAGCCCTTTATAAATAAATTTTACTTACTTACTTACTTACTTACTTACTTACTAGTACCGGCTCTACTCGGCTCGGCTCAACTTGACCGCGGTGCCCCGTCCTCCTTTTTCCATTGCAGATTTAGTACCACCTCATGCGTGAGGCGAGCATGGCTGTGAGACACTGCAGGAAACTGTCGTGGCCTAACGCGACACACACACAGAACGTCAAAGGTGTGTTGTTTCTGATTCTCGGCGTGTGGCTGTTGCCACAGCCAGAAGACGAATTTTGTTTCAAAAGACGCTGGAGGCAGCAAAAAAACGCTGCTGGCTAAACTATTTAAAAATGGCGGGTTTGTTCAGGATACCCCCGTCTGTCGCTTGCAATGATGACAGTGATTAGTGATGATTCTCTCCGACCAATCAGTAGTAAGCAGGTTTTCACATCACCTTTTGGTATCGCCTCAGCTTGCTTGGAACCTCGACGGAGGTGATACTAAAAAAAGTACCTGTTAGCTAGTACCAGGGATTGTTTTTCATAATGGCAAAACAAAACAAAAAAAGGCGAGTAGAGTCGAGTCGAGCAGGTACTATATAATGGAAATTAGTTTAGCATTAGTTAAGAGGTCCTTGGCTTAAAAAAACATTGAAGACCCCTGGTTTAAATGATTGAACACTTTTTCATTTCAGAGTCAGAGCTGAGGGTTGTTCTGCTGGGGAACAACTGGTCTGAGAGGAGTTCAGTGGGGAACTTCATACTGGGAGAGACTGTGTTCAACACTGAGAAAGAATCAGGCCGCTGTCTGAAAGAAAGAGGACAGTTAAAGGAGAAAAGAATAGTTGTCATCAACACTCCAGATCTACTGCTTCCTGACATCTCTGAACACAAACTGACAGAACATATAGAAAACTGTGTGAGACTCTCTGATCCTGGACCTCATGTGTTCCTGCTGGTTCTACAGCCTGAAGACTTCACTGAGAAATACAAACAGGGGCTACAATCAATCCTTGAAAACTTAGGTGATCAACCATTTGATCATTCATTGGTTCTGATATCAACCCCCAGACAGGATAGTATAGGTTTTATGGACAAAGATGAACCAGACCAGCCCTTGAAAGACATAATCACAATGTGTGGAGACAGATACTTGAAGCGGAAGAATCTTGAACGTGCAGAGCTGTTAACACGTTTTGGTCAAATTGTAAAAGAGAACGATGGAGAGCATGTGAGATGTGATTTATTCAAGGGTGCAGCACCAGGTTCTGATCAGGAAAGCCTGGAACAAGCAGAAGATGTCAGTTTTAACATGGACCCTACAAATGCTGCTGGTAAGTGAAGAACAGTCATTTAGGTAATGAGAACTGTATAATTACCACAAATGACTGTAGAATCATACTGTTGTACTTGACATCACTGTCTTTTACAGAGGTGAAAGCTCCCAGTGCATTTACCCAGTCCCACCAGTGTAAGTACATAACATTAATCCACATACATACAGTGGCAATACATAATACAACACTGAGATGTATGTTGATATTTTGATATGTGTCATCAGGCTGAGATTTGTCAGAAAGATTTAGCTCTACAAGAAAATTATATGGTCATTTTTGTACTATATTATTACTTGTACTATATTATTACTTACCCGTAATGAGCAAACTGTAACAAACTTACAGGCATGCTAATTTAAGTATCTGTACCAAGGATAAATATAGTTAATGAATCTAGGAGGGCACATGAATTTTGCCACAATAAAACACAATCAGTCATTAATGTCTGTATCCCTCTTTGTTAAATTAAAGACGGATTGCAAATATGATGAATTGATGACAAAATGTGTCAATGGAATCTTATAACTGAAGTTGTATCTTTTGTTATTTTATAGCACGTTACCTGAGGATTGTAGTGTTTGGAAAAAAGGAGGACAAAAAGAAAACACTATGCAAAGTCATCATTGGGACAAAAGAGTTCCAATATTGTAAAATAAATCCAAAAACGCAATGTGAGGTCGCCAATGGAGAGTGGAAAGGAAATCCTCTAAGAGTAGTGAAAACTCCAGACATGTTCAGTCTGTCTAAGGAAGCAATCAGAGAAGAGATGAAGAGCTGTGTGAGTCTTAGTCTCCCTGGACCAAATGTTTTTCTGCTGTTAGTGAAGCCTTCTGAGTTCACTGAGGAGAACAGACGAACACTTGAGTTAATCCTGAGTTTGTTTGGTCAAGATGCTTTTAAACACTCAATGGTCGTCAACACGCACAAGGACAATAAAAGTAACACTTTAAATCAACTCCTTCAAGACTGTTTAGGAAGACAGTGCAACATGGATGCAAACAACCGCACATTGTTAATGGAGAAGATTGAGAAGATTGTGCATGAAAACAAAGGAACCTTTCTCACCTTCACTGAAGAGACCATCAGACCAACATCTGGACACATCAGACCAGCTTTAAACCTGGTTCTGTGTGGGAGGAGAGGAGCAGGGAAGACTTCAGCAGCCAAGGCCATTTTAGGTCAGACAGAGCTTCATTCAGTCTCCAAGTCATCAGAGTGTGTTAAACATCAGGGAGAGGTGTGTGGACGTCGGGTTTCCCTGGTGGAGCTGCCTGCCTTGTATGGAGAAGGTCAGGAGGCAGTGATGGAGGAATCATTGAGGTGTATCTCCCTCTGTGATCCTGAGGGCGTCCACGCCTTCATCCTGGTCCTACCTGTGGGTCCCCTCACTGATGAAGACAAGGGAGAGTTACAGACCATCCAGAAGACTTTCAGCTCTCGAGTCAATGACTTCACCATGATTCTGTTCACTGTGGAGTCAGATCCTACAGCTCCAGCTGTTGTTAACTTTGTTAGAAAGGATGCAGACATCCAGGAGCTCTGTCAGAGCTGTGGAAGAAGGTATTTTGTTCTCAACATCAAGGACAAGCAGCAGATCTCAGAGCTGATGGACATGGTGGAAAGAATGAGACCCTACCAAGACCAACCATGCTGCTACACAACAGAAACCTTTGCACATGCCCAAATAGAAAAGCTCTGTACATTACAGGCTGAACTTAAGGACCTGAAAACAAAAAGCACAATCATCTGTAAGTACTATACATACACATTTAAACATGAATAATGATAATTCATAATCAGATTTTCTTCTATGTATTAAGCCATAGACATATAAGACATTATACACTGTGCTGTTCCAGTTGTTGCCATTTAAAGTAACTCCAGTTCTTCTTATTTCCCATGCAGGTGATGATGAGAAGCAGAGCCCAGAGTGTCTCAGGATTGTGCTGATAGGGAAGACGGGCAGTGGAAAGAGCTCTACAGGAAACACCATTCTAGGAAGTAAAGAGTTTAAAGCCAAATCAAGCCAAACATCAGTCACCAAAGAGTGTCATAAAGCAGAGACTGTAGTGAACAGTCGTCCTGTCGTTGTGGTCGACACTCCTGGTCTGTTCGACACAACTTTGTCCCATGAAGATGTTCATGAGGAGATGGTGAAATGCATCAGTCTTCTGGCTCCAGGACCTCACGTCTTCCTGGTGGTGTTAAAAATTGGCAGACTCACACCAGAGGAAAAGGAGACATTAAAACTCATCAAGGACAGCTTCGGGATAAATTCTGAGAAATTCACCATCATTCTTTTAACTGGAGGAGATTTACTGAAGCATGAGGAGCAGTCCATTGAACAATACATTGAAAACGAATGTGATGATTCCTTTAAGAAACTGATCGCTGACTGTGGAGGAAGATACCATGTGTTCAATAACTTTGATAAACAAAACCGGACACAAGTCAGTGAGCTGATAACGAAGATTGACATCATGGTGAAGGAGAATGGAGGCAGCTGCTACAGCAATGAGATGCTGCAAGAGGCCGAAGCAGCTATACAGAAAGAAGTGGAGAAGATCCTGAAGGAGAAGGAAGAAGAGATGCAGAGAGAGAGGGAGGAACTGGGAAGAAAACATGAAGAAAAGATGAAAGAGATGCAGGGAAAAATGGAAGAACAGAGATCAGAAATTGAAAAGGAGAGAAAATTGAGAGACAAACAACTTGAAGAAAAAGAGGAGAACATCAAAAAGTTACATGAGGAGAGAAAGAAAGAACAGAAGATGAGAGAAGAAGAAGACACGAAGAGAAAACAACAGGAACAATTTAAACAACAGGAGTGGAAACGTAAACGTGAAGATTTGGAGCACAAAATAAGATCAGAGTCAGAATCAAAAGAAACCTTTGATAGAAAGCTGGAGGAGAGCAGAGAAGAGATGAGAAAAGAACGAGAAAAATGGGAGATGGAAAGAAATAAATGGTGGGAAAAACGAGAAAAAGATGATTTAAGACAACAGGAAGAACAAACAAGACTAAGAAAGCTTCAAGAAGAAAATGAACAGGAAAGAAAAAACAATGAAATGAGAAGAAAGGAAGAGGACCAAATCAGAAGAGAACAGGAGAAAAAAGAGAGAAAAGACATCAAGGAGAACTATAAGAAAGAAAAGGAGAGTCTGAAGAAGACATATGAAGAGGAAGCCAGAAAGAAAGCTGAAGAGTTCAATGAGTTCAAAGAGAAACACACCAAGGAGTTTGCAGCGCAGAAGGAACAGCATGAGAAACAAATGAAAGACAAAGATAAGAAGTATGACCTCTTAAAAGCACTTTCAGTCCACAATGAAGAGCAAATAAAGAAAAAAAAGCAAGGCCAAATTTCTGACATCGTGAAATGTCTGACCAAAAAGAGTAAAAACCTGACAAAAATCAGTGACTTACTGAAAAAACATGAACAAGAAATGAAGGGAATGAAAAATGAGGAGGAAAAGAAAAAGCTGCAGCAAACGCATGAAGAAGAATTAAGTAACTTAATACAGGAACTTGAGAATGAAGCTGACACATCGTGGTGGTGGGATTTCTTTTCTTCCATCCATTCATCCATCGTCGTCCGCTTATCCGTGGTCAGGTCGCGGGGGGAGCAGCTCCAGCAAGGGACCCCAAACTTCCCTTTCCCGAGCCACATTAACCAGCTCTGACTGGGGGATCCCGAGGCGTTCCCAGGCCAGGTTGGAGATGTAATCCCTCCACCTAGTCCTGGGTCTTCCCCGAGGCCTCCTCCCAGCTGGACGTGCCTGGAACACCTCCCTAGGGAGGCGCCCAGGGGGCATCCTTACCAGATGCCCGAACCACCTCAACTGGCTCCTTTCGACGTGAAGGAGCAGCGGCTCTACTCCGAGCTCCTCACGGATGACTGAGCTTCTCACCCTATCTCTAAGGGAGACGCCAGCCACCCTCCTGAGGAAACCCATTTCGGCCGCTTGTACCCTGGATCTCGTTTTTTCGGTCATGACCCAACCTTCATGACCATAGGTGAGGGTAGGAACGAAAACTGACCGGTAGATCGAGAGCTTTGCCTTCCGGCTCAGCTCTCTTTTCGTCACAACGGTGCGATAAACTGAATGTAATACCGCCGACGCTGCGCCGATTCTCCGACCAATCTCCCGCTCCATTGTCCCCTCACTCGCGAACAAGACCCCAAGGTACTTAAACTCCTTCACTTGGGGTAAGGACTCATTCCCTACCTGGAGAAGGCACTCCATCGGTTTCCTGCTGAGAACCATGGCCTCAGATTTAGAGGTGCTGATCCTCATCCCAGCCGCTTCACACTCGGCTGCAAAACGATCCAGTGAGTGCTGAAGGTCACAGGCCGATGATGCCATCAGGACCACATCATCTGCAAAGAGCAGCGATGAGATCCCGAGCCCACCGAACTGCAACCCCTCCCTACCACGACTACGCCTCGATATCCTGTCCATAAATACTACGAACAGGATTGGTGACAAAGCGCAGCCCTGGCGGAGGCCAACCCTCACCTGAAACGTGTCCGACTTACTGCCGAGAACCCGGACACAGCTCTCGCTTTGGTCATACAGAGATTGGATGGCCCTGAGAAGGGACCCCCTCACCCCATACTCCCGCAGCACCTCCCACAAAGTCTCCCGGGGGACCCGGTCATATGCCTTCTCCAGATCCACAAAACATATGTAGACTGGATGGGCATACTCCCAGGCTCCCTCCAGGATCCTTGCTAGAGTAAAGAGCTGATCCGTTGTTCCACGACCAGGACGGAATCCGCATTGTTCCTCTTCCACCTGAGGTTCGACTATCGGCCGAACCCTCCTTTCCAGCACCTTGGAGTAGACTTTACCAGGGAGGCTGAGAAGTGTGATACCCCTGTAATTGGTACACACCCTCTGGTCCCCCTTTTTGAAGAGGGGAACCACCACCCCGGTCTGCCACTCCTTTGGCACTGTCCCAGACTTCCACGCAATGTTGAGTAGGCGTGTCAACCAAGACAGCCCCTCCACACCCAGAGCTTTCAACATTTCTGGACGGATCTCATCAATCCCTGGGGCTTTGCCACTGTGGAGTTGTTTGACTACCTCAGTGACCTCCACCAGGGAAATTGACGACAATCCCCCATCATCCTCCAGCTCTGCCTCTAACAAAGAGCGCGCATCAGCTGGATTTAGGAGTTCCTCAAAGTGCTCCTTCCACCGCCCTATTACCTCCTCAGTTGAGGTCAACAACATCCCATCCTTACTGTACACAGCTTGGATGGTTCCCCGCTTCCCCCTTCTGAGGTGGCGGACGGTTTTCCAGAAGCGCCTTGGTGCCGACCGAAAGTCCTTCTCCATGTATTCTCCGAACTTCTCCCACACCCGCTGCTTTGCCTCTTTTACGGCAGAGGCTGCAGTCCTTCGGGCCCGTCGGTACCTTGCAACTGCCTCCGGAGTCCTCTGGGATAACATATCCCGGAAAGACTCCTTCTTCAGTCGGACGGCTTCCCTGACCACCGGTGTCCACCACGGTGTTCGAGGGTTACCGCCCCTTGAGGCACCTAAGACCCTAAGACCACAGCTCCCTGCCGCAGCTTCAGCAATGGAAACTTTGAACATTGTCCACTCAGGTTCAATGCCCCCAGCCTCCACAGGGATGCATGAAAAGCTCCGCCGGAGGTGTGAGTTGAAGGTCTGTCGGACAGGAGCTTCCTCCAGACGTTCCCAATTTACCCGCACCACCCGTTTGGGCTTACCAGGTCTGTCCAGAGTCTTCCCCCACCCCCTGACCCAACTCACCACCAGATGGTGATCAGTTGACAGCTCCGCCCCTCTCTTTACCCGAGTGTCCAAAACATACGGCCTCAAATCAGATGAAACGATTATAAAATCGATCATTGACCTTCGGCCTAGGGTGCTCTGGTACCAAGTACACTTATGAGCATCCCTATGTTCGAACATGGTGTTTGTTATAGACAATCCATGACTAGCACAGAAGTCCAATAACAGACAACCACTCTGGTTTAGATCAGGGAGGCCGTTCCTCCCAATCACGCCTCTCCATGTATCTCCGTCATTGCCCACATGTGCGTTGAAGTCCCCCAGCAGAACTATGGAGTCCCCCTCCGGAGCCCCATACAGGACTCCATTCAAGGTCTCCAAGAAGGCCGAATACTCTGAACTCTTGTTTGGTGCATATGCACAAACAACAGTCAGAGTTTTCCCCCCAACAACCCGCAGGCGTAGGGAGGCGACCCTCTCGTCCACCGGGGTAAACTCCAACGTTGCGGCGCTCAGCCGGGGACTTGTGAGTATCCCCACACCCGCCTGGCGCCTCACACCCTGGGCAACTCCGGAGAAGAAAAGAGTCCAACCCCTCTCCAGGAGTACGGTTCCAGAACCGAGACTATGCGTAGAGGTAAGCCCCACCAGATCCAACTGGTAGCGCTCCACCTCACGCACAAGTTCCGGCTCCTTCCCCCACAGCGAGGTGACATTCCATGTCCCCAGAGCCAGCCTCTGCTGCCCGGGTCTGGTCCGTCGAGGCCCCTGACCTTCACCGCCACCCGTGTGGCAGCGCACCCGACCCCAGCGGTTCCTCCCACAGGTGGTGGGCCCATGGGCTGGAGAGATAGGTGCCACGTAGCTTTTTCGGGCTGTGCCCGGCCGGGCTCCGTGGCAAACCCGGCCACCAGACGCTCGCTGACGAGCCCTCCCTCTGGGCCTGGCTCCAGACGGGGGCCCCGGGCTTCCTCCGGGCAGGGTCTCTCTATCCCTTCCTCGTTTATTCATAGGGTCTTTTGAACCATTCTTCGTCTGGCCCCTCACCTGAGACCACTTTGCCATGGGAGACCCTACCAGGAGCACAAAGCTCCAGACAACACAGCCCTCAGGTTCATAGGGACACCCAAACCTCTCCACCACGATAAGGTGATGGTTCCCGGAGAGGATTTCTTTTCTTTTTTTACTTAAATGAACTGTTGTGAAAAATACCCAGGAGGCAGCAGGTGTAGATTAATTAACTGTTTTAGAATAATTGAAGATGAAACAAGTAACAAGAAATAGTAGACTGAAACCAATGTAGGTTTTTGTAATTTATTGAAGTACATATATTCTGCGCAGAATAGGAGAACTCGTTCACAAGATGCACGCAGCAACATGTGGAAGGGTCTTCCAAGTTCACACATCAAGAACATCAGCTTAAATACACAGATAAGAGAGAGGGAGTGACATCGCTTTAAGCACACAATTCAATCTAATAACAAATGAAGATAGACCTTCTGGTCTGTCTGGTTCACAGGGATGTTATGTCGTATAACCTGTAGAGACCTTGTGACTACGGTTGTATCTCAGTAAACCTAGGTTGGCTATTTTCTCACAGACAAATGTATTTAACTTCTCCTTGGGGGAGACATAACAAGAGCACATACAGAAAAGACATAATTAATTTGGTAAAATATAATTTTGCCATTACAGGACTTAATTGTCATATTTAGCAGTGGGTTAGACTGTAGTGTACACCATGGCCACATAAGTACTTGGCTTTCAGGGGCCTTGCTGAAATCATATATATTAGGACACCTCAAACACAGTTCCTGTCAGCAGTTTTACCATTGTTCTCAATCAGCAACCTATACAATATTAAACCGCAGGTATCCATAGCAACAGTACTGACTACAACACTTTTAAAGTGCCCATATTATGCTCATTTTGAGGTTCGTAATTGTATTTTGAGGTTCACATTGTTTAATTTTCAAAAAACATTTTTGTTGTACTGCACATTGCTGCAGCTCCTCTTTTCACCCTGTGTGCTGAGCTCTCTGTTTTAGTTACAGAGTGACGCATCACATTTCTATCTCATCTTTGTTGGGAGTCGCACATGCGCAGTAGCTAGGTAAGGACTACTACCTAGAAGCTAGCGCTGCTAGCCACCTCGTTCTCAATGGCAAAACACTGCTAACACACACAAGTTCACCCTAATCTACAAAATAAATTGTATAGAACTACTTACATGTCCCTCGTCTGCAGGTATTCCATGCAAAGTTGGAAGTGCGCCCTCCTTTAGAAGAAGTCTCCTGGCTAGTCCTGCCTTGTACTGGCCGAAGTTGGAGAAACAGCTAGTTGATGTGGTATTAGCTAAAGTGGTTAGCACACACCAAATGTTTTCCGATTTTGAACAGCTCCCCCGGAGACTGAAGGCAGGATACATTCAGAAACCCGTATCTCACTCAAAACAGCATGGATGGTTTTTTCTCCAAGTTTGTATGCATGTAGAAGCACCAGAGACACAAAATAACATCCCAAATCCCAGAAAAAGTGTTTTTCATAATATGGGCACTTTAAACATAAGTAAGAGCCAATAATGGACTCCCATATGTCCTAATAAGGAGAAGACAAAGGCTTAAGTAGCTGTCAGTACCTCTGTTTTAGGTCAAACCAGTGTGTGGGCTATATAGAAATATATTATCAAATCATAATCTTAAACCTGTTCAGTCTTTTTCTATTTTTCTGAAAAATGGTTTAATTTGTAACATTTAGGATATTCTCTGTTTCAGTGTGATGAATATAAATCAGCATCATATGGTTGAGATATGTTAATATATGTAGATGTATAAGAATAGGCAATGAGTTGGTTAAAGGGCAGACCGTCAAATGTAAAACATGATTATAAAATATTAATGTGAGTATGTCTGATGATCGGACTTTACCATCTTACTTTTTTAATCTTTCTGTTAATGTGTTTGTTAGAATTTTGTGTAATCAGTTATGGCTTTTTTTGTGTTCTTTTTAAACTCCACAATCTGTTAAAGGATTCTCTTGTTCCTGGACATAAACTAAATCACAATAAAACAAACTAAATTAACCGGGCGGGATTGTTGTACTTGTTTACTTTTTACTTCATTACATTTATCGACAGCTATAGTACTACTTATGTTAGATTACATTTCACATACAATACAGATGAGAATATAAAACATGATACATTGCTATAGATTAAACTGTCCAACAGATAAGGTAGTTAAACTAAATTCAAGTGATGTTTAAATTTCTTACACGTTAATGTACAAGTAATGAAAATCCAAGAATGAAATGTAGATAATATAACTGACAGCGGATATTATACTGAATAACGTGTACTTTCACTTTAAAGACAGTAAGTATCTTTCTGATAATAGTTACATACTTTTACTATAGTCAAAAACATTGTAGTGTAGTAATGATCTGGATACTTCTTCCATTACTGAAAAAGTTCCACAACAAGATTTTTTGACATATTATCAGTAGTGCACTTACAAATACAATTACATATGAACTACTTCAACATGTTTTCTTACCAAAATTAGCTCAACTTTAACTGTCTACAAAAGGTCATTCCTTTGTGCTGATAATAACTGCAGTTATCCAAAACAGGCCTGTGTTTTCTCCTGCAGTGTATCCTATTCATCATCTTTCAGTTTATATGGCTGATTATTTTTAGGAATATTTGGCACCTCTTTTGTATGTTTTAGGGTTTTGTCCAGCAGGTGAGCTCTAACACCAGCTAAAGTCTCTTTAAACTTCCCCGTGGTAAATATACAAAACAAATCGAGATACTATTTATTTGAAATGGATTCCCTTTATTTTAGTTTTTTTTATATATATATTTGTTAAGTGAATGTTTTAAGGTACATCTGAATATGTGAAAAATATGCACAACTTTAGGTTGTGAATTTTGTTGAGTTTCACTTTCATCAAAGTGGAGTCATGGCGCAACAAGAATCAGCTGGTGAGTAAACACCAAACTACATACACAAACTCAATGGTTGGTTATTAGAATTTGTGATGGATCGAGAGACTTGATATTATTACAATATCATGAGTCAAAGCAATTATACTGATTGTTGCCCTTTCAGGTCAGAGTGAAGAACAAATGAAGAAAAAACATCAAGGAGAAATCAATAACTTAGTGAGGTGTTTCACCAAAAAGAGAGAAAATGTTAAAAGAATCCGTGACTTGATGAAAAAACAAGAACAAGAGATGAGGGTGAGAAATCTGAAGGATAAGGAAAACCTGCAGGAAACATGAAAAACAAATAAGTGACTTGATACAGGACCTTCTATCCGATCCGCTAACTTTTTATCTAGCACCATCATCAGCTCACCATTTGAATGTGTCCAATACTTTGGTTTGTGAACACAGTCTATTTTCTCCCTTAGTCAGGGAACTATGGTATAATGTGGGATGTCAGACTCCCAGGTGTCTCAATATATGAACATGGACGATGGAGGTAAAGGTTTGCTTCCTTGATTATCTATCAGAACCTTTGTTTTGTTTAGATTTTTTTTTTGATTTACTCAATATCTTCATATAAAGCTTGTCAAGTCAATATGCAAACTGACTGTAAATATATTATTCAGTTTACAATGTTCTAGGATGGAGAACATTAAACAGACACATGAGTGAGAGTGGGCACAGACTATAGGCACTTCAAAGCCTGGTTAAAAACTTGCAGCAAATGATGGAATAATGCTTACAATAAACAGTTTTCATGAATCACTCTCCAATAAGAATATATGTTTGAATTGACATCAAACATAAACAATCAAAAGCAGAAACCCTGGTAAATCAGTCCTATAACTTAATATGAGTAATTATTGCAGTATACGTTGTCCATAGCAGCTTTATACTGTATGAAAAACTTTTAGAGTTTATTGAGTCCCTGCAACCGTCTGATGGCAGCATGACGTGTATGTATAAACCCGTAGAAATAAAATGGTTATACATCTGCAGCCACTTCAGAACTCACTGGCTCAACTGGCTTGATGTTTTTTTTGTTTTGTTATGACAAGAATGGATATTATATACAGTAACTTATTACATCAATTTACTCTAAGACATCATTCAGATGAATCTATAATTGCATGTTCTGTATTTGATCTTTGCTTTCTCTGTTAATCATTATAAAAGATGAATAAAGTCTTTCCCTGTAGTTCAGCGTCAAACACTCTTCACACAGATGAGCTGATGCAACAGAACAGAGCTCAGTTTAGTTTCTGCCTGCACAGGAGACACTGAGGAAGGATGTGGTAATATATGCTGTTTACGTTATATGCAGAGATAGTCTGACTTCATATTTGACTTATGAGGAAGAACAGAAAACATCTGGTATGTTTCCACCACAATTCAGATATTTCATATAGGCCTATTAAATATGAAGAACACATACTGTGTACTGTATATCAGGTTAACTTTATGTCACAGAAAAAAGTGTAAGGTCTAAATTTACAATTTAAATGTGTTTTTCAAAATAAAATATTTTATTTAATCATATAAGTATTCTCATTAATTGCAACACTTAATCAAAATAAGTTAAGTTTATATTAAAAAATTTGCATTTCATATTTAAAAAAAAAACAAACAGGCCTATAAGCCTGCATCATGTTCTGACTTGTTCTTTGTTTTCTGCTCTTGCCCTGCACTTTCACTTTTGCAGCAAGATCCTCCGCAGGTGAGTGAGCTCAATTCAAACTTAACACATATTTTAATAATGATCATTACTGCTCGTCCTCAGGTCACTGTTGGCTGTTCAGATCAGATGTAAATATTGTTATTATCACAGAAAGTCCACTAACTGAGATGGAAATAGATTTCGGTTCACTCATTAAATAATGACCCAGACAGGCCGTCGCTTTTCGGGCATTACAGCGGAACATTTGTTCAGGTGTTCGAGGCGGAATTATACAGACCAAACAGTCCGCAATAAAACTGATGGTTTTCTGTATTTTGATGTGAAACGATAAATTCAGGTGGCTTCTCATTCCGTGTTAAAGCTGCGTTACACATTAGTGCTTCTGTGAGAGTCAGATAAAGCTAGGCCAGCCATGTGTTGTTTTTTCTGATCGTCAGCATATCAAAGTCGCAATTTCAGATCTTAAACAGAACCAAGATGAACCAGGGAATTGATTACTAATTAAAGTTACAATAATGTCAAAGTTAAGTCAGATATATCATTTTTTGATTTGGCTTTTACAGGAACAAATGCTTGTTTCACATGAACTAGCCTATACATGCCCTCCATTTCAATCCACACCCAGCTACACACACACACACACACAGACACACAGACACACACACACACACACACACACACACACACACACACACACACACACACACACACACACACACTAAATCTGAAGGCTTGGACTGGTGGTGCAGCAACTTCACGTTATTTTGTTTTAGTTAAATAATATTCAACTAAAACAGAATAAACAAAATACTGTTGGTTTTCTGTGTAGTTGATTAGCTGTTTTGACAGTAGGCTACGAGGCTACAAAAGTCTCCATTACAAAATGAGTTGTGTTATCTGTTCAGTTCTGGTTACAGTTTTTTTGGATTGCTTAAGCACGATTTTCAAAACAGGGCCCGTGTTAGCAAAACACTACACACAAGTAGCACAACCACACACACAATTAGCAAAACACTACAGATCCTTTGCATAATTAAACACTCTTGTAAAAACTATACACTTCTGTTTAAAAACCACACTTTGTTACCATATGAAACACACACGTTTCACATTACTATACTCTGTTTGCACGAGTTACACTCTGCTGTGATAAACCTAAAACACTTTTAGCACTTCTACTTCCCTATGATTAGAGTAGGCTACCATCAACAAAGTACAAATATAATGTAAATTCACCAAACACTACACAAGACCAATGTTGCAGACTGAAGAAAGTCATTTATTTCTCAACACGCCCAAGATGTTGACATGGAGATTCACAATACTGTAACAAAATGCCACTTTACATATTGTACTGTAAGTTTACTGTAAAAAAAAAACTAAAAAAAAAACAAAACTAGACATTGTCTCTTCGCCTAGCTGGATCTGGCAAGAGAATTTCATCAACATCGCAGGCAATGTTGTCATTAGCAATACACCTTGGAAAGAAACGTCTTGAATGACGAATCCATCCTTGCATTGCTGCTACCTCCATCTGGTCACAGGCCTCCTCCATGGCTTGGATGAGGGGTACCTCAGCCTGGAGACAGAGATCATATACCTTCCACCGCCATGCTGAGAAAAACTCTTCTATAGGGTTGAGGAATGGAGAGTATGGTGGAAGATATAGGACGGTGAAATGTGGATATTGCTGAAACCAGTTCTGAACCAGTGCAGAGCGGTGGAAAGCCACATTGTCCCAGACAACAATGTATTGCATATGATCGATTTGATTTGCTGCTGTTATGTTGTGCAATTGGTCCAAGAATGTAAGTATGAGTGCTGTGTTGTAAGGGCCCATATGGGCATGGCGGTGGAGGACCCCATTCTGTGTAATGGCTGCACAGAGTGTTATATTACCCCCACGTTGCCCTGGGACATTGACTATAGCCCTATGGCCAATGATGTTTCTTCCCCTCCTTCGTGTTCTTGTCAGGTTGAACCCAGCCTCATCTACGTAAATGAACTCATGCTGGATCTCCTCTCCATCCATTCATAAAACTCTCTGAAAACAGTGTCAGGCAAAATTGTGTAGTTCAGTGTAGATGTAGTATACATATTACAGTACAGTAAAAGATTATGAGACAGTATGCAAGATCACACTGCTAAAGTGAATACATACCTCTGCATAATCATGCCACAGTCATTTCACCCTTTCGGAATTGCGCTCGAAAGGCACTCGATACATTTGCTTCATTTGAATATGTTTTTTTTTTTAAGGATTCATGCCAGTGTTGATGTTGAGACCTGAGGGATATCGTTGAAACTGGCGTGGTTATTGACAATGTTAGTTTGGAGCTGATTGAGTGTTATAGCATTGTTGGCCAAAACCATATTTACTATCTCCCTCTCTTGCTGTTCTGTGAACATAGGAGGCCTTCCCCCTTGTCGTTCCTGACCCTCAATCCTATGTAGAAAAAAACCACTATACAATAGTACAGTAATTTCACAGGAAAAGGTAACAGAAGTGCTGATAGTGCATAGAATACAGTACTGTAAGCAGTTACTGAAACCGTGCAGATGTTTTTGATATGATGATATTTTTACAATACCTATTTTCCAGTCGAAATGTTCTTATCACACTTGCCACTGTGTATCGGCTTAGATTTGGCTGTACTCGCAGTCCAGCCTCCCTCAGCGTCAGGCCGTGGTTGACAACGTGGCCAACCAGTGTTGCGCGGATCTCATTTGTCAGATTCGGTCCTCTTTGAGCACCTTCTTGTCTTCCTCTTCCTCTTCCTCTACCTCTACCTCTGCCTCCAGCATGGCCTCCAT
Organism: Gymnocephalus cernua; assembly: GCA_023631565.1. Taxonomy (NCBI): domain Eukaryota; kingdom Metazoa; phylum Chordata; class Actinopteri; order Perciformes; family Percidae; genus Gymnocephalus; species Gymnocephalus cernua. Next base: position 22,654,927 of record CM042425.1, read on the forward strand.
CTCTTTCTCTTCCTCTGTTGATTCCTCCTCTGTTGATTCCTCTTTCTCCCCTTCCTCCTCCTCCTCCTCCTCCTTGTCCTCCTTCTCGTTCTCCTCGTTCTCCTCGTCTTACTCTTTCTCTGACTCTTTCCATTGTGCTTGAAGACCGATGAACTCACCTGCTTCTTTTTATAATGCTTATACACCTGATTGGTGTGTCTACAATTAAGCAAACACGTGTTTGCACACCTGATGACTGTGTTGAACCAATTGGTTGGACGGTGCGGTAATTTGACAGTCAGTGCTTTGGTATTGCAAGGAAGTGACTTCATGATAGATTTTTGTGTGTAATGTATGTTAAGTGTGTTTAGTGTTTTGCAAATCACTGTGTGTAGAGTTTTGCAACAAGTGTGAGGTTGACAATGTGCTTATAGTTGTGCATATATGGGCTGATGTTTTGCTTCTTGAGTGTAAGGTTTTGCTAATAGTGTACTACTTTTAATTTTAGTGTGTAAGCAATCCAAAAAAACTGTAAGACACGTTGTAAGTTCTAATTAGACAAGTTATATTATCACAGTGACTGACTGAGCTGGGCATGCTTTCTGTTTACTCACACATTAAATCCTACTGTCTATGCTTCACACAGACTGAGATAAAAGCAGAAATAATTATGGTAATTGTATAATAATTTGACGTATAATTATGTATCATTGATTATAGTTTGTTTCAGTCAGTGCTAATGTAATCTAAAACAATCTATTTGTAGTGGTGTCCAAGACTCTGAGACTGAGATTTCTGAGACAAACTTGATGGAAATGTTTAATGTGGATTCATCAATGTGCATCAAAGCTACTCTTTCATATTTCAGTATACGTTAAACTGCAATAAGAAGACTAGTGTCAGGCAGAACTCATTAAAGTTATAACTGCCGTTCAGCATTAAGAACTACTTTTAAAGGAACAATTCACTTTATAGCATTCAGTACGACTTCATATTTCTAAATAAAATCTTGTAATGAGACAAATGGGGCTTTATGAGGTTGTAAACATGTTTGGACAGGATGTATGTTTGACTTCAGCTGACCCAATGTAACATGCAGTTAGAGATTACAATTAAAACAACTTCATTTGTTATGAACTAAAATACAAGGGAACATATTTAAAACACTAGTTAAAAGTTCAATAAAAAAAACATTACACAAATAGACTGTCTCTGAGTTCACTGTCCAGTCCAGTTTAAAGCCAGTTTGCTTGTAGCTTTGGCCGTAGGCTGCAGAGGTCTCCAATCCCTCGATGCCTCAAATCTCCAAATAGTGTGAAAACGATTCAGCACATTTATCTGCTGCATACGTCTTAAAATGTATCAGGAGCTTATTGGATGTAAGGTGGGATCATCATATATCTCTATTAAACCATAGGGATGAGCCAAATTATCTAGCAATTAAATACACTGCAAACAAAGCCATCCATAAAACAATAATGATTCTGTAGTATTAGTAGGCCTGCCTCCTCAGGTTCAACAGCTCAAAGCACATAATAAGGAAAGGGAGACCAACTCTTCTGTATGTTAATGATTTATTCTTGTCTGATGATGATTGTGATGTTGACATGTTGCAGGACAGTAGGTGACATAGATATTAACTTGACTATTATTCATTACTCAACTACTATGGCTGTGTGAGTGAATAAGAGCACAAGAGAACCTCAATTATATTTATTATTTCTTCCAGATGAATTAGTCTCTGATGTTTCCAGCACAGTGACATCATGGCGAGTGCAACACCTGGTAGGTCAAGTTAAACTTATAGACTGGATACCAGACTATTTTCTCTCACTGTCCACATAGTACACAGAGCTGGTCTCAGGTCTGTGAGTCCTCCTGATTGAAGTTCATCTGATATTTTGTCCAGACCCGTCTAGTTCAGGTTTGTACAGTAAGTAAAGACCAGCACTGTTTCTGTCATGTGCACAAACATGATATTACCTATCAGTCTAAAAGGATTTGTATTTTAAATATATATGTTGGTTGATCTACAAATGTTTTTCTGTATTTTTATAGATGATGATGATTTAAATGGCAAGAAGCGCAGAAGCAGCAGTCCTGACCTCGACCATCCTGACTGTGAGTCAAACTGAGAATTCTTCTACAACATCTTATGCATATCAAGGATAACGTTAGAAATACTCAATTGGTTTTACTTTATGAAGGAAAAAATTAGCTTCAAGCTTCTGCCTCTGAATCTCAGACATTAGAGGTACATCAGGAACAAATCTCTATCAGTTGGTCTAAGTGTTCAAATCAATTAGAACAATCAAATCAAATGAATCAAATTACCACTGGTACAACCACAATGTGATGTTTCCTCTAAGCTTCCATTTTTGTAGAATGTAATCAACAATGTATACAATGTGTTAACGCAACACTAAAGCACTTTTCCCGCTTCGGTCCCCCTGCAGGTTGGAAGTGGAATTGTCCATTACATTACATTACGCAAGTTTGCCAGATCGGGTAGCGGATCTGTAGTTTGAATGAGACATAATGAGACATTACGACAGCGGTAATGGACAATTCCGCTTCCAACCTGTAGGGGGAACGAAGTGGGAAAAGTGCTTTAGTGTTGCTTTAATTAGTGTGTTTTAGAAGAGCTGACTTGTCACTGTTGGACAGAACCAGGCTAGCTGCTTCCCCCTGTTTTCAGTCTTTAGGCTAAGCCAACAGGCTACTGGCTGAATATCAGACCACTCATGTAATATCAGTATGATGAACATGAAACTATTCTGAAGAGTGGGGAAGTGGTAAATCATAGTTCATAATATAAATCCCCACAGTAATTGCACATTTGAATTATTCCCAAGCATTGTCCATTAGGGATCACATGTAACAGAGATAATGAATGAATGAATGAATGAATGAATGAAGGAATGTGTATATTTCTGTATCCTTACAGTTACCGATGAACCTAAGCCCCGTAGGCGCAGCAGGAGCTTTCAATTTCTGCCACCGGACAGTGAGTCTGATTTTTTCTTGTTTAATTACATTTGACTTTGCAGTGTTTCGTGAGAGATCCTTTCATGGGTGTATGAATACTATTTGAAAATGCTCTATTATAGTCCTCGACACAGAGGTCCAGGGGTCGAATCTGACCAGCGGCAAGTTTCCTGCATGTCCCCTTTCATGCTGTCCAGGGGCCTCATGTATAAAAGATTGCGCAGCTTTCATACCAGAAGATGGCGTACGACCAAAAACATGAAAAGTACCTACGCACAGAAATATTCAGATGTATAAAACCGGGCGTACGCCAGGTCCTGCGCACCTTTCCTTTATACATCACAATCAACGTGAAATTGAGCGCACATGAACAAGCCACCGACCTCGCCTTGCCTCCTCCCATAAATTAATATGGAAATTACTATAAATGCACCCCCGACGTCATTCTTTGTCCAATCACCACGAGTTATCCCGCTGCAGACAGAAAAAAAACTTCACCGACTGTGAGGTTGAGGTGCTGATCGCGGAGGTGGAGCTGAGAAATGTTTTTCTGTTTGGAGGTTTGTCATCTCGGATAAGCAATAAAAGAAAATGCCCAGAGTGGCAAATGTTGACCAGGCAGTGAATGCACCGAACCATGGCAGAAATTTAAAAAATGTCTAATGTTGAAGTGGAAATCAAGAGAAAGAGGCAGTGCCACACCAGTTACAGAACAACATGCATCTCAGTGTCAGTCCAAATGACGCACAATAAGCAGTTTGAACCCACCGATGTAATGCCATTTATTTTAAGTGTTAGTAGGCTAGAACGCGAGAGAGATCCGAATCACAGGAGGAGAGGTTAGCGAGGCCAACGTCTCCACGGCAGGTGACAGTGCGCATGGATCCGCTGCGCCACGCATGGATGAAATAATGAAATAGTAAATAGGACTACAGTAACAGAAATATGTGCAGAATCAAGACAGTCAAGACGGCCCAGTGTTTGGTGGACCGGGTATACCTTGTTCACTTAATAGCCTACAAATCATCCATGGGATCAGTTATGCATCACATGAGTTTGCCCGCCCGACACAGCGTTTGTTCCTGGGGAGATGGAGCCGTGCGTCCCGCATCCTGTGCGCCATGGATGTCTGAGCCTCAGTAACTACAGACTTACAGACACTAACTAAAAGATCGCCACGATCTTTTCGCTGCACAGTGAGTAGGCCTATATATTTCATCTATGGGGAAATACAGAGGATGACTGAAAATATTTTCTAAGTGGATTTATCATTCATTTCACGTCCTCGTGTTTAACAGAGGCAGTAGCCTGCAGACTAAACAGTTAATAGTGTGAAAGATGTGTAACATTAGCCACATAAATGATCAAACGTTTATCGAGTATCAGCGGACATAAATATGGTTTTTCATAGACAATGTCACAGACGTATGCCAGTAAGTGAAGTGGAAACTTTATTTTGTAATGTTTGGTGATTTTCAGCACTTTTAACTTAGAATTCGTCACATTACAGAGCCAGACAAGACTTTGCGGACGGCCCGCACATTCTCACGACTGCTCAACAGTTTGCGTGACAGCCCGCACATTCTCACGTCAAGTTTTTTTTTTTATACATCACAAAGTGTCCGTGAAAACCAGCGTACGCAAGCTTTTCGTGCGTACGCAACGTTTATACATGAGGCCCCTGGTGATTACAGCTAAAGTGCGAAGTTTCTGTCTCCCCCATGAGGAATTTTAAGTAATCACAATGACAACTGTCGCCGCATCCACATGATACAAGCCTTACGTGATTGCGTACGCGCCCCCACCCCTCCTCGATGCAGTTGTTAGCAGCTAAGGAGGATAAAAAAAACATGATGGACTCCTCAGAAGAGGTCATTATCTTCACTTGAGTTTCTGTACAGGAACATCACCGGACTCCACAATCTTCTGAACATACTGAGAAATACAGAGAGAGTTGTGTGGAGCTGATAGTCTTAATTAGCTTTGTAGCAACTCATTTGGCAAAGGCTTGAATGTAATAGATGTTTATTAATATCAAAAAGTTAAGCACTAAAGCTTTAAAGGCGGAAATGCCAAAAAATCTATTATCACATTATTTTACTTGAGACTATATATTTTATGATAAATAATGTTGCATTTGTTGCACGGGGCGGCTGTGGCTCAGTGGTAGAGCGGTTGCCTGCCAATCGGAAGGTTGGTGGCTCCTGCAGTCCCATGTCGAAGTGTCCTTGGGCAAGACACTGAACCCCGAGTTGCCCCCGATGTAAATGTGTGTGAATATTTTTCTGATATACGGCAGCCTCGGCCAGTGTGTGAATGGTGAATGGACATGTACTATGTAAAGGCACTTTCAGTAGTCGTTAAGACCAGAGAAGTGCTATATAAATATTTACATTTATTATTACTAAATGCACTGACTTTACTACATAATCTATGTCTTTTAATTAGAATAACAAGTAAGTAAAACAACAGCGTGCAGAGAAGGTTTCAATACCTTTTTCAGACCATAGTAGTGCCTGACAGGCGAAATCCAAGGCAAAAAGGCCAAGAAGCACTCCCTGCTACTCCTTGAAGTGTAATTTAGGTATTGTTTAGCCTTAACTTCCCATGGATTTGTGTCTAAGTACCTAAAGGGAACAAGATTATTTAGAATTGGTCCAGTATTGAATGAGAACGCTGTAAATGGCAGGGTTGAAACAGGCTGCAATGTAATCCTATAGGGCAAATGCACATCACGTATTTTACTTACAGCCGGACCCCAAAGCAACCCAACTGTATACTACTGACTTGCGTGTACTTCTACTTCATAGATAAAATTGTACTACCTTAACCTGACAGAGAAAGGTTACTTTTGTTACGTTGCAGATTCAGATTTTACTCACAAAACATCACACAATATGATGCATTATTATTCATCAAACTATCCAGCATCAAATTAGAGTTAAAAGCTCCACCTTGGACAGATGTTAAGTAAATGTAAGAACATTGTGTTGATATAATGTCTCTCTTTTTACTTAAAGTAAACCTTGACTGCAGGACTTGTACCGTGTGGTATAGTTTTACTACCAGTGCTGGCAATGTGAGTGTGCTTGAGAGAGAGAGGGAGAGAGAGGGAGAGAGAGAGACGGGGGAAGAAAAGGTGGAAAGCTTTGAAAATGAGTTATTATTTTAACTACAATTTAGTGTTGTCTTTTTTGTCAGTTATATTTCATGTTGATATCGCCACATCAGCATGTGCACACATAGGGGGCTTGAGAACCTGCCCGTTTTCTTCCTCAAGTGAAAGTACCCTCTTTTTTTCTTTTTTAAATAAAGGAATATATATTCCTGCTTGCACACAGCTTTCTTGTCAATCAAATGTCTTTATTAAATAAAAAATATAAATATCCGGTTGGGAGATTAGACTTTGTTGAGTTCCGATTCAAATTAATTGGTAAGGTAGACAGAGTTGTGTTAATATATATTAACCTTTTGTTTTGTTTTTAAATGAATGTGCCCTTTTTAATCACTTGAGCCCCTGCCCCCCCAAAATGTCTTAACACGTCCCCGGTAAGAGGTATAAATTTACAAAAAGGCTTAGGGTTTTGACGGTTACATAGTAACATTAAAGGTCCCATGGCATGAAAATTTCACTTTATGAGGTTTTTTAACATTAATATGAGTCCCCCCAGCCTGCCTATGGTCCCCCAGTGGCTAGAAATGGTGATAGGTGTAAACAGAGCCCTGGGTATCCTGCTCTGCCTTTGAGAAAATGAAAGCTCAGATTGACCAATCGGGAACACACACACACACAGATACCATAGATATAGATAATTGTCTTCTGGAAAGATGTATAAGTTCTCATTTTCCATTACCCTGCCATGCTTTTGTGTTTTACGTACTGATGCCAGATCAACACAGTAACTTACACTAATAGCACTGACTTACCTTCGCTCTGTCCATTCTTGGAACAACATTTTTCTTTAGGAAAATGTCCTTTAGTATTTGGCTGACAGTAGTCATCCCTGATCAAAAATGGTCACTGCAGACCCAATTGTCTGCAAAGCACCGTGTATAGACCGGAGTGTTAGTATCCATTTGTAGCTGTAGCACAACTAGCCTCAACTTTAGCCTGTCTGTGTCTAAATGTAATGCCTATGAAAGCTGTGCAAAGTGTAGCTTGACATGTTGTTGACGCAATTCAGAAATGTGCAATTGAAAATCTTTTAGACAACACAAGTTAGTTAGATACTTATGATAACAATCTGACCCGGTCAGTGGGAAAAACAGCATTTTAAGTGGATTGATGGTCACTATTGCTCCATAGGATTACATTGCAGCCCGGTTTGTAGCTGCTGGTTCAATTCTGGACCAATTTTAAAGATTTTTGTTCACATTAGTCACTTAGACACAAATGCCTGGGAAAATAGGGTCCAGGTTGAAAAATACAGAAATGACTCAATTACTCAAAGCTCAACTACTATGTACGCATTATAGGGACTCAAAGAAGCAGATCAACATTTTTATCAACTCCTCTCTTCCCTAATCTGGATTTTGGCAGTTGGACAGTCAGAGGATATCGGAAAGATTTTTATCAAACTAAGATTGTTATAGGGCAGGAGACACGTCCCCTAATCCCAGTGGAAATAATGCGCCTGCTCCCCTCACAAATCAAAGCCCAGAGACACACAACATTGTCAGGGAGTCCAGGGGGGTTGATATTGCCTTGTATTTGAAAGAAATGGAGCACAAGGCAATGCCATCAATGTTTTAGAGATTTTTTTTAAGGACTACCGTTGCAACACTGGGATCAGAATCAACTAATGAATAATATAATAATAATATAATAATATAATCTACTGTACATAATAATGTACATGTAATTAACTAACTGAAAGAAAGTCTATATGGTGTTAAGTGACTGTTTAACTGTAAACAAATGTTCTTTTGCAGTGTCAGAGCTGAGGGTTGTTCTGCTGGGGAACAGCTGGTCTGAGAGGAGTTCAGTGGGGAACTTCATACTGGGAGAGACTTTGTTCAACACTGAGGAAGAACCAGACTGCTGTCTGAGAGTCAGAGGACAGTTAAAGGAGAAAAGAATAGTTGTCATCAACACTCCAGATCTGCTGCACCCCAAAATCTCTGAAGAAAAACTGACAGAACATGTAGAAAACTGTGTGAGACTCTCTGATCCTGGACCTCATGTGTTCCTGCTGGTTCTACAGCCTGAAGACTTCACTGAGAAACACAAACTGAAGCTTCAATCAATCCTTGAAAACTTTGGTGATCATTCATTTGATCATTCATTGGTTCTGATATCAACCCCCAGACAGGATAGTTCAGCTCTCATGGACAAAGATGAACTAGACCAATCATTAAAAGACATGATCACAATGTGTGGAGACAGATACTTGAAGCAGAAGAACCTTGAACATGCAGAGCTGTTAACACGTTTGGGTCAAATTGTCAAAGAGAACGATGCAGAGCATGTGAGCTGTGATGTGTTTGAAGATGCAGCAGCAGGTTCTGATCAGGAAAGCCTGAAACAAGCAGAAGCAGTCAGTAACTTGGATCCTAAAAAGGTTGCTGGTAAGTGCAAGACATAAATTAAGTTAATGAGAACTTTATAATTACCACAAATTACTGTAGAATTATACTATTGTTCTTGTCATGACTGTCTTTTACAGAGGTGAGCGTTCCCAGTGATTATACCCAGTCCCATCAGTGTAAGTAAATAACACATTATTACCCAAATACATACAGTAACAACACATAATACAACATATAAGAAATATGTGTTGACATCTGTGGTATGTCAGACATTCAATAGAACCTTTTTGCTTTACAAGAAAATTAAATGCTTGTTTTGGTGAATCAGTCACTGAATAGTTTTAATGTTAATTTAAGAGAATTTTGGTTAATTCAAATATGTAGGACACATTGATTTTAACACAATATAAAGCAATCACTCATTAGTGTCTGCTTCCCTCTTAACATACAGTATACAACATATTGCAAATGTGATGAATTGATATGTAAGAATGTGTCACTGCAATACTTTAACTAACATTATATCTTTGATATTTCATAGCATGTGAATTGAGGATTGTGATGTTTGGAAGTGAGGACAAAAAGAAAACACTATGCAAATTCATCACTGAGAGAGAAAACAAGAAGCAAGGTGAAATCACAGGTGGACAGTGGAGAGGAAATCCTCTAACAGTTGTGAAAACTCCAGACATCTTCAGTCTGACTGTGGAAGCAGTCAGAGAAGCGATGAGGAGGTGTGTGACTCTTTGTCCTCCTGGACCAAATGTCCTGCTGCTGTTAGTGAAACCTTCTAAATTCCCAGAGAAGAAGAGACAAACACTGGAGTTCATCCTGAGTTTGTTTGGTCAAGATGCCTTTCAACACTCAATGGTCATTATGACACATGCAGGGAATGAAACAAGTGTAGATAAGCTCATTAAAGACTGTGGAGGAAGAGAGTACAACATGGATGATAACAACCACACATTGTTAATGGAGAAGATTGAGAAGATTGTGCATGAAAACAAAGGAACCTTCCTCACCTTCACTGAAGAGACCATCAGACCAACATCTGGACACATCAGACCAGCTTTAAACCTGGTTCTGTGTGGGAGGAGAGGAGCAGGGAAGACTTCAGCAGCCAAGGCCATTTTAGGTCAGACAGAGCTTCATTCAGTCTCCAACTCATCAGAGTGTGTTAAACATCAGGGAGAGGTGTGTGGACGTCGGGTTTCCCTGGTGGAGCTGCCTGCCTTGTATGGAGAAGGTCAGGAGGCAGTGATGGAGGAATCATTCAGGTGTATCTCCCTCTGTGATCCTGAGGGCGTCCATGCCTTCATCCTGGTCTTACCTGTGGGTCCCCTCACTGATGAAGACAAGGGAGAGTTAGAGACCATCCAGAACACTTTCAGCTCTCGAGTCAATGACTTCACCATGATTCTGTTCACTGTGGAGTCAGATCCTACAGCTTCAGCTGTTGTTAAGTTTCTAAAGAAAGATAATGGCATCCAGGAGCTCTGTCAAAGCTGTGGAGAAAGATATGTTGTTCTTAACATCAAAAACCAGCAGCAGATCCCAGAGCTGTTGGACAAAATAGAAAAAATGAGACTAAGACCTTACAAAGACCAACCATGCTGCTACACAACAAAAACATTTGCATTTGGCCACATAGAAAAGATCAGCAGACTACAGGCTGAACTGACCAACCTGAGAACAACAAGCCTCATCAGCTGTAAGTACCAAGGTTGTAATAGTTTTTAATTTTTATTAAGTTTGTATTTTATTGTTAACTTTAGTTTTAGTTAGTTTCTGGAGTGCATTTGCTAGTTTTAGTTTAGTTTCAAGTTTTTTCAGAAAGGTCTATTTTTACAGTAGTTCTAGTTTGTTTTTGTTAGGGCAAGGTATAATGACTCAGAAGTATATAGCTACATATACATATAAAATACATGGTTGGAGAACTCTATAGGAATGGCCTTAATGTTTAATCTTTATGCTACTTTTAATGTCCGAAAAGCCACTGCATCACATTGCCATCTCCTGAGTGGTTCATTGTCATGAGAGTTGATGGAAAATCATGCCGTCTCTTTTTTTTGTAGTGAAATATTACAGCTGCAAAACTAAATCTGAAATGATTTATGTTCATTTTTATTTTATTCGTGAAATGTGTTATTTCCCAGGTGATGATGAGAAGCAGAGCCCAGACTGTCTCAGGATTGTGCTGATAGGGAAGACCGGCAATGGAAAGAGCTCTTCGGGTAACACCATTCTAGGAAGAAATGAGTTTAAAGATGGATTAAGCCAAACATCAGTCACCAAATGTTGTCAGAAAGCAGAGACTGAAGTGAACGGTCGTTCTGTCGCTGTGGTCGACACTCCTGGTCTGTTCGACAGTAGTTTGTCCCATGAAGCGGTTCATGAGGAGATGGTGAAATGCATCAGTCTTCTGGCTCCAGGACCTCACGTCTTCCTGTTGCTGTTAGGAATTGGCAGATTTACACCAGAGGAAAAGGAGACATTAAAACTCATCAAGGAAATCTTTGGTGAAAATTCTGAAAAGTTCACCATCATTCTTTTCACAAGAGGAGATTCACTGGAACATCACAAGCAGTCCATTAATGAGTACATAGAAAAAGAATGTGATGATTCATTCAAGAATATGATTGACAAATGTGGACGAAGATATCATGTGTTCAATAACTATGCTGAAGACAACCACACACAAGTCAGTGAGCTGATAACCAAGATTGAGGAAATGGTGAAGGAAAATGGAGGCAGCTGCTACACCAATGAGATGTTCCAAGAGGCTGAAGCAGCTATAAAGAAAGAAGTGGAGAAGATCCTGAAGGAGAAGGAAGAAGAGATGCAGAGAGAGAGGGAGGAACTGGGAAGAAAACATAAGGAAGAACTGGATGCAGTGCAAAGAAAAATGGACGAACAGAAAGCAGAAATTGAACAGGAGAGAAAACTGAGAGAAAAACAACTTCAGGAAAAGGAGGAGAACATCAACAAAGAACGTGAGGAGAGAAAGAAAGATAAGGAAATAAGAGAAGAAGAAGACAAGAAGAGAAAACAACAGGAAGATACTCAACGACAGGAGTGGGAACAAAAAGTTAAAGCTTTGGAGCAAAAAATAAAATCAGAGTCAGAATCTAAGGAAACTATTGATAGAAAGCTGGAGGAGACCAAAGAAGAGATGAAAAAAGAACAAGAGAACTGGGAGAAAAAACAAAAACAATGGTGGGACAAACGAAAACAAGAAGAGGAACAGAGACAACAAGAGGAGCAAACAAAACTGAAAAAGCTCCAAGAAGACTATGATCATGAAAGGGCAAATTATGAAAAGAAAAGAAAAGAAGAGGACCAAATCAGACAGGAACAAGAGGAGAAGAAGCTGAAAGAGTTAAAGGAAATCTATAATACAGAACTGGAGTGCATGAAGAAGAAGTATGACGAGGAGGCCAGAAAAAAAGCTGAAGAGTTCAATGAATTCAGAGAGAGTAAGGAAAGGGACTTTGCAGCTCAGATAGAAAAACACATGGAGGCTGTGAAGGATCTGAAGCGACAGCAAGAGAAAGCCATGCAGGAGAAGCAGAAGGAATATGACCGCTTGAATGCTCTCTCAACCCACAAAGAAAAAAGTCTAAAGCAAGTTATGGAGGAAGTACAGAACAAACATATGCAAGAAATGACTGACTTGATGCTGATTCTTCTGACCCAAAAGAAAGAAAACAGGAACAAAATAAGGGCAATGCAGAAAACACACCAAAAAGAGGTTAATGACGTTAGAAAAGAACTTTCAGCCCAAAACAAAAGAAAGGAGAAGGAACGAATCGATAAAGAAAAGAAAAAACACAGCCAAGAAATGAAAGACTTGGACAAGGAACTTTCAACCCAAAACAAAGAAGATCGTCGCATCAGAAAGCAAACACTGTCTCTCCAACATCAGCAGAAAATTAATAAGTTGAGACTGGAATTGTTGAGCCAACAGGAACAAAATCAGAAGGAAGAATTGACTAAATTAGAGAAACAATATGAACAAAAACTGGATGAATTAAAACAGAAACTTCTGGAAGAAAATAAAAGAAATGAGAGAGAGCAAATGGATGAACTGCTGAAGAATCAAAAAGAAGAAATTGAGGAGTTGAAAAAGAAAGGCATGACCGAAGAAGGAGACCTGGGTGAACTGCAGAAAAAACACGAAAAAGAAATGAATGAGTTGAAAGAGAAAGTTTTGAGCCCAGAGGCTCAACAGTCGTGCTGGATTTCATGAGCAGTTTAATTATTTTGGAAGGTCACACAAAAAGTTGTTGTTCTCATCTATCGCAAGGTTAGCGGGAAAGACAGTTCTTAGTTATTTTTTTTATTCCAAACTAGTTATTGCACACACAGTGCCAATATCACTCTGCACTGTGGTAATACCTCTCTTCTCCAACAAGTCCTCCGAACCGACCCACAGGGGCATTTACCATCCTGATGTCTAACGACAGAAAGTAACGCTCGCGGTTTTAAACACGTCGTTGACATGAATGTGAAACTGACGCAGTACTTCCAGGTACGCACGTGATGCCAAACATCAAGTGAATGAGAAAACGTGTCCAAACTTTTCACTGGTAATGTACGTTAGAATGTAATTTGTTTTAATTTGCCTTTGGGGGATTAGCTCTCCCAGTAGACTCCTCATTGCTGCAGTGATTCTTTGAGAGCTCCCTTAAATACCAGTGACCTGTTGCATAAACTACCAGGGGTTCTTTTAGGATTGTTGCATAAAGCCTCTTAGGTTGTCTTTTTGCTTAAGTGTTTATCCTAAAGCTTTCACAGTAGGTTAGTTACTGTCATGGGGTCAGCCATATGTTCCCACGGCCCTATGTTCCCACAGCCCTATGTTTGGGTTAGGGTTAGTGTTGCTGTGGGTACATAGGGCCTAATTTTCAGTGAAAAAAAAAATCTTAGAAATGTGGGAACATAGGGATGCTTCCACTGTCATAACACAGAACATGTTCACTTCAGTTATCAAGCTTTGCCTTCACTCACATGATCATCCTTTTGCGCTTTACTTGACAGCATTATTAGTGTTAGCTAGCTTCTCTAAAATAGACAATACAAAAACAAAAAAAGGAAGCTAAACTGGACAGAATATGAGAATGTTTTTCTCCTCAAAACTAATAGCATGTAATCCAAAGTAAATGTAACTTACTTATTTTAACTTGGTGTTCAAGGTCCAGTTCCAGTTAGATTTTGAAGATACACTGATGTATTATGAATAAATTATTTTTTTCTGCGTGAATATACATTTTTATTTTTGGACATATCCGTTAGTGTGTTTTATATTCAGTTTTGTCATTACATATACATTTTTCTCATCTTGATTTCTTTTTGATAAGTGACATGATTTTACAAGTTGTTGGTGTTTTTATGATCTTTACATACTGCACATGAAAATATATCCACTTGTTTATATAAATAAACTAAACAGATCCAAAAACTGAACCGACAAGAATGATTATTTGTTTTATACCGTAGTGTTAGCTTCTTCTCATTGAGGTCAAACAGTCAAAAGGCTCCAACTGATCTTTGTACACCTTAGCACAGACTATTAAGATGGAACAATACAGAACAGGCACACAGGTTTGTCTTTACCATCTGATTCTTAAGTCTAAACTAACAGTGGTGTATGATTTAAGGTTCAAAAAAAGTTATGGAATTACACATACAAATACTAGCCTACAAACTACTTCGGAATGATCTTTCAAACTAAAATGTGCACGTCGACAGAAGTATGGATATTCCCTTTGTGCTGTTAAAACTGCAGTTATCCAAAACAGGGCTGTGTTTTCTCCTGCAGTGTATTCTAAATGAATGAGCATCACAGGAACCTTAAAAAGGTAATTCAACATAACAGCCCTAAATACATACATTGTTAAGTTTACAGAGTTCACTGTGTAAAGAAGGGATGAACTCAATGTTTGTTTTTATCAGACAGCTATTTACTACATACGTTACAGATTACATTTCACATACTCGTGAGAATATAAAACATGACATTATACTACACATTACACTGCCCAACAATATACAAGGTAGTTAAACTTAGTTAAATGTAAGTTCATATTTCTTATGTAATAAACCAGTAATGGAAATCCAACAACAAAATGCATATAATATGACTGACAGGGGCAGGGCCGGATTGGGACTCATTTTCAGCCCTGGAGTTTCATGCCTTAGACCGGCCCACTTTAGTTCACGACTAAAGGCTTAATTCATATTACTTTTATCCTATTCCCTTTCAATCGTGAGCTTTGTATATTCACTATTGTTTGATTAAAAACATAATGGGTCACTAGTAACACTTGGGCATAGAAAGTTGTTATATTGTAACTAATGTGATCACTGCAAAAAAAAAATGCTTTTCTTACTTAGTATTTTTGTCTCGTTTCCAGTCCAAATATCTAAATTTTACATCAAGATGCAATTTACTAAACAAGTATGAAAAAACACCTCAAACACCTGATTTTTGCTTAAAAGAAGGCACATTATCTGTCAAAAATAATTGTTTTAGATTTAGCTTGTTTTAAGCAACAAGAAAAAAACAAAATCACTTAATTTTTTAATTAATCAACATAATTTCACTTGTCTAGTAAATGTATCTTGAATTAAGAATATTTAGATATTTGAACTGGAAACAAGTAAGATACTAAGTAAGAAAAACATTTTTTTCAGTGATAACGTTTGCTTATTCACACATTATGGTACATCAGCAGCTTACCATGTGTCTCACAGTGAGAGCATTAGTCTCTTCACACCTGGCTCTGTGTCTGACACTAAATGAAATGATTTACATTTATTTCTCACCACAAATATCCCCTTTTTTTTACAAAGCTTTCAAATCAAGTCAAGTCAGTTTCATTAATGATTCCTTGTAATGTATAATAATCTCAGGACATGTTTCATTGAGCAGGGCTCTGGTGTGTTGGGCTCATGACTGGAGCTCGGTAACGTTACCGGGCCTCGCTGCTCTTCACTGTTAGCAGCAAACCGGACTAGAGGCGGCTGCTGTTGAACAGCTACAAGAAAAACGTTTGATACATGAACGGTGGTTTGCAGACAACGTTGTTTTGCATTGTCGCGAGCATCTAGCACTAATTACCTTAACGTTAGCTTACTTACCGGCCTCGTCGTCTTCATTTGTTTTTTTGAGGAAAAATGTGCTCAGCTTAGATTTGGCCGCGTCACTTTCCAAAGCTTTCTTCTTTTTTATTCTGGCCTTTTCAGCGCCGCCTTTGCGCTTTCTGTTGTCTATTGTTATCTGACTTTTTTTATTTTGGGCAACTTGCAAGGTGCCGTGTCGGCAAAAAATAGACCGGCCCACCGGGAATTTTCCCGGTGCTCCCGATTAGCCAATCCGGGCCTGAATACACACAAATACTCAATTACAAGTAAACGTTTTTTGATTAGAGTAAAATTACGTGAATATAGCCTTCAAAGTAAATTCTGCATAATATCCCCTGTCCAGGCCCGGATTGGCTAATCGGGAGCACCGGGAAAATTCCCGGTGGGCCGGTCTATTTTTTTGGCCGCGGGGGCCGTTGTTGTCATGGCACTGGGTTGAAATGGATGCTGTCCCTATGGCTGCCTGCACTCACAGCCGCCCCACTCTTTTTATTCACTATTTTATCGCAGTCTCACTCTTTTTTATTTAATATTTTCTCGCAGAGTGCAGCCTGCAGGTTAATGATGACGTGATTATCTTTTGACTCCCTGCCCCCCCCCCCCCCCCCGCGCCGACACGGCACCTTGCAAGTTGCCCAAAATAAAAAAAGTCAGATAACAATAGACAACAGAAAGCGCAAAGGCGGCGCTGAAAAGGCCAGAATAAAAAAGAAGAAAGCTTTGGAAAGTGACGCGGCCAAATCTAGCTTAGATTTGGCCGCGTCACTTTCCAAAGCTTTCTTCTTTTTTATTCTGGCCTTTTCAGCGCCGCCTTTGCGCTTTCTGTTGTCTATTGTTATCTGACTTTTTTTATTTTGGGCAACTTGCAAGGTGCCGTGTCGGCGCGGGGGGGGGGGGGGGGGCAGGGAGTCAAAAGATAATCACGTCATCATTAACCTGCAGGCTGCACTCTGCGAGAAAATATTAAATAAAAAAGAGTGAGACTGCGATAAAATAGTGAATAAAAAGAGTGGGGCGGCTGTGAGTGCAGGCAGCCATAGGGACAGCATCCATTTCAACCCAGTGCCATGACAACAACGGCCCCCGCGGCCAAAAAAATAGACCGGCCCACCGGGAATTTTCCCGGTGCTCCCGATTAGCCAATCCGGGCCTGGACAGGGGATATTATGCAGAATTTACTTTGAAGGCTATATTCACGTAATTTTACTCTAATCAAAAAACGTTTACTTGTAATTGAGTATTTGTGTGTATTCAGGCCCGGATTGGCTAATCGGGAGCACCGGGAAAATTCCCGGTGGGCCGGTCTATTTTTTGCCGACACGGCACCTTGCAAGTTGCCCAAAATAAAAAAAGTCAGATAACAATAGACAACAGAAAGCGCAAAGGCGGCGCTGAAAAGGCCAGAATAAAAAAGAAGAAAGCTTTGGAAAGTGACGCGGCCAAATCTAAGCTGAGCACATTTTTCCTCAAAAAAACAAATGAAGACGACGAGGCCGGTAAGTAAGCTAACGTTAAGGTAATTAGTGCTAGATGCTCGCGACAATGCAAAACAACGTTGTCTGCAAACCACCGTTCATGTATCAAACGTTTTTCTTGTAGCTGTTCAACAGCAGCCGCCTCTAGTCCGGTTTGCTGCTAACAGTGAAGAGCAGCGAGGCCCGGTAACGTTACCGAGCTCCAGTCATGAGCCCAACACACCAGAGCCCTGCTCAATGAAACATGTCCTGAGATTATTATACATTACAAGGAATCATTAATGAAACTGACTTGACTTGATTTGAAAGCTTTGTAAAAAAAAGGGGATATTTGTGGTGAGAAATAAATGTAAATCATTTCATTTAGTGTCAGACACAGAGCCAGGTGTGAAGAGACTAATGCTCTCACTGTGAGACACATGGTAAGCTGCTGATGTACCATAATGTGTGAATAAGCAAACGTTATCACTGAAAAAAATGTTTTTCTTACTTAGTATCTTACTTGTTTCCAGTTCAAATATCTAAATATTCTTAATTCAAGATACATTTACTAGACAAGTGAAATTATGTTGATTAATTAAAAAATTAAGTGATTTTGTTTTTTTCTTGTTGCTTAAAACAAGCTAAATCTAAAACAATTATTTTTGACAGATAATGTGCCTTCTTTTAAGCAGAAATCAGGTGTTTGAGGTGTTTTTTCATACTTGTTTAGTAAATTGCATCTTGATGTAAAATTTAGATATTTGGACTGGAAACGAGACAAAAATACTAAGTAAGAAAAGCATTTTTTTTTTTGCAGTGATCACATTAGTTACAATATAACAACTTTCTATGCCCAAGTGTTACTAGTGACCCATTATGTTTTTAGTCAAACAATAGTGAATATACAAAGCTCACGATTGAAAGGGAATAGGATAAAAGTAATATGAATTAAGCCTTTAGTCGTGAACTAAAGTGGGCCGGTCTAAGGCATGAAACTCCAGGGCTGAAAATGAGTCCCAATCCGGCCCTGTGTGTATTACTACATGATCTGATACTTCTTTAACTATTATCACTGAAAAGTTCCACAACAAAATGTTTTCTTGGTCAGTAAGGACATATTATCAGTAATGTACTTACAAATGCATATGAACTACTTAAAAATGTTTTGTTTTTGTTTTTTTTACAAAAAAGGTCAATTTTATCTTTGTCATCCACAAAAGTATGGCTGTTTCTTTGTGCTGTTAATAACAACTGCAGCCATCCCAAACAGCCTGTGTTTTCAGATAGATATACTTTACATTACAGCAAACCAAAGCCTCCAACATAAACACTGATCCGACAACTGACAGAAAAGCTTGATTATCAGCCTTACACAGTCATTATATTTTAAGTGTCTCTGTTTTTGTGTCCATCCTCTGTATCATCACAATCATCATCTTTCAGTTCATGGCTGTTTTTTTGTTTTTTTTAGGAATACATTGCACCTCTGTTGTGTGTTTTACTGTTTTTTCCAGCAGGTGGAGCTCTAACACCAACCAGTGAAGCCGGATTAACCTCATAGACAGTAGAAGGTTAATCTCACAGTAACTTCCCTGTATAAATGTAAAGCTATGAAATAAAAATCAATATACAATTTGGTGGAAATAGACTCCCTTCATTTTTGTTTTTAAACTCGCATGTTTTGAGCTCATTTTGAGTATTTTGAAGTACATATGAATAGCTGAAAAAAAATTGGAAAACTTTTTTAGTTTGTGAACTTTCTTTACTTTCACTTTCGTCATCTTGGAGTAATGGCGATGCAACAATCAGCTGGTGAGTAAACTACCGAACTAAATACAAACAGATGAACAAACTCCGTGTTGGTAGGCTAATTCGAAAAAAAAGAAAGTGATATTATTATAATATCAAGCGTCTACAAAGTAATGAATCTGATTGTTGATGATGGTCAGGCAGCTTACTGTAGGCTGAAGGAAGGGTGGGCCTCTTACAGGACAGCTTGTAAAACACTGCGGTTACAAAATCATAATTAAATAAGAAAGCCTTGGTTTAATATCCCTAACATTATACTCGTACATAGCAGGGTAGACTGGCAGATGTTTCGGATCAATGTGGAAAAAACTTAACCGGAAATAAATGACGTGCAGCACTGCAGACTGAATCATCTTATTTTATTTAGAAATTATTTTTTTTAGAGTAAGCGATATGTCTGACGATTTGGTCAGTTTGTGATTTTAAAGATCTACAGCATTTCAATAAAGCTCTTCCTGTTTTACTGTAAAGTCATCTCCACCGCAGAGAAAACAGACGAGGAAGAAATTAAGCCCTTATTGATGACGTCTGTAGGAAAAACTACTCATAGCCTACTGTAACCTACTAAAATATTACTGCTGCTAGAATAAGTGATACTGTAAGACACGTCTAAACAAGTCATGTTAAAGGGATTGTTTGTAAGAATATAATACTGATTCATATTTTATAATTCCTTTGGAAATCATCAAATCATTCGAGGACTGGGCCTATTCCTCAAAGTTTATTTATTAATTGTCTAATTATGAGATCATAGATTGTCTTTATACTCTCTCTATACGTGTGCTCACACTCTTCTTCTCTTGATGAAGAACATCTGTGGTTGAACTGTTGTCAGTTATGTCTATTATAGAATTTTAAAAGTGTGCAGCGTGCATGTATTTGTTTGTTTTACTGATTACTGATTATTACTCCCCAAGCCCTGCAAAGATTTTAAAGCATGTAAGGAGCATTTCAGACAGAGTGTGAATAGAGTTATATAAATACTCGGATAGACAGTATGAGAGAAATAAAGTGTTTTTTGAACATTAAAGCATGGAAACATGTTCTACAAACGTTGGTAGAAACCCCAAATACAAGTATGAACCGAAAATGAGCATGATGTCAGTATGTTGTTATCTTACCCTGTAGTGATTGGACTAAACATGTTTCAGCTTCTTGATGTTTGTGACAGTAACAGATGATTGTGTGACAGCTGCTTTAAAAATACAGAAGTGATTGAAGGAAAGACATCTTACAGGCCTCATCAATCCTTACAGGATTCATCAATTAATCTGTACTGTCATCAAGGGACAACTGATTTGTCGTGTGGGCACAAAAAGAAACATACAAATTTAAATATAAAAAAATAACGCACCAGAGAAATAATCTACCCAGTAAATACTTATAATTCAAATAAACCTTCTCCTGTATGTCACAATGAAAGCTGCCCATTAGTTGTTCTCCGTGTATAAAATAATATGGAGGAAGTCAAGTCTATTTATATTGTAGCCTGGTAACGTTCAAAGTCTGTCACACCTGGGGCTAGGATTGTGCAACAAAAACTGATATTGCACTATAAAGTTCAGACACCTAAAGGCTGCAGTCAATCTTTGGCATAGATAACATAATAGCAACATAGATAACCCATGTTACTACCTGAGACAAGCACAGAGGTGTTAAAAGTGTCCTGGAGACAGGTTTCTTTCTTTTTTTTAACCATTTTGTTCTTTTGTGTTTGAAGGGTTATAAAACCAACTGTTGGTCTCCAGCTGAGCTTCTTCTATTGTTTCCAGCATAGTGACAGTATGGCAGCTTCTGCAGCATCTGGTAAGTACAGTCAGATTTACAGCAGCAATATGCATTTGACTCTATTCATTTCTTCAGAGGTACTATATGTTATGTTAAATCCCTCTTAGCAGGCAAAAGGTTCTGTCTCATATGTCAGTATTAGGACCACATCTGTACCACTAGATGGAGACACAGGATTAAATATTTGTTGATAGGTCTCAATCCATTACTGCCACTGCTTTCAGGTTGTAGCTTACTTTACAATATTAAATAAAGCAATCCAACATCCCAGTACAATATTGAATTAAAGGTATAATGGAGGATTTTCCCGAATTTTAGAAAAGAACCGCCCTCT
Source organism: Gymnocephalus cernua (assembly GCA_023631565.1). Lineage (NCBI taxonomy): Eukaryota > Metazoa > Chordata > Actinopteri > Perciformes > Percidae > Gymnocephalus > Gymnocephalus cernua. The sequence goes on from CM042425.1 coordinate 22,675,957, forward strand.
CCACTTTTTGCAACACTCTACCTGCTCCCGAGAGGGAACGCCTATTAAACGTGTGCACGAGAGAGCATGCATGAGCCTAGTTCTCCTCGTGCACGCTCTGTTTACAAGTTGCTGTCGGCATGGCTCTACAAGCCTACTTTCCAAAAGAAGATTTGCACTTTTTCCACTATGTCAGACTCGCCACCGGTAAGTGGAAATCTATTTACAACAAGCATCTCTATAGCTAACTTTAGCATGCTACAGGCCAACAAACAAGCTATCGTTGAGAGCGGGGAGACAGCGGTCGGAGGCTTTTATATACTGTCTATGGTCGGAGTACGATGGCCTGTAAACATATCCCAGAATGACAACTAGGAGGACCAATAGTCTTGATGATCCACCCGGAAAAAGAAAATCCTCCACTATACCTTTAATGTCACTAATAATAATAATCACTAACCAGGGCTCGAGAGTGCGACCATTTGGTCGCACATGCGCCCAAATTTTGTAAGGGTGCGACTAACATTTTTCCTAGGTTGCACCGGTGCACCTCCGCGCAGCCTCGCCGCACCTCCGCGTAGCCCCGCCGCACCTCCGCGCAGCCCCGCCGCACCTCCGCGCAGCCCCGCCCCCATTCACACACACGGCCACCGTGCAACACGAGAGACACGGCATCGGTTTACACTGCGACATTTGTCTACAGTTTTAATTGTTATTAACACAGCTGTATATCGTTAAGCATGAGAGGGAAACCTGTATTTGTAGCAGTGTTTCCGCTGCTAACTGTGTTACTGCGGCCGCCGCACGGCGGAAAACACAGACGAAGTTATTGAATGTAACTAACTTCAGACGGAGCCTGCAAAATGCAGCGCAGTGACGATACAGACATTTCATACACAAGACGTGTGTAACGCCGCTGACCCGCCAAAGCATTCGACCCGTGCTGGACCTGTTCATAGTGAGTCAGCCGTCACTCTGTGAGTAGCAGACGCTTCAGTCTCTCTCTCTCTCTCTCTCTCTCTCTCTCCTTTATTTTGATAGGAAAGCTGAAGATATGAAAGGGGAGAGAGAGGGGGAATGACATGCAGTAAAGGGCCGCAGGTCGGAGTCGAACCTGGCCCGCTGCGTCGAGGAGTAAACCTCTATATATACCGACTGAGCTATCTGGGCGCCCTCTTTCTCTTTTAATCTGTTATTGTTGTTGATAACAAGTGAAGGAGCTTTCTCAGAGAGATATATATTTTAAATGTATCCTAGGCTATTTATTTCAGATAATTTTCATTTACATGTGTTGCAGCTGTATATTTTCAAACTGAGAAGTAAACCAGCTGTCTTTGCATTTTATTTTAATCACAACCTGTTTTCATAAAAGAGCTTGTGAAAAGTGGCTTTGACTTAAAAAAGAACATTTAGCCCACTTAGTCCACAGAGATATGATTTTGAGTCCTGGACTAGTGGAAGATCTGATAAGAATCAGTGTGTGTGTGTGTGTGTGTGTGTGTGTGTGTGGGGGGGGGGATTTTGATTTTTTTTTTTTTTGAATTTTGATGCTAGGGAGTGTGGCAAGCTGGTACTGTCATTGGTTTAGGCAAGGCTAAAGGGGAAGAAGGCCAAATTACAGGTGTTGTCCATCTGAGGGGCAGAGGACAGCAGGGGGGGGGGGGGGGGGGCTATAAGACTTTGAGCCATGAAATGTTAGATCTCAGTTCAGGGAAGCACTTTGATCTATTTTGAAATGTTTTACTTAAAGGTATAGTGGTCGCTGACAGGTCAGCGAGCAGACGGCCATAGACAGTATATAAAAGCCTCCGACCGCTGCCTCCCCGCTCTCGGCGATAGCTTGTTTGTTGGCCTGTAGCATGCTAAAGTTAGCTATAGAGATGCTTGTCCTAAATAGATTTCCACTTACCGGTGGAGAGTCTGACATAGTGGAAAAAGTGCAAATCTTCTTTTGGAAAGTAGGCTTGTAGAGCCATGCCGACAGCAACTTGTAAACAGAGCGTGCACGAGGAGAACTAGGCTCGTGCATGCTCTCTCGTGCACACGTTTAATAGGCGTTCCCTCTTGGGAGCAGGTAGGGTGTTGTGCATGTGCAAAGTGGAGAGGGCGGTTCTTTTCTAAAATTCAGGAAAATCCTCCATTATACCTTTTGAAATGGTTTAGTTTGGCAGCTCAGTGAAGCACCAAACTTTTTTTGTTAATATTTTTATATGCAGTATGATTGTGTTTCAACTAAAAAGTATTTACCTACACCTTATTCTTGTTTAAAATCATTTACATAATATAAATGAATGTATATGGAGCGTGATAAAAAGGTAACCTTGAAATTGTGGCGTTAACGGCGCCGCGAGGAAAAATTTGGGTGCACCTAAATTGTGTGCTGGTGCCCCTAAATAAAAAAGTTAGGCGCACCAGTGCAACCAAGGCAACAAGTTAGTGTGGAGCCCTGCTAACTTGCAGTGTTAGAGGAAAGTAGGTATCAGTATTTTTTCTTTTGGGTCAGTGCTCCATCTAATAGGAACACAAACTCTATCGAACAGTATCTACAGTATCTATCTTTCTATCATGTTAGTAGTTGTGAATTTGGAACTATCTGTCTATCTAACTAACACTATTTACTAAGGGTGCTCCGATCAGGATTTTTGGGGCCGATTACCGATCACCGATTGCTGGCAGACGTATCGGCCGATACCGATCACCGATCACTTTTATGAACTGAAAATTACGCCATTACATAACAGTCACACATGTTTAGAGAATGTATCAGTAACTGTTTGGCTTTCTGTCCTAGCTCAAAATCTAAAAAATGTCCTTTCAATCACTGCAGACATTTCTTCAGCACACACAGACACACACACAGACACACACAGTCAGTCAGTCAGTCACACACACACACACACACACACACACACACACACACACACACACACACACACACACACGGGGAAACAGCTGTTTGAGCGGCGCCGGAGCTGCTAGCTACACGACTCCGCTCTGCCTTAGCGTTAGCTAACTTTGAAAACTCCTCATCCTCCTTTCTGTGACTAACCTTCAAATGTCTGATGAGGTTGGTGGTGTTGAAATGTCTTTGGAGATTTCCGCCTCGTGGTATTTCCTCGGTACACACGTTGCTAATCGCTAGTGTATTGTCTTTCTCCCAGATAGCAATGAGTCGGCGGACCACCGGCGGTGCTCCAGAGGCAGTAGAAGCGTCAGAATGGTGTAATCACAAACACGTTTGCCGGAGCACCACTGGTGGCAGACGCTTTATAAAAGCGGTAGCCGCCTTCCTAGCGTCTTCGTTCCACGGCCGGCCGCGGGCCAACTGCTGTTCTGCCGCCGTTCAGACACCTTGTAGAACTGCCAGACTGCTGAATGTAGGGACGCCGCCATTTTAGCTCCATGTTGAAAATGTTCTCAGGAGTAGTGCGCTCTTAATACATCCGTGGTAGTGCGTCATCTGATCGCCATTTATGGAGACCACCGATCAAACTATTTAAAGCCATTATCGGCCGATACCGATCGGTGACCGATCGATCGGAGCACCCTTACTATTTACAGTATATAACAGTATCTAGTATCTATCTTACAGTGTCTACCATGTTAATAGTTGTGAATCTGGACCTCCAGACCGTTCTTAACAGTTAATAGTCTGGAAGTCTTTTTAACTTTAACCTTAGCTAACGTTAGCTTAGATGTGATATAGCTATAATGGACAATCTATTATTGTAATGACAAACTCCTGCTTTTTACTGTCGAGTATTTTTGAAAATAATAAAAGAGTATTGAACAAGTACATTCAACAAAACTGCAGCTGGTAGAGTTTTTTTTTGTTAATTCTACTACCCTATACTATCCTTCATCTTTCACAGTGCAGTCATGTTAGGAAGGGACATCATCACAACCTGTTGACAGCAGCAATGCTAATAGCCACCAATAACTCTTTTAATGTACAGATATGTGACAAATATATTTAAGGATACTTAGACATTTTCTGGTGGAAAGTTAAATGATGATGTCAGTCCCCCTTATAATGTCCTACCCATAGAAATAAAATGTGTGTATGTTTATTCTATTGCTATGGTCGTACCTCTGTGGTGTTAATATTAACCATATGGTTTAACTTAAAGTGCAAACAAATTCTACTAAATGCTAACAGCTAAGATAAATAATGCTGATCATAGTTAACCTACTGTTATTTACACATCAGTGGAAGAGTTTGGACATTGGGCACAGAATTGAAAGAATATAATGTTTGCTGTGGCACGAAGTCAAACTGTATCACATGCCTTTGACATGATAAACACAATACATGTTCAATACATTGAACATCATTTGAATATCAATAATAATATTGCAAGTGTCTGTCATTTTCCTACTGATTCAACATTAAAAAGAAATCTGAAATGTTGAGTTGACTGAGGTTTGATTTTCTGAAATGTTATTTTTCTGTTTTCTTACAGAAGGAAACAGGGCTAGATCTCTGAGAAACAGCAGCAGCTGTCCGATTCTTCCCCCTTCCAGTGAGTTCAACTGATCTGACTCGTTAAGTGTTATGTTAGTTATTCTTCAGTTTGTCTGGAGCTGTTGTCAGAGCAGCAACTACTTCAGCAGTTGTGCTACTAAACCCACAAAACTGCAGCATATTTGCAGGTGAAGCCCATAAATGAGCTCATTTTCAGATTCAAATGACTATCATTATGGGCACTAAATTTCTTTTTAACCATGTATGAAATAGGTTATGTATTGTAATCAAATTTGGTCTTTAAAAACATAACTGATTCAATTTTGTTTGTGATAGTACATAGATATTATGATCACATCAACAACAAAATTGTGTGGTTTAAAACACACAAACATTTAGTTTAACCAATGGGACTAGACAATATTTATTTGTTATTATTTATTTATTTTAAGATTATTTTTGTTGGGCTTTTCCGCCTTTAATGGACAGGACAGCTAGGTGAGAAGGGGAGAGAGAGAGGGGGAAGACATGCAGGAAATCGTCAGTCAGAGCCTGATCCAGTGACACTTAATTTCGTAGGAAAGACTTAACGGAAGAGGGAAGAGACCAAGTAGTAAGTAGGGAATTATCTACAAAGCACTTTGAATTGCCCTGTTGCTGAAAAGTGCTATACAAATAAAGCTGCCTTGCCTTGCCTTGCCTACAATCCAGTTTTGGTCAAGTGACAGTCAAGGTTTAGGCAGTTATTTAAAACGGACAATTTTACTACATTTGGAGGATTAAATGAGATTATGTATAGTTTAATATCATCTATGTGTCAGTGGTAGGAGACACCTTTTAAAGTGTGTTATTATCTGTCCAAGGGGATGCATACACAAGGCAAACAAAATGGGGAACAACACAAAACAAAGTTTCAGATGAAGAGGCATTATTGCCAACATCCACTCCTATCAGAGAGGTAGGAGGAGAACCACTGCAGGGCTGACCCAGAGATGGTTCACAGTGGCAAAAGCTGCACTGAGATGCAACAGTAGGCTACCAAACAGAAAACACTCTCCTGCATCACCATGTGTCAAAAATATAATTTGAGACTCTGAATATAGCTGATTCTTTTGAGTCCTCCTATGGAAGCCAGACTGATACCTGTCCAAAATTATATGCTCGTTGAATACAGTTTTATGCTGCTTAGCAACTCCTTTCTATAACTTTGGCTATTGCTATACTAGGCAACTTGGAGATAGGCCTGTAATGTAAGGGTAGATACTTCTCTTTGACAACACAGCTCAGAGGTGAGTCCAAGGTCTAGATGGCTGACAGCTTTTTTGCTGGTCCACCAGTTCTGTCAGATTGCTCTTGTATCAGGTTCAGTGCTAGTTCATCATTCTAATTCAGTGTTTACTTTTCAGTGTCAGAGCTGAGAGTTGTTCTGCTGGGGAACAGCTGGTCTGAGAGGAGTTCAGTGGGGAACTTCATACTGGGAGAGACTGCGTTCAACACTGAGGAAGAACCAGACCACTGTCTGAGAGTCAGAGGACAGTTAAAGGAGAAAGGGATAGTTCTGATCAACACTCCAGATCTGCTGCATCCCAACATCTCTGAAAACAAACTGAGAAAACATGTAGAAAACTGTGTGAGACTCTCTGATCCTGGACCTCATGTGTTCCTGCTGGTTCTACAGCCTGAAGACTTCACTGAGAAACACAAAGTTAAGCTCTGCCAAGTCTTGAATCTCTTCGGTTTTCAATCATTTGACCATTCATTGATACTGACATCAACACACAGAGAGAAGCGATCAGCTTTCATGGACAAAGATGAACTAGACCAGTCATTAAAAGACATGATCAAAATGTGTAGATACAGATGCTTGAAGCAGAAGAACCTTGAACTTTCAGAGCTGTTAACACGCTTAAATCAAACTGCAACGGAATGCAATGGAGAGCACGTGAGCTGTGATGTGTTTGAGGATGCAGGTTTGATCATGACACCAACATCTGGACTCATGAAGCCAGCTTTAAATATGGTTCTGTGTGGGAGGAGAGGAGCAGGAAAGACTTCAGCAGCCAAGGCCATTTTAGGTCAGACAGAGCTTCATTCAGTCTCCAACTCATCAGAGTGTGTTAAACATCAGGGAGAGGTGGGTGGACGTCGGGTTTCCCTGGTGGAGCTGCCTGCCTTGTATGGAGAAGGTCAGGAGGCAGTGATGGAGGAATCATTCAGGTGTATCTCCCTCTGTGATCCTGAGGGCGTCCACGCCTTCATCCTGGTTCTACCTGTGGGTCCCCTCACTGATGAACACAAGGGAGAGTTAGAGACCATCCAGAACACTTTCAGCTCTCGAGTCAATGACTTCACCATGATTCTGTTCACTGTGGAGTCAGATCCAAAAGCCCCAGCTGTTGTTAAGTTTCTGAAGAAAGACAATGGCATCCAGGAGCTCTGTCAGAGCTGTGGAGGAAGATATGTTGTTCTCAACATCAAGGACCAGCAGCAGATCCCAGAGCTGATGGATGCTGTGGAAAAGATGAGAGTTGAAGGATCCAGATGCTTCACAAAGGACATATTCACCAAGGCTCAGATGGAGAAGGTTTCAAGACTTGAAGCTGAACTGCAGGATGTGAAACAAAAGACTGCCATAGGAGGTGATGATGAGAGTCAGAGCAGAGAGTGTCTCAGGATGGTCCTGATTGGGAAGACTGGCAGTGGGAAGAGTGCAACAGCAAACACCATTTTGGGCGAAAAGCACTTTAAAACCAGAATTGCACCGAAGCCAGCGACCAAGTCTTGTAAGAAAGCAACGGGAGAGATTGATGGACAACCAGTTGTTGTCGTGAACACCCCCGGCTTGTTCGACAAGACTTTGTCTGATGATGCAGTTCAGCAGGAGATTAAAAAATGCATCAGCATGTTGTCTCCTGGACCTCATGTGTTCTTACTGGTGTTGCAGATCGGGAACTTCACACAAGAGGAAAAAGACTCTGTGGAACTGATCAAGAAATATTTTGGCAAGAAGTCTGAAGATTTCATCATCATTATATTCACCAGAGGAGATGATCTGGAGGATCAGTCATTTGACAGCTATGTCGAAAACTGTGATGGCTTTGTGAAAAAACTCATCAGTGACTGTGGAGGGAGATACCAGGTCTTCAACAACAAAGATGACACAAACCGCACACAAGTCACAGAGCTGCTGACCAATATCGAGGCCATGGTGAAGGAAAATGGCGGCTGCTACAACGATGAGATGTTTGACGACACAGAGGGATACATACAAGTACAAGTGCAGAAGATCTTGAAAGAGAAGGAAGAAGAGATGAAGAGAAAGGATGAGGACCTCCGGAGAAAACACAAGGAAGACGTGAAAACACTGGAAAAAAAAATCAAAGAAGAGGAGAGGAAACTGAGAGAAAAACAGCTACAGGAAAAAGACGAATGCATCAACAAGGAGCGTGAGAAGAGAAAGAAAGAACGGGAGGAAGAGGAGAGGAGACGCAAAAAACAAGAAGAAACTATGCGACAGGAATGGAGAAAGAAATTGGAAGCTTCAGAGAAAACAGTTCAGTTAGAAAGAGAGCTAAAAGAAAACGCTGAGAGGAAGCTGGAGCTGTTTAGAAAAGAGACGAAGAGAGATCGAGATGCCTGGGATAAGGAAAGAAAGGAGACCTGGGAGCGAATACGTCAAGAGGATAAACAAAGCCTAGAGGAGGGGAAAAACAGCTTCAGGAAGCTCCAAGAAGAGTACCATCATAAGAGAAGAAAATGGACATTTGCTGTGGTTGTGCTGCTGTTGTTTCTGTTGTTTCTATTATGTTATATATTTCTGAGTTAGAAACACACAAACTGCAGACAGCCCTACGACAAAGGTGGCAGGTTTACATGTATTGACTACACTACAGATCAATGTCTCCATTTTCAGATTACACAAAGTTATTCAGTAAAATAATATCGACACACAGGGAAAAGACATTAATACAGCCATATGACTCACAACAACAACAAAAACAGTAAAAAATAGTCTGTTGAAGTGTGTAGAAATGGGAACTTCTGACTAAAAATCAAATGATATGGCTGCTAATCCAGTTCTCTGGATGTTGTGTAGGTTTTCTCAAACCCCAGTTCACTATGTGACAGTAAAGCCGTTTTCTCATATGAACTCTGGACAATGTCTCGAGTTTTCCTTTTACACATGTAGCACCCAACAGGAGATGTTTCCTTGGTGGCGCATTCTTACTTACTGTAAATAATATGTTTGATCTAGGCCAGGGGTGGCGCCTGGGTAGTTCCATTCCTTAAATATTTTTTGACAATTTTGGCATCCTGCCGGCAATTTGATTTCGCCCTGCAGCTCGGTCTGGAAACCTGCACGTTTACCTGCTTCCGTTCACAATTTTGCTGGAACCAATCACAAACTGGCTTATCCACCTTACGCGCTATTGACGGGTTTAACACGATGACGATAGAGAAGCAATGGCAAGCAGCTTCTTGTTTACATTCAACAAGCCGGGCCCCGAAGTGCAGCTACCCTCCAGGGTAGTGTCTAGATAAGTTCAGGTTTGCAGTGCATGTGTGAAAGGGGTTTAATATTAATATGTGTATATTTACTAAAAATAACTGTTGTGGTTTATAAAGACATCTTAAGTTTTGACTCTGTATCATGACTGACACTAAACCAGACGTGGGAAATTCAGAGTTAGATGAGAAGATCTATATGCCTTTTTTTTATCTCTATGCGTGTTTAACTTAGCTTAGTAGAAAGACTGGAAGCACTGGCTGTAATCAAAACTCAAAAAAACACTCGCTCAAGCTACTGCAAACTGACTTTATAGCTAGTTAGCTACCAAACTAGTCGTGATCCATCCAAATGTAAGGTGGATTTGTTTTAAATTACGAGACATGGTGAAGCCGAATTTAAAGGACTCTTAATATGCAGCTCTTGTTGGTCAGGAAATCTTTTAAAATTGTCAGCTAACTGCTGTTTTATTTTCTATTTCTGCAAAACTACATATGCATAAATAAGACAGTTTTAAAGTTGTTTGATGGAGCTAGGCTAACAGTGTCCCCTTGCTTCCAGTCTTTGTGCTAAGCTAGCTATCATATTGCTAAAATAAATCTGTATTGAACAGACTGTAATTAGACTTGATTTAGTTTGTCTAATCCACTGTGTATTATTTACGAAGTCTGTTTTATTGTAACTCATCTTTGATTGTTCCTTTTAAACATTCATTTACAAATTCCTATATTTATAGATATTGTAACCTTGAATAGTAATACTTGTGTAAAGCTGGAATATGCTTCTCTGGGCTGCATGTTCAAAATCACAGGGGTTGTAATATATATAATGCATTTTTTTTCACTTTAATGAGCGATCCAAGCAGCATACGAGTATCACTTTTGGTTGTGTTCCATTGTTCCCAATGGAAAATGAGGCCGCACAGAGTTCACTAAATAGATACATGCATTATTCAGTGCTGGAGAAAGTATTCTGATCCTTTACTTCAGTAAAAGTACTAATACCACACTGTACAAATACAATGTTAATTAAAAGCCCTTCATTGAAAATGTTCTTCTGTTCTTCAGTAAGAGTATGTAAGTATAAAACATGAAATCGAGTTCAAGTATTACAAATATAAAGTTTTCCCCTGTGACTGTTGTGTGTTGTGTGGCCTAGTGTGAATGGTTTCATGTCATGCTACTTTACTGGTGTTGGTCTCTCTCTATGAGACTGTTGTGAGCTCATGCTTCCTCTAAGTTTCACCAAAAAGTTGTGTCACTGTTCTATAATGAGCTCTTATATTTGACACCTTCACAGTTCTGATAAAATGCACTTTGTATAATTTTTTTCTAGGTGAAATGTGTATATAATTCAATATAAATATTGACCAACTATTCACATTAAAATAAATCTACATGTTCAAATAGTCCTTGTTATTGTGAAAAAGGAAACGTGCAACACATCCATATTTATGTCAATAAGAGACATTGCGAGTGGTGGAAGTAGGCAGTTGTTATCCTGTGAAAATAACAGAATTGAATGTTGTTTTTCCTTATTTGAGTTTTTCCCTTACACTCAGCTCCAGTCGGATTGTCTAGAATGTGGACAGTCGGGTTTGACGTCAGGATTGTGATTAGCATTAGTGAAGGCAGCAGGTTATCACTGATGTCCTGGGCCCACATTGTGCAGCTTTACATGAGAATAGGTGAGTTTCACTCAGACAAATGCAAACCAGATGGTGGTGATGAAGAAGAGGAGGAAGGCCTGAACAGACCAGTTAGCTGAAGACATTCACTTGAAACTGAGTCTGTTTTTAAGCAACATGTTGGCTCTGTATTTGTCCCAAAATGTGTAAAGAGCAACTACAGTAGATGTTTCTATAGATCTATCTTCTGTCTGCAATAGTTTATTAAATATGTTTCAGGTGTGAATTAGAGCGCACTAATACATTTCAGGTCAATACCACATATATTGCAGGTTTAGCAAGAACAGCTTGTACAATTTTAAAAAATAATTAGTGTGATGTGCATCATGGCTGCCAATTTACAACTGATCCATTGGCAGGCCTGAGTTACAACTCCTGCAGTCCATTAGTTGGTGTAAAGCTGCCTCACGGTCTTTATGCAGGTGTCTGTGCAGATGATCATATGACCTCACACATAAAAAAGATGACATGAAATTATGTTTCTGATATCCTTAATGGAAGAACTGGTTTTGTCCTTATAGACCAAAAATGTATTGGTTGTTCGATGGTTCATGGGTAGTAATCATACTCCTATAGAATAATTGAATCAATTACTTCAGGTATGACATTTCTATTTTGTTTTCTTTAGGTATTTGTTGGCATCTTTTGTTAGGAGCCTTGCATCAAGAAGCATCAGCTGGAGTCCAATCAGGGATGTTGCAGTAACATGTCTTACCTCTTGGCTCTGGGGCATGTTTAGGCAAATTAGTAAAGATGAAAGAAATCTTTAGAAATAGGCAAAATACATCAAAATATCAAAGTATGCAGGTGGAAAATAGTGTGACCAAATTCATAGATACTGTATTTGGAACACAGGATGGAAAATATAAAATTGCTTTTACACTGGATCAAGAGGAACATTCACACAAACTACAGCAACTTATTTCAATGTCTTGCAATTATCTTTCCTTTAAATGTTACCATTAATTGTGAAAACAATGGTGTAGGTTTGCCTTAATTCCATTTCCTGCATTTCTTTATTTTATAGAGCTGGTTGTCAGGCTTTCCAAATTAATGTTGTACATTGTATTAACGAAATCACGTTTAGTTATTAGAGACCTTATACCAAGATTCAATACTTTGCCATACAACTAAGTTGCTAGGAGTTTGGTACCGGTAAACAGTTGATTATACTTGCGTATAATTGTCTATGCATCTTTACTGCATTCTTATTTTGTTCTACCGTATTTTAGGAGAATATCACTAAAAACATGCCTCTTAGCAAGAGTCCTTCAGAAACGTAAGTATGATGTGTCTGCAGGTACAAATATTAGAGGGGGATTTGCCTCTTTGTAGCCTGAGATATGAAACACTGGATAAAGAAAGTCCACGCTCATTGCGGCTCTTAAATGTCATTACTGTGAATGCACAATTAACTGAAAGTGATCCAGATAAGTATGACCTCTCACCTGGTGGCAGCTGGACAGTGAGAAGCTGTTAGTGTGTAAATTTAACTGATGTGTAAAAGTGAGGGGACATCACTCCTGTAAAAATAATGTGCTTTGATGTAAAACCTCTACAGCAGGGGTCTTCAATGTTTTTTAGCCAAGGACCCTGAAAGAGAAACGGAGCAGGGACCCCATACTACACATATTGTAAAAAAATGAAGTTGCATATTAAACAGGGCCTACAATAACCTGTAGGGCGGCCTAAAGCCTTTATACATAGCCTTTTTGCATAGAATATTAAGCTATTAAAATAGCCTAAAAATTGTTAACATGATTTTATAAATCATCTTTTAAATGTTAACATACGTGGCACAGTGGATTAATGAATCAGCTGTTGATTGCTCTCTTAGTGACTACCTTGCCAATACGGCAGTTAGCCTATCATCAGTGGGGATTTATATTTGCTAATAATGATCTTTACATTTTTGGAAGAAAAAAAAAATAAATAAATAAATAAATCTGAATTAATAATTTGGCAGCCCCCCTGCATTGACTGTGAGGACCCCCTGTTGAAGATCCCTGATCTATAGTGATAAGGAACTTGTGAACTCAATGACGACATTACAGTAGCTGTAAACATTTGCATTTTATTGCTCAGTAAACATTGCTGTGGAATATTGATACAGCGCGACACGGGTAGAAAAAGATATTCAGTGATAATACCGTTTTCTTTAACCATCAGTAGTTAACCAGCAGAGTGAAAGCTCTGAGTGGAGTTTAAGGAGCACGTTCAGAAATGGTGTTCGTAGGAGGTTCTGCGAGTTGCTGAAGATCTGTAAAAAGTCGCTTGATTCATCTTGTGTGTGGCATCTTGCATCTTTTAGTCTGTAACACGTTTAACCAGAGACAGTTCTAGTTGGATGGAACAGTTCTCTGCCAGGGCAGAGGAGGACGTGGAGCTTTCTAGAAGCACTTGCGGTGGACGATGGAGGGGCCAGACTCATCGTACTCCTGCTTGCTGATCCACATCTGCTGGAAGGTGGAGAGGGAGGCCAGGATGGAGCCGCCGATCCAGACGGAGTACTTCCTCTCTGGGGGAGCGATGATCTGGAAGAGAGATAACAGGTAAGACGGAAGCAGTAATACAGTAATATTTCTGGACTGAACATTGCAAATGTTTTATTATGGATACTGCCATATAACTCATGGAAAATAAAAAGGTTTGAGATTTGCCATTGTAACTGTACCTTGATTTTCATAGTGGGTGGGGCCAGGGCGGAGATCTCCTTCTGCATACGGTCAGCGATGCCAGGGTACATGGTGGTGCCACCAGAGAGCACGGTGTTTGCATACAGGTCCTTACGGATGTCCACGTCGCACTTCATGATGCTGTTGTAGGTCGTCTCGTGGATGCCAGCGGACTCCATTCCTGAACACACGGACAGAACAAGAGTTAGTGACCAATTAAACTATAATGTTGATGCTCCTACAAGACCAGAAACAAACCAGACAAATACTGACAGCACCCTGATGGCAGCGGAGATAATTAACTTACTGAGAAGTGCTCAGAAATTATGTACAAGATCAGAGTGATTGGTCAAAATATTTAAGTCTTAAGGCTCAGAGTCAAAGAAAAAAAAAAAAAAAAAAAAAAAAAAAAAAAAAAAAAAAAAAAAAAAAAAAGGATTTGGCTGCTATTTGATGGGACCCTGTGAATCCGATATTGATCGAATTTGCTTCAAGAAAGAATAAAAAAAAGATAGATAATCCCAAAGATTGACCAAGAACTCAAGGAAGCAATATCAGAGGAAGCAAGACCAGTGTGCATCCTGATATTATGCATTTTTGAAAGCGTACTTTGATATAAAGGGTCATTTTCACAGTACCAGTCAGTATTTTTGAATTTTCTGTAGAGATACTGTCTTGACAGTTAAAACTCAATACCCACCGATAAATGAAGGCTGGAAGAGCGTCTCGGGGCAACGGAACCTCTCGTTGCCGATAGTGATGACCTGTCCATCAGGAAGCTCGTAGCTCTTCTCCAGGGTGGAAGAGGCTGAAGCGGTCTGCATCTCCTGATCGAAGTCCAGAGCCACGTAGCACAGCTTCTCCTTAATGTCACGCACGATCTCACGCTCGGCTGGAGTTCAAGAGTGAAAATATTTTGGGTTACAAAATGAAAAGTAGAATCTTCTGAGGTTACACTTTGTTTATGAAAAAGAAAGTTAGATTATAAATTGGGTCTATATAATTTGAGTGAAACTCATACCTGTGGTGGTGAAGCTGTAGCCTCTCTCTGTGAGGATCTTCATCAGATAGTCGGTCAGATCTCTGCCAGCCAGATCCAGACGCAGGATGGCGTGAGGCAGAGCATAACCCTCATAGATGGGCACAGTGTGGCTGACACCGTCACCTGAGTCCATCACAATACCTGCAAGACAGAAACCACCACATTACAAAAAAGGAAACACATTTCTGAAGTCACTTATCAGCAACCATGTTTCAATACGACAGTGTTTTTCCTCTTACAGCCAACAGATGTTGCTCCAAGAGAATTTACCACTAAACCCAATGTCCTGTCATTTTGTGACATATTTAATGTTTTAGGATGTACCAGGCTAGCTTAGAGAGACACGCTTGTGTTTGAGTTCTCACCTGTGGTACGACCGGAGGCGTACAGTGACAGGACGGCCTGGATGGCCACGTACATGGCAGGGCAGTTGAACGTCTCGAACATGATCTGGACCAAATAGAAAAGACAACAGGTGTCACCGTGAAGCCAGGACAACTGAAGAACAAAAACCCTGTAGCTCATTCCCCAGTACGATAATCTCAGAATATGTTCAGCGCCTTAACTGATTTTAAAGAGAGCATGAACACACCTGGGTCATCTTCTCCCTGTTGGCCTTGGGGTTGAGTGGAGCTTCGGTCAGCAGGACAGGATGCTCCTCTGGGGCAACACGGAGCTCGTTGTAGAAGGTGTGATGCCAGATCTGTTTGGACAGAACAGCTGCTTAGTTTGACAGCCAATTATAAAAGCGTGTTGCATTACTGTATAAAGTAATCAGGTGAAAATAAAAACCAGGACAAGTCAGAACTGTGGCTTCCGCTTTGTGATTTTTCCAAATACATTTTGAGGTACTTCATCTACTAATAATTCCATTGAATTATACAACATCCTACAGTGTAAGCATGATATATTTTACTCTATACAGAAATAAATGATTATTAATAGAAATAAATAATTATAGATAAAGATATCCAGCAGAAATTGCACATGAATTCAATATCAGCATTACTATTACTTTTGGTACTTACTACACAATACCTATTAAAGTCCTGCAAAAAGATAATATTGCTTCTAATCCTGCAAAAAAAAAGATAAATAATCAGTAATGTGGATATAATGACTTAAGTGGGTTAAGGATAATAGAACAGCTAGAGTAGAAAATTATACCACTTTACTGTAATGCAGCCTTTAAAACCAGAAAAGCCACTTATGCCATAAATGTCCAACCATCCTGTAAAAGTTGGTTACTTACAGTTCTTAGTAAGAGATTTAAAAAAATAAAAAAGCCACTAATTTTACATGCAAATTTCTGTGCAGTGGTTTTGGTTTGAACAGCAGCAGTACAGACGAGTCCAAACAGCATTAAGACAGTCTGAACCTCCAATGACAGAAAACAGGACGGATGTTGATCTGAGCTCCAGGTGTGAAACTCAGGTAAACATGCTCTCACCTTCTCCATGTCATCCCAGTTGGTGACGATGCCGTGCTCGATCGGGTACTTCAGGGTCAGGATGCCTCTCTTGCTCTGGGCCTCGTCTCCCACATAGCTGTCCTTCTGTCCCATTCCCACCATCACACCCTGCACACACAAACACCAATTTACTGTCACTTGTTACACTGCATTCATTTGCTGGTTAGATTTTATAGTCACAGACACACAGGTGACGTTTATGCGAGGTTGGTACCTGATGTCTGGGGCGACCGACGATGGAGGGGAAGACGGCGCGGGGGGCATCGTCTCCGGCGAAACCGGCCTTACACATGCCGGAGCCATTGTCAACAACGAGGGCAGCGACATCGTCCTCCATGGCTGAAAAATAAACATTTAGATTAATGCAACATGCTGCTTGTTTTCTCCCATAACACAATAGCTTTGTCCTTTCTTTTCCAATTTTGTATTAATTTGCAGTGTCCGTAAACGTTTTTTATCAGTAAAGTTTTATGAAAAAGTGTCAGAAAGTAGCTGCAAGGTTATTTCATCTTGTCCTGCCAGCTCACTCACTTTTGAAACTCAGCCACTGTTACAAAATCAGGAGTGCATCTTAGTGATGAAACACCTGCCAGCACGGTGAGTAAAGAGGTTGCATAAACTTCTCAGCACTGATTTTTTAACACTTTGTATAATATGTGGATACACTGCAGGGTTTCTCTTGATGTTAAATTGCCTCAGACAAACTTAATATTTTGCAGCCCTCATTAGAATGACAGTCATTTGTTAGACGCCCCATGTCTAACAAATGACCGTCAGTCTAATGAGGGCTTCAAGTCGACCAACCTGATAAACAAACTCGACCTTGTCACTTTAGGACATTTTAAAGTTCAGGCAGAACATTTAAAAAAAAAAATAAAAAAAATAAAAAAAGACTGTAGGCTACAGTCTCTTTTTGAGGCAATATTCTGTATATTATGTCTTTATACTTTTAACTGCATCCTTTTTAATGACCTCATTCATGTGAGGAGTCAAAGTAAATGACAGCACACAGGCTGTTACTGAGCAACAAATTACATTTGTTATAATTCAGGAGGTTTTGTTTAGGGTCTGAAACAGGAAGTGTGAGAGGCAGAAAGAAGAAGCCCTTATTTGGACATGTACCATCTACTCACTCACTGAAAAAGTTACATTTATACAAATTTAAAAATACTCTAGCACAAGTTGGTCTAAAACTTTTGCAGTTTGAAACTTGTAAATAGTACTATACATTTGGTGCATTTTACAAAAGTAACTTCCCAAGAAGAAATATCCTTAAAAAGTCTTTAAGTTTCTTTGTACAGACTTGGGTGCCACCTTAACCTAGGCTACATGCTCCAGTTTGTAACTAACTTTGTTTTTTTTAAACTGCAGTTTTAGCTGCTGGGAAACGCTGATTGAGAGTCAAAAACTTGCAGAGATCTTGTCAATGACAAGCTGCTATCATCCGCATTAGATTAAATTAACTCATTAACGAAACTAGGGCAGTTTGTGTCCAGATACCTTAGAGAAGTACTTGCAGTATTTTGACCCTGAACATAACTTGTGTCAGAATAAAGCCCAATTAACAGAAAATAACTTTACAGGACATGTTCTGGATGACAACTCTTAGTTCAGAGGGCTGGATAAAACTGACAAATTCATTTCTAAAGCAGAGTAAAATGCGTTTAAATGTCCGTGATGCTGGTCATTACCTGCCTGTCCCACACCTGACGTGATTTCGGTGTCGAGTCTCGATCAATACATATTTTAACAAGACCCAACTCTAGAGTTTAGTTTTGAGAGGTTTCACTATTAAAAAATAAACTTAACTTAAAACCTGTCAGAAACAGCTCTTACCTGTGCAGGTGAGTCGCGGGTGTGTCTGCCGGTGAAGTCTTGCGGGTGTTTACCTGACACAGCTGTGCTGGAGAATGCTGCATCTCGAGCCAAACGGCGCCGGTTTTATTCGCGCACGCGGGACTGCTCGCATTGTCCATAAAAGGTCACCTTCTCTCAGCTGGCGGTCTCATTGGTCCAGGTGAAAAAGATCCCTCATATTCTCTCACCTCGCGTCCTGATTGGCTGGAGCAGGCATCTGTCAGGGAAAACAAAAAAACCCCTCAGGAAACCCTCAGCGTTTCGACCGGAGCCGGAGAGCTATGATTGGCCCGTCAGACCGGAAGGATGAGTAGAGATTCATAACACCCCTGTGGAGGTGACGGTAGAAACCAACAAGCTACTCCTAACCAAATGAATACTTCTTTATACAAATATGCTATGTTTGCTGCTGGAAGAGAGAACTTGCAGAATGTGTTTATATAAAAACTAAGACGTTTGAAAGAGTTGTGTGGTCCGCAGAGAGCTGTCTGTTTTCATGTTTGATTATTTTGCATGACCTGGCTGAGATAAATGATGCAGCTCCATCTGTTGTCAGTGTTTTGTTTGGTTGCTTGAGAATATCTTTATTCACTTAAACCTTGTTGTTAACATTGTTACCTGCAGGAGATTTGTGACAAAATATTCAAATGTTTGGATGCAAACTAGATGGGGAAAAGTTTGGCTTTCCTTGGAGGTCCAGATTTGGCCCATGGGCCGCTGTTTGCCCACCACTGCTTTAGAGGGTCAGAATCTGTACTTGTTTATTTATTCTACATTTATGAGCCAGTTATTAAAACTGTTTTAAAACATCTCTTTTTTATATTAATCTAATTGTCACCATATTGACCTACAGTACATAATAATCCCACTTCAGCTTTTTAGGACAACAGGAATTATAATAAAGGATGTGGATGAAAGGAGTTTTTATGATAATATTCTGTTGTCAGAGCAGAGGAACATATGTGTCTTTGGTGCTGCACAGTGAGTTTAGTACTCAGAATTTAAGCTGCAGCCATTATCAATTAGTCCATCGACAGACGGTAACTGAGTCATTTTAAGCAGAAATGCAATGTGAGGATTTGCTGCTTTCTCTGTTAAAACACTTTGTAGACTAAATATGTTTGTATTTTGGATTGTTGGTTGAATTTGTGGGCGTTACTCTGGGCTAATGTACATTTTTATTTGAGTTTTTCATCTTTTTATAGACCAAACAACTAATCAGCTTGAGAAAGTAATTGTCTGATGAATCGTTAATGAAAATAATCGTGTGTGTGTGTGTGTGTGTGTGTGTGTGTGTGTGTGTGTGTGTGTGTGTGTGTGTGTGTGTGTGTGTGTGTGTGTGTGTGGTTGTTTAATGACACGCAAAAATCTTAAAATGCGTCGACTTAACATGCAAAATGTCCTTAAAAGTATCATGCTTTTTATATGCTTTCCCATCACATTGACAGTAGAGAGGTGAAGTGAAAGCTCCTAATGCGGCCAGACTCAAATAGTGGTAACACAGTCAGCATCTTAAACAACAAGGCCCCCAGGACGCCCTGAGTCTGAGTGACTTAATAACTGCAGTTAGCTTGAAGTAACTCCTGCACAGGGCTTTACACCAAAGGGACACCATTTAGTTTCGTTAGTGGAGGAAACAAACAAGAAGCTGACTTGATTCAATGTTAATATCAAACATAATGTTAAATAACGCTTTCATTTATTGAGATTTAATCAAATGTTATTCATCTATAATACATCTTAAGCTTGTTTGCAACTGTATTTACTTTGTGTCATGGTATTTGAGTGCTAGAGTTTTCACTGTACAGTTTCACATTCAATGCATTTCCTTTGATACACGTTTACACGATGTACTGCTCACTGTCAAGAGTGTCTGTTGTGTTGGAAACAGTGAGGAAGAGATTTGACTGTCAGCTTGTTGTTCATGTACTATCAGAGTTAATTGTTTTTCAGGTTCTTCGCTCTGCCAGAGAGGATGTTATCTGATGCAACACACAAAAGGGTAGGAACAGAAACTCCAGTGTGGATGGTGGTAGTTTTGGTTTCAAGCTGCAAGAAAAATCCTGCAAATCAGGGCTGTCAATGTGAGTTTAGAGTTTGACTCATTAAAATATTTATGCTCCTCTGTTGTCTTCTCTTCTTGATTGAAAAAGTCTTGTGTGTAATTTGACACATATCTTCCCAAATTATGGCTTGTTTGGGATCTTTGGAAACTTTGGAGTCTCCACTAGACATTTTGAAATGAGGTTTGAATAATGTTTGGATGCACATGTTTGTGTAATTATTGACCCACTTGGGACTGCAAAGTGGTTAGTAATGAATCACATGAAAATGGGTCTTTCTTGAACATGATGAATGTGTAGTGAGTGGCCCTTGATAATGAGCTTATTTTTTACGTAACTTACGGGTGTGGTGTTGGTTAAGTATGAAGAAAGTAAGAAAAGTAAGTCAGTGTTGACTTTTGGTTTCACACAGGACGCAAACACTAATCTCCTGGGTGGGAGTCTGTGTTCCAGCCACCCCCGACATCCTCCCAATGCAGTAGTAGTAACAGTGAATAAGAACAGCCTGAATAAACACATAAAATGCCAATAAATACATGATTTATAGACTGTATTTCATTTAGTGTTGTGCCCTATATATAGGTATAGTGTTTTGTGTTCAATTTCTCAAACCCTCTTTGGATCTGAGAAATTTAGCATAAAAATCAAGACAGATTTCAGATTTCTCTGCCTCAGTGTGAACATGGCTTCAGTTTTCAGGCGCTTGTGTAATCTTAAAAAACTTGAAAGGTGACCGTTTTTGTGACGCTGTGAATTCAAAGCAATTGTCGCCTGTTCACTGGAAGCCTCTGCTTGATCCCCAACCCCTCAGCTAACTGCTCGGTTTAGTCCTTCATCCTCCTCCTCTTCCTCCTTCTCTACGTACTTACTTAATATCCTGCATTCAAAACCTTTGAAGTTTCTAAGTATTATCAGTAAAATGTAGTTAAAGTACTTAAAGTAAAAGTATTGGTTGTGCAGTAGGTGAACATTTCACCCTCAGTGTTTTCTAATGTGATTTTCTATATATGATGTTTCTGGATTATAATTACTGCTGCATTACAGTTTTTCTCAATTGTTGACACATTCATACTGATGCTTGAGACACAATGACAGCAACCTGTGACTCATGTCCCAACCCACTTTCCCCCCCTATTGTGCAAAAATACAAGCACGTCCTGCTTTACACTCAGATTGCAGTTCTACATCATCTTTTTTTTCAAAACTCTACACACAATTCTTTACATTTGTACAACACAAAACTTGAGAAACCTTGAAGTAACACCTATGACTGCAATCCCCATACTGTATGTGTATACCAGTCCTGCAAGCTATGGCAGATGCACGTGCAGATAAAGCTGTAGAAGCTTTTTCAGGGCTGGGTTCCCCATGCATGGCGAAAGTTCCCATTTTGCTTGACCAGGGGGAACGTTGCCTGTAATGTTGATGAGGTGCTGTGGCCAGACTGAAACAGAAGATGGGAGACAGCCTATTTTTTATTTTTACTGTATGTATAGTCTTTATCTACGACATTCCCCTTCAGGGATTGTTCAGGATGTGCCAGATGTCAGTGACCTTACGCACATGTCATTGGGCCCCCTAACAGGTTCATCTGACCCTGGTCTTTTCCTTTATTTTCTCACTGTTGTCGTCCTCATTTACTGCTCAAATATATACCTTTTATCTATTGTTTGGTTTATTTGCATGCCATATTACATATGTTGACAGTGCAGTAGTATGACTATCTCTATATGCTGATGCTTTATAACACAGATGACTACAGCTTTATACTGCAGGGGTGTTCCTGTTATTTTGTCCACACCATGAACCTGAAGAGACATGTCAGTACATTCAGTTACTGCCACTGAAATGCTCCTCTTTCATAGAATTATGTTCTTGTGAAGCATTAACAATGTTGTTTTTTCAAAACCCTTTTTGCTTTTTTAAACTTCTACTCGTGAGCCTGGCACTGTTTTTCAGATTTCAGGGTGAGGGCGTGTTTTTTTTTTTTGGGGGGGGGCGTTCCTCGTTAGCTGTGACCCCTCCCCCTGCATATCGGACCAAAGCTTCTTCCCATCGTGTCCTTGTAAGGACTGAACTGCAGCTGAAGATCCACTAAATGACACACCTGCTGCTGCAGAGGGGAAGTTAGATTCACTGAAGTCCGGCTAAACTCTGTTTGGTTGTTATGTGCAATAAAATGAGGAAGTGTTTCTTTAAACTTAAAAAACAATATATAATATTAAAATACCTTAGTGAGCTCAGGAATACTTTAACATGCTGAATGAAAGCCAGTCTTCACAATGAATATTTCAACCTCTACTGTTCTTGTTTTGCTCCTACAAGATTGAAAAAGAGAGTTGTACTTGGAATTGGGTAGTTTGGCAAAGGCATTGTGCTGCTGCTTTCCTTATATGGACATACGTACAGCTGAAATTCCACCACAGGACATACACACCTGCCGCTCCTGCTGTGCTTCAGATGTACACACAATTTATACTTTTATTTCCACATTTACCCGAAGTATGAAGGTTCTGATTTGACTTGCAAAATAAAAATACGCATATAAAATAATGCAATTATGCATCAAAGATAAACAGTGCCTTTACTCAAGTACAATTTGTACTTGAGTAGTTTTATTTTCTGCTCCTTTCTACTCTACATCAGATATTTATGATTTTATGCCACCACATTTATCTGACAGCAGAAGTTACTTTGCATATTAAAGTTAAATGCAAATTAAACATATGTTGAATTTATTGATTACGATAAGATAAAATACACCTTTTTTTAATCCCCAGTGGGAAAATGCGGTTGTTGCAGCAGTAAAACAAAAACACCATACATAAATACAGATACGTATAGAGTTACCTTATCTTGAGCTTCTAAAAATAATTGGCATAATATTAATAAATAATGTTATGCCTTAATTTACTGTATATAACTAAATCCTCATTGTACTTTAAATTTTGAGTTCATTTAGCATTTTTGATGGTAGAACTTTTACTTGTAGTGGAGTATTTTTACACTGTGATATTGCTGCTTTTACTTGAGTATCTGAGTACTTCACTGAAAATATGCAACGCCCAAATCCTAAAATATTACGAGGTGGGAGGAGGTTTGGGGATTTGGAGGCACTATAAAGGTAGTGTACTGTATTTAATATAAACTAAAAACCAATTCTAATTAATAAATTGATAAGTCATTATTCACAATGAAAATGACAGAATTTTACAGTCAGTTCTTGTTTTGCTAACCAAAGTGAAATCCTGAATGCAGCAGTTTTAAATGTTTACACATCGTCGTCGTCCTGCTTCAGAATACTAGACATTCAGGATTAACTGCAGTGAAGTCACAGCACCAGTTAGCCGGCATACTGGTTTAGAGCCCTGACCTGTGATCATAGCCCTGGAGTCAGGCAGCGCCGACATTGTCCACATTCTCCAGCTGGTTCAGGCCTGTTTGGGGAGCTGGAGTAGTGTCAGTCGGTCTTCCAAACCACACACGTACTCTGAAACTAATTAACATGCAACAACACAAAGACCAAAACAATGTGTGAACACACAAGAAACCTCCCGGCTGGACGGAAATCCTCCCGTCAGTGAAAAAAATTGCTTTTTTAATAAGTAAATAAAAATCAACATGCAGAGACTTGAAACCTGCAGCAGTCTGCCTTTATCTTTGTCACAGTGTTGTGGTAATGCAGAGGAGAATCAGTCTGATTTACATGGTAATGAGTTGAAACTAATGGCTGTATAAAAGGAAGAAACAAGTCATTCCGAATTCTACAACATGTATGTTTGATGGTTGGCAGTAAGTCTCAGTGTCTTTAAAATAAAAGCTTCCTATTAACTTTGTTTTCAGCTCAAAAACTGAAACGTTTTTTTTATTTTCACCCAAAATAAGAGAGCAAAACTTATAAAGCACTTTTCAGATAAAATCCTGTTGCATCCAATCATCACTTATCATCATGTGGTCATCCTCACATGGGCAAAAACATGTTGCACAATTGTTCGATTAGCAATCGGAGCTTTAGCAATATAAGAGCCACAGGAGAGCTCTTCTGTTGGAACATAGGAGAGAGGCAAGAGGACTGTTCAGTAAGAGGAGGAGGACAAGAAAGAGGAAGAGCGAGATCAAGATGAGTTTTAATCTCTGATCAGATTCGGGCCACTTTGGTCTAACAATGAGGGAGGCTGGGCAGAGAGAGTACAACCAAACTTCAGCAACTTCACAGTAACGTCTATGACTGCATTCCTCATACGCATTTACCTCTTCTACAAGTTATGGAAGATGCATGTACTTGTACACATATAGCTGGAGAAAGTGTTTATATTACAGTATACAGTGTACTTTTTAATTGAGTATAAAAACAGACCACTGTACAAACATAGTAAGGGTAACGCTGACCATGCAAAGGGAATTCATATGATGGGTGTGCTTGCTCGCTAACTGGTCAGCTACCACCACAAATAGAATCTAAGTAATTATATAGGAAACACTGCAGCTTTACTCAAAGTACAGTGTCTTGTCTGCAGATACAATTATCCAGGAGAAACCTCTTTACAGACCAACTGGGGGCAGTAGAACCTTTTAAGACCCAAGTCATCAAACCTTAAGTTAGATCTGCTGCAGACTGAAGGGGTAAACCTACTCTCGCTTTAAGAAGGTACTGGACCCTGCAATGTCCATGTCATTCCAGTTGGTGATGATGCCGAGCTGGACGGTGTACTTCAGGGTCAGGATGCCTCTCTTGCTCTGGGCCTCGTCTCCCACGTAGCTGTCCTTCTGTCCCATTCCCACCATCACACCCTGCACACACACTTTAACTGTCACGTGTTACACTGCATTCACCTGCTGGTTAGATTTTATAGTCACACACAGGTGACGTTTATGCAATGTTAATTACCTGGTCTCAAGGATAACCGACTAGGGGAAGTCAACGAGGGGCATCGTCTCTGGCAAAGCCGGCCTTGCACATACCGGAGCCACTGTCAACAACGAGGGCAGCGACATCGTCATCCAGGCCTGAAAGGAAACATTTAGATTAATGCAACATGCTGCTTATTTTTCTCCAATAAAACTATAGCTTTTTATCTTTGTTTCTATGGTGCCAGTAAACTAGTTATCACCTTAAAACTGGAAAAAAATCATCATCGTTATTAGTATTTTCAATAACACTGATTTTAACGCTTATGTATATATTATAATAATAATAATAATAATAATAATAATACTAATAATAATGATATATGTATAATATGTGCATGTACTGCAGGTTTCTCTTGATGGTAATTTCCCTCCGAAACAAAAATATGAATATGTTGCAGCTCTCACTGGAATGACATTGTCATTTGTCATGTGGCGCTTCAAGTCGTCCAACTTTTAAGTCCCATCTTTTCAGGACATTTCAAAAAAGTTCAGGCAGAACATATACAAAACTGGGTCAAAAACCCATTTCTGAAGAAAAAAAGGCGTTTACAATGTCAAAGGTCCCGTTATCACCTGCCTGTTACACACCTGCAGTGATTCAGTGTTGATGAGTCTGATCAATAAATCTGTGTATTTTAATAAAACCTAACCGTAGCAGTTTAGTTTTGAGATATTTCACAGAAAACAACTTAATAACTCTTTCATGTATAGTGGTCACGACAGTGCATATTGCTATTCAAAAGCAGTTTCCTTATATATTCATGCCAGTACAGTGGACCCTAGTGCACCATGCTAAACACTGCCACCCACTGGCCAGCCATAAACACTAAGATGGAATAGCTTCTCTGTAGTTAGGAGCTGGAGCTGAGGATGCTAATGCATTATAATATGTTAAAATATGTGAAGATTAATATGTTAATTACTTTAACAAGATTAAAAATATTGTTTATAGTTTTTACAAAATATATCATTTTGATCATTGGTTTGTTAAATAGCCTACAAATTTCTACTCTGGTGGACCAGAGTGGACATGAAATAATTAAAAACTCCTTGACAAATGCACACAAATATAAATATTGTTTCATGCCTAAAGAGGAAATAGAGGAAATAAAAAGTCACAAATCCTGAGTGACTACGGTTGTCATGAATCATGCATGAATTAAAACAGAAACAGCAGCGCTGGTTCGTACCTGTGCAGGTGAGTCTCAGGTGTGTCTGTCGGTGAAGTCTTGCAGCTGGTTATCTGCCAAAACAGGTGCTCTCATGGGTCCATGTCAGCAGAATCCCTCAGGTTCTCTCACCTTGGGTCCTGATTGGCTGGAGCAGGGGGGGTTTGGGGACACTCAGGATGCAAACCAGTTCCCCAAAACCTCAGGGTATTCACTGAAATCATGGATTCCACCGCAGCAGGAAAGTTATGATTGACTCGTCTGACAGGAAGGGTGAGTATAGAGTTAAAAATGCTTCTGTAGAGGTGAAGACTGCTTCTCCGCCAACACCCACTGAGCAATTCTTGACAAACACAAGTCCAGCTGAGGCTGATGGGAATGTTCTGCAGGTATTTGGTCATAAACCAAAGTATTGGACACGTTAAAATATTGACCTGTTGATAGCGCTAGACGAAAAGTCAGAGGATCACAAAAGTTATAACAATTCCTCCTGAGGGGAACATGAATGATATTTCATCACAATCCCTCCAATAGTTGTTGTTGAGATATTTCATATAAGTCATGAATGTCAAATGTCACCTGTTTACACCTTTTAACAACAACGTGCAAAAGCATCACAAAAAGATCACAAGACAATATAAAGACACATTCAAACGGGATTAAAAGGTTAAAATAAAAAATAAGTATTCGATCAAAAGCTCCAGTACAGCAACATGGACCTTGGTGGTGTAGAAGTTACAGAACAATACTGCACAAAAAGTATATACTATGCAGTATAATAACATGTATACTATGCAAAAAAATATTACTGAACCAATGATCAACAGAACAGCTCATATCGGATACTGAAATGAATGATAAAAATGATAATTGGAATAGTCGTTATATATGTTGTGCATTTAAACTGCAGTGATAATAATCAGGCTGTAGCTCATTGAACTTGTTGCATCAAGCACTCTAAATATTTTAAGATATTATATTAAAACACACAAAGGATAACATACAATTTAGGTACTGTCAACTAGCGTCAGTTACTGGCTGATTACTGATATTTCAAGAATATATTGGTTATTCATCCTGACACAGTTTGTAATTATCAATTAACAGAACATAAGGAACTTGTCGGAAAGATGAACACACTTACAGTAACGAGATTTACTTACTACATTTATTTACTAAATGGACAGGCGCCATGTAAACCTAAAGGTATACAGTACCTACACCCAGGAACTGATCTGTATACTTATGGGGTTAATTTACTTCAACCTTAAGTTAGTTAGCCACAGCTGCTGCTCCGTCTCTCGGTTGGGCTCCTTCGCCAGGGGAACTAAACATTGTAATAAAAAAGACTTAAAAAATATCTCGATATCTATCTATAATATATATCTAGAGATCTCTCCCCCCTTCCTGCCCCCTTTAGCCCTGGCTAGTTGATATAAAACGCAGCCTTCCTTTGTTTCCACAGACACCACTGAGAAATACAGAGATCTTACCCTGGTGGCAAGAGGCCATTGTGTGAACTTTTTTGGCAAGGGCTTGAATGTGACAGATGTTCATTTTTTATTGTAAAAGTCCCACACTCTAGCTATAATAAAAAATATATATAGAAAAGAAAAGTCAAAATATTAGAATTTGCGTTTGTTCTTCGTGGCCTAATTGGACACTGTTGAGCATTATACAGTCCAGTGATGCTCAAATCCAAAAGTCAGTGGAAAGGTCAGAGGATGATACATTTATCTTTGTATTGCTGTTTTAGTTAATTTATTTCTTGTTCATGCTTTTTCTTCAAGTCCTCCGTTTCTTCTTTCAGTGCTTTTTCTTTGTGACTCGAGAGATTTTGTAACAGAGTGTACTCTTTGCCATGGCTCTCTTCTTTTTTCCTGCATCTGTCTCACATGCCTTAGCTTCATGTCCTGTATTTCCTCCATGTGCTTCTCCAACAACACTGTAAAGTCCTTGGTGTATTTCTTTCGGAACTCATTGAACTCTTCAGCTTGTTTTCTAGCCTCCTCTTCATATTTCTTCTTCATTTCCTCCAGTTTTTTCTTATAGTTTTCCTCTAATTCTTTCCTCTCCTTCTCCTCCTGTTCTCTTCTGTTCCGATCTTCTTCTTTTCTTTTCTTTTCATGTTTTTCTCTTTCCTGTTCGTATTCTTCTTGGAGCTTTTTAAGTCTTGTTTGCTCCTCGTGTCGTCTCTTTTCATTTTCTCGATGTTGTTTGTCCCACCATTCTTTTCTTTCCTTCTCCCAGTCCTCTTTTTGCTTTCTCATCTCTTCTTTACTCTGCTCCAACTCTCTGCCAAGTTTTTGCTCCCAGTCCTGTCGTTGTATATCCTCCTGCTTTTTCCTCTTCCTGTCCTCTTTTTCTCTCATTTCCTGTTCTTTCTTTCTCCCCTCACGCTCCTTGCTGATGTTTTCCTCCATTTCTTTAAGTTGTTTGGATCTCTCTTGTTCAATTTCTGCTTTCTGTTGTTTCATCCTTCTCTTCACTTCTTCCATTTCCTCCTCATGTTTTCTCTGGAGCTCCACCCTCTGCCTCTGCATTTCTTCTTCTTTCTCTTTCAGGATCCTCTCCACTTCCTTCTGTATTGCTACCTCGGCCTCTTGGAACATTTCTGAGGTGTAGCAGTTGCCGCCGTTATCCTTCAGCATTTTGTTGGACTTCTTCAGCAGCTCTCTGACTTGATTCCGATCCGTTTGATTGTTGTTATTGAAGACCTGGTATCTTCCTCCACAGTCATGTATCAGTTTTTTCAAAAAGTCATCACAGTCTTCTAGGTAACTCTCAATTGTTTTGTTTTTCAGATCATCTCCTCTGGTGAATATAATGATGATGAAATCTCCTGAATTCTTGCCAAAATATTTCTTAATCAGTTCCACTGAGTTTTTTTCCTCTTGTGTGAAGCGACCGATCTGCAACACCAGTAAGAACACATGAGGTCCGGGAGACAACATGCTGATGCAGTTCACAAGTTCGTGTTGAACATTATCATTGGACAGAGTTGTGTCGAACAAGCCGGGGGTGTCGACCACTGCAACAGATCGCCCATCAATCTCTCCTGTTGCTTTCTGGCAAAACTTGGTCACAGACTTTGAGCTGGTAGTAGATGTAAAATATTCTTTGCCCAGAATGGTGTTTCCAGTTGCACTCTTCCCACTGCCAGTTTTTCCAATCAGCACCATCCTGAGACATTCTCTGCTCTGAATGGTGTCATCAGTTCCCATATTACTTTTTAAATCCCTCAGTTCAGCTTTAAGTCTTGTATTAGTGTTCTCCTGCTCTTCAAACTTCTCCACCTGAGCCTTGGTAAACATCTTCAATGTGAAACATCTGGATCCTTCAACTCTCGTCTCTTCCACAGCATCCAACAGCTCTGGGATCTGCTGCTGGTCCTTGATGTTGAGAACAACATATCTTCCTCCACAGCTCTGACAGAGCTCCTGGAT
Organism: Gymnocephalus cernua; assembly: GCA_023631565.1. Lineage (NCBI taxonomy): Eukaryota > Metazoa > Chordata > Actinopteri > Perciformes > Percidae > Gymnocephalus > Gymnocephalus cernua. The sequence goes on from CM042425.1 coordinate 22,705,229, forward strand.
GTCCTTGTTTTCCTTAAGAAAATTAACAACAGCTGGAGCTGTAGGATCTGACTCCACAGTGAACAGAATCACGATGAAGTCATTGACTCGAGAGCTGAAAGTGTTCTGGATGGTCTGTAACTCTCCCTTGTCTTCATCAGTGAAGGGACCCACAGGTAGGACCAGGATGAAGGCATGGACACCCTCAGGATCACAGCTCTACATCTGAATGATTCCTCCATCACTGCCTCCTGACCTTCTCCATACAAGGCAGGCAGCTCCACCAGGGAAACCCGACGTCCACACACCTCTCCCTGATGTTTAACACACTCTGATGAGTTGGAGACTGAATGAAGCTCTGTCTGACCTAAAATGGCCTTGGCTGCTGAAGTCTTCCCTGCTCCTCTCCTCCCACACAGAACCAGGTTTAAAGCTGGTCTGATGTGTCCAGATGTTGGTCTGATGGTCTCTTCAGTGAAGGTGACGAAGGTTCCTTTGTTTTCATGCACGATGTTCTCAATCGTCTCCATTAATGATCTTTGGTCAACTTCACACTGTAGTGTAGACTTCATGTTGTAGTGTCTTCCTCCACAGTCTTGAAGGAGCTCATTAACACAGACACTCATTTCATTCCCCTCATGTGTCATGATGACCATTGAGTACTTAAAGGAATCTTGACCAAACAAAGTTAGGATGAACTTCAGTGTTTGTCTGTTCTCCTCAGTGAACTCAGAAGGCTTTACTAACAGCAGCAGGACATTTGGTCCAGGTGAACAAAGAGTCACACAGCTCTTTACTTCTCTTCTCACATTCTCCACAGACAGGCTGAATACATCTGGAGTTTTTACTACTACTAATGGTTTTCCTCTCCACTCTCCAACAGAGGCCACAGATAGACTGGTTGGGGAAGTTCTTTGGTAATATGAACTTTTGTCCCTGATGAAGTTACAAAGCTTTTTCTGTTTGTCACTTTTTCCCAGAAGCACAATCCTGAATGCTGTAAAACAACAGAGACAAAGATAAAGAGCTCACTATGAATGTCATTTATAATTTGCATAGAAATGTTAAATCTTTAAGAAAAGGCAGAATAACATTTTCCTAAAAATGTATTTTAAACAAAAATGTGGGCATCAAACACTCGATTTCCTGCATTCTGGTGAATTTTTATGCAACAATTTGGGTAGCACAAGTAGACACAATTCCGTCAGATCATTTTTAGTTATTGACATTTCTTTTCTTTTGTTTTAAAGATTATTTTTTGGGGCATTTATCCCTTTAATGGATAGGACAGCTGAGATATGAAAGGAGAGAGAGGGAGGAAGACATGCAGGAAACCGTCTCAGGTCGGACTCAAACCCTGGACCTTCTGCGTTGAGGAATAAACCTCTACATATGTGCACCTGCTCTACCAACTGAACTAACCGGCCACGATATTTCCTATTTTTTGAGGGGGACAAATCTACCTCTTTTAAATACTGGGGAGGACATATGTCCTGATCCCGTGTCTATAAAAATCCATATTTAAATACATGATTAGCATCGTGATGAATTTACTTACTGTGAGTCACAGGGCTTTTCTCTGAGAAATGTTCATGGATTTTGTTAACCACATGCAGCCCTGTGAAAAAGATGACATCAATTATTTGCAGCTTAATGTTCTTATTTACGGTTTCATCACCTTGTCAGAAATGTTTCTGCACTTACCAGCAGCTTCAACAGCATCTGTTATATAAGTCTGTTTTTTCTTTTGTTTCAGACTTTGATGATCACTTGGTAAAGCAGATGTTGTGTCCTTAAATACATCACAGTTCACATGCTCTCCATTTTTCTCCTTTGCAGTTTGACCCAAGCGTGTTAACAGCTCTGGGAGTTCAAGGTTCTTCAGCTTCAAGTATCTGTATCTACATTTTCTGATCATGTCTTTTAATGGAGGGAATATGTATGTTTCCATTAAACCTGATCTTCCCACTCTGGGGGTTGATATCAGAACCAATGAATGATCAAATGATTGATCACTGAACTTTTCAAGGATTGATTGTAGCCTCTGTTTGTGTTTCTCAGTGAAGTCTTCAGGCTGTAGAACCAGCAGGAACACATGAGGTCCAGGATCAGAGTCTCTCACACAGTTTTCTACATGTTCTGTCAGTTTTTCTTCAGAGATGTTGGAGTGCAGCAGATCTGGAGTGTTGATGACAACTATTCTTTTCTCCTTTAACCGTCCACTAACTGGCAGACAGCGGTCTGGTTTCTTCCTCAGTATTGAACACAGTCTCTCCCAGTATGAAGTTCCCCACTGAACTCCTCTCAGACCAGCTGTTCCCCAGCAGAACAACCCTCAGCTCTGACACTGAAACACAAAGATTTAGAAAAGGCAACTAAATGCAGACTTGCATGTATTCATTTATAGTTTAATTGCTGTTTAAAATAAGGGGTTTAGTTATCACTTACAGATTTTACATACAAAATAATGTAAACTCAGATACTCACTGTTAGGTGGCAGCCACTCTAAGCTACTGCAGCGCTTCAGAGTCTACAGAAACAGAACATTTGTTTACTTTATCACATGCAGTCTATAGTAGACACCTTCTCATGGCAGGAACTCTGTCACCATCTGTTTAATATTTTTATTTTATTCCCCTCTTTTCCTGTGTTTGAGTGAAACATGTTAGTAGTAATGAAATATAAACCAAGATTTGGTTGCTGTATTGCTTGTGTTGCTTGTTTTTGCTAAAATATGAGTTTGTGAACAGGAAGTGGGTACCATACTGTTCTATGTGTTGCCATGAAGGGAGGGTGATAAAGCTCTTAGGGCCCTATTTTAAAGATCTAAAACGCAAGTATTAAAACGCAAAACGCAAGTAGCTTTGTGGGCGGATCTCGGGCACTGTTGATATACCTGCGGGATAAATGACTCTTGAACCTGACACAAATCTAAATGGGTTGTTCTGAAGTAGCTACATTACTCGTAGGTGTGATTTGGGCATAACGTGCAATAAACCAATCAGAGTGTTATCTCACATTTCCTTTAAAAGCAGGTGTGCTTGTTCCATGGCGGATTGTTATTATAATGGCGGATTTGCTAGGCGCACGCCAGGAGCGGTTCACAGCCGAGGAGACCGACGTTTGCTATTGATTTTTCTTTTTGACAAAATGTAAATAAAAAAATGTCACAAAAACATACTTTCTGATGTTTTGGGCTCACTCTCACTGAATCACGAGGTTATGAATGGAAGGATAATATTTTTGCAACGTAGTCTAACATTAGACCGAGATTACTTTCTGTCTCTCCTCCACCATGCTGCTGCTGGGGCATTTAGATTAAGTGGCATCAGCACATGCAGTTCAACACCACGTCTCCTTAAGTCCTCTAATATTTCCTCATTTATGTCATCAACACATCCATGATTCATGGAAATGTTGTGTAAAACAAGGTCATATTTTTCCTTGTCATTATGTATGGTTTGCAAAAATGGGAACTGCTGCGCCCGTGTAGATGAGAGAAGCAAAGTGTATGCGCGTTGTGCACGCGCTACATTATGGCCAAGCATGCGCCCTTAAAATAGCATCTGACTTTAGACTAGGTTTTTCCTGGTCTGTGGCGGAATTGTTTTGTGAAACTGCAAAATAGCACTAGGCGTTTGCGCCGAAACACGCCTCCTCTTTTTGCTGAACTGCCCCGGAAGCGCAAGTTCATTCCCTAATTTACTGACGTGAGTCTGTGGAGGGAAAAGTCCGCTGTGCGTCGGGTACAAAATAAGAATGATACATGCGTCGGTCGGTGTACAAAGTCAAATGCGCTGGGTGCAAGATAGGGCCCTTAAATTGAACTGTAAAACTAGGCATCGCAAGATTCAATTACTGCATTGCCTATTTCTAAAACGTTTTCAGAAACATATTTCAGCTGCATCTACAGCCAGTTTTATAAAATTACCCTCTTTCCACCAGTAAAATACTTCTTTAAACAGACACTTGGAAAACCTACCAGAACCCAACATGAAAAAGGGACCCAATCCGAAAGTAACCTTAAAGGAATACGCCACCGTTTGTTGAAATAGGGCTTATCACGGTCTCCCCTAGCTGTAGATAGGTGGGCCAACGCATTTTTTGTCGTCTCAGTGGATGCATTGTTTTTGTCCGGTGCAACACCAGCAGCGCCACCGCTAGTTAGCTTAGCATAGTGAATGGAATCCTATGTTGCCGGTTAGCATGTTGTGAGTAAAAGTGAGCCAACAAAAAAACAACAACAGCCTAATTACTTCTTGTGGCCTGCGTATTCACAACGAGTACAAATAGCAACGCAGACTTGGGACTCCACTAAACTTTAGTGTTTTGTCTCCACCAAGTGGGAATCTGTTGGCTCTGCACCCTTTGACAAAGAACACAATTAAAACATAAAGAAATAAGAACATTTTAAAATGACAGAAAATTTAACAAAAAAAGATCATTTCAAACTTGCATCAGTGTAGCTGCAAAGAACAGAATGCCAGCTACAGAAGGGAAGTCAAGTCTCAGTATTTTTTCAACAGCAATATAAATATTGCAATATAAATTGAAAAATAATACAAATTCAGATTTTCTTTCAGTATGTGGCATAGATATAATAAAATAACAGTGATAAAATGTGAAAGTTGATTAAATAGTGACTATGGTCCAGCTGTGGATTGTATCCAGGGCTTAATTTAAGGGCTTAACACTCCGGAATGTGTTCCAGCACCTCCACAATGGATTCGGAACCTTTTTTATTGGATCCGGCACCTCCTGTGTCACTATGAAAAATGAATCGCCTAAATTAAAAAAATAAATTACTGTCTGTTATCCACAGTTATCTGTCTTGTTAGTCTTCCCCATTCCCCATTGAAGTTCCACAAAAATCTTGTGTTTGTATTTTCGATGCGTTTTGAGGTGAATTTTCAGGGTAAGACAGAGGGGAGGTTGGGGGCGGAGGAGAGGCACTTCAAGTGACACATGCGCTTGTGCTGGTTGAGATTGCTGTTAACCTCGTTTCACTCAGGGGAAAAATGTCAAAAAGACAACAAAGTTTGCTTAACTTTTTCAAATAAGTTGGCCAGTCGGATCCCAAACAAGCAAAAAACGTTTCCACCGATCAAGAATGTGGAGACCACGGGAGACACAGCAGTAGTACGCCTACCATTAATGCTTCTAATACACTTATCGTTAGCAGGGATGATGATGACCCACACGGGGAAGGAGATGCAAGATGACGACGAGACGGCTGATGGGCCCTTTGAATCTGCAAGAGATTGTGATGGCGACGAGCAGGTACATTTGTCGGGGACACTCAAACTGGGAAAATCTGGACAGGATGCTCAGTTTACAGAGAAGAAAAAAAGTTATCCCTGGTTTACAATGGACAAAACTAGACTGGGCTGTGCCATTTGTGTAAAAAATTAAAAAAAAGGTGGGATGTAGGCTACACACAGCGTTTATGTTTGTTTTAGTCAGAGAAGCTACGTAGGCAGTGTAATTTTTTTTTTCTTTCCCCCTCTGCGCTCCGGGACCTCCAACTTTACAAATTAAGCACTGGTTGTATCTCATTTAAGGACACAGCTCTTTAGTTATCTGTGTAATCTGTAGACAGAGAAAGAGACTTTTATCCAGATTTATAAAGTCTGACTGGACTCACCTGATGCTGCATAGCGTGCTTTGCTGTGAACATCACTAATTCAACTGAAGACCAACTGCTGCATTAAGAACCTAAAGGGGGAACAACATCTATTTTAATTATCTCACACCAAAATGTTTTACAGAGGAAATATTAGTAGATTGCAGTTCTATAGATTGGCCTTTTACAGAAACCTCAGCCACAAGAAGACCCTTAAATTTGATTTTATAAAAATCAGGAGATCAACACCAGAGTCGTACTGATAAATGCGAAACATGGCTGAAACCAAATGTTTTCTTATCACCTGACCATACAAATGCCCAATTGCTCTGGCTGCTAAACAATGTGTATTGTAAGGGTAGTTTCAAATTAACCTCCAATCTTGATAATAAATTTAACTCATTTGAGGCTCTTGTGTTAAAACCATCTCCATCAACTAGGAATTGTTTGGTCCAGGGCAACAGGCTCCACCTTGTGGTACTCTATAGATGGGCCCTTATTCCCAATTTTTTGTAAAGGAGAGAGAGGAGAGAGAAAAAACAGATTCTGAGGGGAAAAAAGATATTTTTGTTAAATAACATTTGAAAAACCTAAACTGAACACCAAACAACAATATTAACTATGCAAATTATTAACACTATACCTAAATAGAGATGATTCGAAAATCATGTTGGAAATTCCTCTTCAATCAAGTTCTCTTACATTTAAGTAAATTAAATGGCTACTGTTTCACAGTACTGTGCAGGGTCCAAAATTAACACTCGCCTGTCGCCAAATGTGGGGGCGGGCCGACATACAAACACATAAACACTGGCGCACACACCAGCCACCAGACACTACCTTCTGTTTACTGATAGCTATGTTTAACTCAGGCCAGGGGCGTAGGCAGTAATGGGCCAGGGCGGCACTGGCCCGCCCACTTTAGCCTACTCACTGGACCTCTAGCCAAGTTTGATCAAAATACGTTTTGTTATGAAAAATATTCAAATGTATGTAAAAAAAGAAATAACAGAACTAATTGTGTGTGTTTAATGTGTATTTTCTTCTGATTAAAACAAAACTGTTTAAACCATACAATCAAACAATTACATCAAACGCCTTCGGAACGTAGTTGGTTGCTATGGTAACAACAGGCAGACTGTCTGGGCTGCCTTCAGCAGCTAACGTTAGTTAGCTGGTTTTTTAGACAATGCACCATGGATGTGTTAAGCAATGTGCTGTTAAAAGTTACCGCGACAACAATGGCTTCTCTTTAAAGTGGTGTGGACAGTTTTCTTGGATGGAATAGAGTGTAACGAGCTTTTCTGCAGCATGTGCAGACATTTCCCCAGCGGAGCTGACAGCCAATCAGCGAGAGAGGAGGCCCTCACAGAGGTAACATAGTAAAACGTGTTTCATGCCTCTTGTGTTATTAAGTATACTAGTAACCTTCCTATTTAGTAAGAAATGGTGAACACTGATGATGGCTTCTAGCTGAAATGCGTTTGTGTTTTTCCCACATTAAATAAGAAGATAACTTATCTGTGAGTGACGTAGTTTTTAGTTTTCTTTGATCCTGTCACTGCATGTACTCGATGGTTAATTTTATAACAGTGCAGTGCAGAGCCAATGCTGATGGTTCTGCTGGTGCAAATATATTTTAGCCTGAATAGGTTCAAACTGACAGGTTTTTGTCTGTATTGTTGTGTACAAACTTTTTAGACTTTGTTGGTTGAGCATGTTGTAGACAGTACTGTTATTGCCGTTGTAATGCAGTATGTTGGAAGGTAAAAGTTTTGCTGCTTTTTCAGTTTGTTCTTTTTGCTACTTCTATGTTTTTTTGAAAATGGCCCACTCACTTTTGTACTGGCCCGCCCAAAATACTATTTCTGCCTACGCCACTGACTGAGTAAGGTGCGATTTTTGGCAGCCAGCCTTCCAAAAGAAAGCACAGGAAACGAGTCTCAGTTCACCTGTCCTCTGACACACTTTCCACACTCCGTGTCCGCGGACAGCTGTAGGCTTGTATCTGTTGATGTTTTGTGCATTTTCAGACACATGCAGAAGTCACAGAGTCCCGCGGTGTTTAGGCCTATGTCTGAGCCTGTCTCCACCGCTTCCACCTGCAGGTTGTCAGCTGTGTGTCTGCCTGGTATACTCTCGGACGGCCGATTTAACTCGCCGGTCCTAATCAATATAGTTTCATGTGTCACGTAGCTCTACACAAGCAGAAAAAAAGAGCAGCTTAAAACGCAACTTGCAATGTGATCTTGTGATCTGGATGGGAAGGATAACTGGGAGTTGGAAGGTGTGTGTCACGATTCTACTTCTCACAGCACGACACAGGTTCGTGGATCTGAGTGTCGCGCTTTTGGTTTCATATCGTATATCGTTACAGCCCTAACAAATACAGAAAAGCTAATGGCCTGGTTTCCATGAAACTTGGTGTAATAATGTAGAATGGGCCAAAGAATAACCTATTGCATCTTGGAGCAGATTCATTTGACCAAGTAGCCTAACAGTTATTCTTGACAACACTGTGATTTCTCAAAGCTTGACAGCCAAGAATATTGGTGTTACATTTGATACAACCCTTTCTTTTGATCAGCACATTTTTGTTTCCCCTGCCTAATTGGTGTGATTTGTAAGGCGATATATGTCTTGATTAGAAAAGTTCCTTAAAAGTGACTCACCAGACAATCCTAATTTTTCTTCCTCATTGACCCTTGTCTTGGATACTGGTACAATTATTTTCTTATAGATAGATAAGAAAATAAATAATGAATTACTTTTTTATAAACTAAACGTGTATAATAACTCCATTGTAAAGCACACACAAAAGCTTTTAAAAAATATTTCTAAATCGGAGAATAAGAGAATTTGAGATTGAAAATAAAGCTGATTCTTTGTAGTTATTGAAGTTGCAGCAGCAGTTACAAGCTGGAACTGGTCCCTGACCCCTAGGCCGGAATAGTCAACACACATCACAGGGTGGTTTAAATCAGTTTGAGGATGTAGCATTTATAACGAGAAATATCTGAGAGACCAGAAATATAGCAAGAGCTTCAGTCCTGTAAAAATAAATAGGCTATTATCTTTAAAAATGAATGAATTGATTCAACTCTGAGTTTTTTTTATGTTCTATGTTCAGCTCTATACATCAGCTGTTTCTGAAACTTTCATACCAGCACCACAAAGTACAGTTATAGAATCAAGTCAAGGTACAAACAAAAAACTGAACATTTAGGACTGTTTTACAGTAGGCTACTACACACATAACACTGTTCAGCTGTCTGCATTAAACTCATCACTCAGTGCATATTTTTATTTGTTAGCATTGATCTTGAATCTACTCACCAGAAATTGTTACTTTGTCATTTTCCCTCCAATAAAGACGTACAGTCCTGGTACAGACTGATAGCTCTGACTCACTGAGGGCTGAGTGTAAAGAGGAGACAGAAAGTTAGGAGAAAGAACCAAAGATTAGATTAGGTCTGGGCGATAAAACGATAACGATATATATTGCGATAGACATGTAATCAATATCAATAAAAAATGCGCTCGATAAAAGTTCGATAATTTTTTTTTTTTTTTTTTTTTCTTCGTCTGAATAAACCAGAGGTTTCAAAGCAAGTTTGGTTGCATGGACAAAGGCACTCGCTCTCTGGTAGCCTAGCAACGTAGGGAGTGACACGCTAACAGCCAATCATGTAACAGTATTGTGTTTGGTTGCGCCATATCGTTGTCTCGTGTTGGATTCTTCAATAACAGAAGCGGCGTGGAGTGATAAGTGGAAAATGCGTGCTACAGCGAGCGCGGAAGTTCTTGATGAAACGGGAAACGTCAGCTCGCCAACATGGCAGTTTTTTGGATTTTATAAGTCTTACCGTAGTCAGACCAATGTCGTCTGCAAATTATGCAAGACCATCGTCCCCACCGCAAACCTGTTTTACCTTTGGAGCACAGCCGTATTCGCCAGCAACGTCCAACAACATCTGCAGCTGGAACCCCACACAAGCAGCAGAGCACCGCGGAGAGGTACTCTCAGTGCCTTATGACTGTAAAAGCTAAACGGTACAAATGAATAACGGAGGCAGTGGCATATCATATAGCCAAAGACGTGCTTCCGCTGAGCACCCCCCCACCATGTACGGTTTAGGCTGTACCGTGACTGTTAGACGGAGAAAAATAATAACTGTTACTGTGCTGTATCAGGTTTGTTTTTTATGTTACAGATGTAAAGTCTACCTCAGTTTTATTTCAATTTCTCCTATGTTTACAAAACACTGCACATATTTTCAAACACTTCATTCACCAGAAGTGTTCATTGTGATTTTAGACTTATGTTTCCATTTGAATTATTTGAGTGTTTTCCATGGTTGTGTTGACATTTTCTGCTTTTATAACTGAGAGGATTATAATCGGAGGAAGGTTAAGCTTAAAATAAAAACGTTTAAATTGAATAAATTTTTTTCTCCTGGTCCTTATTTTAAATAGGTCATAAAAAATATCAATAATTATCGATATCGACTGATATGAAACACTTATATCGTGATACAGTTTTCAGCCATATCGCCCAGCCCTAGATTAGATGCAAGACTAAGAGAACCCTGGACTACATTCCTTTGCCAATAGCTGATAATAATAATAATAATAATAATAATAATAATAATAATAATAATAGTGATACATGTTTTGCAAACACCAACATATTACAAAATTAATGAAAACTTGTCTCGATGGATATAAAACATGTAGCTATTTCTGCGATATAAGGCATCTACTTTCAAAGTAATACGAGTTGAGGTTTGAGACTTGCAAGCTGTCATCCAATGTCATGTCATCCAAAAATTATTAAAAACACTGCTATTCGTTTGTGCTGTAAATATGATCGTTTGTGCTGTTAAGGCTTTTAAGTAATTAAACTTTACATTTTCTGGCCAGTGACGTCACCTAACCCACCATTAATATCCAAATCTCCCCAAAATGGTGTCAATCGTTTGTGCTGATTTGTGCTGTTAAAAAAAACATTTGTAGACCTAGTAGGCCTACTTCGGTTTACGTTATCAGGCTTTATTTGACCCCCCCTTCTCTCCCTCTGTCTCACTCTACCTCACTCGACCTCTTGCTCGGTCTCTTTTCTTTTCGCTCAGTGAGTCGCAGTAAATTCTATTGTGATGCTAAACTGATTAGAGAGAGATAGACTGAGCGATAGAAAGAGAGAGACAGACAGACACCGATAGAGAGAGGGGTTTGGATTTCTGTTTGAGCATCTTCAAATTTTATGACTTTCTCCTCTCATCAAACTTTTTAACCTTCTCCCCAGACTCTAAGACTGATAGTTTCAGGGTGTTGCGGAGTATATTGGCGGAGAATCAACTCTCTGCGCTTCAGGAATGTGTCACAATTAAAGTGTAGCCAGGCAGCTAGTGTTTCCTTATTTGTTTTGGTTGTGTTTTGCTGGCCTGTCACAGAACTGAGGACTCCTCCCAGCACACCTGAGGCACAGGGGAGATGCCGGATGAGCGAGAGGACGCGCTAAGCACAATATATATATATATATATATATATATATATATATATATATATATATATATATATATATATATCTCTCCAAAAAAATAAATAACAATAAAGCCTGATAATGTAAAAACCGAAGTACAAATGTTGTTGTTTTTTAACAGCACAAATCAGCACAAACTACACCATTTTGGGGAGATTTGGACATTATAATGGGCTGGGTTACGTCACTGGCCAGAAAACGTAAAGTTTAGTTACTAGGCTAGGCCTACTTAAAACCCTTAACAGCATAAACGATCATTTTTACGGCACAAACGAATAGCCGTGTTTTTAATATTTTTTGGATGACGGGGGGCAGAGGTGAGTCTCTCACATGTAGCCTATATTGCTGCACATTCACACTGCAACCAAGGATGATCAATTACCATTACAGATTGACTTCCTCGTTTTATCTGAAATGGCGTCTCGACACTTCACGAATTCGGCCTAATGTTGACATAACCATTTTTTTTTACAGTCGTCTCACTAAATCTCATTTCAGAGACATGTTAGAGGATAAAAAATGTGAAATCATAACCGTACCACAGAAGAGTATCCTACCCGTTTTCTCACAGACTGTTGGATGGGTGTCGTTTATTTCCGATTTAAAGACACTTAACTTGGCTGGTCACAACCAACATACACATATCACATGTTAATTAACTACATTGCCTCCACATATCTATTGTTATTTTATTAACTCTATTAACTCATCAACCATACCGATACTTTTACTTTAACATTTGTTATTTTTCTTTTTTCGTTTATCTAGTTTACTTACCTGCTGGACTTTTTGCTGCGACACAAACAAGAGTAAAAATGAAAGTAAAAAACGGTCAGGGGGGAGGGGAAAAAGTTCACCAGGAGCCAAAAATGTTTTTAAAGCTATAGGCTACTGGAGGAGTATAGGCTATATGTGTAGATTAGGGACAGATTGGTTTGATTGAGTGTCAGTGTCTCATTTGTAAAGCGCTTTATACTTTTTACAACTTGACCTTCTGATATTTACTATTAATAAGCTATATGTTGTATATTTAAAATATACTGTGTGTATACAGGCATATAGATATTGGATAATGTAGAGTTCAGTTCTGTTTCGGTGTTTGTTTTTGGTACCTGCAGATAAAAGCATTTTCAGAAACATTTGACAAAGGTTTATTATCTGTAATTTAACTTTACAAATGCTAGACTATTTTACAGCAATTACAATCATTTGCAATCATGCACGTAATACATTTGTGTGTGTATATATATATATATATATATATATATATATATATATATATATATATATATATATATATATATATATATATCTCCAAAAAAATAAATAACAATAAAGCCTGATAATGTAAAAACCGAAGTAGTAGGCTACAAATGTTGTTGTTTTTTAACAGCACAAATCAGCACAAACGTAGCACAAACTACACCATTTTGGGGAGATTTGGACATTATAATGGGCTGGGTTACGTCACTGGCCAGAAAACGTAAAGTTTAGTTACTACTTAAAACCCTTAACAGCATAAACGATCATTTTTACGGCACAAACGAATAGCCGTGTTTTTAATATTTTTGGGATGACGGGGGGCAGAGGTGAGTCCAGAGCCGATCCGCCCTATACGCTCACTACGCAAGCTGCGTAGGGCCCCGCAAATTACTCGAGGCCCCGCCTCCCCCTCATGTCATAGCGCGTCAATTAATGTTTACAACATCCATGACAAAATGAAGCGAAACTATCCTTCTGGTCACAAAAACAAGGAAAAAAAACACCATGAAAGTGAATTGCGGGAACAACAATCAGGTAAACTTGTGTTCTCTCCTCTCCAAGTTTGATGTCAGCAAAGTAAAGTTATGTTTATGTGCATTTCTATTGTGTTTTTTTTCCGGTCTTGCTAACCTAGCTGGGCAGTGTGTAGCTGCTAACGCCAGTCACTTCCAGGGCTGTGTTTTGTGACTTTGTGCCTGACAAAAGTGAGAGTAAAATACAATTATTTATTACGTTTGATAAACGACAAAGTGCAACGGTGTTTGTTTACTGCAGCTCTGAAAAGATAACCGCGTCGGGTGTGTTATCATGCGTTAGGCGCGTGCACGAAATGAAACGCGCATTTTCAAGCAGAAATATATGTGAAGACCAGACAGACTGGAGGCTACAATATATGGGCGTAAATGATGGCACTCCTCATAAAAGTACACATTATACATACTTTTAAGACACTGATTGTCTAGTCTCAGGCAATGTGTAGTTAAAAACTCTAAACAACTGCACTAATTATGCAAGATGGAATGCAATGTATTGACAATTTGACATCGATTTATAGGCTATATTGAATTTAAAATGTTGATTAGCTGGACATACTGGTCAATATGGATGCACATCCCTCAGTAAATAATAACCATAAATCAAGAATTGCTTCAACATGCAGAATAAATAAATAAAACTTTAACATGCCATTTTAGCTTTTATTCATTAACAGTTTATGCATTTTTGATATCAAGAATTCGATTTTTTACTATTTGCAATGTGAATTCTTGATTATTTTTACTAGTAGGGCCCCTTATTTAGTTTTTATCTACCAATGTCCATTTTTGATATCAGGAATTACATGTTCACTTGTACAAAAATTGTACTATTTACTACTTATTCTAGACAGTCCAGATAGTCTGGTGGTGCCCATACAGATGCCGAAAATGCCCAGGCTGTAGAGAGAACCAAAGTTAATCCCAAAAGCCAAAGTTCAGGGTTATAATTTATTATTTTCTTGTTATTTATGTTTACGTTAATATTCACTTATTTAATAATATTCACTTATCTTAATATTATAGAAAATACTCTATTCAATAAATATTGTTGGTTTGAACCTCATTCTGTTCTATATTGTTGTACTTATTCTTTGACTGTTTTGTTTAAAGGAGGGAGGATTGTATTGGGAGCACTGAAGTGTCAGGTGTGACTGTGTGGCAATGGCAAATGGTTTACATAGCTCACGGCATCACGGGTCAGGTAGAGGGCCCCTTAGCAGAATTTTGCTTAGGGCCCCAGGGAGGTCAGGATCGGCACTGGGTGAGTCTCTCACATGTAGCCTATATTGCTGCACATTCACACTGCAACCAAGGATGATCAATTACCATTACAGATTGACTTCCTCGTTTTATCTGAAATGGCGTCTCGACACTTCACGAATTCGGCCTAATGTTGACATAACCATTTTTTTTACAGTCGTCTCACTAAATCTCATTTCAGAGACATGTTAGAGGATAAAAAATGTGAAATCATAACCGTACCACAGAAGAGTATCCTACCCGTTTTCTCACAGACTGTTGGATGGGTGTCGTTTATTTCCGATTTAAAGACACTTAACTTGGCTGGTCACAACCAACATACACATATCACATGTTAATTAACTACATTGCCTCCACATATCTATTGTTATTTTATTAACTCTATTAACTCATCAACCATACCGATACTTTTACTTTAACATTTGTTATTTTTCTTTTTTCGTTTATCTAGTTTACTTACCTGCTGGACTTTTTGCTGCGACACAAACAAGAGTAAAAATGAAAGTAAAAAACGGTCAGGGGGGAGGGGAAAAAGTTTACCAGGAGCCAAAAATGTTTTTAAAGCTATAGGCTACTGGAGGAGTATAGGCTATATGTGTAGATTAGGGACAGATTGGTTTGATTGAGTGTCAGTGTCTCATTTGTAAAGAGCTTTATACTTTTTACAACTTGACCTTCTGATATTTACTATTAATAAGATCTATGTTGTATATTTAAAATATACTGTGTGTATACAGGCATATAGGTATAGGATAATGTAGAGTTCAGTTCTGTTTCGGTGTTTGTTTTTGGTACCTGCAGATAAAAGCATTTTCAGAAACATTTGACAAAGGTTTATTATCTGTAATTTAACTTTACAAATGCTAGACTATTTTACAGCAATTACAATCATTTGCAATCATGCACGTAATACATTTGTGTGTGTATATATATATATATATATATATATATATATATATATATATATATATCTCCAAAAAAATAAATAACAATAAAGCCTGATAATGTAAAAACCGAAGTAGTAGGCTACAAATGTTGTTGTTTTTTAACAGCACAAATCAGCACAAACGTAGCACAAACTACACCATTTTGGGGAGATTTGGACATTATAATGGGCTGGGTTACGTCACTGGCCAGAAAACGTAAAGTTTAGTTACTAGGCTACTTAAAACCCTTAACAGCATAAACGATCATTTTTACGGCACAAACGAATAGCCGTGTTTTTAATATTTTTTGGATGACATGGGGGGCAGAGGTGAGTCTCTCACATGTAGCCTATATTGCTGCACATTCACACTGCAACCAAGGATGATCAATTACCATTACAGATTGACTTCCTCGTTTTATCTGAAATGACCCCAGGCACAAACTCTTTGAGCCACTCCCCTCTGGCAGGAGGCTGAGGTCCATCAGTACCATAACCTCACGTCACATGAACAGTTTGTTCCCTTCCGCCACTAGCCTTATCAACAAGGCCGGAACCCACCCTGACTCTCTCCACACCACACCTCTGGCTCTACATGCCACTGTACTTAATCTGCTGTTCTCCTCTTTTTATCTTAATTTTTACTCTTAGTTTTTAATACATTCTGTGTGTGTGTGTGTGTATATATATATAGGCTATATATATATATATATATATATATATATATATATATATATATATATATATATATATAGGATATTTCAGATCAGGACACATGGCTGGCCTAGCTTTATCAGAGTCTCACAGAAGCACTAATGTGTAACGCAGCTTTAACACGGAATGAGAAGCCACCGGAATTTATAGTTTCACATCAAAATACGGAACACCATCAGTTTTATTGCGGACTGTTTGGTCTGTATTTCCGCCTCGAACACCTGAACAAATGTTCCGCAGTAATGCTCGAAAAGCGAAGGCCTGTCTGGGTCAGTAGGCCTATTTAATGAGTGAACCGAAATCTATTTCCATCTCAGTTAGTGAAGTTTCTGTGATATCTGAATAGCCAACACTGACCTGAGGACGAGCAGTAATGCTCATTATTAAAATATAAAACCGATAAGACTGCATTCACTTTATTTGTAGGTGTTAAGTTTGAGTTGAGTTCACTCACCTATATACGCAAGTTTTTGCTGCAAAAGTAAAGAAGGTTCAAGAACAGAAAGCAAGTCAGAACATGATGCAGGCTTCTATAGGCTTGTTTCAAAAATGACAGTTTTTTATATATAAACTTAACCCATTTTTAATCCGAATACTTATGTTTATATATCTAAATATATATTTAGTTTCGAAAACTAAACACATTTTAACTTGTATGAAATAAATTTAGACCTTACACTTTTTTCAGCTGTTTTATTTCTGTGATATAAAGTTAAACTGATATACAGTGCATACACTATGTTTCCTTCATATTTAATAGGCCTATATGAAATATCTGAATTGTGCTGGAAACAGACCAAATACTTTTTGTTCTTCCTCAAGTCAAATATGAAGTCAGACTATCTCTGCATATATTATCACATCCTCCCTCAGTGTCTCCTGTGCAGGCAGAAACTAAACTGAGCTCTGTTCTGTTGCATCAGCTCATCTAGAGTTGGTTTGCTTTGTTTCACTGAACTACAGGGAAAGACTTTATTCATCTTTTATAATGATTAACAAAGAAAGCAAAGATCAAATACAGAACATGGGATTAGATTCATCTGAATGATGTAGAACATTGTAAACTGAATAATATATTTACAGCCAGTTTAATTGCATATTGACTTGACAAGCTTGATATGAAGACATTGAGTAAATCTAAAATCTAAAAAAAATCTAAACAAAACAAAGGTTCTGATAAATAATCAAGGAAGCAAACCTTTACCTCCATCGTCCAATTATGTTCATATAGGCTACTGAGACACATGGGAGTCTGATATCCCACATTATACCATAGTTCACTGACTAAAGGAGAAAATAGACTGTGTTCACAAACCAAAATATTGGACACATTCAAATGGTGAGCTGATGATGGCGCTAGATAAAATGTTAGCGGATCACCAAAGTCCAGCCGTGTGCCCTAAAAATGACATTCCCATACAGCTAAATTGCATTCTCAATTACATGTTAGATTACATTTGTTTTTGACATTCACAAATTCTATTCTAACCAAAAGTCCGGGGTGGATGGATTGGTTAAACAAACAGACTGCTGTTAGTGTCCCGTTTGAAACCAAACGATGTGGACAGATCCCATCCCTAGAGACAAGCCACCAGCATAGCTACAACATAACATGCCTTAGGCCTATAAGATGGGACACCAACGTGGTTTATCTATTCCTTTCAGAAGTTCCTGTATCAAGTCACTTATTTGTTTTTCATGTGTTTCCTGCAGGTTTTCCTTATCCTTCAGATTTCTCACCCTCATCTCTTGTTCTTGTTCCTTTTCCTGCTCAATTATTGCATGTTCTTCCTGTTGCCTCTGCTTATATTCCTGATCTCTTTTCTCCCACCACTCTTTCCGTTCCCTTTCCCAAGCCTCTTGTTTTTCCTTCATCTCTTCTGTTTTCTGCCTCAGCTTTCTGTCAATGGTTTCCTTTGATTTGAATTCTTGTTTTATGTTTTCCTCCATAACTTTAAGTTTTCTTTCCCAGTCCTGTCGCTGTAATCCTTCCTGTATTTTCCTCACCTGGGGCCTCATGTATAAAAGATTGCGCAGCTTTCATACCAGAAGATGGCGTACGACCAAAAACTTGAAAAGTACCTACGCACAGAAATATTTAGATGTATAAAACCGGGCGTACGCCAGGTCCTGCGCACCTTTCCTTTATACATCACAATCAACGTGAAATTGAGCGCACATGAATGAGCCACCGACCCCGCCTTGCCTCCTCCCATAAATGAATATGGAAATTACTATAAATGCGCCCCCGACGTCATTCTTCGTCCAATCACAACGGGTTATCCCGCTGCAGACGGAAAAAAACTTCACCGAGGTTTAGGTGCTGATCGCGGAAGTGGAGGCGAGAAATGTTTTTCTGTCTGGAGGTGTGTCATCTTGGATAAGCAATAAAAGAAAATGCCCAGAGGGGCAAATGTTGACCAGGCAGTGAATGGCAGAAATTAAAAAAACAATGTCTAATGTCGAAGTGGAAATCAAGAGAATAGAGGCAGCGCCACACCAGTTACAGAACAACATGCATCTCAGTGTCAGTCCAAATGACGCACAATAAGCAGTTTGAAACCACCGATGTAATGCCATTTATTTTAAGTGTTAGTATAGAGCGCGAGAGAGATCCGAATCAGAGGAGAGGTTAGCGAGGCCGGCGTCTCCACGGCAGGTGACAGTGCGCACGGATCCGCTGCGCCACGCATGGATGAAATAGTAAATAGGACTACAGTAACAGAAATATGTGCAGAATCAAGACAGTCAAGACGGCCCAGTGTTTGGTGGACCGGGTACACCTTGTTCACTTAATAGCCTACAAATCAGCCACGGGATCAATTACGCATCACATGAGTTTGCCCGCCCGCAGTGCCGATCCTGACCTCCCTGGGGCCCTAAGCAAAATTCTGCTAAGGGGCCCTCTACCTGACCCGTGATGCCGTGAGCTATGTAAACCATTTGCCATTGCCACACAGTCACACCTGACACTTCAGTGCTCCCAATACAATCCTCCCTCCTTTAAACAAAACAGTCAAAGAATAAGTACAACAATATAGAACAGAATGAGGTTCAAACCAACAATATTTATTGAATAGAGTATTTTCTATAATATTAAGATAACTGAATATTATTAAATAAGTGAATATTAACGTAAACATAAATAACAAGAAAATAATAAATTATAACCCTGAACTTTGGCTTTTGGGATTAACTTTGGTTCTCTCTACAGCCTGGGCATTTTCGGCATCTGTATGGGCACCACCAGACTATCTGGACTGTCTAGAATAAGTAGTAAATAGTACAATTTTTGTACAAGTGAACATGTAATTCCTGATATCAAAAATGGACATTGGTAGATAAAAACTAAATAAGGGGCCCTACTAGTAAAAATAATCAAGAATTCACATTGCAAATAGTAAAAAATCGAATTCTTGATATCAAAAATGCATAAACTGTTAATGAATAAAAGCTAAAATGGCATGTTAAAGTTTTATTTATTTATTATGCATGTTGAAGCAATTCTTGATTTATGGTTATTATTTACTGAGGGATGTGCATCCATATTGACCAGTATGTCCAGCTAATCAACATTTTAAATTCAATATAGCCTATAAATCGATGTCAAATTGTCAATACATTGCATTCCATCTTGCATAATTAGTGCAGTTGTTTAGAGTTTTTAACTACACATTGCCTGAGACTAGACAATCAGTGTCTTAAAAGTATGTATAATGTGTACTTTTATGAGGAGTGCCATCATTTACGCCCATATATTGTAGCCTCCAGTCTGTCTGGTCTTCACATATATTTCTGCTTGAAAATGCGCGTTTCATTTCGTGCACGCGCCTAACGCATGATAACACACCCGACGCGGTTATCTTTTCAGAGCTGCAGTAAACAAACACCGTTGCACTTTGTCGTTTATCAAACGTAATAAATAATTGTATTTTACTCTCACTTTTGTCAGGCACAAAGTCACAAAACACAGCCCTGGAAGTGACTGGCGTTAGCAGCTACACACTGCCCAGCTAGGTTAGCAAGACCGGAAAAAAAACACAATAGAAATGCACATAAACATAACTTTACTTTGCTGACATCAAACTTGGAGAGGAGAGAACACAAGTTTACCTGATTGTTGTTCCCGCAATTCACTTTCATGGTGTTTTTTTTCCTTGTTTTTGTGACCAGAAGGATAGTTTCGCTTCATTTTGTCATGGATGTTGTAAACATTAATTGACGCGCTATGACATGAGGGGGAGGCGGGGCCTCGAGTAATTTGCGGGGCCCTACGCAGCTTGCGTAGTGAGCGTATAGGGCGGATCGGCTCTGCGTAATGCACCGCAGACTATTGTGCAGGTGGATTATTTTCTGAAATATTGTGACTTTATTCTTGTAATAGCCTATTATCACTTTATTTTTCACAAAATATCACGGCTCCTCCAAATCTCAGAGAACATGGGATGAGTTATATTTTGAATGTGCAAACGTTTTGGACATGAGCAGAAATCTTGCTCAAACACATCCATCCAGGGGTTTATTAATCCATTAAAATTAATAATGCATAATTGAGGTGAATAATTGTCATATGCACATTTAATGAGGTTACTTCCCCAACAAAAGATGCAAAAGAGAAGGTAAGAGTAAATGATGCCTAAGCTACATGTGTGCTGACTCTAATTAGGAAAGCTGATCCAAAGGAGAATAAATAGTTGAAAGCAATACAGAATACCCGAGAGCCTTACTGCAATATATTCCATTATGTTTTTATATTTGAATTGTAATTTGTGTCCCTTTACATAAAGATATTTCCAGCATATTGATTCAGAAAAAGGTACCAATAGGTGCATAGAAATTCACCACAATGCAGGAAATGAAGTGTTTAATGCTCAACATTTTCTGGGGGTGGACCCCCAGAACCCCCCCATCATAAGTCACCAAACAAATCTTGAACCAGAACCCTGTCCTCTTGGCTGCCAGGCCAGCTATGATTATTGGTGCCATCTAACTAACAGCTACAAACTGGAAGCTATAATGAACATACACTGGATATTAACAAGCTGGGCGGGGGGGGGGGGGGGGGGAATGTCACTCTTGCCTGTCTTCAAAACTTGAGAGCCCTGTGAATGTGCTGTAGAAGACGTCCTTGGCTTACTCACGTTGAACTCCTTTCGATGGAGTAGTGATATATTCAACGCGAGTCTTCTATTTATAAGTCCAAATTGCGTTTTTAAAGGTTTAGATGAAAAGTTAAGCTGGGAGCTCCGTCTATATGCAGCCTATCTCCGCATGGCCTAATTTCGGGTGGGGGGGCTAGAAAATTAAATTCAGTTGGTTGTCAATTTCACCACTAGATCGGCGAAATTCTTACACAGTGTAGCTTTACAGTTAAAAAAATGTGTTATTACTTTCACTGTTCAAGTAATGACCATAACAATCAACAATATGACCTAATATGCTGAGGAAATAAATTCAAAAGTGCTTCAGGAATAGGGTTATTTTACTAGTAAATTGTGTCACGTACAGCGATGTTTCTGTTGCCTGTGGCAGCGCATTCTCTCGTCTCCCTCCTTCATTTTACAGTCGAATGGTGGCTAGAACAGCTCCAGGTGAAAGGTAGGCTAAATATGGAATGGATTAATCTGCGTTATTATTTTTAACACGCTATTTTTTTCTCAGATTAATTAATTGACATTAACGCGTTATTTTGACAGCCCTTTTGACGTCACATTGCGCAGTGGGTAATAGTTTTATTTGTTTTGAAGGCAATGAGATGGACAAAGATGTTGTCTATTTTATTCAATTAATCTTGTTATTGGGAAAATTCCACATTCACAAGAAGAAATGGGAAGACTCCAAACCAAGCTTTGAACACTTTTTTCAAGAACTGCACCAATACAGCAACACTATAAGAGACATTGGGCAATTAAGACTGGAATTGTGTTACATACATTTCTCATGTACCGGTGAACCATTTGACTTAATATGTACTACATTTTAACCTTTATTTATTTTCTACATATATTTTTTCTGTATATGCACATCTGGTATTGACTTTTTGCACATACTGGCGATGTACCTATGTTGTCATGTTCCTGCTTTTATTTTGTTATTTTTTTCTGTCTTTGTCACTTCCTGTTTTATTTTGAAAAACTCATCAGTTATTCTCAATTCTGGTCACTTGTCTTCCTCCCTTTGTCTGCCTTCCCGCCTGTGTGATTACCATCCCCTAATTAGTTTCACCTGTTTGTTTTCAGCTTCCCCAGCCACAGTGCATAAATACTCACCAGTCCCATGTACCTGTGCCAGATTGTAGTTGTACTTGTAGTCACTCTCTCCAGCGTTAATTCCAATGTTGCCTTCCTAGTGTTATATCGACCTTTGCCTGTTTCCTGATGACGATTCCTGCCTGCTACTTTTGCCAGCATTTGTTCATTAAACAAATAAAGACTCTTACCTGTGATTACCTGTCCGAGTTGTGCATTTGAGTCCGCCATTGTTCCGTGATAATGTTCTTTAATAATAATAAAAAACATATCATCAGGGCTCTCAAGTTTCGAAGACAGGCAAGAGTGACATTCCCCCCCCCCCCCCCCCCCCCCCCCCCCCCCCCCCCCCCCCCCCGCCCAGCTTGTTAATATCCAGTGTATGTTCATTATAGCTTCCAGTTTGTAGCTGTTAGTTAGATGGCACCAATAATCATACCTGGCCTGGCAGCCAAGAGGACAGGGTTCTGGTTCAAGATTTATTTGGTGACTTATGATGGGGGGGTTCTGGGGGTCCACCCCCAGAAAATGTTGAGCATTAAACACTTCATTTCCTGCATTGTGGTGAATTTCTATGCACCTATTGGTACCTTTTTCTGAATCAATATGCTGGAAATATCTTCATGTAAAGGGACACAAATTACAATTCAAATATAAAAACATAATGGAATATATTGCAGTAAGGCTCTCGGGTATTCTGTATTGCTTTCAACTATTTATTCTCCTTTGGATCAGCTTTCCTAATTAGAGTCAGCACACATGTAGCTTAGGCATCATTTACTCTTACCTTCTCTTTTGCATCTTTTGTTGGGGAAGTAACCTCATTAAATGTGCATATGACAATTATTCACCTCAATTATGCATTATTAATTTTAATGGATTAATAAACCCCTGGATGGATGTGTTTGAGCAAGATTTCTGCTCATGTCCAAAACGTTTGCACATTCAAAATATAACTCATCCCATGTTCTCTGAGATTTGGAGGAGCCGTGATATTTTGTGAAAAATAAAGTGATAATAGGCTATTACAAGAATAAAGTCACAATATTTCAGAAAATAATCCACCTGCACAATAGTGCATGCATGCATTACGTGATTGCTCTGCTGATAGGCCTACGGTAGACCTCAGACCTTCTGACAGACCATAGATCCCCGTCTGGGTCTCTGAATGAGACAAAGTTTAGTGAAGTGGCTGAACGCTGCTCTACGTCGGAGGTGGAGAACAGAAACTATACGGCAGGTGTGGCGAGAGTTCGTGACAAAAGACCGAAATGAGTGCCTGTCACGCTCAATGCGTGACACTTGAGAGCCCTGTATCATTAAAAAGACTCAGAGCAGCTCTGCACAAACCAATGGGTGACGTCATACATGCTCTGTTCATTAATAGTAACAGTCTATGCTTAATACTAGACCAATGTCAAAGATTGTTGTTCCCATCAGTCACTTAGACACTAAAACAGAAAAATAGGGTCCAGGTTGAAAAAAACGGTAGTTACCCTTTTAAGCTGGCTGTAGGCTGCAAGTATAATGTTATATTAATAATTCAAGGTTTTCTTTAATTATGATTTTGTAACCGCAATGTTTTACAAGCTTTCCTAGAAGAGGCCCACCCTTCCTGACAATCCTCAACAATCAATTACTTTGCACATTCATGATATTATAATAATATCAAGTCTCTTGATCCATCACAATTTATAACAACCAACCACTGAGTTTGTTCATCTGTTTGTATCTAGTTTGGTAGTGTTTGCTCACCAGCTGATTCTTGCTGTGCCATGACTCCACTCTGATGAAAGTGAAACTAAACAAAATTCACAAAAAAAGAGAAAAAACTAAAATAAATAGAATCCATTTCAAATAAATAGTTTCTTGATTTTTTTGTATATTTACCACGGGGAAGTTTAAAGAGACTTTAGCTGGTGTTAGAGCTCACCTGCTGGACAAAACCCTAAAACATACAAAAGAGGTGCCAAATATTCCTAAAAATAATCAGCCATATAAACTGAAAGATGATGAATAGGATACACTGCAGGAGAAAACACAGGCCTGTTTTGAATAACTGCAGTTATTATCAGCACAAAGGGATGACATTTTGTAGACAGGTAAAGTTGAGCTAATTTTGGTAAGAAATTAATTAGTAAAGTGCACTACTGATAATATGTCCTTACTGGTCAGGACAAAAATCTTGTTGTGAAACTTTTTCAATAATGGAAGAAGTATCCAGATCATACAGCATTACTACACTACAATGTTTTTGACTAGAGTAAAAGTATGTAACTATTAACAGAAAGATACTGTCTTTAAAGTGAAAGTACTTGTTATTCAGTATAATAATCACTGTCAGTTATATTATCTACAATTTATTCTTGGATTTTCATTACTTGTACATTAACGTGTAAGAAATATAAACATAAATTGAGTTTAACTTAGTTTAACTACCTTATCTGTTGGAGTTTAATCCGTAGCAATCATGTTTTATATTCTTATCTGTATTGTATGTGAAATTTTATCTAACATAAATAGTAATAGCTGTCGATAAATGAAATGACATAAAAAGTACAGTGTTTTATTATAACATAGTAAAAATGAAAAAAACTAAAGTACAAGTACAACAATCCTGCCCGGTTAATTTAGTTTTTTTTATTGTGATTTAGTTTATTTCCAGGAACAAAAGAATCCTTTAACAGATTGTGGAGTTTAAAAAGAACAGAAAACAAATAAAAAAGATAAAGAAACATGCCATTTAAAAAAAACCATCAGAACTGATTACACAAAATTCTAACAAACATATCAACAGAAATACAAAAAATATAAGATGGTAAAGTCTAATCATCAGATGTACTAATATTTTATAATCATGTTTTACATTTAACCAACTCATTGCCTATTCATATATTAACATAACTCAACCATATGATGCTGATTTTTATTTATTACACTGAAACAGAGAATATCCTAAATGTTACAAATGAAACCATTATTTTCAGCAAAATAGAAAAAGACTGAAGAGGTTTAAGATTATGATTTGATAATATATTTCTACATGTTTTTACCAAAAAGAGGTACTGACAACTACTTGTTGCCTTTGTGTTCTCCTTATTAGGACACCTGGGAGTCCATGGCCACTGGCACTTACTTATGTTTAAAAGTATTGTAGTCAGTACAGTTGCTATGGTTACCTGTGGTTTAATGTTGTATATGCTGCTGATTGAGAACAATGGAAAAACTATCCACCTTATGCTGCGTTCCAGACACAATTTTTAGCCCGTAAGTTACGACTTCAAGCCACGACTCACGACTTGGTAGCGTTCCAGGGTTCAGGTTTGGCTACGCTGACGTTGACGTTAGCTAGCGGCTACCTAACGTTGACGTTAGCTAGTGCTAGCTGATACTAGCGATTTCTAGTCAGCGACATATATTGGGCTTTTTAATAAACATAACCTGTAGTAGTACACAATTGTGTGTGTATTGTTTTGATTACAATGTGCGGAATTACTTTACGTTGTCTATTCATGTCTAGCCTATTTATTTCTATTTCACCGGCGTCTGTACAGCATCAACAGGGGGTCGCCATTGTTGTTTATGTGTGTGTGACGTCAAAAACTGTAACTCGGAGTACAAAATCTGGTACGAGTTCACGGGTAGTAAATTACGGGTTGGACGGCCGTTCCAGGGCACTTTCACGGGTAGAAGATTGTGAAAACACGAGTTACGGGTTGCCTGGAACGCAGCATTATTCCTAGCTCCCATGATACCTTGCGTGAATTATCGGCACGACTTCCGGAGCCGGCGATTGCCATGGTAACAGTCATAAACAGTCATTGCGGGCTTTCAGCGTTTGGGAAATAAAACATGTGGGAACACAGCCTGTTACACCTCAAACGGGACAATGTCATCATACCTCTGCTTTCTACTATTGAGGGATGGGAGGACGACCCGAGAACGTGGCCTTAGATAACGGACACTATCATATTTAGCTACTTTATCAACTCTGTTGCTACGGACGGTGAAGCGATGAATAACCTGGAAAGCTCGGAGTCTTATCAGTATCTCCATAGCAATAAAGTCGGTCGCATTTTAATAAAGGTGGGACCCAACCTTGTCTACCTTAAAGCAGACATAGAGCCTAGTCAGAGCCTTACAGTCCCACATCACCGGTCCTGGGTTTTAGTTTCATCGTCAGGTGAAATACAAACAGCTGGTGCTCGTGTTGCTGGACCAGGGCGATCCTGCAGCCATGCAGGTTCAATACTTTGGAAGGTAAAGTGTTGATTATGTTGATAGTTTTAATTTTTTTCAATGTATTTTGTAATATTAGTTAGCTACTAACAACAGATTTAGCTTAGTCTGGGTGTTAGTAGGCTACAGCGCAAACAGCGCAACAGGTAGAGCTCCGCAATAACATCTAATAACAATAATAATAACAACATATGTTTAAACACAAACCAGTTTCAGTTACATTATAGTTGAAATTACTTTAGAAAGAAACACTGTTGACGGCTGGCTGGGACCAGAGCCATGTCTTCCTCTGTCACTCTGGCTGGGGTTAACGTTACTAGGGAAACGGCTCATTCCGCTCTCTCACCGGAAGTTGCACCCATAATCATTTCTACAGTAGCCCCCCCGAGAATAAGGTGGATATGATTTTAGCAAGGCCCCTGAAAGCCAAGTATTTATGTGGCCATGGTGTACACTGCACTCTAACCCACTGCTAAATATGACAATTAAGTCCATGCTTCTTTAAAGGTTCAGCTGTTAATACCAAACGACACTCGAAAAAATGAAGCAGATCTGAAACAGCTCTGTTATGTCATTTACGTACATACAATTTTCATAAAATGCAACACCTCGATGTGTCAGCTTGATTCACAAGTTCCTGTATTAAGTTACTTAATTGTTCTTCATGCGTTTGCTGCAGCTTTTTCTTTTCCTCCTCATTTTTCATTCCCTTTATTTGTTGTTCGTGTTTTTTCAGTAAGTCACTGATTTTTGTCAGGTTTCCACTCTTTTTGGTCACACATTTCACGATGTCAGAAATTTCACCTTGCTTTCTTTTCTTTATTTGCTCTTCATTGTGGACTGAAAGTGCTTTTAAGAGGTCATACTTCTCATCTTTGTCTTTCATTTGTTTCTCATGCTGTTCTTTCTGCGCTGCAAACTCCTTGGTGTGTTTCTCTTTGAACTCATTGAACTCTTCAGCTTTCTTTCTGGCTTCCTCTTCATATGTCTTCTTCAGACTCTCCTTTTCTTTCTTATAGTTCTCCTTGATGTCATTTCTCTCTTTTTCCTCCTGTTCTCTTCTGATCCGGTCCTCTTCCTTTCTTCTCATTTCATTGTTTTCTCTTTCCTGTTCATTTTCTTCTTGACGCTTTCTCAGTCTTGTTTGTTCTTCCTGTTGTCTTAAATAATCGTTTTCTCGTTTTTCCCACCATTCTTTTCTTTCCATCTCCCATTTTTCTCGTTCTTTTCTCATCTCTTCTCTGCTCTCCTCCAGCTTTCTATCAGTGGTTTCTTTTGATTCTGACTCTGATCTTATTTTTTGCTCCAAATCTTCACGTTTACGTTTCCACTCCTGTTGTTTAAATTCTTCCTGTTGTTTTCTCTTCCTGTCTTCTTCTTCTCTCATCTTCTGTTCTTTCTTTCTCTCCTCACGTTCCTTTTTGATGTTCTCCTCTTTTTCTTCAAGTTGTTTGTCTCTCAGTTTTCTCTCCTTTTCAATTTCTGATCTCTGTTCTTCCATTTTTTCCTGCATCTCTTTCATCTTTTCTTCATGTCTTCTTCCCAGTTCCTCCCTCTCTCTCTGCATCTCTTCTTCCTTCTCCTTCAGGATCTTCTCCACTTCTTTCTGTATAGCTGCCTCGGCCTCTTGCAGCATCTCATTGCTGTAGCAGCTGCTTCCATTCTTCTCCACCATGCTGTCAATCTTGGTTATCAGCTCACTGACTTGTGTCCGGTTTTGTTCATCATAGTTATTGAACACATGGTATCTTCCTCCACAGTCAGCGATCAGTTTCTTAAAGGAATCATCACATCCATTTTCAACATAATCTTCAATGGACTGCTTATCACGTACCAGTGAATCTCCTCTTGTGAAAAGAATGACGGTGAACTTTTCAGAATTCTTCCCGAAGCCGTCCTTGATGAGTTTTAATGTCTCCTTTTCCTCTGATGTGAGTCTGCCAATTCCTAACACCAACAGGAAGACATGAGGTCCTGGAGCCAGAAGACTGATGCATTTCACCATCTCCTCATGAACCTCTTCATGGGACAAAGTTGTGTCAAACAGACCAGGAGTGTCGACCACAACGACAGGACGACCGTTCACTACAGTCTGTTTTTTCTCACAACGTTTGGTGACTGATGTTTGGTTTGATTTGGCTTCAAACTCATCTCTTCCTAGAATGGTGTTTCCTGTAGAGCTCTTTCCACAGCCGGTCTTCCCTATCAGCACAATCCTGAGACACTCTGGGCTCTGCTTCCCATCATCACCTGAGAAATAAGAACTGGAGTTACCTTAAATATCTACATCTGCTACAGACTACTGTAAGTAAGGGTGCTCCGATCAGGATTTTTGGGGCCGATCACCGATCACCGATTGCTGGAAGACTTATCGGCCGATACCGATCACCGATCACTTTTATGAACTGAAAATTACGCCATTACATAACAGTCACACATGTTTAGAGAATGTATCAGTAACTGTTTGGCTTTCTGTCCTAGCTCAAAATCTAAAAAATGTCCTTTCAATCACAGCAGACATTTCTTCAGCACACACACGGACCGACACACACACACACACAAACACACACACACACACACACACACACACACACACACACACACACAGGGAAACAGCTGCTTAAACAGCTGCTTGAGCGGCGCCGGAGCTGCTAGCTACACGACTCCGCTCTGCCTTAGCATTAGCTAACTTTGAAAACTCCTCATACTCCTTTCTGTGACTAACCTTCAAATGTCTGATGAGGTTGGTGGTGTTGAAATGTCTTTGGAACTTTCCGCCTCGTGGTATTTCCTCGGCACACACGTTGCTAATCGCTAATGTGTTGTCTTTTTCCCAGATAGCAATGAGTCGGCGGACCACCCGCGGTGCTCCAGAGGCAGTAGAAGCGTAAGAATTGCGTAATCGCAAACACGTTTGCCGGAGCACCACCGGTGGCAGCCGCTTTTTAAAAGCGGTAGCCGTCTTCCTACCGCCTTCGTTCCGTGGGCCAACTGATGTTCTGCCGCCGTTCAGACACCTTGTAGAACTGCCATACATGCCAACATGCTCCATGTTAAAAATGTTCTCAGGAGTAGTGCGCTCTTAATACACCCGTGGTAGTGCGTCATCTGATCGGCCTATCTGATCGGCATTTATGGAGACCACCAATCAAACTATTTAAAGCCATTATCGGCCGATACCGATCGGTGACCGATCAATCGGAGCACCCTTAACTGTAAGCTCAGTACTATAATTTGGGACATGGTTTAAACCCCAGAAAAATACATAGGCCTATACATTTTAAGTACTTACAAGGGATCTTGCTCTTCAGCCTTTCAAGTTCATGGTGTTGTTGTAAGATCTTTTTCATTTGTACGTGTGCAAAGGTTTCAGCTGTATAGACATTTGGTTTGTTTTGAGAATTCATCATTTTTTCCACAGCATCCAACAGCTCTGGGATCTGCTGCTGGTCCTTGATGTTGAGAACAACATATCTTCCTCCACAGCTCTGACTGAGCTTCTGGATGTCTCCGTCCTTTCTAACAAAGTCCTCAACAGCTGGAGCTGTAGGATCTGACTCCACAGTGAACAGAATCATGATGAAGTTATTGACTCG
This sequence comes from Gymnocephalus cernua, assembly GCA_023631565.1. NCBI lineage: Eukaryota > Metazoa > Chordata > Actinopteri > Perciformes > Percidae > Gymnocephalus > Gymnocephalus cernua. The sequence goes on from CM042425.1 coordinate 22,735,154, forward strand.
AGAGCTGAAAGTGCTCTGGATGGTCTGTAACTCTCCCTTGTCTTCATCAGTGAGGGGACCCACAGGTAGAACCAGGATGAAGGCATGGACGCCCTCAGGATCACAGAGGGAGATACACCTGAATGATTCCTCCATCACTGCCTCCTGACCTTCTCCATACAAGGCAGGCAGCTCCACCAGGGAAACCCAACGTCCACACACCTCTCCCTGATGTTTAACACACTCTGATGAGTTGGAGACTGAATGAAGCTCTGTCTGACCTAAAATGGCCTTGGCTGCTGAAGTCTTCCCCGCTCCTCTCCTCCCACACAGAACCAGGTTTAAAGCTGGTCTGATGTGTCCAGATGTTGGTCTGATCGTCTCTTCAGTGAAGGTGAGGAAGGTTCCTTTGTTTTCATGCACGATGTTCTCAATCGTCTCCATTAATGATCTTTGGTCAACTTCAGACTGTAGTGTAGACTTCATGCTGTAGTGTCTTCCTCCACAGTCTTTAAGGAGCTCATTAACACAGACACTCATTTCATTCCCCTCATGTGTCACAATGACCATGGAGTACTTAAAGGAATCTTGACCAAACAAACTTAGGATGAACTTCAGTGTTTGTCTGTTCTCCTCAGTGAACTCAGAAGGCTTTACTAACAGCAGCAGGACATTTGGTCCAGGTGAACAAAGAGTCACACACCTCTTTACTTCTCTTCTCACATTCTCCACAGACAGGCCGAATACATCTGGAGTTTTTACTACTACTAATGGTTTTCCTCTCCACTCTCCAACGGAGGCCACAGATTGACTGGTTGGGGAAGTTCTTTGGTGATAAGGACCTTTGACCCCGATGAAGTTACAAAGCTTTTTCTGTTTGTTCTCACTTTTTCCCAGAAGCACAATCCTGAATGCTGTAAAACAACAGAGACAAAGATAACAAGCTCACTATGAATGGCATTTATAATTTGCATAGAGCAAATGTTACATTTTTAAGAAAAGGCAGAAAAACATTTTCCTAAAAATATATTTTAAACAAAAAATGTGGCCATCAAACACAAGATTATTTTTTGGGCATTTACTCCTTTAATGGATAGGAAAGCTGAGGTATGAAAGGAGAGAGAGGGAGGAAGACATACAGGAAACCGTCTCAGGTCGGACTCAAACCCTGGACCTTCTGCGTTGAGGAATAAACTTCTACATATGTGCACCTGCTCTACCAACTGAACTAACCGGCCACGACATTTCCTATTTTTTTAGGGGGACAAATCTGCCTCTTCTAAATATTGGGGAGGACATATGCCCTGATCCCGTGTCTATACAAATCCATATTTAAATACATGATTAGCATTGTGATGAATTTACTTACTGTGAGTCGCAGGGCTTTTCTCTGAGAAATGTTCATGGAATTTGTTAACCACATGCAGCCCTATGAAAAGAGGACATCAATTATTTGCAGCTTAATGTTCTTATTTACGGTTTCATCACCTTGTCAGAAATGTTTCTGCACTTACCAGCAGCTTTAACAGCATCTGTTATATAAGTCTGTTTTTTCTTTTGTTTCAGACTTTGATGATCACTTGGTAAAGCAGATGTTGTGTCCTTAAATACATCACAGCTCACATGCTCTCCATTGTTCTCCTTTGCAGTTTGACCCAAGCGTGTTAACAGCTCTGGGAGTTCAAGGTTCTTCAGCTTCAAGTATCTGTTTCTACATTTGATGATCATGTCTTTTAATGGAGGGTGTTCCATGTATGTTTCCATTAAACCTGATCTTTCCACTCTGGGGGTTGATATCAGAACCAATGAATGATCAAATGATTGATCACTGAACTTTTCAAGGATTGATTGTAGCCTCTGTTTGTTTTTCTCAGCGAAGTCTTCAGGCTGTAGAACCAGCAGGAACACATGAGGTCCAGGATCAGAGTCTCTCACACAGTTTTCTACATGTTCTGTCAGTTTGTGTTCAGAGATGTTTGGGTGCAGCAGATCTGGAGTGTTGATGACAAGTATTCTTTTCTCCTTTAACCATCCACTAACTGGCAGACAGCGGTCTGGTTCTTCTTGAGTGTTGAACAAAGTCTCTCCCAGTATCAAGTTCCCCACTGAACTCCTCTCAGACCAGCTGTTCCCCAGCAGAACAACCCTCAGCTCTGACACTGAAACACAGAGATTTAGAAAAGGCAACTAAATGCAGACTTGCATGTATTCATTTATAGTTTCATTGCTGTTTATCTTTAGGGGTTTAGTTGCTTACTTACAGATTTTACATACAAAATAATGTAAATTCAGATACTCACTGTTAGGTGGCAGCCACTCATAGCTCCTACAGCGCTTGAGAGGATACAGATCATCTGTGATAGGAACGATTTATCTGTTTACTTTATCACATGTGGCATGAACACTGTCACCATCTGTTTATTATTTTTATTTAATTGCCCTCTTTTCCTGTTTTTAAGTGATATAAGTACAAGTATCTGCTGAAAACCGGAGTTAAGTTCGCTTTATGTAAAAGCCCACTTGGTCAATAAAACTAATTCTGTTTTTGATCACTCAAACGTCCCACGCAGTCTTCTAAAACTTTGGACAACATCTTAAAGGGATACTTTGCCGACATTCAACCAACTTGAGCAGCAACATATATTTTCCTGCACTACAGTTCATATTCTTCGTCTGCCTCAAACAACACATTTGTGTCCCGTGGTGATGATGACGGGTCATTGACATATTGACAACAAAGGGCTGAAACCTGCTGCAATACAATACCCTACCTGATTAGACTGATAATCTGACAGCTCAAGTTGATCAGTAGACCAAATAATCAGGTAATATAAAATGTAATCCCTCCCTTTTTTATAATTTCATGTGATCAGGCATGTAGTCATGGCTGATCGTAATCTTTCTTATGGTTATTATCACCGCTACACATCAGACACTCACAGCTTTTAAATCATTTAAGAATCACACATTTAAAGGTACAATATGTAACATTTCTGCATTAAAATGTCTAAAAACGACCATACCTATGTTATATATTTTTTTGAGTTGTGTAGTTACACTCTCACAAATGTTTCCACCAAACTTCAAACCCAGAGAAATCTGTTATTTTATTTTCAGACACGGCATGTTTCCTTTCCTTCCTAGTCGCCTGTCAGTGGCGTCATATAACCTTTCACCTTCTAGTTACTCGTAACTTCCTTCAAAACACGGCTCCCAGATGATACGTTTCAGCATAATTGCCACTTTGCAACACAGTAATACAGCAGAGATCTTATTTATGGATACATATCAATATCGATCCAGTTTAACGGTTGACAAGTAGCTAACGTTAATGCTAGCTAGCTAATGCTTGGTGGATAACATTATAGGGTTACCACATCGTTCAACACGCTCATAAAGTTATTAGTAACATCATTGTTTTCACCACGGACACGGATAAAAGCAGCGCTGGGCTAACCCACGAATGAGTTTACCAGTAATGTTAACGTTAGCTGTATAGATTAGACGACTAATCTAATGCTAATTTAGCCAGCTAGCACCCCGGTCTGTGTGCCTGGGATAAGAGCTGACAACACAGCCAGGACATGTAGCAATTGGCAGTTACCGTTAGCCCATAGCCAGCCAACAGCCAGCCACCATTACAGCAATCCATACAGTATAAGTACTATACAGCACTTAACTCCGGTGCCGGGTGCTTACGACACTAACGGCAGTTTAATGAGGCGTTGGGAAACAGCCGATATCAGACCCAGACCCAGATCCGAGTCGCAACAGCGGCCATCCATAGCTAATGTTAGCTAGCTAGCTACATCTCCGTTAGCGCTAGCTACCGGTGTTCGTGCCGAAAATCTCTTCCCTGCCGAATTTCTCACCCCTTCGCGTTTAGCTGTCTTTACAGTTAGCTAAATTAACCCGACAAGCACCAAAACGAATAGTTAAGATTAAAGAAAAGTGAAGGGGGAGATCGTTCCAGGCAGCTTGGAGATGTTCTGTTGCTGCACATCGGCCATCGGCCGCCCTCGCTGTCCCGGGCCCGGCCGGAGATGCCCCCGGCAATCCCCACCCACACCTGTCTCTCAGCCTCGTTGAGTAGCTAGCTAGCTTTACAACAAACCCTGTCCCACCCCAGTGTTGAAACCATCCAAAAGATGACAGTGACATGTGAAATATATTGCGATAGTCACTGTGGTTTTAGCTGCTGGCTAATGTTAGCTTGCTGGCTCACTAGCTAGCTAGCTAACTGGTCAGCTACCAATATAGATCGAATCAAGAAAAACGTAATTATGTTGGGAAAATGCAGCTATGTTATTAGAATGACATGAATAAACGTCACTAAACGTAAAGTGAATACATTTGAACGGGTACTTTTGAACAGACGCATTTTAATCGGCGAAGGTGTTTAAAAAGTACAACTCCCATAATTCCACGCAACTTACCAACGTCATCAAAAGTCCATGTTTACAATCCATTGTTTTGGTTGAGAGACCCCTAGTGGCAGAAAGTTACATATTGTACGTTTAAAGGTGCTGTAGGTAGGATTGTGAAGATCCAGGACTTAGCCAAACAGTCTACTAAACCCCTCCCTCCACAAGGGAGAATGAATGTGTGTACATGAGCAGTGATTGACACACAGTTAGACACCCCCCCTGGCCGTGATTGGTGCATCTGAACAGGGAGTGGTGGATTTTTGCAAATCGCACTACTAGGTGGTTCCAGAGGAGTCCGATTTTTTTTAAATGACCTGCTTCATGTAGTTCTACTGGAACATAGGGTCAGTTTCAGCAAATATGACAGAAAGTTAGTTTTATAAGTCTTACCTACTGCATATTTAAGTAATACTGTATGCAATACAGCTGATTGTGACAAAAACTGTTAAAAAAGTGATATGGCAGCAAATTCAAACAGCACACTGGCTTGTGTTTTGTCTCCACCTAGTGGGAATCACTTGGCAGAATGCCAGCCATTGAAAGAAGGAAGGGAGGGATTTTTATAAATTGAAAAATAAAACAAATCACGATTTTATTTCTGTATGTGACAGAGATACAATAAAATAACAGTGATAAAGATGTTATGTAAAGCTGATTGAAAACTGACTATGGTCCAGCTGTGGGTTGTATCTCATTTAAGGTGTGAGGACACAGCTCTTTAGTTATCTGTATAATCTGTAGACGGAGAAAGAGACTTTTATCCAGATTTATAAAGTCTGACTGGACTCACCTGATGCTGCAGTTGCCATAGTGTACTCTGCTGTAAACATCACTAATTCAACTGAAGACCAACTGCTGCATTAAGAACCTAAAGAAAGAACATTTTAGATTTAAATTACCTCGCTTATTAACACCAAAATGTTTTCCAGAGGAAATATTAGTAGATTGTAGTTCTATATAATGGAGCTCAGCGTAAATTCTTTCAGGAAGACTTCAAACTCATGTTTACATCACTCCTAGTTGATCAGCTGTTCCTAGGCTGTCGCTCGTCAGTGGCAATCAGGTTCAGCTGTTTCAGTTAAACCAATCAGAGACAGCCATGTAGTGCAAGCCAATCACAGCATGACATCTTGTTTTAAATCTCCTCTCTCCTTTCCGGTTGTCAATTGTCGTTTCAGGAATAGAGTGCGTCCCGCCTCCTCCCCTTTCAACCCCCGGTAGTATCGGCTAGTCTCTCCTGATTGAAGTGACCCATTACTGAAACCTCAGCACAAGTTGTGACGAGTACAGATGTGAGTTGTGCATGCGTCACTTTGCGACAAGTAGCCTACAAGATGCTAACGGCGTGCTAAAACGTTTTCGAAATGACTGCTGGCTACAAGTTAGCAATCAAATATAACAAAGGCTGTCACTTGAATATTGTTTTGAGCTAACGTTAGCAATCAAACAGGCTGTCACTTGAATTTGTTCTCTTAATACATCCATGCTTGAATGCCGTTTTGAGCTAACGTTAGCAATCAAACAATCATAGATAGCTAAAACGTTTTTGAAATGATTTCCATCTTCTGTTATTGTTTGTAAAGAGAAAAGTTTATTATTTTATGGATTTCACAAATTTCAGTAAGACATGTTATGCCGTGAACAGTTTAATTCTGAGCATGCGCAACTCACGTCTGCACTCGACAAGAGCATAGACAGTATATAAAATGGACACAGCGATCCCGCTGTTTTCGACGGAGACAAGTGAAGCCTCTTACCAGCACTTTTCCGGTGATGGTTAAGTGTTACTGAGCGTTACTGTGCAGCTGCAAACTTTGCTTCCCGCCGCCGATTTGACGCGAACAACGTCTCTGAACGTTGTAAGTCTTCTGGTAGCTGTGCCAAGAGAAATCTCAATCATTCCCAATCTATCAGAGACGGAGAGCGTAGGTATATGTAAGGAGATACCATAGGCACAGGCTAATTATTGATAACTTAAATGATAGTTAACATTAGTAATTAACAGACATGGGGGACTCGAGTCACATGACTTGACTCGAGTTAGACTCGAGTCGCAAATTTTAGGACTTGAGACTTGCTTGATAAACATTCATAAAAGACTCGACTTGACTTTGACTTGACATTCATGACTTGAGACTTGACTTAGACTTGAGTCAAATGACTTGAAATGACTTGATTTTCTGTTTAATAAATATATATTTTCCCCCTCTGATATTGAGGAGGAGTTAACGTTACGATTTTAGTGCTGTTGCATGCGCGGGAGCCCGTTTTTATGGTGACGCGCCACACGGCGGCAGACCTCCAGTAAACGAGACTGGCTACGGCTGTTACTTAACGTCATGGATTCCTCTGCACCGAAATTAATAAAGTTTGGCTATAAGGATTACACATCTGAACGGCAGTTTGCAAGGTCTGCTGTACAAAAAAATCCGACGTCAACCACCACCGCGGCGAATTTCATCAGACACTTCAAATCGGGAAAGATTCTGGTTCCAGTCCCCATATTCAGCTGAACCACTATTTGGACGCTTGTGATGAACAGAACTCCCTTCAGTTTTGGGCCATGAATAAGCACACCCTCCCCTCTTTGTTCAAGGTGGCGGTAAGAGCGAATACAGCTAGGCACACTGTATACATACACACAACAAACTGCTCTCTCTCTCTCTCACACACACACATGCAGACACACACGCAGTTGTGCAGATGAAGTATGTGAATGAAGCTAGGCACACATACACACACACACACACACACTGCACTCACACACACCACATGCACACATTCACTCACCAATATTAATAACTTTTCATTCACTCTCTCTCTCAAACACGCACACATTCACTCACAAATACACTGACAAATATTAACATATAGCCTACTATTCAATCTCTCCAAATTATGCAAAGGTGGTGGGATTCAGCTACTCTTAAATAATATGTTGTTTTTTAGGTTAAATGTGTTTCTGTCCCAAAAGTGAGGCATGTTTGAAGAATATTATATGACTTAGAAACCATTATACTTGAATTGTTTGAATGAATTTCAATGAATTTGCTTTTTTAAATCTTTATACATTTAAACTGTTCAGATATATGTGGCTTGGACGCAATGTCTTTTGAATATTGAGTAGGAAAAAATGCAAATAAAACTCCAGCAGTTATAACCACTGTCTTTAGCTTGTTTAAAAATGGAAACTTTTGTATGACTTGACTTGACTTGCTTGACCAAAGCTATGACTTGACTTGACTTGCTTGATTGTCACACAAAATGACTTGGACTTGCTTGAGACTTGAAGGTTAAAGCCTTGAGACTTGCTTGTGACTTGCCCATGTGTGACTTACTCCCATCTCTGGTAATTAAACTAAACAGCTAATGTACGTTGAAACTGCCTGCGAGCTTCTCCTGTACTATACGGTAATTCCTCTACAATGCGACAGTAAGTCGCGTGGTTATGACGCAATCGTTAGCCTATTTTTATAAAAACGTCTGCTACGGAGCCATAACGTGAGGTACAAGGTAATGTAGCCTTGTGTACATTGTCGTATTTCTTAAGAAATAAACAACGGACAAATCAAGTCTTTAAACGCTTCAGATGTAAAGTTATTGGCTGTCAAAGTGACGCCAAAATGAATTGCAGTCAATGGGATGCTAACGGGGGTGATGGGAACAGGGCTAGCAAAATGGCGCCATCGCGGCTTCGCTCTGAGGAGAGAAGCCTGCCCCCTTGGTCTGACCATGGTGTCATTGCACGATCTGAGTCTCAACACGATCTGAGTCGCGTCGAGTTGCGCATGCTCAGATTTAAACAATTTATGGCATAACGACAATAACGGAAGATGGGAACAGCAATAATCGAAGATATGGAAGATGGAAATGGCAGTAATGTATTATTTAGCGTAACACATCACATGTTCACGGCATGATCCCTCACGTCAGTTAATAAAAAAATAAAAGTCAGTGAAAATGGAGCTACATGACCAAGTTGGTTCACTGCTGGCTACAAGTTAGCAATCAGACACAACAAAGGCCATTACTGGAATGGCGTTTTGAGCTAACATTAGCAATTAAACAATCATAGATTGCATTTGATAACTAAAACGTTTTATGAAATGATTTCCACCTTCTATATCTTCTATTATTGCTGTTCCCATCTTCTGTTGTTGTCGTTATGCCGTAAATTGTTTAAATCTGAGCATGCGCAACTCAACGCGACTAATATCGTGTTGAGACTCAGATCGTGCAGTGACACATGGGTCTGACTCGGCTAACATTGGGTATGACACGTTATGACGTAAACCGTTTAAATCTGAGCATGCGCAACTCAAATCGCCACTCGACTCACATCACGCAGTGACACCGCCTCCGACAAGTCTGATCGATGGTTACATGATTGGCCACCGCAGCGTGACGCGGGGTTGTGTTTCTCCAAAAGTTGAGTCGGTCTCAACCCCTGCTTTTTTTTAAGTGTATAATAATAATAATAATAATAATAATAATAATAATAATAATAATAATAATAATAATAATAATAATAATAATATCATCATATCATAATAATGGAAATAATAAATGTAATGGTCATAAAACATGTAGGCCTACTGTAGCTATTTCTGCGATATAAGGCATCTACTGTAATAAGAATGGTCTAATAGGAGTTCATGCTGAGTCTCTCTCATGTAGCCTAATATTGCACAACCACACTGAAACCACAGGCAAACAGATAGCAAGAGGGGATTGACTTCCTCGCAGGGTTCCTTCACATTTTCCATTTCAAAATTCCATACTTTTCCATACTTATATTTTCAGACTATGTGGATGTCACCGTGCAAATAATAACTTCATTATTTAAATTAATTATTTGAAAATCCAACTGTTAACACATGGCATATCACAGTCATAGGCGTCGTTTTAGGGGGGGACGGTGGGGACGTGTCCCCACCAGATTTTGTCATGAGTCATTTTGTACCCACCACTTTTTTTTAAACCTCAAGCTCAATTTAGTTAAAAAATAAAGTTCATAACACATAAAATCACTTACTGTACATGAGGAGCAATATGAGAGAGAAATGTGATCATTGATCTCTGTTTAGGAACATTAAACCACGTTAAGCTTTTTCACATTATATTAAGCCCATGAGAACCGTGGGGAGTCAACCCACAGCCGCTGCTACTGAAGATGTGAAGCAGAAACAAGCTTAATGTCCGATAACGTCCACAATAATTGGACTTTTGGTTCGATTTTTTCAGAGTTTTCGGTGGTTATAAGGAGCAATATGAGAGAGAAATTATTATTGTTTAGGTACATTAAACCACGTCATGTCATATTGTCAACATGGTACGAAGTAGAACACATGTCGTGTCTAATGCTTTTTGAAAACTTAAGGCTGTCTTCTTCATAAAACGAGTCGGACATCATCACATTTTTGAATACATTTTTATTTATTTACATTAGTAAGCTACAGGGGCCTGTACTGAACCCAGGGTTTTCTGTACCACGACGGTGGATTAGTTGTTACCGGGTTCAATCGCCGTGGTAACTTAATTATGCTGAACACCTAACCTGGTCGGGAGTATTATGGTATGTTGGAGATTAGAGATCAACTGGTGTAAAAGCACCGCCTACTGACCAATCAATAGGCCTACTCCATTGATAACGGCATCACCGTTCTTAGAAGATCCATTGACTGAATGGGTGGAGTTCAGAGAGAGAGAGAGAGAGAGAGAGAGAGAGAGAGAGAGAGAGAGAGAGAGAGAGAGAGAGAGAGAGAGAGAGAGAGAGAGAGAGGTGCGCTCTTAAAAGTTAAAACATTTAGAGACCGACAACCCCGTTAACATCCCCTGATGGGTATTTATGAAAGGTAGGTCCTATAGATTTTCAGTGGAGGGAATAACGTAGGCCTATCTTTGTAAACTTCTTGAGCCGTGTGTTGCCAATGCGTACATCGCTTTGAATTATGTTTTCACATTTTTTATTTGCTCACGATCGCTTCCCACTGCCAGGGTTGCAACTGAATAGACTAACGACAGTTTATGGAAAGAACAAGTGTAATTATGGTCACATCTTGTGCCTGACTGATTGATAAGCCAGTCCCTCCAGACAAACGTGAGTATGCAATTGCAGAATTCAATGCATAATCAGCCAAAGTCCGCATTGGGGGCCGCATTTTTTCAAATAGGCTACGCCGCACTTTAGTCGCATAAATTGCCAATTTCCTCGCAAAATATTGCATGATTTCATAATCCCCTCATTTTCGTTGCAAAAAAGTCACATATATCTCAGCAGAAAGTTGAAAAATGTTGCGTTTACTTCACACAAGAGCAGCCATTTTCCCATGTTGCCATGGGAACGTTATGTAGTGACGTAATTTCGCCTACTGACAACATGGTTGGGGGAATCTCTTTTTCATCAAACCGCAGTTTTTGCAAGTTACTGCAATTTCATTGCATAAAATTGCACAAATATCCCACATATTCCATCGCATTTTATAAGAAAGCGTGCCGCATAATCAAGTATTTCTGCCTGCAACAATCACAAAACTCTGAATTTGTCTGGAGGGACTGATAAGCGTTGTGACTTACACATTTACAGCGTCGGCTTTTTTGCCAGCTTGTCTTCCTGTTCTAGGAAGCGACTGGACTGCCTTTTGCTTGTAAACCGTGTTTGTGTTCTTCATATTTATGTAGAATTGCTCTTATGTAAAATATGTGGCTCTGGTAGATTGATTGCAAACACCGCCTCTTTTATGTGAACGCGCGTCTCGATTGGTAAACCCTGGGTTGAGTCAACTAGTTGATAAACGTTGTGACACAGTTAACCGTGGTTGTTAGGGTTAGTGCAGCTGGGGAACTGAAAGGAATCCAGGCCCTGGATTCCTTTCAGTTCCCCAGCATGTTAGACTTGATTCGTAGTAGCCTACAGGCCTCTGGACAAGGTCTTTCAAAACATGACCTGCGCGAAAGAGAAAAAAATATGAATGCGTCATTGTCCCCACCACTTCTGGAAATACACTTCCGAATGCGTCTCTGTCCCCACCACATTTCAAACCAAACTGACGCCCATGATCACAGTATTAAGTACAGCCCAACATTTCTGCAGCACCCCTGTGGGTAGGTAGAGTACTATAGCTCTTACAAATCAATTTAATCTAAACCCAGACGTGTTCAATGCACAGAATTGTATTCAAACAGCAATGAACCGCGCAATTTAACTGTTACCATTAGGGGTTGAAATTAGTTCAAATATGACATAACATAAAACTGTTCGCTATGAACCCTATTCAAGAAACTAAAAATAAAGTAAAATGAGCTGGCCACTTTGTCGTTAGAAACTAAAAATAAAGTAAAATAATTACATATATTAAAATAATGCATTTTTAAACTTAACACAGAACTTATATTAAAGTATTTAATCACAGACTTTCAGTGTCTCTGTTTTTCTCTCCTCCTGCCAAAAGCATATCCTATCACTTAAATACATGAGAGACACACACACACGCACACACACACACACACACACACACACACACACACACACTCACACTCACACTCACACTCTTCCCCAAATCGCGTTGTGGTACGTCTTTTGCCTCGCTAAAAAATGCAAATCTCCCTGGTCTAAGCATTTTAACTGAACTTTATATTTTAGAGAACAACGTATGGTAGAAAGTCTGGAAACACAAATATTTCTCCATACCCTCGTTTCTTTTTTCCATACTTATCCAGACCTGGAAATTACTGAAATCAAATTCCATACTTTTCCAGGTTTTCCATACCGCGTAGGAACCTGTCCTCGTTTTATCTGAAATGGCGTCTCAACACTTCACTTCGGCCTAATGTTGACATAACCATTTGTTATACAGTCGTCTCACTAAATCTCCTCATTTCAGATTGTAGAGAATAAAAAACATAAGAAATCCTAACAGGACCACAGAAGAGTAGACTATCCGTTTTCTCACAGACTGTTGGATGGGTGTCGTTTAGTTCAGATTCAAACATTAAGCCCGTTAACTTGGCTGGTCACAACCGACATACACATATCACATGTTATTGTTATTTTATTAACTCTATTGACTCATCAACCATGCCGATATAGGCGAGTCTACTACTTTTACTTTAATTACTTGGTTATTTTTATTTTTTTGTTTATCTAGTTTTGGTCGAGTTTACTTACCCGCTGGACACATTGCTGCGAAACAAAGAAGTGAAAGTAAAAAACGGTCAGGTGGGAGGGGAATTAAAAGAAAAAGTTTACCAGGAGCCAAAAATGTTTTTAAAGCTATAGGCTACTGGAGGAGTAGGCTATTTGTGTAGATTCGGGACAGATTGGTTTGATTGAGTGTCAGTGTCTCATTTATAAACAGCTTTGTACTTTTTAAAACTTGACTCTAAAAAAAACTTCTGATATTTGTTAGCCTACATTATGTTGTATATTTAAAATATACTTTGTGTGTTTCTGTGTTTAGTTTTGGTATCTGCAAATAAAACCATTTTCAGAAACATTTGACAAAAGTTTATTATTTGTAATTTATCTTTACAAACGCTATGACTATTTTACAGCAATTACAATCATTTGCATGCATGCACTTAATGCATTTGCAAGAATATAATATATATATATATATATATATATATATATATATATATATATATATATATTTGTGTTTGACAAAAATTCTCAACTCAAGGTCACCTTACTGGGTTTCTTTGTATACACATATCATGGCCTTCATCATCAGTTGGAGTTTAGTTGCCATTGGTATGGTTTAGTTATGCTATGGTTTAGTTATGGTTTAAAATATGTTTTGTTGTTAGGTGTATTAGATTTAATTAGCCTAACACTAACTCTTATGGTTGTACCAGCTACTTGGCCAGGCAGACCAAAACAAGCCTATACAAAGCCTATACTTGATTGTACTTAGTGCAAGGCACAAACAAAAATCCCCATTTCAACATGCTATTTAGTAGGCTAAAAAGTATGTGCATAGCCTGTATTAAATAGAGTATGTGTCAAAATATTAGAATTTGTGTTGTTTGTTCTTCGTGGCCTAATTGGACACTGTTGAGCATTATACAGTCCAGTGATGCTCAAATCCAAAAGTCAGTGGAAATTTCAATTTCAATTCAATTCAATTCAATTTTATTTATAGTGTCAAATCATAACAGGAGTTATCTCAAGACACTTTACAGATAGAGTAGGTCTAGACCACACTCTATAATTTACAAAAAACCCAACAAGTCCCCCCAAGAGCAAGCACTAGTGCAACAGTGGCAAGGAAAAACTCCCTTTTAGGAAGAAACCTCGGACAGACCCAGGCTCTTGGTAGGAGGTGTCTGCTGGCCGTTGGGGTGCATCACAGTATAGTAAATAAACAGTGGTTAGAAAAAGTGGGTGTAGTAGTGCAGGGAGCAGCATGGCATAGCAGGGTATTTCTCAGCAGAACCACGTCAACAGCTGGAACAGCTGGAAAGGTCAGAGGATGATACATTTATCTTTGTATTGCTGTTTTAGTTCATTTATTTCTTGTTCATGTTTTTTCTTCAAGTCCTCCGTTTCTTCTTTCAGTGCTTTTTCTTTGTGACTCGAGAGATTTTGTAACAGAGTGTACTCTTTGCCATGGCTCTCTTCTTTCTCCTGCATCTGTCTCACATGCCTTAACTTCATCTCCTGTATTTCCTCCATGTGCTTCTCCAACAACACTGTAAAGTCCTTGGTGTATTTCTTTCGGAACTCATTGAACTCTTCAGCTTGTTTTCTAGCCTCCTCTTCATATTTCTTCTTCATTTCCTCCAGTTTTTTCTTATAGTTTTCCTCTAATTCTTTCCTCTCCTTCTCCTCCTGTTCTCTTCTGTTCCGATCTTCTTCTTTTCTTTTCTTTTCATGTTTTTCTCTTTCCTGTTCGTATTCTTCTTGGAGCTTTTTAAGTCTTGTTTGCTCCTCATGTCGTCTCTTTTCATTTTCTCGATGTTGTTTGTCCCACCATTCTTTTCTTTCCTTCTCCCAGTCCTCTTTTTGCTTTCTCATCTCTTCTTTACTCTGCTCCAACTCTCTGCCAAGTTTTTGCTCCCAGTCCTGTCGTTGTATATCCTCCTGCTTTTTCCTCTTCCTGTCCTCTTTTTCTCTCATCTCCTGTTCTTTCTTTCTCCCCTCACGCTCCTTGCTGATGTTTTTCTCCATTTCTTTAAGTTGTTTGGATCTCTCTTGTTCAATTTCTGCTTTCTGTTGTTTCATCCTTTTCTTCACTTCTTCCATTTCCTCCTCATGTTTTCTCTGGAGCTCCACCCTCTGTCTCTGCATTTCTTCTTCTTTCTCTTTCAGGATCCTCTCCACTTCCTTCTGTATTGCTACCTCGGCCTCTTGGAACATTTCTGAGGTGTAGCAGTTGCCGCCATTTTCCTTCAACATTTTGCCGGATTTCTTCATCAGCTCTCTGACTTGTTTATTGTCTGCCTTGTCCTTGTTATTGAAGACCTGGTATCTTCCTCCACAGTTATGTATCAGTTTTTTCAAAAAGCCATCTTGGTCATTTTCTATGTAAGTCTCAATTGTTAGATTCCCCAGCTCATCTCCTCTAGTGAATATAATGATGATGAAATCTCCTGAATTCTTGCCAAAATATTTCTTGATCAGTTCCACAGAGTCTTTTTCCTCTTGTGTGAAGCGACCGATCTGCAACACCAGTAAGAACACATGAGGTCCAGGAGACAACATGCTGATGCATTTTAGAAGCTCCTGCTGAACGTCATCATTGGACAGAGTTGTGTCGAACAAGCCGGGGGTGTCGACCACCGCAACAGGTCGCCCGTCAATCTCTCCTGTTGCTTTCTCACAATACTTGGTCACAGAACTTGGGCAGGGTTTGGATTTAAAATGTTTTTTGCCCAAAATGGTATTTCCAGTTGCACTCTTGCCATTGCCAGTCCGCCCAATCAGCACCATCCTGAGACACTCTCTGTTGTGACTTTCATAATCACCTCCCATGGCACTCCTCTGTTTCACATCCTGCAGTTCAGCTTCAAGTCTTGAAACCTTCTCCATCTGAGCCTTGGTGAATATGTCCTTTGTGAAGCATCTGGATCCTTCAACTCTCGTCTCTTCCACAGCATCCAAGAGTTCTGGGATCTGCTGCTGGTCCTTGATGTTGAGAACAACATATCTTCCTCCACAGCTCTGACAGAGCTCCTGGATGCCATTATCTTTCTTTAGAAACTTAACAACAGCTGGAGCTGTAGAATCTGACTCCACAGTGAACAGAATCATGGTGAAGTCATTGACTCGAGAGCTGAAAGTGTTCTGGATGGTCTCTAACTCTCCCTTGTCTTCATCAGTGAGGGGACCCACAGGTAGGACCAGGATGAAGGCATGGACGCCCTCAGGATCACAGAGGGAGATACACCTCAATGATTCCTCCATCACTGCCTCCTGTCCTTCTCCATACAAGGCAGGCAGCTCCACCAGGGAAACCCGACGTCCACACACCTCTCCCTGATGTTTAACACACTCTGATGAGTTGGAGACTGAATGAAGCTCTGTCTGACCTAAAATGGCCTTGGCTGCTGAAGTCTTCCCTGCTCCTCTCCTCCCACACAGAACCAGGTTTAAAGCTGGTCTGATGTGTCCAGACTTTTGTTTTATCTTTATCCCTGTATCCTCAAATACATCACAGCTCACATGCTCTCCATTGTTCTCCTTTACAGTTTGACCCAAGCGTGTTAACAGCTCTGGAAGTTCAAGGTTCTTCTGCTTCAAGTATCTGTATTGACACATTGTGATCATGTCTTTTATGGGTGGATGCTTCATGGGTTTTTCAATGAAACCTGATTTCTTCTCTCTGGGTGTTGATGTCAGAATCAGGGAATGGTCAAATGATCGATCACTGAAGAGTTTCAGGACTCTGCAGAGTCTCAGTTTGTGTTCCTCAGTGAAGTCTTCAGGCTGTAGAACCAGCAGGAACACATGAGGTCCAGGATCAGAGAGTCTCACACAGTTTTCTACATGTTCTGTCAGTTTGTGTTGAGAGATGTTGGGGTGCAGCAGATCTGGAGTGTTGATCAGAACTATCCCTTTCTCCTTTAACTGTCCTCTGACTCTCAGACAGCGGTCTGGTTCTTCCTCAGTGTTGAACGCAGTCTCTCCCAGTATGAAGTTCCCCACTGAACTCCTCTCAGACCAGCTGTTCCCCAGCAGAACAACCCTCAGCTCTGACACTGAAATGACAACACTGGATTAGAAAGCCATTTGAATGTAGATCTCCAAATTGAACATGCTTAAAATTTGGTTTCAACACCAAAGACAAAATAATTTTTGAGCTTGAATCTGCCAGCAACATACAAAGTCACATTTCTTAACACTGTTTAATTTGACTCACTGTAAGGTGGCAGGAAATGGCAGCTGCTGCTGCGCTTCAGCGGTTGAAAATCACCTGTTTTGATTGTAAAGACAGCAGCAATGTTTCCAACATTTATTAGTTTACTCACATGTATCTTGAGCACAAGAAGTTGAGGGTGCTGCAGCACCACCTTCTATAAGGCTTGATAAAGATAACTCAAAAAGGTTCTTATAGCAGGGTTTTATATATTGCCTACTGATTTTATGATTTACTGGATTCATTTGATTTTTTTTTGCATGATGTGTAAAATGTCAACATAATGCAAATGGTTCTTGTTATAACATGCTCAAAAAGGCTTTTAGTCCAAAGGAAACGTAGATGATAGCTGCTACATTAGCTCTCAAGTCACATTCACAGTCATAACTGTGACGTGAACATTTTTACACAATATGCATACCTGCCGAACAGGACTATTGTGACTCAAGAAAGATGCAATACTTTTCCTGCCACATCAACATGATTGATTGGAATTTCACTCTTTGTGGCTCAGGCTATCTTGTAGGAAAGTTACTAAATTTGCACACTGAACTGATCGCAGTTTGCGGTTGTTGTAATAAGGCATTATCTGATGATAAGAAATGAAGTGTGAATCAACTGAACAGTGTGAACATTCTTCTTTGTTCAGTCTGTCGCCACCTGCTGGGTAGCTTACGCTAGCACATGTCTGAAGATATTAGACTGATGCCAGAAACACAAACCGCAGAAGCAGATGAATTGCAGTGCAGCCTTTTTTTTTGTTCTGAAACTGGTTATTTAAGTGGACACAAGTGCTCCACATCTCTCTCTCTCTCACTCCCCCCCCCCCCCTCTCTCTCTCTCTCCTCACAGTTGTCACTCCTGAGTATGGCCAATAAAGTTATTGATATATTGCTATAGATGCTTTGAAATAGATCCATATGACCATGTGGGAGTTTGTTTTACTGTTATGTAAAATGTTCTAACGTGTGTACGAGTACATTGTTGGTAATAATTGTCATACATATTGTTATATGTAAATAATCCATGCTATCCATCCATTAGCCATGCAAATAAGGATGAGCTCCTCTCAGCACCCAAAATTCGTATTACCATCCTGGTGACAAGGAAGCACACAACATCACCAGTAAGGAGGCTAAGCGGAGACATCAGTAGAGTATAGAGAAAGACCTCAACACCAGCAACACCAAAGATATCCAGGACCATCACAGGCTACAAACGCAGAAGTGTACCCATCATTTGTGAGGCCACATTGCCAGATGAGCTTAACACCTTTTATTGCTTTGATCTCCTCAAAAAAGAGTCAGCTGTCAATTAATTAAGTAATATTGTACTCAAGTAAAAGTACTGTTACTTTAAATAACTTAAAAGTTTGTGTGTACACATTTACTTAATGCTGTGCCTGTGCTTAAAACCGGGCTCGCTGCTGAACACCGTAGCCCCTGGTCAGCCCCCTCTTGTTCATGCTGTAGACCTCAACCCCCGACATGGAGAGAACTCTGTTGTGAGGTTTGCGGATGACATGCCCACCTTTTTCTGGATTTCAAACGAGGAAATAAACAATTTTGCAGAGTGGTGCTCAGAGAAAAACCTACTACTCAACGTCAGTTAAGTGTAAAAATTGTTTAAATGGGGCACCCTGGTCGCTCACCTGGCAGATTGTGCACCCCATGTACCAAGGCTCAGTTCTTACAGCAGCAGTCCAGGGTTAAATTCTGACCTACTGCCTTTTGCTGTATGTCCCCCCCCCCCCCCCACCCCCCCTTCTTTCCTGTCTACAACTGTCCTATCAATTGAAGACCAAAATGCCACAAAAAATTATCTTAAGCTAAATATTACATGGCAGCAAAACACACACACACACACACACACACACACACACACACACACACACACACACACACACACACACACACACACACACACACAAACACACATCTTTTATTCCATCAAACTTTGTTTTGTTTGCCCCCAGGAAAATGTTGGCTCGGTTTGGCAAAGAAAAAGCTGCAACGGTGGAGAAATCAATAACATAAGAGATGAAATTGGAAATGCATTAGTGCAACTGCAAGGCACAAAACTCAAACCAATAGAGGAGAGTAATGAAATAGCTGTTTATCCCTAAAGGTAAACAGAAATCATGATTATATTCAAGGATATGAAAGAACTGTAAAACTAGAACTATAAAAGTAAATGAATCCAGTTAGTTAGAGCTGAATGTAGGCTACTCAGTGTGAGCCATCTGATTGCTGTCACTTCTGACAGTGGCACTTATTTGTTCTCATATTTAGTGTTTTGTTAAAATAAAATGAGAATGACAATCAACTGAGTTAATCCAGGACTCAGATTGGATTATTTAAATATATATATATATATATATATATATATATATATATATATATATATATATATATATATATATATATATGAGAGAGAGAGAGAGAGAGAGAGAGAGAGAGAGAGAGAGAGAGAGAGAGAGAGAGATAACCAGATTAGTCTGACTCACCTGATGCTGCATTCGCCATGACGCCACTCTGCTGGAAACCTCAGACACTAACTGAAGACCAACTGCTGCATTAAGAACATAAAAGAGCAAACTCAGCATCAGCCACCCTCCATAGACACCCTCTGGGTAGCCTACAGTTGATAATATGAAGATCTGTGTGTGTTTAAAATTGAGGATTTATGTTTTAACTGTGTAATGCATTTAATATCTTACATAATTTGTGATGCTGTTTTGCTATAATATCTAACATAATACATTTCAGATATTCTAAATACATTTTACAGCTGAGCTACTTACGACGGTCCTAATGCTCCGGAGCATTAGGGCCACATCAAGGGGAAACAAATTAAGGAGGAAGATTTTTTATTTATTTTGCATTTCGAGAATAAAGTCGAAATGTCGAGAAAAAAATCTTGATATTTCAAGAATCAAGTCGGACTTTTGAGAATAAACCGGTCGGTTCAGAAGGAGAAACCACTCAAACTTGGAAAAGTCTCTCTAATGTGATAAGTGATAAGGAGTTGGGTTGGATTTATTCTCGTCATTTCAACTTGAATTCGACATTTCGACATTATTCTCGAAATGGTATTTCGACTTTATTCTCGTCATGTTGACTTTATTCTCGACATTTCGACTTTATTCTCGAAATGCAAAATAAATAAATAATCGTCCTCCTTATTTTTTCCCCCTTGATGTGGCCCCCTAATGCTCCGTCATATTACCTCGAATGGCCTACAGCCTACTAAACGACAGTCATGTAACTTGATGTTGATTGTTATGTAACTCATCATTCTGGTTTTTTCAGTGTAACTAAACCTGGAATCTAAAATGGCGAATTTAAATTTGACACAATGTGATACAAACATAATCTGTATCTGAGTCGTTATTTCAGATAGAGCGCACCTATAAATATATGGTCTCAAGAACAAAATATTAAAATAAAACATGTTTAGGCTACTTGCACATTGTTTATTGCTGTGCGTTTCCGCCTCCAACACCTGACCTAACCTGCGCATTACCTGAAGCCATTTCAATCTAAAAATTGACAGTGTCACATTGTTTTAATGTGTGTTACTGAATAAAGAAGCGTAGGCTATTTATTTATTCATGTATTTATGTATGTATCTATAGCTGCTGCTACTAAAGATAAAAACTAAACATCAGATTAATGTAGGCCAACTTTATTTACGTAATTCCTTTTTTCCCCGTAGTTAACGCGACTTCCTCAAAGCTGATAAAACGTGTGGAGATTAAACAATCAAAATATATGCTAACTTTGACTGAGTTGACTACAGACACAGCTTTATTTTATATTCATCTAATTAAACTTTGACTGAAACAATATCTGGAATTGAGAACAAAAACTAAATCCTACTGTAGTAACGTCAATGTCAACTATGGTGTCGTGTTGATGAATAATCAGTTATATTGATCTAGTCTAGGTTATTCTACTTTATTTATCTTTTACCTTTTAGTTGAGTTCTAATGCAGCTGACGTCGCTTGCCACCATTCCAAGACGATAGAAAGCGAAAGTAAAGACAGAAAAAAGCCCTCTAGAGTAGTGCAGCACTGACTGCAATTCATGTAGACTACGTTTCATAATCATCATAATGCAACTATGTTAAATATGTAGCAGATTAAAAGTGTTCCCTTACCATCACCACTGCCAATTCCATGTTTTATTAATCACTATTATATTTGACCATCATGCTATATCTTGTAAATTTAAAACATACTGTACACAGGTATGGGATAATGTAGAGTTCCGTTCTGTTTCTGTGTTTAATTTGGTACCTAAATAAGATAGATAAAAGCATTTTTAGAAAAATGTGACATTCAAAGGTTTATTATCTGTAATTTAAACTTTACAACTGCAACTTGCAACTACAATAATTTGCAATAATACATTCACTAAATACATTTGCAAGAACTAGAAAAAAAGAAGAAGAAATATGCATTTGACAAACATTCTCAACTCTAGGTCCCCTTACTGGGTGTCCTTTTAAACACATCTTATGGCCTTCATCATCAGTTAGAGTTTGCACAGTTCCCATGGTTTAGTTGTTATTGTCACAGCACAGGTTATCACTGTTAAAATAAGTTTTGTTGTTAGGTGTATTAGATTTAATTAGCCTACCACTAACTCTTATGGTTGTACCAGTTACTTGGCCAGGCAGACCAAAACAAGCCTATACAAAGCCTATACTTGAGTGTACTTTAGTGCAAGGCACAAACACAAATCCCAATTCCAACATGCTATTTAATAGCCTATAGGCTAAAAAGTATGTGCATAGCTTGTATTAAATAGAGTATGTGGCATCTGCATCCCACAATGCAATGCAGTAGTAACAACAACATTCATAACAGAAAAACGGATGGCGACCAAGGCAGCTCTGTAACGTCAATAACTCTTCAATTTACATTTCTACATCTTAGAAATCTGTGATTTTGTCACCTGTGACCGTTGGACTAGTTAATTAGGCTACCTTTTCCATTAATTTAAGCATTACGATTCAAGATTCAAGAGGTTTATTTGTCATATGCACAGTAAAGACAACTTACATCATGCAATGAAAAGCTTGCTTTGCCAGTATTACTTACACAACAGATAAAAAAGGAGAATAATACAATAAAGCTTAAACAAACAATAAATATTTTGAAAAAAATTTATACAATGTATACAATGTATTCAACATGTATAAAGTGTATGAAGTGCACTGTGCCTAGCAGCTCTTTATGTGGTGTGAGTTTCACACTTCCTGAGGGCTGTGGAGAGACTGTGTTGTGAGTGTGTATTGTCTTTAATGATGTTGTGGGCCCTCCTGATGACCCTGGTGGTGTACATGTCCTGTAGTGATGGTAGGGCTGCTCCACAGATGAGTTGTGCAGTTTTTATAACATGTTGGAGAGCCTTCCTGTCCCGAGCAGTGCTGTCTCCATACCACACTGTGATGGAGCTGGTAATGACACTCTCCACTGTACATCTGTAGAAGTTGCTACTCAGCACACAACCCTGTGGGGTCCCTGTGCTTACAGTTCTGATGTCAGATGTCCGTTGTCCAACTATGACTGGCTGGGGTCTGTTTGTAAGGAGGTTCAGCACCCAGAGGGAGGGTGTCTGTCACAGGGTGAGGAGCTTTTCGGAGAGCCTGTATGGTTTGACCGTGTTGAATGCCAAACTGTAGTCAATAAATAGCATTCTCACATATGTGTCCTTGCCTTTAAGAAGCGTGAGGGCTGTGTGGATGGTGGCATTGACAGCATCGTCAGTGGACCGGTTCTGTCGATACGCAAATTGTAATGGGTCCAGGGTGGCTGGGATGGTTCTCTTGATGTGGGACAGGACTAACCTTTCAAAGCACTTCATCACAGGACAATAGTCATTTAAGCAGGTCACAGTACTTTTTTTTCGGTAGGGGCACAATGGTGGTGGACTTGAAGCAGTCGGGCGATGCCAGTAGATCTGAGATTGGCACGACAAGGAGACTCTCAGGAAGTGTTGTGGTA
Organism: Gymnocephalus cernua; assembly: GCA_023631565.1. NCBI lineage: Eukaryota > Metazoa > Chordata > Actinopteri > Perciformes > Percidae > Gymnocephalus > Gymnocephalus cernua. The sequence continues at coordinate 22,757,933 of CM042425.1, forward strand.
ATTACAGCTCAGTGTGTCCGAAAAGATGCATACTACTGTTTATTCACAAAAAAGTGTGTTGAAATCAAAAACATATTGAGTATGCAGGGCATGGTATGAGATTTTGGATGCAGCCCTGTATGTTAAAGTTGTACATACAATATATGATTAGAATTAAATATGTTCTTATGTAAAGCTAACAGGAACAAAACATATTTTAACAGTACATCTGTCATTGTCTTATTGAATATTCTCTGTAAATCTAAAGTGCAATTGTAATAGTGATAAAGATGCTGTAGTTCTGAACAGGGGTAGGGCTAGAAGGGGGACACAGCGAGGCACCTGCCCCCACTGAAATATGATTGGCCACCCTAATCCGTGGGCTAGAGTGCTGTCAATCTGACAATTGTGATTGCTATTGGATCAGAGTACTGTCACTTGGCTGCCTGTTCTGTCAATCTTCCCAGCCCTTGTCACATGACCAATTAATGTTTTCATGACAACTATTAAAAATTCTGATACCATGGAACCAGCACTGGACTTGTTTTTGAAACAAGTTGCAGACTGAGCCTATAGAAAATGTGTATTTTATTCGGATATAAAATTTGTTTAAAATGAAACAAATTAATAATGAATGTAATGTGTTTTACTGCAGAATGACATTGGGTTGTTGCAGATTTTCAATGCCGTATTCTAAGAAAATGCACTTGAAATTACATTTTGCAGTATTTCTTTATTTCCCTAGGTTTCCATTTGTTCCCCTTTTTGAGTACCAGTTGTGATTTGTTGATCTGTTTTCGATTGCTAATGCCTCGTTCGGACTGTGTAGGGGCATGTATTGCTAACGCTTGTCCATTACAACATTGGATTTGACTGAAGCTACACCATGTCCATGTTTTACATTAGATTTTTCCCTTTACAGGGACGCAACACAATACATCTGTTAAATATAACCAATAATAACGTATATTTTGCACACTTTACAGTAAGCAATTTGCACATGTATGCATGCACGCATAAGTCTTATGTTAGTACCGGTATATCCATCGACTGTTCGAGAAGCAGTTATCAGAGGATGATGCATTTGTTGTTTTTATAGTTATCTTTTAAACCACTTATTAGTTGCTCGTGTGCTGTCTCCATTTCTTTGATTTTTCTTTCTTTTTCTCTGAGTTCTTCTTTTAGCGTTGTTTCTTTATGACTTGAAAGATCGTCTAACAGTTTATACTCCTTGCTGTGCTCTTGCTTCAGTGCCTCTTTTTCTTCCATATGCTCTTCCATCAGACCTGCAAAGTTCCTGATGTATTTCTGTCTGAATTCATTGACGTCTTCCGCTTGTTTTCTAGCCTTCTCTTCATATTTCTTCTTCATATCATCCATTTTTTTGGTATATTTTTCCTCTAACTCTTTTAAGTTCTCCTCCTGTTCTCTTCTGTTTTGATCTTCACTTTTTATTTTGTTGTAATGTTTTTCCCTCTCCTGTTCATATTTCATTTTGAGCTGTTTGAGTCTTGTTTTTTCCTGCTCTCTATCTTCCTTTTCTCTGTGGCGTTTTTCCCAATATTCAATATTTAGTTTCCTCTCCTGAGCTTCTCGTTCCTTTCTCATCTCTTCTCTACTGTGCTGTAGCTCAGTTCTCTTTTCTTCATCTGATGCAGAATTTATTTTTATTTGTTCCTGCAAAACGTTAAGCTTTTTTTCCCACTCCTGTTCAATTTCTTCCTGTTGTAATTGCTTTCTATCTTCTTCTTTGCTGTTTGCCTTTCCTTTCTTTCTCTTCTCAAGCTCATTGTTAATTTCTTCCCGCATTTCTTCGAGCTGTCTGACTCTCGATGCTCTCTCCTGTTCAGTAGCTTCCCTCTTTGCCGACATTCTTTTTTCCATTTCTTTCATTTCTTCTCCCTGTTGTCTTTCGAGTTCCTCTCTGTCTCTCTGCATCTCTGCTTCCATGTTTTTCAGGATCTTCTCTAACTCCTTTTGTATAGCTGCTTCGGCCTCTTGCAGCATTTCATTGCTGTAGCAGCCGCCTCCATTCTTCTCCACCATGGTGTCAATCTTGTTTATCAGCTCAATAACTTGCGTTTGGTTTTGTTTATCGTAGTTATTAAACACATGGTATCTTTCTCCACAGTCAGCGATCAGTTTCTTAAAGGAATCATCACATTCTTTTTGAATGTATTCCTCAACACACTGCTCCTCATGTTCCAGTGAATCTCCTCTTGTGAAAAGAATGATGGTGAACTTTTCAGATTTTTTTCCAAAGACGTCCTTGATGAGTTTTAATGTCTCCTTTTCCTCTGATGTGAGTCTGCCAATTTGTAACACCAACAGGAAGACATGAGGTCCTGGAGCCAGAAGACTGATGCATTTCACCATCTCCTCATGAACCTCTTCATGGGACAAAGTTGTGTCGAACAGACCAGGAGTGTCGACCACAGCGACAGGACGACCGTTCACTACAGTCTCTTCTTTCTGACACTCTTTGGTGACTGATGTTTGGCTTGATGCAGCTCTGAACGCTTTACTTCCTAGAATGGTGTTTCCTGTAGAGCTCTTTCCACAGCCGGTCTTCCCTATCAGCACAATCCTGAGACACTCTGGGCTCTGCTTCTCATCATCACCTGGGAAATAAAAAACCTGGAGTTACTTTAAATGGCGACAGTTAAAGGCTCCAGAGCAGTGTATAGAACATTGTTTATAACAAAGAGTTGTACATCAATGCAGGATGGAATAATTTTGCATACTTACAGCTAAACGTGGTCTTTGTTTTCTGTTTGTCAGGTTCAGCCTGTAGCGTGGTGTTGTTTTTCTCTTTTTTGGCATATGTTAATGTTTCTGTTGTATAGGAACATGGTGAACCCTTAGGTGCCCTCACCCTTTCCACAGCATCCAAGAGCTCTGGGATCTGCTGCTGGTCCTTGATGTTGAGAACAACATATCTTCCTCCACAGCTCTGACAGAGCTCCTGGATGTCCTTGTTTTCCGTAAGGAACTTAACAACAGCTGGAGCTGTAGGATCTGACTCCACAGTGAACAGAATCACGATGAAGTCATTGACTCGAGAGCTGAAAGTGTTCTGGATGGTCTCTAACTCTTTCTTGTCTTCATCAGTGAGGCGACCCACAGGTATGACCAGGATGAAGGCATGGACGCCCTCAGGATCACAGAGGGAGATACACCTGAATGATTCCTCCATCACTGCCTCCTGACCTTCTCCATACAAGGCAGGCAGCTCCACCAGGGAAACCCGACGTCCACCCACCTCTCCCTGATGTTTAACACACTCTGATGAGTTGGAGACTGAATGAAGCTCTGTCTGACCTAAAATGGCCTTGGCTGCTGAAGTCTTCTCTGCTCCTCTCCTCCCACAGAGAACCAGGTTTAAAGCTGGTCTGATGTATTCAGACTTTGGCATGATGGTCTCTCCAGTGAAGGTCAGGAACATTCCTTTGCTATGACATACAATCTTCTCAATCTTCTTCATTAACTGTCTTTGGTCACCTCCCAACATGCTGTACTGTCTTCCTCCACAGTCTTGAAGCAGCTGTTTCACAGAGATACTTTCAATCCCGTTATGTGTCATGATGACCATTGAGTGTTTAAAGGCATCTTGACCAAACAAACTCAGAGTGAACTTCAATCTTTCTGTCTTCCTCTCTGTGAATGTCGATGGTTTCACTAACAGCAGCAGGACATTTGGTCCAGGTGGACAAAGAGCCACACCTTCCTTCATCTCTTCCTTCAATGCTTCCATAGGCAGACTGAAGATGTTTGGGGTTTTAACTACTGCTACAGATTGTTCTTTCCACTCTCCATAGGTAACCACAGATTGCGTGACTGTAGAATGTTTTTGGAAATGAACCCTTTGACCAATGATTAAGTTTACAAGTCTTGTCTTTTTGTCTTCACTTTTCCCCAACAGGACGATCCTGAGTGCAGATTCTGTAATTCAACAAAGAGAGAGAGAGTGAATGTGTGGAAAATAATCAATGTAGTAATTAGAACCAGAACCTGTACTTAATTTGTAAGATGTATCAGTCTAACAGAAACTAACTGATATTTACAACTATTAAAAGCTTGCGTACCATCATAAATAAGTTAATACCAGTGGCCATCTTGTGATGGGATCACACCAGCTGCGACGTCACACCATTTGACAAACTCATCTACCAGCTCAATGGTGTTTTTAGCCCCCAACGTCTCCTTCCAGGCAGCGCTGCAACCGTTGACTTCAAGACACCTAACCTTACCCTCAACCATTGCCTAATCCTAGTGCCTTCCAGGCAGCGCTGCCTGGAAGGAGACGTTGGGGGCTTAAAACACAGATAAACCATCTACCACTGGCCCATTCAGATTAATTTTGATTCATAAAGATGAATCTGTTGTAGATGAGTTTGTGAAACAGTGTGATTTGGCCTGTCTCTAATCAAATCTTACAAAAACCAAGGATATGGTCATCGATTTAGGAAATCATCCCTCCCTCCATCTCAGACCTTTATCAAAATAACTGGCATTGAGTTTGTAGAACATTATAGGTATCCAGAAACAGTTATGATAAAAAAGAAAATGATGTCTTTATTTATAAGCTCAATCTTAACTTAATTCATTTCATTCAGATTTCATTCATTCATTAATGCAAAGTTATTAAATGAATTCAAAATCATTGGTCATGACACTATGGTGAACATTCTTTAAAGTGCTTTTCAATTCTGTGAATCACAGAATGCATCACTTCTCACTTACCAGTAACTTTAACAGTGTCCGAGATAGCCGAGATTGCTTCCTGTTGTTCCAGTTTTTGGTGATCAACGGGTAAAGCAGATGCTGGATCTGCAAACACTTCACAGCTCACATAGTCTCCTCGGTTCTCCTTCACAATTTGGTCCAAGCGTTCCAGCAGCTCTGGAAGTTCAGTGCTCTTCTTCCATAAGAACTTGTCTCTGCAAATTCCAATGATGTTTTTTAAGGGTTCATGGCTCATATAGTTTTCTCTGACACTTGAACTCTCCTCTCTGGGTGTTGAAATCAGAACCAGTGAATGATCAAATGATCGATCACTAAAGAGTTTCATGACTCGCCAGAGTCTCAGTTTGTGTTTCTTAGTGAAGTCTTCAGGCTGTAGAACCAGCAGGAACACATGAGGACCAGGATCAGAGAGTCTCACACAGTTTTCTACATGTTCTGTTACTTTGTGTTGGAAGATGTTGGGAAGCAGCAGATCTGGAGTGTTGATCAGAACTATTCTTTTCTCCTCCAACTGTCCTCTGACTCTCAGACAGCGGTCTGGTTCTTCCTCAGTGTTGAACGCAGTCTCTCCCAGTATGAAGTTCCCCACTGAACTCCTCTCAGACCAGCTGTTCCCCAGCAGAACAACCCTCAGCTCAGACACTGAAAAGAAAACATTAAAGATTATCAAAGGAATCCCTGGTAGAACATCACCTTGTTGGGTCATTAGTAGTCTCAGACTTTCTCAAAAACAAGATGGGGGATGTAGTCACCTCTTTTAAAGCAACATTAATATATATATACCTTAAAATAACAGCTTCAAAATCATTTGACTTCACTAACTATAACTGTAGCTGATGTCAGCTAGTTAGCTTAGTTAGCCACGCTGCCAGGACTGGGAACTCAAAGCACTGGGGGAGTGTTGATGTTTACACTGCTAGCACAGGAGCTTTGGACCACTGGGAGAATTTTAGGTGCCAGAACCGGAGCCACATGGCATGGATGTATAAAAAAATAATAATCTGCATACAGCGTTCGAGGCGGAGCCCCCATCATTCCTGAGAGTTGCATAGTGGCGCATGAAGCCAAAAAAGTTCAACTGCTGCATATAAAATTACCCGGATGATTGGCGCTGCTTCGACACTAGGGGCCCATAGTAAAGGCGCACTAGAGACCTCCGCCGGCCGCTCCGCTAACTTGAATGGCAATTAAATGACTTAATCGTGCGACTCTATCGGGCCAAATGGATCAAATTCTGATAGTGAAATCAGTCGTGGTGTTGGGGTTGTGACGTCTCTATTACCATGTAAGTCTTTGGAAAAACGTTTTTATAGCATCACATGACAGACGTAGAAATTGTAATTCCACTGTTTGGCTTTACAGATGGTACCCACAACCTATGAAACACCGGAGATTCAGATCTTATGAAAAAAACTAAATCAACCTGACTCCAGTTTGACTTACTTAAAGGTGGCAGGAGTTCACAGCTACTTCTGCGATTCAGAGGCTGCACTTTATCTGACACTGTAAGGAGACAGAAATGTATACATGTATTCATAATTCATTCACATGTATTTTATAATAAGCCTGTTTATGACAGTAATAACTATTGTTTAATAGAGGGGCAATGTTTTTTTCTACCCAAGAGCCATACCTGTATCCTCAATTGTTTGTAATCCTGTCCGTACAATCAATGTGCTATTGTTTCAGTATACTTTGAATGTATATATTAACCACATTAATATAATTATGAAAAGTGCTAAATAATTACACAACTTTGGTGATATTTGAAACACGATTTAAAAAAAAGTTAACGTCTGGCCTGCTTCACATTCAGCTTCACACAATCACTCTTATCTGGGAGCTGTGCAGTGCAAATGATTATTTTACTGCTGACAACTATGCAAGAGTAAGAGGTTCAGTGCCTTGCTCAAAGGCATCTAGAAAGCCATTAGAGGTGAAGTGCACAATGTTTCTCATTCAGCTTCCTACCAACATTTTTACCATACCATTTTACCAACACTGAGAAAACAGATGCATTTTTAGCAACTACAAGGGCACTTGGAGAGTGTAGACGTAAACCAAGGCTGTGTGAATATTCCCAGTCGGGAACGCAGTTTTACTATTACTCCAACACCCCCATGAATGCAGCACAAATGCCCCATTCTCGCAATGTTAATGAAAGCAAAAAATAGTTTGTGTATACACCCCATGATTTGGATCCACTCCAACATGTAAGGGGTTCTTCCTTGGCCCATGCTACACCCATACAGTTAGTTTTATAAAAATCGGGGCAGTAGTTTATTCGTAATCCTGCTGACAGACAAACAAACCAACTAACAGACGGACAAACCAAACCAAACCCCATAGTATGGGGTATATATACCTCCTTGGCGGAGGTATATATACCCCATACTATAAAGTCACTGTAAAACATACTGTAATAGTTGAACTCAAACATACAGTACATCTAAACAATTCTATTTCGTAGAGTCTGTATGTATTTGTAATATAAAGCTTCACTGGACTCACCAAATGTTTCAGCCATTCTGTCACACTGTCACTCACAAGAGATACATTCAACCGGACGAGCTGCTGACTGTTATGAGAAACACAATACAAATTACAAATTAAAACAACTATATTAACTCAAATATGCATTACTGAAAGGGTGGAGAGAAACCTTTCTTTTAAAAATATATAATGCATGTTACTTGATAAAGGATGAAGGTGAATGGCATGGAATGACGGTGTTTTTTTAGATATCGCAGTAAATATAATGGCATGTCTTATTGATTCTTGTTACAGTGTTTTTGAACATGCTTTGATACTCCATACACTTTACAATATTAGAAAATTGTAGAAATCAATGCAACAGCATGACAAAAAATAGAATAGATATAGCTTTTTGTTGTCTTTGAGAAAAACAAACACATATTACATTTGATTTTTGCAGTATAACCAAAAATTCAAAATCTTATCTAGAACAGCTTCTGCTCTACGAATCAAATAAGACAAAGCATGTACTTTCTCTCCTGCTTCACATTCACATTCAGCTGCACACAATCACTCTGGGAGTGCATTGCAAACCCTTTCTTAAACTGGGGACAACTGTGAAAGAGTAGGAGCTCATTCAGCGTCTTACCAACATTTAAAAAAAATGAAACACTGGGTTTGTTGAAAAAAGGGACTTCAACAATAAAACCTTAATTGTAAAAAAGAAATTACACATATACATGTATCAGCACTTCAATAGTGCTGTAAAATAAAATGTATCTTTGTGAAAATCAATGTCATGTTTTTCATACTAGCACCTAAAGTACAGTATAGATTAAGTTAACGTACAAACGAGTAAAATATTGGTTGAAAAGTAGAAAAAAAGGTGGCACACCATTCAAGCAAACAATGCCTGTAGAGCTTTATATTTTATTAAAACATCTTTGCTGTCACGTTTTGGCCATTGGCCTTCCTCACAGTATGCATAGTGCTAACAGTAAATCACTTATACAAGGCAATCAAGGCAATGACCCAGTTTAACACAGGCATACAACTGACCACACCCAAAAGAGGTGCTGCACTCAGATAGTCACAAGAGACAGTTAAAGAGCCAGAAACAAGCCAAATGCAATCTATTTTAGAGAACAGGAAGATGACAACTGGTGTATCATGCATCAAAATTCAAACATTACATGAAATATTCAAAGCAAAACTAACATTGAAGCCTGTGGGGACCATTGTGTTCCGCAGAGTAGTGATTAAAGTAACCCTAACCCAAGGTTAATTTAGTTTTTTTGTCTTTATTCTCTTTCACTTGATTTTACACATTGAAAGGCAGCATCAATCACCTTTTAAGGAAAACGTTTTTAACTTTTGACACATCCAATCATCCAAAACACACAAAAAACAGTTTATATACAGGTCAGTTTTTTTCAAATTACATCAAAACTGCTCACCATTTGCTGACTTTATTTCAAAATTAAATTATATGTGTGATTGGCCAGTTCCTGAATTGCAAATATTGATTTGTATTTTTAAGGTTGATCCCCCACTTGGAACCCACACTTGCCCTTTTTTTAAATAAAGTACTGGTCTCAACCTAAACTGAACATTTAGTATGGTTATTCTATACTACATAACACTGTTCATCTGTTTATTTTAAACTCATCACTCAGTGCATATTTTTTATTTGTTGGCATTTATCTTGAGTCGACTCACCAAAAATTGCTGCTGTGTCATTTTCCCTCCAATAAAGACATGTACAGACTGATAACTGACTCACTGAGAGCGACGTGTAAAAACAGAGACCAAAGGTGTGTCAGGAGAAAACAAGAAATCTGATTGGAAAAGAATAAATGTGACTTTGATCCTCACTATAATCATATGTGGCTTAGAAGAAACACCCTCTGCTTTCATTATGGCCCTGATTGTGGACATGCACATATATCAGTACCTGAGACAAGTTATTTCTTCAGCAAAAGGACAAAGTTAATTTAACTTCCAGTGCCGTCATCAGGAGAGTAATCCTATGACATGAAGATATACTGTACAGACATGTTGAGTGATCAATAAAAAGAAAAGTACAGAAACAATCCTAGTCCAACTTTTGAGAAGTGTACAGTAGTCTTTTGGAATTAAACTATGCAGTTTTGGCCATTTCTTCGCTGTTTTCTCGCTTCTTGCTCGCAGGTTTCTCTATAGAGCTCCCCTACAGCTTTGGAATAGATATTTGGCAGCTACTATGTTTACTTGTGTCTGACTCCTCGCTCGGTCAGTCAAGTCTTTCCTACCTTTCTACTTCTTTTTTGCTGGCTCAGCCATGACAATTGTGTGAGAAACTCCATCGCTACCTTGCGTATGTGTGCAGTGCCGCGAAGCAATTAGTTACATCACAAGACCTGATTTCACGCGATACTTCCTGATGCTGAGGCCAGCGGCTTGCCGGCCGAAAGTTGCAAGGCTGGTTTTTCCGCTCACAGGCGCTAGGGGGGAGTGAGAGACCACCATTCAACTAAAAAAAAGTCATATAACCATTCCAATAAGGTAAAAAACACTGCATAGTTCCCCTTTAATAGTCTTTTTCCATTCTTTGTAACAGGTTTTCTCTGCAGTTATTACGTTTGTTGTTTTAGTCAGTAGAGTATAGATCTCAACATAAATCAAATCCAAGCAAACATAGGGGGATTACCAAGGGGGTAAGCGAGCATCTGGAAAGCGTACGTCCTATGGGGAGATTCTAGGCTAACAAGCCATCACCTTCCGTTAGCATTCCATTGACTGCCATTCATTTTGGCGTCACCTTGACAGCAAATAACTTTACATCTGAAGCGTTTAAAGACTCTATTTGTCCATTGTTTATTTCTAAAGAAACACGACAATGTATAAAAGGCTCCATTACCTTGTATCTCACATTATGGCCAACCGTCATTGTAAAAAAAAAAAATAGTAGGCTAACGATTGTGTCATAACCACACAACGTTTTGTTGCATAGTAGAGAAATGACTGTATAGTCAGGAGAAGCTTGCAGGCAGTTTCAACTTACATTAGCTGTTTAAGTTTAATGACTTATGTTAACTAGCATTTTAGCTAGCAATAATTAGCCTGTGACTATGTTATCTCCTAACATATACCTACGCTCTCCGTCTCTGCAAGATTCGGAATGATTGAGATTTCTCTTGGCACATCTACCAGAAGACGGCAGGTTGCTCATGTCACATCTACGCGTGTAAGGAGCCAGCGAGTGGTGCGTTGAAAATGACGCGATGGCAGTATAATAATTTAAACATACTTATTTATTTTGCACTGCATTACCACACAGGAATAATAGTTTTTTTTTAAAAAAAAAGGTCTCTGCATTTTAATTTTCAAAGAAAAGAAAGAAAGTGCAGGGGGGAAAGAGATTTAAAAGCTAGAGATATTATTGCATGATTGCATGTCAAATTATTATTGATATGCATCTAAATCTTGATCTAGAGCTTTACCTTGCTGTTTTCATGATCCACCCAAACTTGGCAGCGACACACAGTCACGCTGCAACAAAACAGACCTTTGACCTGCAGTTTGACTGTAAAAGAGACCTCTGAATGAGCTGACTATTTCTGTTGGGAAACCCAATATTATGACAAACCAAAAAACTTAAACCAAATAACTTAAGAGAATACTTTCCCCCAGTATTCAGCACCTATTAGGTTTTTTGTTAAATTGATTGACAGTAATCTTACACACATACAAAGAAAAAACTTGGCTCTGAAATGTCTTTATAAAGTTATAAAGGTAAATGCTAATATCAGTACAACCTCAGCTGGAAGTCAAGCAGGGCCACGTTCATGACTGAGAACAAAATAGCTGGTGAGATTTTTTATAGACTCAGAAGTTAGACTGTAGGTCAAAGGTCATCTTTATTGGTACATCCCCCCCCCCCCCCGCCCCCCCGCCCCCCCCCCCCCCCCCCCCCCCCCCCCCCTGCACCCTATTATTCTAAATATTGTTTGAATGAACCAAAGGAAATTAGTGTACGCAGTTTTATGGGGCACATCATTGGGCAAAGATTCCCAATAACCTTTGAGCATATGGTAAATCAAGTGGTCTGAGAGAAAATTAGACATCTGCACCTCCTCTGTGTTCAGGCTTTAGATTAGCCTGTGAATGACTGTTCCACAAATGCAGATCATAAATCAGAAAAAAAAAGCAGATAAGCATTTATTGCCAAGTAAATAACATTTACAAGGAATTTGCCCCGGTGGTTGGTGCAAGCATACACAAACAAGATGCGCATGCACAAAAGACGCGCATGCACACCCCTCCAGATGGTAAAAGACTGGTTCAATAAAAAAACATCCTACAGAAAAGAATTATATTCTAGCATTGGCAAAAACTGCCTACATTGCAAAGCAACCTAAACAAAAAAGAGTCTAAAAGAGAGTCTGACAATAAACGCAATGAAATATGTGTCAGTACCGGCAGAGTGTATCAGAGACTTAGAGAAAATATTACGAATAATAGACTAGCCTGCTAACCGCAACCAAAGGCTCGTGTCTTATCTACATTTTCTCTCCATCTTTGAAATGCTTCACCGGTATTGGCACTTTTTATTCATAAACATGAACTTGAATCACAGTAGCCTATGTCATCTTTAAGGCTTTACAGGCCCACCAGTGTACATAGAAAACAGCACGGTAATCTTTATAGAATTGCTGCTGTATAACAGCATCAGGATGAAATGAATGACTACTGGTACAGGTTACTGTATGAAGGGAGCCGCTGAGGACAGAGAGGGGAGAGCTGCAGGAGGATGGCTGCATTTACAGTTCTGGTGTTTGTTTTGCCTTTTCCAGAAAACTGCCAACCCAAGTTTTTATTGTTTGTTGTAGAAATCGTTAAAATCTCCAAACTGCCTGGACCGTGTCCATTACAAATGTATATAAACTGTATATGTATATTCTGTGTAACAAAAAAACAAAAAAAACATGTATGATCACCAATAGTCTTAATTTTACTTGATGAGTCATTCAAACTTAAATCATTAAACATTTGAACTTGCATGTCGGTGAAAAAGCTCTTGGCAGTTATGGAAGCTCATAATGCCGTTGGCCTCCTGTTGCTGAGCTGCTGCAGTGGACTCTGGTATTTATGAGCCTGAGGCCGCCATCTGGACTGCTTCAAAAGCTGCTGATGCCTGCTGGGACATTTATTATTATTTTTTTTTGGTGTCCTGGTTGGTCCTGGGTAGTAATTATCTGTGAACGTTTGGTTTCGGCTTCTTCAAAAAGAAAATAGATTTTGTTATTGTGCATAGTTGTAAAATCCCTAAACTGTGCTGAGTTTAAAAGTATATTTAGTTGTTTCTGACATCAGAGAAAAGTTGATTAAACGCTGTGCTGATATTTCAGACCGTAGTTTGTTGTGTAAATTAGGTGTTCACCATATAAATTGCACTACCACCTCCAAATTTAGAGGCAAAATCATACATGAGGTAAAGTAATGATGTTTCTTAGGAATAAATAAAAAGAGAATCATGTAATTATCCGCAGTATTTTTTGTTTTAATGTGTTATGCTTTGTGCAGGTATTTGTAGTTATATTATTTACTAGTATAGTATATATTTTTTACAATCCACCATGGTAGTATAGTAATCAGACTAAACTGTCATTTCATTTTCATGTTTCATGTTAGCCCAGCCATGTATCCCCTAATGCAGTATTCAGCGTAGAACTGAGCAATTGTCAAGTAGTCAATTATCAGAAAATGAATGGGCAATAATTACCATTAATCATAGACCAGACAATCAATCAAGAAAATAATCTGCAGATTAATAAACAATAAAACATTATCGTCATTTGCAGATCTAATAGAGTCAATGCGGATAATAAAAGCCATTAAAGTTTTTCACAGAAAAATGTCAATAAATATGTTCCTTTTAGAGATATGTTTTTCTATAACTCGACTTACAACAACCTGTACAGCTGCAATCATCTCATCCACACTCCTCACTATTTTGCTGTCCTTATTTTTATACTAACTTTGAATTCCGCCTACAGAGTTCTGATCGGCTTGGTTGTTTTACACCTTAAAAGGCAGGTGTCAGTGAAAGATCATTTTGAATTGCTGAAAATTATGAGATGTGGCTTCTGAGTGAGCTTCTGATCAGCTAGGGCTTAACGAAAAGAGGTCAGTGTTTGTGCACTGTATACATATCACTGCAGTCTGTTTTTAAGCTGTCACAAAGATGAAAGTCCCCTATATACACCTTGTATATGTACTGCGGTATAAATTAGGCTACATAAGGTCCTCCAAACATGCTTGTTTTGTAAATGTGGGCCTTGGTAACAGGCCACCCCGGGATAACAAATCCAGATGTTTTTCTTTTAAGCTGTGAGCTTCTTAATGAGAAATATGGAGGAGAATGAGGTGCAGCTGGGATTTAAAGTGTTAAAGGTCCAGGAACCTGTGGATTTTACAGATCTCTCTCCTGCAGCTCTGCAGGGTTTTACATGTTCATCACATCTGGGTCAGGAGGCCCTGCATGCCTGCAGCGGCGGGACAGGCGTCTGCATGTCTGCTGTCAGGACGGACACATAAATACCTGGACATCCAGAGGCTGCTTTCACTGTCAGACTGTCTGCAGGTGGAAGGCAGAAGAGGAGGCTGAGAGACGCCAACATGGTCCCACTGAGGCTGGTCGCCTTCGGCGGTGAGTTTCCTCTCTGTTTTAGTCAAACACGCATCGTTTCATAACCCTGTTAGGTTGGTTTTTAGTAGTAGAATGTGTACCTCTTATTCTGAATGCTCTGACAACTTTGTTCTCAAACGTAAAGTATAAGGTATTAACTATGTGTTTTAAATCTGCTGGGTGTTCAAACTTGGAAAGAAAGAGTTGTAAATGTTAACAGTAAATGTCAGAATGTAGATTAATTCCCTGAATGCTATTGTCCCATAATGTGACCATAAACAATTATTTAATTTTGACTTTTATATCCAGCATTTGTTTTTCTATAGGCTACTTTCTACATGTATGTTGGCATTCCTAATGAATATGTATTGATAAACATGTCTATAGGAGCTAAAGGTGAACTGATCACAGATTGTAATTTTCTGAAAACATTACCTGTGCTGGTCACATTTAGATCTTTATAACAGCTTTCATATCCATTCCAATCAAAGTCTGTTCTTTTATGCTCAGTATTTAGAAAGCTGGTAATTTTATGTTTATATCTTGTTGAGTGAAGATATTACATAAATACCTTCTTTAATTTACCTCAGTGACAGCTGTTATTTTTACTCTTTCTTCAGATCTCAAAATGTCACAAATGCAGAAATGTTTCAATTATAAACTGTTTTTTTTTGTGATACATGCATGTTGTGAATAATAGTGTTGAACTGATTAAAATTGTAACTCAGATTAACTTGTCTTGTGTTTTCAGTGCTGGCTGCCGCTTGGTATTTCACTCGCACTGCAGGTAAGTGCAGAATTAATATTACATTATAGTTTGCTTGTTATGTTGTCCTTATTTAAATTAATGTTCTTTCTTACACAGTTTCACAAAAATGAATCTACATGCTGTTCAACCCAGATGTGTGTGTGTGTGTGTGTGTGTGTGTGTGTGTGTGTGTGTGTGTGTGTGTGTGTGTGTGTGTGTGTGTGTGTGTGTGTGTGTGTGTGTGTGTGTGTGTGTCTGTGTGTGTGTGTGTGTGTGTGTGTGTGTGTGTGTGTGTGTGTGTGTGTGTTTCAGAGGGAGAGGTCATTTACGCCTGTTTCAATGAAACCGCTCAGATGTCATGTGGTAAGAAAACACAGAAACACTCTCATCTTTCTCTCCTAATAGGAACTGTTCAGTTTATTTTTACTTACTTACTGACTTAAACCTAAATTTCACTTTAACCTTAAAGCAAAAGGTCAACATTTTGGGACATATGCTTGGGTCACATAATCCCTCATAAAGAACAGCAATTTCTTGTTTTTACACTTTTTTCTTTAGATCAAACAAACCAGATACATCATGTTAATCAGTGAGCTTTTCTTAGGAGCTGGCAGGAGGATTTTGTTATGTTTGGACAGAGCCAGGCTAGCTGTTTCAAAGCTTTGTGCTAAGCTAAGCTAACCGGCTGCTGACTGTAGCTTCACAAGAGTGGTATCAGTCTGAACATCTAAAGGCCTTTACACACCAGGGGCGTGAAGAGTAAACCACACGAAAATGAATAACAGCCCACTCGCCTGCAAATATTTTGCATTAAAACTATTTAAATGTGTGTATTTAAATGTGGTGTTCTAACACTTCATACTCCTCTTCCTCCTCCAGATGTTGGCACTAAGATAAATCTGGATCACATCCTGTATAAGGTTGGGGTAGGGACGAGGTGTGGGGAGGGAAAACCCTACCCAGATGACGGACCGGACACCTACTGCTCCTTCCCCTGGGCTGAAATGGTGGTGGAGGATCTGTAAGAAAAATCAATTTATCTCTTTTATGTCCACTGGAGGGCAGAAGAACTACACAACAAGCTGACAGGAAATACCAGGGGAAATCATCTACGTGGTTATTATGGGACAAATGATAAACCTTTATTGATCACAGAGTGGACATCCGGTTGTGCTGCAGCACAATGACAGAAATAAGTACTGATGAATATACAATAATAAAAGGTGTAAAACAGAAGAATAAAAAGAAAAATAGAAACTATACAAGAGCATTTGGAGACAATATGGAGAGCCAAAGTAAAAACAGAACTTCCAGGTTCTGGTCCACCAGTAAGAAAACCTCATTCAGAATCCCATTTACTTTTTGAACTACGCTAATAACTAAAAATCCAAATAACTTAAATAATAAACCTTTGTTTGTCATGTAGCTCACTTTATGTATTAAGACTTTTTAAAAAAAATAAGATTTGATAAAATGATTTTGATTAATAACGTTATGGCTCAAAAGAACAGTCAGACATGTCTGTATTAACAGCAGGACATAGACGAGCAAATGCTGTGAAACTTTTACGGCTTCAGGTGAAAGTGTTGGTGAGTTTTATGGATATGGAGGAAACCATGTTAGCAGTTAACCGATCCACCTGTTTCTGTGTGCAGCTGTGCTAACAGGAGGTCCTGTGAGGTCCCCGTCACTGAGCTGGTGTTTGGTGAATATCCCTGTAAGGAGCAGACCCGGTACCTGGAGGTGTCCTACACCTGCGCCAAACCCCCAACTCCTCCACCTCCACCACCTCCTCCAACCAAACCTGACTGTATGTACACACACACACACATGCACGCACGCACGCACACACACACACACACACACACACACACAGACACACACACACGCATGCACACACCAACCTGTTCTCATGAACCATACGTTCGAAAAGCTACAAAAAAATAAGCACTGTAATTGGTATGATTTAGCCCTTTTTTGTTGCTGTGTGCACCACATTGAATGCTGCGTAGGAAGGTGGTCGGGGAGGACGGGTGGGCGTTAACATACAGGACAAAGCCTGGGAGCGGAATTTGCTTCCCGGGGAAAACAAAATGACTTTCACCCAAGAAATGCATGTTCCTTGGGGGTGTTTTGAGATGCTTGCTTTTGTGTAGCTTAGCCTTTCTAGCATTTTGCAACCGAATACAAACCATGATCTTTTCCTAAACTTAACTAGTCATTTTGCTGCCTAAACTTAACTTTTGTCGCTGCATAACGCTCACTTTTTCTTACCTAAACCTTTAGCGTAATCTCTGCCGAATTGACCGGCAGCTTGCGGTGCTCTATACCCTGCGCACCTATTCTGGGGTAACTAGACCACCAACTACCGCTGACCTATCTCGCGGTGCTCTTGACCCGATTTATAGTCACCTATTTTCGGGTAACTGAACCAACAACTAGGCTACTGCTGACCTTACGGAGCACTATGCGGAGTTGTAGCAGCTTAAACAGCTAGCAACTGCCACTCTGTAGCCCAGAGCTCTGTAGACGATGTCACGTGACCAATTGGGGTCTCCTAGTTTTCGTACAATGCCATACCCTTTATTGTGCATAACTTTTCGTATGATATCATACGAACCCGTTCATGAAAATGTGTTGGCACACACACACACTCGCTTGCATGCACATACGCACACATGCACGCGGAACAGATACAGTAGTACTTAAATACACCAAACTTTCCAGTTTCATTCCTATTTACTGTATATTCTGATGGCATTTGCAGAGGGGTTTGTTCGTTCATAGCCTTATTTATACATACATTTATTTAAAAAAAAAAACTTTTACTCTAATATATCAACTAAATGAAACAGAAAAATTGAACCTGGCTTTATCCAATGTTCACATTTCTGTTCTTGAAATGTATGCAAATTAGAAGATATTTAATAAGATGCCTCATTTGCATATTTAAACATAACATTTCAAAAAACCTTTAATAGAAAAAGGCACTTGTATTAATGTCAGTCATCAACTGAAGTGTCATGGTGATATCTATTATCGGTAGTTAAAATGTTTACCTATTCACCTGTAGTGTCCTGTCAGATCTCCTGGTTCAGGTCTTAGATGGTCTGGATCAGGTCTGTTCCTGTCCCAGGATTCTAAACTAAACCTGGAGAAGCAGCGTTCAGTTTTTATGCTCCACATATCTGAAACTAATTCCCAGAAAACTTGTTCTGCATCTGTCAGATATTTTAAATCAGGGCTTAACACTTTTTCTGTTTACATTTTGTTTAAGTTAAACATGGGAATATTTATTCATATCTTGCACTGCACTTTTACTTTTTTTATTTAATTGTTTAATAGGTTTCATTCTTTTTGAACCTTTTTTTTAATTATATTTGACTTTGTTTTAATGCTATTTGATCATTAGATATCATTAATGTGTCTTTTTATATTGTCTTGTATGTCTTTTCTTAATCTTATGAAAAGCATTTTAAATTGCCTTGTTGAAAGGCTGAGGTGCTTTACAAATAATAAAATCATTTAAATGTGTTGTTAAAGTATAAAATAGTTGTCTTCTTGTCTGTGAAATATATATATATATATATATATATATATATATATATATATATATATATATATATATATATATATATAATATAAAGGTCCTGACACTCATCACTGGTTGTGTTTTATCTGCAGGTGAAGACAAATCAACCGATGAAGCCTGATGCCTTTTTAAAACTTTGTTGTTCGTCACTGTGGACAGAACAGTTTGAAGACACATCACCTTCATTTCTAACATCAGAGTTCAAGTCTCAGTTAATAAACTTCATGTTGTCTTTTGTTTTTTACTGTCTCACAAAACAGAAAAAAAAATCGTATACTGTATAATAAATCTTAACATACAAGCTGTTTCTCCGGTTTCAAGAGGCATGCGTGTTTGTTGTGTTTTAGTTATTGCATCTTAATGCGTAAAACATATCTGAGCTCATTTACTTGAGAAGAATTTTAAGTCAATAAAATGTTTTTCTCCTATTTTGTGAAATGACTCTGTGTATTATTGTAAATCTTCAGTTGACAAAACCATCGTAATGTACCTCAAGGTTAGTAAATACTCCACTACAAGTTAAAGACCTGCATTCAGAACCTTACTGAGTACTACGTATTATCATCAAACTGTAGTTAAGGTATTTGAGGTAAAAGTATTGATTGTGCAGTAAAATGTTCCCTGTCAGTGTGTCTCATACCTGATGTTTCTGGATTAATATATCTGATGCATTAATGTGTATGTTGCATTTTACTGCTGTAGATGTTTACATTTGTGCTAATTCTAGCTTCTTTATATACTTTTGGGTAGTTTAATCTACAGCAATGCATCGTTTTCTATAAGATCATCATATGTTTGTAGCGTCGCTGTCCTGTGAGAATCACGTATCTCGAAAAAGTCAACTGAGTCATAAAAACAGCCCTTTTTTCAGCTTTGTGACGATGCTTTTTCCAGCTGATCCAAGAGCCTTTTTAAAGACTTAATTTAGCTTTAGAAGTAGGAGAATTTTCTCAAAAAATAAAAGGAACACTTCATCCTTCAGTTCATCACAAACATTCAAAATGGGAAAAAAACGACCCACATAATGTTAAAGAAGTTGATCCCAAACTGAGGACTCACATTTTCTCCACTGAGCGTCGCTGTAGGTCTGTATGACAGGTTCATTAGTATAATATTGTAACTGAGGCTGCACCATTTACCTGTAGATCATATTAATTACTTTGTTCACAAGTTCATTCTTGACTTTAGAACCAGCAGTTGGCAAAAGAGTCTCGCCTCAAGGTCCATTTAGTAGCTGTTCTAAAGCTTTGGATCATTTCACATGATCTTCCTCAGCAGACAGTTTCCTCAGCTGTCATGGGAACTGCAGATATTTCATAATATTAATATAGCCTACAGAGCGATTCTGTTATACATTAAAGTCCTGCATTCAAATTTGTCCGAAAGTACAGAAGTATTGGAAGCAAAATGTACTCAAAATATAAGTAGGCCTAAGTAAAAGTACAATTTATGCAACATAGTGTACATATTTATCATAAATATTATTGGAAAATGATTACTTATTACTGTTCAATCTATAACAATACAGATTGTATATATACTGACTGTTCAATCTATAACAATACAGATTGTATATATACAGTATACAGTATATATATATATATATATATTGCTTCTATAAGCCTTTAGGTTGTTTTGTTTTTTTTAATCCCACCTGCGGCACAACTTGCTTCTTTACTTGGTTGTTGTGTTTCTGCTTGCTTTGTTGTATTGTGCAAATAAACATAGCCTAATCAATAATCTAAAAAAACAAACGGATAAAGTTATTTTTTGTTTGTATATGGTAGGCCTAATGTGTTGAACCCTCCTGGTGCTCCAGTGAGTCAGCTGCTGAACTCGGTTCCATTTCTCCGTCATTTTAGTGAAGAAACGAAAGTGAAAGCAGCCAGAAGCCTGAAAACACTCCGCCGCCTGTTTGTGTCAGTCTGTCGGGGTGTTTGTACCGGACGGCACGATGGAAGGAACCGAGCGGCCGCCGCCGGTGATCGTGGAGGGGGACTGGAGCCCGGCTCAGACCAAAACTGTCAAGAACAAACTGCAGCTTTACTTCCAGAGCAAGAAGAAGTCCAGCGGGGGAGACTGCCGGGTGGAGGCGGAGGACGGAGCTCCGAGAGCCGCCGTTTACTTCAGATCAGAGGACGGTGAGTCTCTGTTTCATCCACAGCTCGGGAAATCAGAGTTTAATAGGCTACATTAAAGTTTCAAACAAAGTTAGGCTACTTTAAACACTTTTCTGCGACGAGTCATCCTGATGGATGTAACAAATAGGCCTGTGAGTAGGCTATACAGTAACTGCGACACAATGAAGCTGTCCACCGTAAACACACAGTGCAGTAAATAACATTGAATTAGTAGGCTAACTGAAAGACTCAAAGCCTATGTCTTTACTGACGAAATGTAGCCACATTTTAAAACTGATCCCAGCTCAGATTGGCTGTTAAAGTTGGTTAACCCTTGTGTTGTCCTTCCGTGTCAAAGTTGAAAAAGTTGAACACTTTTTTGACATCTTTGACCTTTAACCCTTTTTGTCACTTATTTTGCTGTTTTTTTATTACGTTTTTGTCTCTTTTCAACGTTTTTTTCAACGTTTTTGTAGCATTGTTAGACGTTTTCGGCACCCCCCCCCACTACCACCAACTTATTACCACTATTTTTGGAATTTCTGGTCACAACCTTATGTAGCCTATTAAATTATATCTAACTTTTGAGCATGTTGATGGATAATCACAGACACCCAAAAGTCAATGATAGTAGTGAACTGATCCTTAATTTGACTTGTGAAGAGCGTTTCATGGAACCATCCATTTGGTTGAAAGAAATCCAAATTTCTGCTACAGAAACTTTAAAAACGAAGATAACATGAGGGTTAATAAACACTCTGAGATTGTGAACTAACTTCCCAGTATGCACCTCACCTATCCAGCAACCACTCCTTGTTGCTCAGATTGTCAGAGTCCCAGCAGGAGGTTCTCAGGTGGATAAGATGTATTGACACATGAATAATGAACATTGTGATGGAACACAAAATCAGACTGTAGCTTTTAAAAACAAGTAGTAAACAACAAATTACATATTTTAGGAAAAATCTAAAGACGTGTTCTGAATTTCTGAGGAAGGAGAAAGGCTTGGTCCAATTGAAGAATTAACAAAAGATTTAATTAAACAGAATTATGAAAATGACATGACAAAAAGCAAATGTTACAATGCAGCTGACATTGGACTGAATCGATGTTCCTCCTTGATTGAGTCACATAAAATCAGTCGCAAACAAGACAAGACAATAAACAATACACTGCAAGCAGCGGACTGCAAAACATGCTTCCCCTTACAGTCCCAAATTCAGCCCAGTACCTCTAATTTATTTCCTAAGATTTGAGGGTGGTTCCTCAAATCCCTCCTTATTGGTCAGATGTCTCTTGAGATATGGTCCACCTTTGTGTTGCCAGGTTACTTCAGGTCATAGATGAAAGGTTGTGACATGTGAAAGTCAACTATTTCCAAGCCTTTCAGGAATACACATTTCTTTGTTCTAATCAAGTTAAGCTAATCAGCTGCTGGCTGTAGCTTCATATTTTATTTAACGTGGGAGATGATTTACTGAAATAGTGATAGAAAACCGATAATAACTACTACATTTCTAAACACAGTGCCACAGTGTTTCTATTGGCTGCTGGGTCAGAGTTGAACAAAGGTGAACTCTTGAATTCAGCCGTCGTTAAGGCTTCAACAGATGTGAATGGAAAACTGCAGTGAATATTTGTAGGTTTTATGGTGTGATGTGAGTGTACCTTAACTCTTAGCAAGAAGTAGAGAATAAATAACTATTCCTTTAATTTAACTAACACGTTAAATTACTTTTCTGATGTCTTTGCAAAACTGTTATCTGCTGGGAAATGAATTGTTATACGTAATGAGGTGTTTGATGTGATTCCAGTGAGAGAGCAAGTCCTCGCCCGGCAGAACCACGAAATCACTCTGGAGAATCAAACTGTCAAGTTACGTCTGATTTCTGCATCAGTAAGTAGAGACACTGTTAAAGATTTACTTTTTAAGCATTTTAACCATCATGTTCAGGCTGTCCTCATGAACCGTTCATACATACATGTATACATGCAGAAAGTAATGCATTGTAATTATATGTATTCCACGTATGTATTACTGTATGCCCCACACTGACAGTTTCCTTAAGGCAGCAAACTCTATTGTCCGTAGTAATAATGACAGGCAAAGCAGCATAAGAGCGCCAAAATCCGCATAGGGAGGAGGTTGGTGGATGGGTCCCAAAACACAGGACTTTCACCCAAGGGTGGTGTTCTTGTCCCAGAAGTAGGCTACTTATTTTAACCCTAAAAACTGCAGAGCCGACGTAGTTTGCTCCGTCCGCACCTCTGCACGTGCGTGTATGTGTCGGACCTCTGCTTTCTGTCAATATGCAGAGGACAGATAAGCTTGCGCTTACTCTCAGATACTGAAATTTGGCACCGTTTGATTTTACATGAACCAATACTCTGTAGTACTGACGTGATTCGGTCGGTACCGTTAAAAGTACAGGGTTCGGTATCCAACCCTATTCTTCAGTAACAGCATTTTAAAATATACAAATACACATGCTGGCCTTCACATGCAGGCTTCACGACCTGAGACCTCCTCGTGCCTCCCAGTTATGAGCAAATATTACAAAGTTCCAATTCTTTTTATTCTCTCTCTGGGCGTAGTCATCCTCTGTGTCCTCAGAATGTGTTGGGGTGCTCCATGTACACCCCAGAATGGCAGGGAAGTCTGGTTATTCTCCAAATGGGGGTTAATAGAACCCCCCAGTCTTCCTTCCTCCTCATCATGATCTCTTTGTGGCCTTTCCTGTGTTCCTGCTTATCTGCCTGCGTTCTTATGGTCACTTTTAACCACTTCCTCAATGACCAAAACACATCTTATTTTGCAATGTGTACCAATATAACTTTAACTGCTAATATTCTTTAATCATGTCTACAATAATAGAAATATCTTTTCAAGGGCAACCCTCAGGACAAACCTAACATTCTTCCTTCCTCTCCTGCTAACACTGCATAGATAATATAAGAGATGTTTGATGTTTTTTATTTATTCAACTTTTTCATTAGTACAGTTTTTTTTCAAGTGTGACCCTGCAGACAAATTGGTAAGAGAAATAAATCTGAACTCCAGGTCCACTTACTAGCTGTTTCTGCACCTTTCGACCGCGTCTCACAGTCTTTATCAGCGAATGGACTTCTCTAGGTGACCTGATGGAGAGGCCAGATCATTATTATCTCTTAATAATAAATGCTTCCGTCTTATATTAATTGTAAAATGATACTTGGAGGAGCTTTCAGGCTGCAGTGAACATTTTTTTTGTCTAAGTCAAGGGTTAGGATTAGACAAATAAAATATGAATAATGTTGCAAAGAATCTTGCTTTTTGTAATAATATATACAATAAAGTATAATATTCAGCGCTCCTCCCCAATAACTTTCCTCCGGTCCTTAAACACAAACGCTTATTGTGACCGTATGACTGATTTCAAATCAGTGACCTGCTCCTTTTTATAGCATGAAAGATCTGTATGTAAACAAATTCCTGGATGTGTGACGGCAGCAGGAAGTTGGCCTTTAACACTCTGTTCTTCTTCTGTTGTTAGTGTTGTGGGTAGGGTGTGTTCATGACCTGACCGACTGGTACATCAGCTGCACTCGGATTAATGAGTACTTAGTATCAGTTCCTTCAGGTTCCTTCATATTCCACACTGTCTTATAATGTCACACATATTGTGTATTATCTTGTTTAATCTCTTAATTGGAGCTATATGCAGTTAACACCATAGTGAAATAATGAAACATTTGGCTTTATGTATTTTGTGTACAAATCATTTTAATTACAGTATATTTCTCCAGCTGGACATATTTGGTATTTTTGTAAAACAAATCTGTGTTAAACATTAACTGGAGTTTATGAAGGTGTAACACACAATAACACACATCACCCAGGATAAAACGGATTAAATACAGTATCATTTTAAATCAGAGTTGACGTCCTTTAGCAAACAATATTCGCCACTGAAACTAACTGCACCAGAGTTTTATAGAGTGAAGTTAAACATTTACACACCGAGCAGCTGTAAAACTGTCCTATGTCGGGTCGGGCTCTTATATTTCAGACATGCTGGCATTTAATAGATATCAGACAGTCACTGATAAAGACCCTGAAAACCTGAAGTTGGTCTTATGTTTCTTTGCGCATTTATTTAATTTTTAAACATTTGTTTTGTTTTTGTTGTTGTACAGATGTACTTGTTATGAATCCCAAGGGTGTTAAAAAACTTTTATTGAACAGCAACACACTATTTAAATTGAATAAAGTAATTTTTTTCTTTTCTCCATTAAAATAATGTTTATCTAATATGCACATTGGAAGTAGGTGAAGTTTTATTTCCCAGTGACACAGCCAAACTAAAATCTTTAAATGCCTGAACTTGAGTCAGTTACCAGTCGGCATGCAAAACAGATTCGACATATTTCCATTCTGTGTGATTTAAAGTGTTGTTTTTGTTTTCACTTCTCAGAGTCCAACAAATAGTGACGACGTCTCAGGTAACACTGCCAGCTGTCTGCTGTTTCTCTGCTTTTTATGGTCCTTTTTTAAAGTCATATAATCTAAAACAATGACATATATAATTGTTTGCTCTGTCTTTAATTTGGAATTAGATCTTTTTAAGCACACAGTGTATTTATTTTTAGCTTTCTTAGACACTCTGGGCTCTTTGTTTTGTCCGATTGAGTTCATGTGTGCAGATAGTTCATCTAAGACCTGATCGTCTTGTTTCTTAGATTCATCGACAGAGTCAAAGACTCCGAAGTCAGAAGATGAACCTGGAAATGGAGTTTCTGCAAAGAGCAAAGAGGGTAAAAGAGTCTTTTAGTCAGTGTTCAGCCGGTCAGCTGAGAATGCAAAAATATGCAAGGCATTCATTATAATTTATTTGTGTTTGAAAGGAAATCAACAACTACTTTTAAACTCAATACAACAAACTAAACTGTAAGAACTGTCTCTAAACTTTCCCTATAATTTCTC
Source organism: Gymnocephalus cernua (assembly GCA_023631565.1). Classification (NCBI taxonomy): domain Eukaryota; kingdom Metazoa; phylum Chordata; class Actinopteri; order Perciformes; family Percidae; genus Gymnocephalus; species Gymnocephalus cernua. The sequence continues at coordinate 22,783,226 of CM042425.1, forward strand.
TCAAATTATACTGTTCTTTCCAGTAAAAACATGTATTTTATAATATATTATTGTAATATTAAAACATATACTGTGAAATATATCCTTACCCATTTGTTTTGTCAGATTTTTCAGTTTCTACATTTCAAAACAAACAGATAAATTCCTGAGATGGAAATAATGAGGTAGCAGAGGTGAAGCAGGTTTTTATTTATCTCCTCTCAGAGTCGGTTCAGAGCGTCGCTGTGGTGTTGGACAACGTGTCAGACAACATGTCCACAGACATGCTGTCCATGCTGGTGGAGAACGTCTCGGGTCTGGACGAGAGCTGCTACAGTCTGGAGATCATCTGGGAGACCAACAGAGCCGTTGTCACCTTTACCAAACCTGCAGGTTGGTGTGACGGCCCCAGGGCCTGTGTGTGTGTGTGTGTGTGTGTGTGTGTGTGTGTGTGTGTGTGGGGGGGCCTGTGAGCCGATCATAACTACGAGACTGCAGTAACTATACGGATTCATATCTTTCACCACATCAACACAAAACTGAGCTATATTTAAAACTATCACGAAGCCTTCTGAGTTAGGTTTTCAAGTTTATTTTATTTGTGTGAAATCCTTAATATCTCCAGTGGCAAATAACATGTGGAATTAACACCAAACATATTTCTAACAGATAGAGAAATATGTTTGAAATAACAGGAAATTGCCTGAAATGGAAACAGAAAGAAAAGTAAAACCAAAGCAGGAAATAAATTCTGCTGCTGGGAGATGAACAGGGAAATCAGTATACAGTAATTAGTAATTTAATTAGTACTATATATGTGTTGTTTACACTGCTGAGGAATGCAAACAAAAAGAAAAGAAACATCCTATCAAATGTTTGAATGAAATGCAAATAGACAAAATGTGTACGTGTTGTTTTTGTTGTCTCAGGTATCGTATTATTCATCATAACCAGTGATTTGAACAGTTATTAAGATTGCCAGTAAAACTAAAAGTTAGCTTTCATGTGTTTGACAAGTACGGGCTCAGACGCTTTTTCTTTTTAAACAAATCCAGGCTAACATGATGTTAAACAGATATAATTATCATTTTAATGATTCATTTTGTCCAAGCCACTAAAACAGGTTTGGTTTGTTAATCTTGGATGAAGTTATCTTTAAAAAACTGTGTGCTCTTATTGTGAAATAAAGGCAACATGAGTATAGACTGAAAACCTTAATCTCTCATTAAGATTAAGATAATAATTTACTCATTTATTTGAATTAAATTTAACAAAAACTAACCAAGTGTTAATACTTTATTCTGACATTTTACAGTCAAAGACAAATGTGCATCGATTATATGTTATTATATTACCCATATTATCATATACAGGTATTTTAGCTCTTGTAAAAAAATTATATTTGGATGATTTAACCCTGGAAGCAGAAGACGACAAAACAGTCTCACCCCAAGGTCCATTTAGAAGCTGTCCTGGAGATTATAACATGATTTTCATCAGCAGAAGGCTTTACGCTATCAGTCTTTAATGTCTTTATGTCTTCAATCTGAGAAGGAAAACCAAAGAATTAGAAAGTGACGTGTCATGTTGTATTTATGTATTTATTTATTCCTAACAACAGTTGTAGTTGTCACCTGCTGAGCCTGTTTCAGTCTTAAATGAGTAATCTGGAGTATTTTGCAGATGTGGAGAACTTCCTCTCTGTCAGTGAGTCCACCCAGAAGCTGCAGAAACGCGGACTGAGCGCTCGGCCACTGGAGGCAGCAGAGAGCGTCCGAGTGGAGAATCTTCCTCCAACTGTGGTTAAAGGTACACAGACTGTTAAATAACTGTTTTCTGTCTGCAACATTTATGATACTGTGGTCACAAATTCCTTATATCTGATTTCTTTCCAGACATGTTGGAGCTGTATTTTGAGAAGAGCTGGGCTCTGCCAGAAAATATCGTCATGATCCCGAGTGAACAGGCTGCCATTGCAACTTTCAACAACCCCAAAGGTTTTTCATTTAGCTTTACTACTCATGCTTTACACACTGTTATTAAAAGTTAAAGTGTGTTCTAACTTCAAGACAAATGTCTAGAAGTACATAAATACAATAGAAATACACTATTTGGCCGGAAATATGTGGACACTAGAAGAATAGACCCATTTGTGATAGTTGAGCCTGTGATTTGGTCGACATGGGCATTCATGTGCTGCTCTAACAGCCTCAGCTGGTCTGGTTTTCGGCTTCCCACCAGATGTTGAACCTGCTGGAAGGGTTGTGCTCTCTTTCAGCCACAAGAGTATTTAATTTTGAAATTTATTATAACAGCAGAACATATTGTTTGGCGCTCAGGCTCCGATATCATTACTCCCAAGCAGATATGTTTACATGAGATATTGGGGAGGGATGATCCCCCACCCCAACAGCCTGCAGGTGAATGTTGCAGTGGTAGTGGGGCTGAAAGAGCAGGCAGCAATACAGGGCAGCGGCAGCATTGAAAAGGTAGAGAGAGAGATAGGTAAATTGTGTGGCTTAAATAGACCACCAAAGTGAGTGTGTTCGGTGTGTGTTTGGTGAATTATATGGAGAGTGAGGCATGTAACGTGTGTATGAGGTCAGGACCCTGTACAGAAGTTCTTCCACAGCAAACTGGGAAAACCCTTTCTTCATGGAGCTGGCTGTGTGGGGGGGATATTCTCATGTTGAAACAAGAAAGAGACTAACCCAAACTTGGAAGACCACTATAATCTAAAATATAATTTCGTGCAAGTAAATGTAAGAAGAATGGTGTCCTACATACCCTTGGCCATATACTGTAGTGTGTCTTATGACCTGGAAATAAGCTCAGTGTTATTTAAATGCCTTGTAGCTACAAATAGAACAGCCACTTACATGATCTTTCTTTTTATTCCCTGTGTTGCTGCAGTTGTGGAAAGCATTTGCATAAAACGAGACGCTGTGATGCGGTCCATCCCTGTCAAGGTGTATCCGTACTACAAGTCCCTGGGCACCGCCCTTTACGGCAGCGAGCGACCAACATGGAAGATGCCCGAGCCCTTCACAGAGAGCGTTCACCATGTTGTCTGGAAATTCCTCCTGATGAAGAAACTGTTAAAAACCATCAACGATCAGATGCGTCCGTACTTCTGCAGTGTGGACTTGGATAACCCGGAGGTGAAACTCAGCCCTCTCCCGAGCTTTTTGAGGCAGAAAGGTCTGACGGCCAAACATGTAGATGACTGGATGAGCACCGCTCGAGAGGCCTTCCGTCAGCAAATGTCTCAGTACATGGCCTTTGAATGTACAGCGAACGCACGTGCATGGAAAGCTGCAGAAAAGGAGGTCCGTTCGGTTGTCAGGGAAGACGCCGTTCTGGTGCCGGATGCATCCAGGGGGATTTTGACCGTGGCTGGCCGAGCTAATGACATAAAACAAATCAGGGCTCCTGTGGAGAACATCGTTCTTAAAGAAATGAGTCAGATGAAACGGCAGACAGAGGGTGTCTCTGAGGTAATGGTTATGTCCCCTGCAGAGTTCTACATCCTGCAGCAGGGTGGGTTGCAGAAAGCTGCCCAGGACATTTCCCCTGACATGAACCTCTCCTTTGATGAAGGCACCCAGAAGTTAACCATTACAGGACTCCCTGCAGAGGTTTACCAGACTAAGTCGTGGATCTTGGAGAAGAATGTGGCTATGAGTAAAAAGCAGCTGAATGTCTCCACACATCTTCTAGACTTTCTCAAGATGGTGGATCCCATGGACATGTCCCAGGACCTGTTCACGTCTCAAGGCATCAGTGCCATCTACAGCGTTGAGAGCAAAGGGGTTTTCCTGTTGGGGAGTTCTGAGAGTGTCCTCGCTGTCGCAGAGAATAAGATGAAGATGCTTTTGGCCGTACAGACTCTGGATGTGGAAGACCAGGAAGTTCTTAAACTTCCAAACTGGGTAAGCCTGAACCAACAGCTGTTGGACACCTGCAACTCCTTAAAGAAGAAAACAGTGGCCATTCAGATCCAGTCAGAGAGGAGAGACAAAGTAACCGTGGCCGGCTTCCTGAATCCAGTGAAAGAGGTCAGCAGCAGTCTGAAGGAATTCATTGTGAACTACTCACATGTACAAGAAACCATTCGTGTCGAGTCATGCGCTGTTGTTCAGTTCATTGACAAGAAAAAATCACAAGATTGGTCCAGTATTGCCAAGGATAATGATGTAGAAGTCCGTTTTGATCCAGAGAGGCCAAGAATCACCCTCGCCGGGGCTCGTCTTCACGTCCAGAAAGCCAAAAGCTGCTTTCAGGAACTGACCAATGCTCTCTCCACTGATAATTTCATTGTGGACAAGCCTGGAGCTAAGAAGTACTTCCAGACTCAAGGAAGCCTGTTCCTGTCTACAATAATGACAGAGCTGAGCTGTGTGGTGATGCTTCGTCCAGAGAATCAAGATGAAGATGAGGAAGAGAACTATGAGGAAGACAATGACCTTTGTTATTGCAAAGTGAAGACCACGAGTGGAGTTCTGATTTCAGTCAGCAAGGCAGACATCTGTAGCTTCCACGTGGACACGGTGGTCAACGCAGCTAATGAGGACTTACAGCACATTGGCGGCCTGGCTGCAGCCCTGCTAAGGGCTGCAGGACCCGAGCTGCAGAAAATCAGCAACGACCACGTTGCCAAAAATGGAAAACTACGTCCGGGTGACGCCATCGTTACAGGTGCATGTAACCTGCCTTACAAGTGCATCGTACATGCAGTCGGCCCACGTTTTTCTAACTTTGACAGGAAGATGTCTGTGTCGCGTCTGAAGTTTGCTGTTAAAAATAGTCTGGCACAAGCAGAGGGAGTGAACTGCTCCTCCATTGCACTGCCAGCGATCAGCTCAGGTGTGTTTGGTTTTCCTGTTGAACTCTGTGCTGAGACCATAGCTCAGGCAGTGCGGGAGTACTGTGACAATCCAAGAGGTCCAAGATCGTTGACAGAGATTCACCTGGTGGACAACATTGATAAGACCGTAAGTGTCCTGGCTACCGCTGTCAACAGAGAGTTCATGGACCTCGGACCTACTATGACGGTACCACATGCGGCAGAAGGAAGAGACACTGGGGCTTCAGGGTAAATTGAAGAAACTTTTTTTTTAGCATAATGAACTTTTACTGTTGATTAGAACATGGATTTGAAGATAGGAGAATTTTTAAAGGAACATTTTGGGAAATGTCTTATGTCTGCATGGCAAATATGAAGCTACATCTAGCAGCTGGTTAGCTTAGCACAAAGACTGGAAATGGGGGAAACAGCTAGTCTGGCTCTGTCCAAATGTAAAAAAGAAATCCTCATACATGTACAAAAACGATTTATTTAAAAACGATCAATTGGATGTTTTACAGGGGTTTTTGTTCCAGACTATTTCTTGGCTCTGAGCAGTTGGAAGGCAACCAGCTGAGACTCCAGGAAGTAGTGCCCTCAGCAAAGAAATAGTGGGACACCTAATTTCCCTGTAAAGTGACAAATTGTCCATTTTACACATGGCCTTTTGTACATGTTAAACAAACAAGATTTAACATGTGGTAGTTGGTGGATTTTTGTTACTTTTGGACAGAGCCAGGCTACATTTGAAACATCGTTTGAATCTGACAGACTTGTTTGAAGGTGTGTTTTTGTGTCTTAAAACTTTATTGTTCATCCCCTAGCGGATATCAGGTGAGTCGAGGTCAGAGCCACTCGCCCAGGGGCGGCCGGTTTGGTAAAGGAGGAGGCCGTGGAAAGGGGCCTGAGGGGACAGGAGCTGGATTACATGGAGGTCTGCAAGGTAACAGGGGAGCTCACGGGGGACACGCCCGGCCTGGAGGACATGGAGGGTAAGGTTCTGCTTCTTCTTATCTTTCTTTTCTGTAGTCTTCTTCGTAATTTAGCGTTTGCTCCTCAGTAAGGTTTTTAAGACCCCAGTCCGTCATAGGGTCAGAAACAATTCAAGACCAATGTAAATCCAACAAGAGAAAAATAAGGAATAGAGAGCCACATTAGTGCGCTAACATGTTCACAGATTTTTGTCTTTTTGAGTCACAAAAACAAACTTTGGACGCAGTAATGGTGACTTCATTCACTGTGGTGACATCAGTCCTGTCTTGTGATTGGCTGTAGATCGGGCAGGATGGAGCAGACCACAGCTGAGGGTCTGAAGATTGTTCTGTGGAAAGGAAACATTCAGGACCAGACTGTGAGTACTGACGCTGTGTTGCCTTTTAAAAGCATCATTTGAATAACCGTTTACTGCACCAACTTGTATTGATGTCTGTGTCTTAACTCATGAGACATGATTCTGACAAGTGCGGGGGTTTAGATACAAATATCCACCAGATGGCAATAATTCTCTCTGACAAGTTCCTGTGAATGCAACTCTGGCTTCAAAGACAATTGCACTCGTTAAATTTGGATCTTATTTTCGTTTTGTCCATTATTTCTATTGGTTATGATATTAATAATATGATATCAAGTTAAGTCATAGATTGGGTCAAGCAAGTCACAAGTCAAGTCATACAAAAGTTTCCATTTGTTTAAATTTATACAGATAAAAAACACAGCCTAAAACTGATATTAGGCCAACAATAAATCAATATCATATCATATTTGTTCAATATGCCTCAAACATGACATCAAATCATGAAATTCATTCAAACAATTCAAGTGTAATGGTTTCTAAGTCAAATAATATTCTTCAAACATGCCTCACTTTTATGGGACAGAAACACATCCTTTAACCTTACCTTCTCTTAAAGAAAAAAACAAACATATTCTTTAAGAGTAGCTGAATCCCACCACCTTTGCATAATTTGGGGGGATTGACTGAGTGTATTTATCACATGGAGTGGATAGTATATGTTAATATTTGTCAGTGTACTTGTGAGTGAATGTGTGCGTGTGTGAGAAAGAGAGTAAGTGAAAGGTTATTAATATTGGTGAGTGAATGTGTGCGTGTGCTCAGCAACTAACTCCTCTGATCATTTTGAAGCTTTACTCTTGAAATGTTATTGTATTTCTTCTTGAGAAATTACTTAAAAGAAAAAATTGGTTGTCTAAAATGAATCTTCTTATCCTTTCAGTTGTAGCCTTAAACTTGTGTACGATGCTGTGTTTTTTGGTCCACAGACTGACGTCATCGTCAACACCATCTCAGAGGACATGAACCTGAACCAGGGAGCTGTTTCCAAAGCGATCCTGCAGGCGGCTGGGCAAGGCCTGCAGTCCGCTGTTCAGTCTGAAGCCGGGGCAAGAGCACTGCCGTACGGCGATGTCGTCATCACCGACGGCTTCAACCTCAAGTGTCGGAAAGTCTATCATGCTGTTTGCCCGTATTGGAGCAACGGAGCCGGCCAGGAGGTGAGGGTTTTCAGTCAAAGGATTTTTTTTTTCTTAGGAAGGTTCCTAACTGGACGTATTCAAGGCTACCTTTAGATTGCTATGTTTTGTTTAGTTTTTTTGAGTTTTGAACCAAAAGGGACCTCCATGCACACAAGTGTTTTTAGCTCCAGTAGAAGAACTAATCTATGTTTAAACTAACACCCCAAACATTCTTGTATACTGGGCATGCACGTGCCGGGGTAAACAGGAGGCATAGAACGAGTCGTCATGACCCAATCAGGCGGCGACACATTGGCGTCAGTGTTTCCAAAGGTCTCCGTTTGCGGCCGTTGAGACTGCAACACAACCCAGCAGATTCCAAACCAAAACGGGTCAGAAGGGTTTCCGAATTTTTCTGGTTCAGGGCCTCTGAAACGCCAGAGCAGTGTGAGTGCAAGGTGTAAACGTAGCTAAAGATATTAGTTTTTTAACCAAAACGTAGCAAAATACATGTAGCCTAAGGGGCAGCCATTATAAGAGCTGGTGGAATTCTCTAAATGCTAAGGAAAGGTATTGCATTGCTTCCTTTCTCATCACCTTTTAGCATAGAGTACACTGGATCATCCTTTACCAAAGGAAAGGAGATAATGCCATCCCACAATTCATTTAAAGCGACGCACCATTTGGCCTTTATGGCTATCTTGCATAACATTATTATTTTCATACAATCATACAATTGGGATTCATGTGGATCAATATGAGGGGACAGGAGAATGAGCGTTAGCAACGATTCTCAATGTGACAACCATTTCCTTTCACTTTTGTGACAAGTAGCCTATAGGCTACTCCTTTTTCATTTCAGCTTTAACCTTGGCAATGAAGTCATATCACACCTGGTTTTCCACATTTAAGATATTAAGATTATTAGTCCCACAGTGGACAAATTTGCAGTGTTACAGCAGCAAAGGGGATAGTGCAGTAACATAAAGCAAGATATTAGTAAGTAGACAGACTGAACGGTTGAATTCACAGTATTGCACATAGGAAATATATACTAGACATTGCACTGTTTAATATATTAAGGACCTGGGGTGTCTCTCATAAAATGCTCTAAAGCTAAGTAGAAGTATAAAATAGCATTAAATGAAAATACTTAAGTAAAGTACCTCAAATGTCCACTTATGTACAGTACCTGAGTCAATGTACATATCGGACCTAAAAGGCTCAATGTATAAGTTTACTTCCACAGTCTTTGTGGTCCAACCTTATTTGTTCTGTGTGTTGTCTTTTTGCCTCAGGAGTTAATATCCATCATCAGATATTGTCTGGAGAAGGCTGAGACAAGTTGGATGGTGTCGCTGTCCTTCCCGGCCATCGGCACAGGAAACCTGAGCTTCCCCAGAGACGTGGTATCCAGAGTCCTGCTGCAGGAGATCCACTCGTACAGCCGCAGGAAGACTCCTCGCTACCTGAGAGAGGTGGCCATTGTTGTTCACCCGAGTGACAACCAAACAGTGGATGTGAGTTTGATTTTATTAAAGACAGCATGTTTAAGTATTTAAAGTAAAAAAAAATCTTGAGGTGTGAAATTAGAGTGAAGTGAGACCTCTGTAGCCCGCTGCTCATCTCTGCTGTAGGCTACATTAGCTGCTATTAGCATTAAACACCGCAATTTATAATGTGTTCCATTTACCTCGGAAATTGTCATTGTTTTCATTAGCTCTAGCCAGGTTAGCCATTTTTAGCAATGCCAGTTTGTTTTCACAAAAAGCAGTGCAGCAACATGTCCACAGATAGAAGATGGACAGGACTGTGTGTACGACTGATTTAGTGAGACACAAATAAGACAGAAGTGATTATAACTGTACGTTACTACAGCTTTCACCACTGATGATGCACTGGGCGTCCATGTTGGATTTTGTATGTTGCCGTTTCCGACTTTGACCTCAGAAAATCCGACTTCCGAGTACAAATGGAACGCACTGTTATTATGCAACTGTCAGCAATGAAGTTGCTTTGTGGGTAATGTAGGCACCAGGTTTTGATGAGGAAGAGTGTGTGGAATAAAAAAGGATATATCTTGTTCTGCTGCATTGCTTTTGATCCTTTTTGTTTTAAACTGTTTATCATGTGTCTGAAAATGAAAAGTGCAATGATAAATCTGTGGAGGACCCCTTTAAACTGAACTGTCATACCCAGAGAGATGCATACAAGCAGACATTGAGCAGCAAACCTGCATCAAATCACCTGTATTAACATCTTGTTTGTCAGTGTTTCACCAGAGAATTCAAAGGTCGGACTGGCCAGAGAAATATCCAAAATGAAGCTCAGGAATTTAACGAGGCACCAGTCAGGCCATCAGTCAGCCAATCACAACAGTCCTCAGGTAAGAAGCCTACACACCTTTCATTTATTTTATCTTCATGTGGAATTTTATGAACAACAAAACTGTTGAGAACACACAAAACAAATTAAACAGAAGTAATCTTTCTATACAGATTTGAGAATGTGAAGGGTCAAATTATTGATTCTTTTAGACGTCAACCTATGAATGTAATTAATTTGATGATTTTAGAGACAGAACAACATTTGAACCTCCAGATCACCTGGCTCAAACCAGTTTTGGCAGTTCAGTGTTTAACTCAAAATCTTCTGATCACAAATATATATATATATATATATATATATATATATATATATATATATATATATATATATATATATATATATATATATATATATATATATATATATATATATATATATATATATATATATATATATATGTGTGTGTATGAGAAATACATACATACACACAACCCCAAATCAGAAACAGTTGGGACAGTATAAAAAACACAAATAAAAAAAGTAAGTAGTGATTTCTAAATGTACTTTGACTTGTATTTCATTGCAGACAATACAACAGCACATAATGTCATGTGTTCCTCATGATTTTGTATTGGTTTTTTTTTTCAAAAAGAACAAGATTCTTATTTTGGTTCTTGCAACACATTTAAAAAAAAGTTGGAACAGTGAAGCATTTACCACTTTGTGATGTTGCCATTCCTTTTCACAACACTTCAAATACGTTTAGGGACTGAAGACACCAAGTGATGAAGTGTTTCAGGTGTAATTTTGTCCCATTCTTGCTGCAAACAAGTCTTAAGGTGGGCAACAGTACGGGGTCTTCTTTGTCGCATTTTGCGCTTCAAAATGCGCCACACATTCTCTATTGGAGACAGGTCGGGACTGCAGGCAGGCCAGTCAAGTACCCGTATCCTCTTCTTCCGCACTCAGGACTTTGTAATGTGTGCAGAATGTGGTTTTGCATTATCTTGTTGAAATATGCATGGACAAAAGATGTCTTCTTGAAGGCAGCATATTGTGCTCCAAAATCTCTATGTACTTTTCAGCATTAATGGTGCCATCACAGAAGTGCAAGTTACCTTTGCCAAGGGCACTGACACAACCCCCTACCATGACAGACCCTGGCTTTTGGACTTGTTGCTGGTAACAGTCTGGATGATCCTTTTCTTCTTTGGTCTGGAGCACACGACGTCCATTTCTCCCAAAAAATACCTGAAATACTGATTCATCTGACCACAGTACACGTTTCCACTGTGTGATGGTCCATCCCAGATGCCTCTGAGCCCAGAGAAGTCGACGGCGCTTCTGGACACTGTTAACATAGGGCTTCGTTTTGGCACAGTACAGTTTTAACTGGCATTTGTGGATGTAACTACGTATTGTGGTACTTGACAAAGGTTTGCCAAAGTAGTCCTGAGCCCATGTGGTGATATCGCTTATAGAAAGACGATTCTTGATGCAGTGCCGCCTGAGGGATCGGAGCTCACGGTTGTTCAGCTTAGGCTTGCACCCTTGTCCTTTACGCACTGAAATTCCTCCACATTCCTTGAATCTTTTAATTATGTTACGCACTGTTGAAGGTGAAATGAGCAAATCTCTTCCTATCTTTCTTTGAGGAACATTGTTTTTAAACATTTCAATAATTTTCTCACGTATTTGTTGGCAAACTGGCGATCCTCGGCCCATCTTTGCTCCTAAAGGACTAGACCTTTCTTGGATGCTGCTTTTGTACCAAATCATAATTACAATCACCTGTTGACATCACCTGTTTCAAATCACATCATTATTTAACCAATTTACCTGATTACTAGCCCTAAATTGCTCCTGTCCCAACCTTTTTTGGAATGTGTTGCAGGTCTGAATGACAGGAAAGGATGTATATTTACAAATGAAATTAAGTTGACCAGACAAAACATGAAATATTTTGTGTTCACATTGTCTGCAATGAAATACAAGTCAAAGTACATTTAGAAATCACTACTTTCTTTTTTTATTTGTGTTTTCCATACTGTCCCAACTTTTTCTGATTTGGGGTTGTATATTAAAAAAGCTAAGATGTGTGTGTGTGTGTGTGTGTGTGTGTGTGTGTGTGTGTGTGTGTGTGTGTGTGTGTGTGTGTGTGTGTGTGTGTGTCTGTCTGTCTGTCTGTCTGTCTGTCTGTCTGTCTGTCTGTCTGTCTCTCTGTCTCTCTGTCTCTCTGTCTGTCTCTCTGTCTCTCTGTCTGTCAGCCTCCTTCAGTCAGGTGTCTTCCCCCTCCCTCGGTGTGTACCGGATGCAGATGGGTCAGCTCACCCTTGAGGTGTCATCTGGAGACATCACCAAGGAGGCCTGTGATGTCATCATCAACTCCTCCAATCAAGGCTTTACCCTAAAATCAGGTGACTCTTTATTTCTCCTCGTCATCTTGTTGGTGTTACCGGACAAACCTTGTAGAACATTTCATCCAAAGGACCATCCCACTTTTACAATGTTAACTTTACATCACTGGCGTCACCTTTTTCCAAATGACAAAAAGTATTACCTTCTTTACCTTCAAATGTATTACCTTCTCTACCAGGCTGTCATTAGTTTCAGTTAAGTTCAATGAAAATTGACTTGGAAAGACTTGAAACTTGCAGAGATAATCCATCAGTCAACATCATGTCTTCTTTCCTTTTCACTCTGTGGTAATGCAGTGGGGACCTTTTTATTTATATATATATATATATATATATATATATATATATATATATATATATATAAATAGATAATGTATAATGTATTAAATATTATATATATAATGTATTAAATGCAATGCAAAGCAGAAGTTACATTGTCTCACTTTAAAAACTGTAAACATCACGCAGCGATAACATTACATTGACCACAAATAAAACAAAACAAAACAAATGATGTTTTGAGTCTCTGTCTCTCACAATAAATTGGCATTTAAATTGTAATGTTCCTTTTAACTTACAGCAGCATCATTTATTACTCTTCCTCTTCTTCTATAATACCCCAGGAGTGTCGAAGGCGATCTTGGACAGCGCTGGACTAACAGTTGAGCTGGAGTGCTCACAGATGGGTATGTAGCTGGAATTTAACCTTTATTTATCCACACACTGTTTTCTCTTTTTTCAGCAGCTCCCTGCTTTACATTCACTCAGTTTGTTCCAGTACAACTGATCTTCTGCTGATAAAGAGCAGTATTGTTTGGGTTAATGCAAAACTCAAACCTTTTTGTCTGATGCACCTCTCAGATGAGTTAAAATGCTACGTCATGTTTCAAATGTGTTTATTTGAATTGATTTTAAGGTTGGAGTTAAGTAACACTACAAATGTAAAGTAATTCTCAATGTTTAGGTTGGTTTGTTATCATTTAGGCTACTACCATTCATCTATTACTTTTAGTTGTTTATTTTGTTTATCTATACATTTTAGTTAACTATTTTAACTTGAGTCTAAGTATAGGCCTAGTTAAATATTTTAAAAATGCATCTCCGTTAATTTCAACTTCTCTGCTAGCTTGTTTACTAGTTTTCGTGCACAAATGTTTGCTATCCTGATTGTTTTACCAGGCTGTGTTATGAGTGTTGTTTGGTTCCTCTCTGTAGTAAATTCTCCGAATTACCAGCCTGGTCCGTTCATCCTGACGTCGGCCGGCCAGCTTCCCAGCAAACATATTATCCACGTTGTCGGCCAGAATGATCCTGCAAACATTAAGGATGTGGTTTACACAGTGCTGAAGTTCTGCGAGGAGAACAAGCTCAGCTCTGTCTCCTTCCCGGCCCTGGGAACAGGTCTGTGCAAGCAGAAACTACACACTATACACATCAGTTATTATTTGAAGCTTTGTTTAACTTTACTGAGTGTATTCTTTTAAAGAGAGGTCTTCTCGTGAAGGGACTGTAATGAGACAAGAGAGAGAGAGAAGTCTAATTTCTCTTTTTCATCTCACTGGTTTACTTTTAATTTGTTCATTTAGTTATTTCTATCAGTTCCCTGTGCAGCCATGTTGTTTGGATTTACAGTCTTTAATTTCACTGCTGATAGTCACTCATCTTGCTGTATTAAAGCTGACAGAAGATCCATTTGATGTGATGTGCAGGTACAGTACATTCTGTCTGCAGAGTTTGTGTCACATCAACCATCAAATATTAAAATTAAGCAGCTGTTATTGTACTGTACTGTGGACATTCATGATCCCAAGAGGATGAATCCTAATGACATTGGCAGAAGAAGTACTCTTCTACTCTCTTTACTGAAGTAAAAGTACCAATACCATGATGCATTTATGAGTACTCCATTACAAGTTAAAGTAATTTATTTTCTTGCTGAAGTCAAAGTACAGAAGTATTGTCACCAAAATGTAAATGTACTATGTAATATAAGCAGGACTTTAGACTGTTAGTCTGTAGTGTACACCATCAAGTTTCACAGACTATGCCAATCATCATCATTATTATCATCATCATCATCATCATCATCATCACCGGTCCTTGTCTGCCCGTTAGGTCAGGGAGGGGCCAACCCGTCGGCGGTGGCAGACGCCATGGTGGATGGGGTGGTGGACTTTGTGAGGAAGAAGCACCCGAGGTCTGTTTGCAGCGTAAAGATCCTGATCTTCCAGAGGGGCATGATGAAGGAGTTTCACACAAGCATGAAGAGGAGAGAGGGAGAGCAGGTGGAGGCGAAGAGCGTCTTCACCAAGTTCAAAGGTATTTAGTAAACTCCACCTACTCTAGATGTGTGATTATTTTTATCATTTCTTCCTGTTTGTTTTTATCAAGTTTGCTCTGAGGCATTATTCTGGTATTTCTTTCTCAGAGGTTAATTCTGGTGGTTAGTCTGTTTTTTATTGTCACAATCTGTAGACTCAAATCATCAACATATCAGTCCACCTCTCAATGCTGCCTGACTTCCTGTCTGTGGCTCTCAGCTATAAGCCCATTGGTTCCTACTGAAGAGAAATATATAGTTTCATTAGTATTTCCTAAAACAGCTAGTCGCTGTAGTTGTTATCAAACAAACAGGAGGAAATAGTGACTTTGTTGGTGACCATATTCAGTGGCGGATTAATCCATATTCAGTGCTCTAGTGAGTATTTGTGGCAGTGTATTTGTGGCAGTGTATGTTTAGTCAAAAATGAACTACAGTGTGTGTTCATGGTAATGAAGGAACATGTCACTCAGTGCAACACAGACGAAGAAGATATATCAGGCTGTGACACACACACACAAGAACAAGTACTTCTTTGTGTATTCAAATAACTCTTGAACTTGTTGACTATGAGAACAAAACAGAATATCATCATCCTTGAAATCTCTTAATACATCACACACCTTAGTAAAAACACTGTTTGTTGTGAATTCGTAATCTCTGCCATACAAACATGTCTCACATACTGCTACTATGGTGTTTTACGTTGTTTCAGACTCTGTCACTTCGTTTTTTATGGGACTTGGAGAGGAGCGACCCAGCACTGAAGACCTGTTTCTGGAGAGAGAGGAGTTTGAGCCCACAGTGTTTCAGCTGTGTGCCGACAACGACACGGTGAACATGCAATTATTCACTTAGGTTTAGCTCTTTGCTTTGAAAAGATCTCTTGATTCTTGAGGCCAGTCAGTCATTCACTCACCCACTCACACAAGCAGAAACCATAAGAGAAGTTTAGTATAACAATATGAAAATGTTCTTGTAGCGATGCTGGTTTGTAACCAAACTCCACAACTGTTACCCCACCACTGCAGGCTGTGAGTCAGGCTAAGAAAAGGGTTAAGGAGCTGATTGTGGCCGAGCAGGCGGAGAGAACCATCACAGACCAGTACATCAGTCATCTGTCGCAGGCCGACTTGGACGAGCTAAATTCCCTGCAAAGGAAACTGACGGTTAGCATCCGTCTGAACCGAGGGATGGAGGACCAGGAGTCCAAGATCCACCTGGAGGGTCTGACCAGAGACGTCTACACCGCTGAGTCTGCAGTCAGGTCAGCAAATCAATTCATGGAGGAGAACAAATATGCAGCAAAGCTTCAGTCCAGAGTACCAAATGTTAGCATATTCCTTTTTTCTGACCATCAGGGACATCATCCGCAAGGTGGAGAGGTCGGAGAACTTGAAGAGCAAGGCCTTGCTGCTGAGTGGACTGGTAGAGTGGCAGTTTGAGATCAGCACCGGGGTGATGGTACCCTTTGACATTTACACCAACCTCCACCTGGAAGAGGCTCTGGAGAAGAAACAACAAAATGTGGTGATCAATATAAACAACGAGAAGTACCATGCTCAAGCAATGCTTAGAAAAGCAGTGTCAGCAAGTGGACGTAAAGCCTTGGAGCTACATAGAAAAGAGATGAAAGGTGAGGGATTTTGTCTGTTTTACTTCGTCCTTTTCATAAAAAATGTCCAGTTTCACACAGAGCTGATTAGAAAACATATAATAATAGAAGCACAAGCAGCTCTTCACATGGAAAAAACCTCATTATACAATATCTAAACAGTGATATGAATGGAAACTATAAACATGTAAGACTCAGGTTATGTAAAAGTGTATTTTACCTTAAAAATTAACACTCTTATGATTTTCTTTGCAGATGACGCCGCTCTGCCATCAAATTGGGATGACATGAAAGGCGACCTCCTTAAACGAGTTGTTCTGACTCCGACATCCAATGAATACAACGATGTGGAGACGGAGCTAACAAAGACTGGTCTCGCTGCAAACATCATCAGTGTAAGTTCAGTTTCTGATATGCTTTGCAACTTCATAAAAAAACAAATAAAGAGATAATTTTCACCACTTGGAAAAACAAATGGACACTAAATGCACACTAAAAGAAAACACAAGCAAATTTAAAAAACCCATGCAGCCAATACAGTGAGAATGAGTCATGTGTTGTAACTGTGTTGGCAGATTGAACGAGTCCAAAACACGACACTGTGGCAGAGCTACCAGCTGATGAAGAAACAAATGGAGGTGAAGAACAAACACACAAACAACGAGATGGTGCTGTTCCACGGCACCGGAGCCGCCTCCATTGATCTCATCAACAAACAAGGCTTCAACCGCAGCTACGCAGGAGCACATGGTAACCGAAGAATATCTAAAAATAATAGATTTTTGAACAATGTACCGTAATGTAACACATTTCTTTGTTCATGATAGTAATGTAAAGTTACACAGTGCAACAATATGTCACTACCAGAAAATGATATTTAAACAATCGATTCAAGTTTCATGGAGAACAAGTGGAGCAGCAGTCTTCTTACTGAACAAACAACAAACACTGTATTGATGTATTTATTTAGTAATACAGTCTGGGCGTCCCCTATTTTGCTCTGTAGGTGCGATGTACGGCAATGGATCTTACTTTGCGGTAAACCCGACCTACTCAGCACAAGGCTACGCCCAACCCGACGCCAGCGGCCACAAGCGCGTGTACGTGGCCAGGGTCCTGGTCGGAGACTTCACCCAGGGAAGACGTGGCATGATCACCCCGCCCTCCAAGAACACCAGGAATGCTGCAGACCTGTATGACAGTGTTGCAGATAACAAAACCAATCCAACCATTTTTGTAGTCTTTAATGACATTCAGGCATACCCAGAATACCTGATCACATTTACATGAATGAAGCTATGATTACACTGTGCTGCAATTCTGATGATGAAAATGTTATGAAAATTATATTATTTGTGTTTTAGTTTGAATTCCAATTGAGTCCACGAAAACAATTTCAAATGATTATGTAATATTGTAACATTACATATTTCCTGAAGGGGCACTTTCCATTTTCTTAATCTGGTTTCACCCACTACATGAAAGAAAGGATTAAAGTTCGCTAGAAAATAAACAGAACAAAAGCATGAACAAGAATTTTAAAACTCATTTTCCTTCATCTGACATTTATCACATGTATTGTATTTTTTTTAATGGAATAAAGTCTGAAATGCCTTTTATTAAAGGATCACTGTGACTTCACTTCAGTGCGACTTCACTATTTGTGAAATTCTCTTGTTAGCTGATTTATTAGTTTTTCTTGAAGTTATGCCTGCTTATCTCAAAACTCTAAACGCAATCCATAACTTCTCACCCAATTACCCCAAACTTACTATTTTCAGGTAAAAATGAAGCTCTCCACTCAAAACCATTCAATCTTGCTGAAAACCTGTGCCTTCAAACATGACACGCAAGCCCTCAAAAACACACAAACACTGCAACATAGTCTTACACACTGGTGAGAGGACCCTCACCGAGGGGCACGCATAACTTGAAATGTCTATGCAGGCTTCTTCCATGGCCTGGAGGAGGTGAACATGGATATATTGTTCATGCTCATACTTTATACCACGGCAAAAAAAAAATCCTTTATCGGGTTTCTTAAGAGAGAGTATGCAGGCATGGTCAACTAGAATGGCCCGAATATCATCCGAAGCTGCATCTCATGTCGCTTAAATTGCATCCCTGTCTCCTCCACTTGCCTCACTTCCTCCACCGAGGAAGCACGGGAGAGATGCGAGGAAATTATGGGAGGGGAGAGGAAACGAGCAAATGTGTTTTAGAGGGATGAGACGTCCTTTACTCTGAAGCATCACATGAATTTGTCAGCTGTACGGGCGGAGTCAGCAACCCTTTCAGCTGCATGGCTTCCGGGAAGGCTGCTCTCGTGTTTCCTCGGCTATAGGTCCTCGGTGATCCCTACTCGATGCTCGCTCCTTGGGGTAGAAATAAGAGCTTTGAGACAGCCTTCGCAGAGTAGGGACAGAACCACTTCCTGTTCAGCCGAGGAGCAAGGAGCTATCAATTAAGGGACATGGGTTGTACCCGGGATGAGACTGCTTGTCTCCTTGCCTTTCCCCTTCCCCTTCCTCTTCCTTGTCCTCTTCCTTCACCACCACCTCCTTTTCTCCCTACTGCTCTTCCTCCTCTTCTTCCTCCTCCCCCTCTCCAGTGTCCTCAACCTCTTCCTTCATGTCTCTCTGGATCCAATGTTCCAAAATGAAATGACCTGACTTAGGCTCTTTATCTATCAAAGGTTGTGATTGGTGTGTGCTCAATTTAGACTATTTGTGTTTCCACCTGGGTAATTGTGTGCTAGTTGAACTCAAGCTGTGCTGACTTGAGTGAACAATATTAAATGCTAGTGCTTTCTAAATGACCACATGGTGTAGGCAACGAGAAATTAAAGGATTTGTGTGTAGAGTTTTGCAGTGACAGTTCAACAAATCTGAATCAGGTCAAAACGGGAATAGTGTTATAGTTCAGAAAAATGGGTATGCTTTTTGATAAATGGCGCTATGGTTTTGAAATTTTAGTTCAAAAGTCTGGTTATAGTGTTTAAGCAATCAACAAAAACTGTAATAACATTAACAAGTTAAAGTAAATTACCCCCTTTTATAGTTTTTTTCTTGCTGATAAAATTAACCAGATATTGCATAGGCTACCTCTGTCCACTTACCAAGGGTGCAACATTTGATTAAGCTTACAGACATGTCTGCTTTCAGGTGGAGCACTGCTGGCTTGACTCCTTTCTTTGAGTATAAGAGCCCATGGATGCATGCAGAGAATGTAAAAATAACAGTTTAAAAGTTAGAATTACCTGCAAAAATATTGTTTGCTAAAGGTAAACTTCCCAGCAACTAAAATGAGAGAACATGAACATTGTCCTCAATTCTGACATTAATAGCATAAGAGAGAAGGAAAGAGGAAGACAAAATTGTAAACGATTTCCGATTGTATGTATTTTATGGAATTAAAATGATTCATAAATAAGCTAAGAAAAAAAAACACAAAACCTGGAACATCCAACATATTTAATTACAGGTGTGAAAAGAAAACGGGTTCAGACGCTGACTTCCAACATGGTTCTGTCTGAATATATAATGATATAATTTATTTTTTATAAGATTTACGATAATCGAAAACGTCCTTGTGAAGTTTGGATATTTATAATATACTATTAGGTAGCCTAATCAATCAGAGAGCTGGCAAGTTGTCAAAACAGACATGAGGAGAATGGAAGTGTTCCATAATGGATGCCTCCGACGAATATGCCAGATATTTTGGCCTAATAAGATCTCCAACAATGAACTGTAGAAGAAAACGGGAAGTCAGAGCATCACCAAGGAGATTATGCACAGACGCCTGAGATGGCTAGGATATGTGTTGAGGATGGAGCAGGGCCACATCACAAAAGTCGCCTTAAGATGGACACCACCTGGCAAAAGAAAACCTGGGATAACGTGGAAAAGGAAATTACATTTCTTAGTTTGATTTTAACAAATTATTGAATTTAGCCTAAGTAATATTTAAAATCATGTAACTTTTTTAATTTTTGTTTCAGCATTGTATTGTTTTTCCTACTAAACTGCTTTATTTGGAGTAATTGTGTCTATGCTGATTCAGCAGACATATTACTTTTTATCACCTTTTTCAACATACAATACAAAGACTTTGTATTACTTTTTTCAACAAACTATACATAGGGGTTGCACGGACTAGTTGACTCGACTTAACTTCTCCACAACCACGTTTTGAGCTTGAAGTCGACTAGTCGCTGATTATGGGATTTTGTCACTATTGTGTGCACATCCCACCTTCTGGCAGGTGCAGGACAAATGAGAAATACTAAAGTGAAAAAATATAATGTCCGCAAAATGTTGCCTGAAGAAGACCCAGTAGGGTCGAAACATTGCATTATATTATGGGAGCTTAAAGCAGTGTTATATTTTTTCATTTTGTCACTAACAACATAGACTTGGCACTGTCACTGGCACAATTAGTCAAAAACCCGGTTTCATTCTTTTTGAACCTTTTTTGATTATATTTGGCGTTGTTTTAATGCTATGTGATCATTTTTAATGTGTCTTTTTTGTATTATCTTGTATTTATTTTCTTAATGCCTTTCTGTCTTATGAAAATCATTTTAAATTGCCTTGTTGAAATATATATATATATATATATATAATATAAAGGTCCTGACACTCATCACTGGTTGTGTTTTATCTGCAGGTGAAGACAAATCAACCGATGAAGCCTGATGCCTTTTTAAAACTTTGTTGTTTGTCACTGTGGACAGAACAGTTTGAAGACACATCACCTTCATTTCTAACATCAGAGTTCAAGTCTCAGTTAATAAACTTCATGTTGTTTTTGTTTTTTACTGTCTCACAAAACAGAAAAAAATCGTATATAATAGATCTTAACATACAAGCTGTTTCTCCGATTTCAAGAGGCACGCGTGTTTGTTGTGTTTTAGTTATTGCATCTTAATGAGTAAAACATATCTGAGCTTTTAAGTCAATAAAATGTTTTTCTCCTATTTTGTGAAATGACTGTGTGTATTATTGTAAATCTTCAGTTGACAAAACCATCTTAATGTACAACCCCAAATCAGAAAAAGTTGGGACAGTATGGAAAACACAAATAAAAAAAGAAAGTAGTGATTTCTAAATGTACTTTGACTGTATTTCATTGCAGACAATACAACAGCGCATAATTCAATGTGTTCCTCATGATTTTTATTGTTTTTTTTTTCAAAAAAACAAAATTCCTATTTTGGTTCTTGCAACACATTTCAAAAATAGTTGGAACAGTAAAGCATTTACCACTTTGTAATGTTGCCATTCCTTTTCACAACACTTAAAAGACGTTTAGGGACTGAAGACACCAAGTGACGAAGTGTTTCAGGTACCCGTATCCTCTTCCTCCGCAGCCAGGACTTTGTAATGTGTGCAGAATGTGGTTTTGCATTATCTTGTTGAAATATGCATGGACGTCCCTGGAAAAGATGTCTTCCTGAAGGCAGCATATTGTGCTCCAAAATCTCTATGTACTTTTCAACATTAATGGTGCCATCACAGAAGTGCAAGTTACCTTTGCCAAGGGCACTGACACAACCTCATACCATGACAGACCCTGGCTTTTGGACTTGTTGCTGGTAACAGTCTGGATGATCCTTTTCTTCTTTGGTCCGGAGCACACGGCGTCCATTTCTCCCAAAAAATACCTGAAATACTGATTCATCTGACCACAGTACACGTTTCCACTGTGTGATGGTCCATCCCAGATGCCTCCGAGCCCAGAGAAGTTGACGGCACATCTGGACACTGTTAACATAGGGCTTCCTTTTGGCACAGTACAGTTTTAACTGGCATTTGTGGATGTAACTACGTATTGTGGTACTTGACAAAGGTTTGCCAAAGTAGTCCTGAGCCCATGTGATGATATCGCTTATAGATGAATGACGATTCTTGATGCAGTGCCGCCTGAGGGATCGGAGATCACGGTTGTACAGCTTAGGCTTGCGCCCTTGTCCTTTATGCACTGAAATTCCTCCTCATTCCTTGAATCTTTTAATTATGTTATGCACTGTTGAAGGTGAAATAAGCAAATGTCTTCCTATCTTTCTTTGAGGAACATTGTTTTTAAACATTTCAATAATGTTCTCACGTATTTGTTGGCAAACTGGCGATCCTCGGCCCATCTTTGCTCCTAAAGGACTAGACCTTTCTTGGATGCTGCTTTTGTACCAAATCATAATTACAATCACCTGTTGACATCACCTGTTTCAAATCACATCATTTAACCAATTTACCTGATTACCAGCCCGAAATTGCTCCTGTCCCAACCTTTTTTGGAATGTGTTGCAGGTCTGAATGACAGGAAAGGATGCATATTTACAAATGAAATTAAGTTGACCAGACAAAACATGAAATATTTTGTGTTCACATTGTCTGCAATGAAATACAAGTCAAAGTACATTTAGAAATCACTACTTTCTTTTTTTATTTGTGTTTTTCATACTGTTCCAACTTTTTCTGATTTGGGGTTGTACCTCAAGGTTAGTAAATACTCCACTACAACTTAAATACCTGCATTCAGAACCTTACTGAGTACTAAGTATTATCATCAAACTGTACTTAAAGTATTTAAGGTAAAAGTATTGATTGTGCAGTAAAATGTTCCCTGGTCAGTGTTTCCTATTATACCTGATGTTTCTGGATTAATATATCTGCTGCATTAATGTGTATGTTGCATTTTACTGCTGTAGATGTTTACATTTGTGCTAACTTCTTTTGGGTAGTTTAATCTACAGCAATGCATCATTTTCTATAAGATCATCATATGTTTTGTAGCGTTGCTGTCCTGTGAGAATCACGTATCTCTAAAAAGTCAACTGAGTCAGAAAAACAGCCCTTTTTTCAGCTTTGTGACGATGCTTTTTCCAGCTGATCCAAGAGCCTTTTTAAAGACTTTATTTAGCTTCAGAAGTAGGAGAATTTTCTCAACAGATAAAGAAACACTTCATCCTTCAGTTTATCACAAACATTCAAAATTAACACATCTGGAGATACATGGTTTTCACTGGATAGGAAGGAGATGACCAACTCATCTGAAAAGTAACTAAAGCTGTCAGACAAATGTAGTGGAGTAAAAAGTTCAATATTTACCTCTGAGATGTAGTGGAGTACAAGTATAAAGTAGCAAAACATGGAAATACTCAAAAAGGCTACAAGTACCTCTAATGTTTTGTTGTGTAAAATTATGGAAAGTCACTATTTCCAAAAACAAATATTGTTTTCCACTTTTATAATATATCTATTTAATTCAGCAGTTTGAAAAAAAACGACCCACATAATGTTAAAGAAGTTGATCCCAAACTGAAGACTCACATTTTCTCCACTGAGCGTCGCTGTAGGTCTGTATGACAGGTTCATTAGTATAATATTGTAACTGAGGCTGCACCATTTACCTGTAGATCATATTAATTACTTTGTTCACAAGTTCATTCTTGACTTTAGAACCAGCAGTTGGCAAAAGAGTCTCGCCTCAAGGTCCATTTAGTAGCTGTTCTGAGGCTTTTGATCATTTCACATGTTCTTCCCTTATATATATATATATATATATATATATATATATATATATATATATATATATATATATATATATATATATATATATATATATATATACTATATACTACACTGCAAAGTCTCGTAATCACGAGATAAGGTGTTTCTTGTGTTTCTGCTGCTTTGTTGTATTGTGCAAATAAACATATAGGCCTAGCCTAAATTAGGCTATATGATTAATATAATGCCTAATCAATAATCTAAAAAAAAAAACAGATAAAAGTAATTTGTTGTTTTTATAGGCTAATGTGTTGAACCCTCCTCGTGCTCCAGAGTCAGCTGCTGAACTTAATTTACGCACAAATGTTTAAAATATGAATACGAATTCTTAAAGGTGTGCATACATCTTTTTGAAAGCTTTCTTACACCATATGAATTCGGTTCCATTTCTCCGTCATTTTAGTGAAGAAACGAAAGTAAAAGCAGCCAGAAGCCTGAAAACACTCCGCCGCCTGTTTGTGTCAGTCTGTCGGGGTGTTTGTACCGGACGGCACGATGGAAGGAACCGAGCGGCCGCCGCCGGTGATCGTGGAGGGGGACTGGAGCCCGGCTCAGACCAAAACTATGAAGAACAAACTGCAGCTTTACTTCCAGAGCAAGAAGAAGTCCAGCGGGGGAGACTGCCGGGTGGAGGCGGAGGACGGAGCTCCGAGAGCCGCTGTTTACTTCAGATCAGAGGACGGTGAGTCTCTGTTTCATCCACAGCTCGGGAAATCAGTTTAATAGGCTACATTAAAGTTTCAAACAAAGTTAGGCTACTTTAAACACTTTTCTGCGACGAGTCATCCTGATGGATGTAACAAATAACAAATAGGCCTTTGAGTATAACTGAGACACATAATGAACCTGTCCACTGTAAATACACAGTGCAGTAAATAACATTGAATTAGTAATCAGAATCAGAATCAGAAAACGTTGTATTGCCAAGTACATTTTACACAGATACAAGGAATTTGTCTTGGTGTTGTTAAGATGGATAAGAATAATATAAACAATATAGGTAAAAAATATATACACACAGTATGTATTTAAATAAAAATAAAGTTGAAATAAATATATAAAAATATAAAA
The DNA here is from genome assembly GCA_023631565.1 of Gymnocephalus cernua. Lineage (NCBI taxonomy): Eukaryota > Metazoa > Chordata > Actinopteri > Perciformes > Percidae > Gymnocephalus > Gymnocephalus cernua. The sequence goes on from CM042425.1 coordinate 22,807,848, forward strand.
ATATAAAAATATAAAAATATAAAATAAAATAAGTAAAGAGGAATGGTACAGCAGAGTAAGTACAGTGGCATGTAGGTGTGGAGTGTGAGGTGGAGAGAGTCAGGGTGGGTTCTGGCCTTGTTGATAAGGCTAGTGGCGGAGGGGGAAAAACTGTTCTTATGGTTTTTATCCTGATGGACCTCAGCCTCCTGCCAGAGGGGAGTGACTCAAAGAGTTTGTGACCGGGTGGGAGGGGTCAGCCACAATCTTTCCAGCTCGCTTCAGAGTCCTGGTGGCGTAAAGGTCCTGGAGCGGCGGCAGATTGCAGCCAATCACCTTCTCAGCTGACCGAATGACACGCTGCAGTCTGCCCTTGTGCTTGGCAGTGGCAGCAGCGTACCAGATGGTGATGGAGGATGTGAGGATGGACTAGATGATGGCTGTGTAGAAGTGCACCATCATCATCTTTGGCAGGTTGAATTTCTTCAGCTGCCACAAGAAGCACATCCTCTGTTGTGCTTTCTTGACGAGGGAGCTGATGTTCAGCTCCCACTTGAGATCTTGGGAGATGATAGTTCCCAGGAAGCGGAAAGACTCCACAATGTCAATTGTGGAGCCACAAAGGGTGATGGGGGCAGATCGGGCTGAGTTCTTCCTGAAGTCCACAACAATCTCCACTGTCTAACTGAAAGACTCAAAGATTTATGTCTTTACTCAGGACATTTTAAAACTGATCTTAGCTCAGATTGGCTGTTAAAGTTGGTTAATAAACACTCTGAGATTGTGAACTAACTTCTCGGTATGCACCTCACCTCTCCAGCAACCACTCCTTATTGCTCAGATTGTCAGAGTCCCAGCAGGAGGTTCTCAGGTGGATAAGATGTATTGACACATGAAAATAATGAACATTGTGATGGAACACAAAATCAGACTGTAGCTTTTAAAAACAAATAGGTTAGTGAACAAAAAAAATACATATCAATGTTTTAGTTCAAACAGCGGTGTGTTTCCACATCCAGCAGTCATAGAGCAACACGATGATTCATTAGGAGTCTTTGTGTTTGTGTCCACCTGATGAATGTCAGACCAGTATTCTCTCACCAGGCTAGCTGTTTCCCCCTGTTTCCAGTCTTTATGCTAAGCTAAGCTAATCAGCTGCTGGCTGTAGCTTCATGTTTTATTTAACGTGAGAGTGGTGTCAATGTGAACATTTTAAGTGTGATGATTTACTGAAATAGTGATAGAAAACCGATAATAACTGCTACATTTCTAAACACAGTGCCACAGTGTTTCTATTGGCTGCTGGGTCAGAGTTGAACAAAGGTGAACTCTTGAATTCAGCCGTCGTTAAGGCTTCAACAGAAGTGAATGGAAAACTGCAGTGAATATTTGTAGGATTTATGGTGTGATGTGAGTGTACCTTAACTCTTAGCAAGAAGTAGAGAATAAATAACTATTCCTTTAATTTAACTAACACGTTAAATTACTTTCTGATGTCTTTGTAAAACTGTTGTCTGCCGGGAAATGAATTGTTATACATAATGAGGTGTTTGATGTGATTCCAGTGAGAGAGCAAGTCCTCGCCCGGCAGAACCACGAAATCACTCTGGAGAATCAAACTGTCAAGTTACGTCTGATTTCTGCATCAGTAAGTAGAGACACTGTTAAAGATTTACTTTTTAAGCATTTTAACCATCATGTTCAGGCTGTCCTCATACATGTATACATGCAGAAAGTAATGCATTGTAATTATATGTATTCCACGTATGTATTACTGTATGCCCCACATTGACTTTCTTTAAGGCAGCAAACTCTATTGTCCGTAGTAATAATGACAGGCAAAGCAGCATAAGAGCGGCAAAATCCACATAGGGAGGAGGTTGGTGGATGGGTCCCGAAACACAGGACTTTCACCCGAGGGTGGTGTTCTTGTCCCAGAAGTAGGCTACTTATTTTAACCCAAACCACTAACTTTTTTTAATCTTAACCACTCGTTTTGGTGCCTAAACGTAACTGTCACAGCGTTAAATAGAACGTAGGATATTAGATTTCGTAAGATATACAAACTATATTTCCCGTCAACCTCAAAGGATAAAGCCTTCATTACACCTTTACCTTTCCTGTAAGGTGAGAAAGGGTAAATTAAGATCTGAAACCTCTGACTCTCAAACCCCAGATTCAGGCTCCAATTTCCTTACACTCTAAACTATCCCTCTTTCAGCGTGTTCTTTTTGATGATCCCTTAACCGGTGGAGTGAAATAAATCACTGAGACAACAGAATAACGTTAGCACTTCTTTAGTAGGGTTGGGTACCTTTCGCATCTGACCCAATACTAGTCCCGATACCGGTACCTGAAATTCGGTTCCCGGTACCCAACGGTTTCCCTCTGTAATTACAAAAGAATTATTTCAGTTGTAAAAATAATTCCAAACCTATTTACTTAGAACATTATGTTATTTATTTAGAATATTTTACACTGACAGAAATTAAGCAAAAATAAAAATAAAAAAATTCTCTCCAGACCCATCTCTGAGAAACATTGTAACTGGTGTTATTGCCAAAGAGGAGGTGAATGTGCATGAGTTTGAGACTGTTGGCAATGAGATCATTGAAAAGATGATTGGAAAACCCGTTTTTGGACTATCCATCAAATGGAAAGACCGGAAAAAACCCTTGCAGATGACTCCACCATCAAAGTTGCCCAAGACCGAATCATTGCTCCTGCTTTGCTGTTCCAACGGTTCCTGATCATGTCTAACCAGAAGTGCAAGAAGAGCAGAAAAGTGCAATGTGATTTACAAAGTATAGACAGGTGGTGCATAGGCAGGATAAGAAATATATTGCAGTGTTATAAGAGCAGAATAGGTATGGCTATGTAATATGAACAGTGTATGAACAGCATGTACAGACATGTGCAATGTAGTAGCAGTGACATTATTATAGTAGTAAGAATAATATAGATATATGCAGTGTATTAGCGGAATATATAATAAGAAAAACAGAATAAATATGGATATTCTGTATGAACCATATAGACAGATATGTACAGCTATGTGCAGTGTGGTAACATAAGAGTAGTTAGAATAAGTGTAAGTGTAATGTCAACAGCACCGCGACTGCTTTCGGCTCGCCATTTATCATATCACAGTGAAAGGTGTCTGCGTGAGGGTTTGAAAAACTTTAACCCCACTTGAAACTGTTTTATTAGCATTGCCGTGACTCACTGTGACTTCAACAAAACTGCAGAGCCGACATAATTTGCTCCGTCCGCACCTCTGCACATGTGTGTGTCAGACCTCTGCTCTCTGTCAATATGCAGAGAGGACAGGTAAGCTTGCGCTTACTCTCAGGTACTGAAATTTGGCACGTTTGATTTTACGTGAACCAATACTGTGTAGTACTGACGTGATTCGGTCAGAACCGTTAAAAGTACAGGGTTCGGTCCATCCATCCATCCATCGTCGTCCGCTTATCCGTGGTCGGGTCGCGGGGGGAGCAGCTCCAGCAGGGAACCCCAAACCTCCCTTTCCCGAGCCACATTAACCAGCTCTGACTGGGGGATCCCGAGGCGTTCCCATGCCAGGTTGGAGATGTAATCCCTCCACCTAGTCCTGGGTCTTCCCCGAGGCCTCCTCCCAGCTGGACGTGCCTGGAACACCTCCCTAGGGAGGCGCCCAGGGGGCATCCTTACCAGATGCCCGAACCACCTCAACTGGCTCCTTTCGACGTGAAGGAGCAGCGACTCTACTCCGAGCTCCTCACGGATGACTGAGCTTCTCACCCTATCTCTAAGGGAGACGCCAGCCACCCTCCTGAGGAAACCCATTTCGGCCGCTTGTACCCTGGATCTCGTTCTTTCGGTCATGACCCAACCTTCATGACCATAGGTGAGGGTAGGAACGAAAACTGACCGGTAGATCGAGAGCTTTGCCTTCTGGCTCAGCTCTCTTTTCGTCACAACGGTGCGATAAACAGAATGTAATACCGCCCACGCTGCGCCGATTCTCCGACCAATCTCCAGCTCCATTGTCCCCTCACTCGCGAACAAGACCCCAAGGTACTTAAACTCCTTCACTTGGGGTAAGGACTCATTCCCTACCTGGAGAAGGCACTCCATCGGTTTCCTGCTGAGAACCATGGCCTCAGATTTAGAGGTGCTGATCCTCATCCCAGCCGCTTCACACTCGGCTGCAAACCGATCCAGTGAGTGCTGAAGGTCACAGGCCGATGATGCCATCAGGACCACATCATCTGCAAAGAGCAGCGATGAGATCCCCAGCCCACCGAACTGCAACCCCTCCATACCACGACTACGCCTCGATATCCTATCCATAAATACTACGAACAGGATTGGTGACAAAGCGCAGCCCTGGCGGAGGCCAACCCTCACCTGGAACGTGTCTGACTTACTGCCGAGAACCCGGACACAGCTCTCGCTTTGGTCATACAGAGATTGGATGGCCCTGAGAAGGGACCCCCTCACCCCATACTCCCGCAGCACCTCCCACAAAGTCTCCCGGGGGACCCGGTCATATGCCTTCTCCAGATCCACAAAACACATGTAGACTGGATGGGCATACTCCCAGGCTCCCTCCAGGATCCTTGCTAGAGTAAAGAGCTGATCCGTTGTTCCACGCCCAGGACGGAATCCGCATTGTTCCTCTTCAACCTGAGGTTCGACTATCGGCCGAACCCTCCTTTCCAGCACCTTGGAGTAGACTTTACCAGGGAGGCTGAGAAGTGTGATACCCCTGTAATTGGTACACACCCTCTGGTCCCCCTTTTTGAAGAGGGGAACCACCACCCCGGTCTGCCACTCCTTAGGCACTGTCCCAGACTTCCACGCAATGTTGAGTAGGCGTGTCAACCAAGACAGCCCCTCCACACCCAGAGCTTTCAGCATTTCTGGACGGATCTCATCAATCCCTGGGGCTTTGCCACTGTGGAGTTGTTTGACTACCTCAGTGACCTCCACCAGGGAAATTGACGACAATCCCCCGTCATCCTCCAGCTCTGCCTCTAACAAAGAGGGCGCATCAGCTGGATTTAGGAGTTCCTCAAAGTGCTCCTTCCACCGCCCTATTACCTCCTCAGTTGAGGTCAACAACGTCCCATCCTTACTGTACACAGCTTGGATGGTTCCCCGCTTCCCCATTCTGAGGTGGCGGACGGTTTTCCAGAAGCGCCTTGGTGCCGACCGAAAGTCCTTCTCCATGTCTTCTCCGAACTTCTCCCACACCCGCTGCTTTGCCTCTTTCACGGCAGAGGCTGCAGTCCTTCGGGCCCTTCGGTACCTTGCAACTGCCTCCGGAGTCCTCTGGGATAACATATCCCGGAAAGACTCCTTCTTCAGTCGGACGGCTTCCCTGACCACCGGTGTCCACCACGGTGTTCGAGGGTTACCGCCCCTTGAGGCACCTAAGACCCTAAGACCACAGCTCCCTGCCGCAGCTTCAGCAATGGAAACTTTGAACATTGTCCACTCAGGTTCAATGCCCCCAGCCTCCACAGGGATGCACGAAAAGCTCCGCCGGAGGTGTGAGTTGAAGGTCTGTCGGACAGGAGCTTCCTCCAGACGTTCCCAATTTACCCGCACCACCCGTTTGGGTTTACCAGGTCTGTCCAGAGTCTTCCCCCACCCCCTGACCCAACTCACCACCAGATGGTGATCAGTTGACAGCTCCGCCCCTCTCTTCACCCGAGTGTCCAAAACATACGGCCTCAGATCAGATGAAACGATTATAAAATCGATCATTGACCTTCGGCCTAGGGTGCTCTGGTACCAAGTACACTTATGAGCATCCCTATGTTCGAACATGGTGTTTGTTATAGACAATCCATGACTAGCACAGAAGTCCAATAACAGACAACCACTCTGGTTTAGATCAGGGAGGCCGTTCCTCCCAATCACGCCTCTCCATGTATCTCCGTCATTGCCCACATGTCCGTTGAAGTCCCCCAGCAGAACTATGGAGTCCCCCTCCGGAGCCCCATACAGGACTCCATTCAAGGTCTCCAAAAAGGCCGAATACTCTGAACTCTTGTTTGGTGCATATGCACAAACAACAGTCAGAGTTTTCCCCCCAACAACCCGCAGGCGTAGGGAGGCGACCCTCTGGTCCACCGGGGTAAACTCCAACGTTGCGGCGCTCAGCCGGGGACTTGTGAGTATCCCCACACCCGCCTGGCGCCTCACACCCTGGGCAACTCCGGAGAAGAAAAGAGTCCAACCCCTCTCCAGGAGTACGGTTCCAGAACCGAGACTATGCGTAGAGGTAAGCCCCACCAGATCCAACTGGTAGCGCTCCACCTCACGCACAAGTTCCGGCTCCTTCCCCCACAGCGAGGTGACATTCCATGTCCCCAGAGCAAGCCTCTGCTGCCCGGGTCTGGTCCGTCGAGGCCCCTGACCTTCACCGCCACCCGTGTGGCAGCGCACCCAACCCCAGCGGTTCCTCCCACAGGTGGTGGGCCCATGGGCTGGAGAGATAGGTGCCACGTAGCTTTTTCGGGCTGTGCCCGGCCGGGCTCCGTGGCAAACCCGGCCACCAGACGCTCGCTGACGAGCCCTCCCTCTGGGCCTGGCTCCAGACGGGGGCCCCGGGCTTCCTCCGGGCAGGGTCTCTCTATCCCTTCCTCGTTTTTTCATAGGGTTTTTTGAACCATTCTTCGTCTGGCCCCTCACCTGAGACCACTTTGCCATGGGAGACCCTACCAGGAGCACAAAGCTCCAGACAACACAGCCCTCAGGTTCATAGGGACACCCAAACCTCTCCACCACGATAAGGTGATGGTTCCCGGAGAGGCGGTATCCAACCCTATTCTTCAGTAACAGCATTTTAAGATATACAAATACACATCCTGGCCTTCACATGCAGGCTTCACAACCTGAGACCTCCTCGTGCCTCCCAGTTATGAGCAAATATTACAAAGTTCCAATTCTTTTTATTCTCTCTCTGGGCGTAGTCATCCTCTGTGTCCTCAGAATGTGTTGGGGTGCTCCATGTACACCCCAGAATGGCAGGGAAGTCTGGATTTTTTTTTTCCAAATGGGGGTTAATAGAACCCCCCAGTCTTCCTTCCTCCTCATCATGATCTCTTTGTGGCCTTTCCTGTGTTTGTGCTTATCTGCCTGCATTCTTATGCCATAAAAGCCTAAACTATTTTATGACTTAAGCTTTAACTTTCTGTGCAACAGAGGTCACTTTTAACCACTTCCTCAATGACCAACACACAGCTTATTTTGAAACATGTACAAATATAACTTTAACTGTTAATATTCTATAATCATGTCTACAATATTATAAATATCTTTTCAAGGGCCACCCTCAGGACAAACCTTACATTCTTCCTTCCTCTCCTGCTAACACTGCATAGATAATATAAGAGATGTTTGATGTTTTTTATTTATTCAACTTTTTCATCAGTACAGTTTTTTTCAAGTGTGACCCTGCAGACAAATTGGTAAGAGAAATAAATCTGAACTCCAGGTCCACTTACTAGCTGTTTCTGCACCTTTTGACCGCGTCTCACAGTCTTTATCAGCGAATGGACTTCTCTAGGTGACCTGATGGAGAGGCCAGATCGTTATTATCTCTTATAATAAATGCTTCAGTCATATATTAATTGTAAAATTATACTTGGAGGAGCTTTCAGGCTGCAGTGAACATTTTTTTGTCTAAGTCAGGGGGAGACAAATAAAATATGAATAATGTTGCAAAGAATCTTGCTTTTTGTAATAATATATACAATAAAGTATAATATTCAGCGCTCCTCCCCAATAACTTTCCTCCAGTCCTTAAACACAAACGCTTATTATGTCTGTATATCAGTGACCTGCTCCTTTTATAGCATTAAAGTTCTTTCCTTCTGTGATCTGTATGTAAACAAATTCCTGAATGTGTGACGGCAGCAGGAAGTTGGACTTTAGCACTCTGTTCTTCTGTTGTTAGTATTGTGGTTAGGGTGTGTTCATAACCTGACTGACTGGCACAGCAGCTGCACTCGGATTAATGATGATCTGAAACAAAGACATAACATGTTGGAGGGACAGTACTTAGTATCAGTTTTAAATTCCTTCAGGTTAACTTCTAAAACCTTTGCCCTAAAAATTCCCTGTTGTTCCATTAAATGAACATTTAAAGTTCCACACTGTCTTATAATGTCACAAATATCGTGTATTATGTTGTTTAATCTCGTAATTGTAGCTATATGCAATTAACGCCAAGTGAAATAATGAAACCTTTGGCTCTATGTATTTTATGTACAAATCATTTTACTTACAGTATATTTCTCCAGCTGGACATATTTGGTATTTTTTAAATTACAAATCTGTGTTAAACATTAACTGGAGTTAAAACATTAATCTGAGTTGCTTCCCCAGGTCCACCCTTAGTTGGCAGTCATTTGCTGTTCCCAGCAGGCCTGTCTGACCTTTTGGTCGGGAAGGCGGGTGTTCTCCTGCTCTTAAGAATGAAATTGTGCGCCTTAGTGGTTGTAAACGCTTGCTTTGGTCGATGGCAGTGGTGATGGACTCAGCAACCACCTTCAGCACTTGGTTATGGCACCAGCGGTAGCGCCTTTCCCCAAGTGCTTTAGGACAGCTGCTGAGGATGTGCTCCAGATATGGCGTTATTTTTTAGTCAAAAGTTATGAGCGTGTAACACACGCTCACGAGCACATTATGTTATTTCACACGCGCAAAAATGAACCTTCAGCTGGCATGATAAAAGTACTCGCGCACAAATTCAACAACCGAGAGGTGTAGGTAGCTGCGAGCGAGCGCCTGGCTACTCTTACTCTGCTTGTACAGTGGAATCCTGCTCGCGCGCAGCGGCCTTCTGCTCGCGGAGTGCTGTTTTGCTCGCGGAGAGGATTTCTGCTCGCTCAGCTGATTTCTGCTCGCTCGAGTACATGACTTTTGACAATGTGGAGGCGGAAACCAAGGAGGGCACTGACCCTCTTATGATTGGTCACTTTCACACAGGGACATCCTTGATTGACAGCTCTCATTACAGGAAGCACGGAGTCACAGTATCTGACGGAGTTCAGTCATTCAGTTAACACTGCACAGTGGACGGAATGGCGGCGACACCTGAAGATGTAGATGTAAGTGATATTGATGATATGATGGGGGCTGTGTGTTTGACAGTGTTATAGCAATTTAATCTGAAATTTGTTGAGAATAAACTCATTAAATATTGAGAATAAAGTCGTTGTGTTTCGAGAAAAAACTCATTAAATATTGAGAAAAAAACTTGAAATACAACGACTTTATTCTCAATATTTAATGAGTTTATTCTCAACAAATTTCAGATTAAATTGCTATAACAATGTCAAACACACAGCCCCCATCATATCATCAATATCACTTACGCCTACATCTTCAGGTGTCGCCGCCATTCCGTCCACTGTGCAGTGTTAACTGAATGACTGAACTCCGTCAGATACTTTGACTCCGTGCTTCCTGTAATGAGAGCTGTCAATCAAGGATGTCCCTGTGTGAAAGTGACCAATCATAAGAGGGTCAGTGCCCTCCTTGGTTTCCGCCCCCAAATTGTCAAAAGTCATGTACTCGAGCGAGCAGAAATCCACTCTGCGAGCAAAACAGCACTCCGCGAGCAGAAGGCCGCTGCGCGCGAGCAGGATTCCACTGTACAAGCAGAGTAAGAGTAGCCAGGCGCTCGCTCGCAGCTACCTACACCTCTCGGTTGTTGAATTTGTGCGCGAGTACTTTTATCATGCCAGCTGAAGGTTCATTTTTGCGCGTGTGAAATAACATAATGTGCTCGTGAGCATGTCTTACACGCTCATAACTTTTGACTAAAAAATAACGCCATACCCAGAGTTCCTCTTCCCCGGCACAAGGTACATGTTGGAGTCTCAACCTTGCCCCAACAAAAGAGATTAGATGGGCTGGGCAGGGTGTCATAGACAGACTGAATGAGGAATTTGATGCGATAGGGCTCAGCCCTCCACAGCTCTGCCCATGAAATCTTCCTCTCCATGGCATCTTCCCATCTAGTCCATGCACCCTGTTGCCTCAATCTCACCATCTGGCTTGCACGCTGCTCCTTGGCCCCAGCCCTCTCTTCTTTTTGGACCAGGTCCCACCTTTCCTTGCCCTTCAGTTTGTTGTAGTGGTTAGTTGGAGTGCTTCCCAGTCCTGCACGGCCGATAGCCACGGGACCCACCAGTTCCTTGTGACGCAGCTGTGATTCTGCCTGGTCCACCGCCTCATGGGCCCTCCACTTTCTGCCAGTCCTGACCTCAATGCCAGCTTGAGATATTCTTGGGTCCTTGGATTCCCTGTACTTAAGCACCTCCCTTGCTCTGGTAACCATGAACTCCTCGCTAAGGCTGTTGATTGTTAGCATTAGCTTGTTCTTGTTGCCGTAGAGGGCAATGCTACTCAGACTTCTTGGCAAGCCCAACCACCGTCTAAGGTAATTGCTCACCCTCCTCTCAAATCCTTCCACGGTGGAGATTGGAAATTCGTACACCAACAATGGCCCTAATATCCTAGGTAGGATGCCATGTTGGTATAACCAGGCTTTGTATTTCCCCGGAAGGCTTGACTTGTCGACTGCAGTCAGCCAGCTCTCCAGTTGTTCATTTGTTGCCCTGATGGAAGCGGCATCCTTTAGAGAGCAGTCAAATGTTTTTCCAAGGCTCTTCACAGGCTTCTGTGTGACTGATGGGATATGGGTACTTCCTAGTGAGAAGTGGAACCGGTCTGTTACCTTCCCTCTCTTCAGTACCAGGGACCTGGATTTTTCTGGCTTGAAACGTATCCTAGCCCAGGTGGTTAACCTCTCTAAGCCCTGGAGGATCCATCTGCATCTTGGGACAGACAATGTTGTTACTGTCAGGTTGTCCATGAATACCCTGAATGGATTAAATACAGTATCATCTTAAAACAGAGTTGATGTCCTAAAATAGAGCAAAACCATATTCACCACTGAAACTAACTGCACCAGAGTTTTATAGAGGGAAGTTAAACATTTACACACGAGCAGCTGTAAAACTGTCCTATGTCGGGTCGGGCTCTTATATTTCAGACATGCTGGCATTTAATAGATGGCAGCAGGGTGGGGTGCAGAAAGCTGCCCAGGACATTTCCCCTGACATGAACCTCTCCTTTCATAAAGGCATCCAGACGTTAACCATTACAGGACTCCCTGCAGAGGTTTACCATAGTCACTGATAAACACCCTGAAAACCTGAAGTTGGTTTTATGTTTCTTTGCGCATTTATTTAATTTGTAATAATTTGTTTGGTTGTACAGATGTACTTGTTATGAATCCCAAGGGTGTTAAAAAGCTTTTATTGAACAGCAACACACTATTTAAATAAGATGAGCATAAAAGCATTTTTTAAAGTTAATATACTTTTCTCCATAATAATAATGTTTATCTAATATGCACATTGGAAGTAGGTGAAGTTTTATTTCCCAGTGACACAGCCAAACTAAAATCTTTAAATGCCTGAACTTGAGTCAGTTACCAGTCGGCATGCAAAACAGATTTTTCGACATATTTCCATTCTGTGTGATTAAAGTGTTGTTTTTGTTTTCACTTCTCAGAGTCCAACAAACAGTGATGACGTCTCAGGTAACACTGCCAGCTGTCTGCTGTTTCTCTGCTTTTTATGGTCCTTTTTTAAAGTCATATAGTCTAAAACAATGACATATATAATTTTTTATATATCCGATTGAGTTCATGTGTGCAGATAATTCATCTAAAACCTGATCATCTTGTTTCTTAGATTCATCGACAGAGTCAAAGACTCCGAAGTCAGAAGATGAACCTGGAAATGGAGTTTCTGCAAAGAGCAAAGAGGGTAAAAGAGTCTTTTAGTCAGTGTTCAGCAGCTCAGCTGAGAATGCAAAAACATGCAAGGCATTCATAATAATTTACTTGTGTTTGAAAGGAAATCAACAACTACTTTTAAACTCAATACAACAAACTAAACTGTAAGAACTGTCTCTAAACTTTCCCTATAATTTCTCTCAAATTATACTGTTCTTTCCAGTAAAAACATATATTTTATAATATATTAATATTAAAACATATACTGTGAAATATATCCTCACCCATTTGTTTTGTCAGATTTTTCAGTTTCTACATTTCAAAACAAACAGATACATTCCTGAGATGGAAATAATGAGGTAGCAGAGGTGAAGCAGGTTTTTATTTATCTCCTCTCAGAGTCGGTTCAGAGCGTCGCTGTGGTGTTGGACAACGTGTCAGACAACATGTCCACAGACATGCTGTCCATGCTGGTGGAGAACGTCTCGGGTCTGGACGAGAGCTGCTACAGTCTGGAGATCATCTGGGAGACCAACAGAGCTGTTGTCACCTTCACCAAACCTGCAGGTTGGTGTGACGGCCCCAGGGCCTGTGTGTGTGTGTGTGTGTGTGTGTGTGTGTGTGTGTGTGTGTGTGTGTGTGTGTGTGGGGGGGGGTTGGTTAACGCTGAGTTTGACGTGCATCTCCCTGCTTTGTTTTGGCCTGTGAGCCGATCATAACTACAAGACTGCAGTAAATATACAGATTCATATCTTTCACCACATCAACTCAAAACTGAGCTATATTTAAAACTATTATGAAGCCTTCTCAGTTAGGTTTTCAAGTTTATTTTATTTGTGTGAAATCCTTAATATATCCAATGGCAAATAACATGTAACACCAAACAAATAACATCAAACATATTTCTAATAGATAGATAAATATGTTTGAAATAACAGGAAATTTCCTGAAATGGAAACAGAAAGAAAAGTAAAACCAAAGCAGGAAAGAAATTCTGCTGCTGGGAGATGAACAGGGAAATCAGTATACAGTAAGGATCATTTAATTAGTACTATATGTGTGTTGTTTGCACTGCTGAGGAATGAAAACAAAAAGAAAAGAAACATCCTATCAAATGTTCAAATGAAATGCTAATAGACAAAATGTGTACGTGTTGTTTTTGTTGTCTCAGCTATCGTATTTTTTATCATAACCAATGATGTTAAACAGATACAATTATAATTTTAATGATTAATTTTGTCCAAGCCACTAAAACAGTTTGACAGACAGTCAGAGGTTTGATTTGTTAATCTTGGATGAAGTTATCTTTAAAAAACTGTGTGCTCTTATTGTGAAATAAAGGCAACATGAGTATAGAGTCAAAACCTTAATCTCTCATTAAGATTAAGATAATAATTTACTCATTTATGTGAATCAAATTTAACAAAACCTAACCAAGTTTTAATACTTTATTCTGACATTTTAGAGTTAAAGACAAATGTGCATCGATTATATGTTATTATATTACCCATATTATCATATAGGCCTACAGGTATTTTAGTGAAAATGAAATTTGGATGATTTAACCTTGGAAGCAGAAGATGACAAAACAGTCTCACCCCAAGGTCCATTTAGAAGCTGTCCTGGAGATTATAACATGATTTTCATCAGCAGAAGACTTTACGCTATCAGTCTTTAATGTCTTTATGTCTTTAATCTGAGAAGGAAAACCAAAGAATTAGAAACTGAATCCACAAAGTAGCAAGTACAGAATATTTAATTTAGAGACCCCGAATCAGTCATGTTGTATTTATGTATTTATTTATTTATAACTAACAACAGTTGTAGTTGTCACCTGCTGAGCCTGTTTCAGTCTTAAATGAGTAATCTGGAGTATTTTGCAGATGTGGAGAACTTCCTCTCTGTCAGTGAGTCCACCCAGAAGCTGCAGAAACGCGGACTGAGCGCTCGGCCACTGGAGGCAGCAGAGAGCGTCCGAGTGGAAAATCTTCCTCCGACTGTGGTTAAAGGTACACAGACTGTTAAATAGCTGTTTTCTGTCTGCAACATTTATGATACTGTGGTCACAAATTCCTTATATCTGATTTCTTTCCAGACATGTTGGAGCTGTATTTTGAGAAGAGCTGGGCTCTGCCAGAAAATATCGTCATGATCCCGAGTGAACAGGCTGCCATTGCAACTTTCAACAACCCCAAAGGTTTTCATTTAGCTTTACTACTCATGCTCTACACACTGTTATTCATTACTCCCAAGCAGATATGTTTACATGAGATATTGGGGAGGGATGATCCCCCACCCCGAGAGCCTGCAGGTGAATGTTGCGGTGGTAGTGGGGCTGAAAGAGCAGGCAGCAATACAGGGCAGCGGCAGCATTGAAAAGGCAGAGGGAGAGATGGGTAAATTGTGTGGCTTAAATAGACCCCAAAAGTGAGAGGGTGTGTTTGGTGAATGATATGGAGAGTGAGGCATGTGACGTGTGTATGAGGTCAGGACCCTGTACAGAAGTTCTTCCACAGCAAACTGGGAAAACCCTTTCTTCATGGAGCTGGCTGTGTGGGGGGGATATTCTCATGTTGAAACAAGAAAGAGACTAACCCAAACTTGGAAGACCACTATAATCTAAAATATAATTTATTGTAAGTAAATGTAAGAAGAATGGTGTCCACATACCCTTGGCCATATACTGTAGTGTGTCTTATGACCTGGAAAGAAGCTCAGTGTTATTTAAATGCCTTGTAGCTACAAATAGAACAAACACTTACCTGATCTTTCTTTTTATTCCCTGTGTTGCTGCAGTTGTGGAAAGCATTTGCATAAAACGAGACGCTGTGATGCGGTCCATCCCTGTCAAGGTGTATCCGTACTACAAGTCCCTGGGCACCGCCCTGTACGGCAGCGAGCGACCAACATGGAAGATGCCCGAGCCCTTCACAGAGAGCGTTCACCATGTTGTCTGGAAATTCCTCCTGATGAAGAAACTGTTAAAAACCATCAACGATCAGATGCGTCCGTACTTCTGCAGTGTGGACTTGGATAACCCGGAGGTGAAACTCAGCCCTCTCCCGAGCTTTTTGAGGCAGAAAGGTCTGACGGCCAAACATGTAGATAACTGGATGAGCACCGCTCGAGAGGCCTTCCGTCAGCAAATGTCTCAGTACATGGCCTTTGAATGTACAGCGAACGCACGTGCATGGAAAGCTGCAGAGAAGGAGGTCCGTTCTTTCGTCAGGGAAGACGCCATCCTGGTGCCGGATGCATCCAGGGGTATTTTGACCGTGGCTGGCCGAGCTAATGACATAAAACAAATCAGGGCTCCTGTGGAGAACATCGTTCTTAAAGCCATGAGTCAGATGAAACGGCAGACAGAGGGTGTCTCTGAGGTAATGGTTATGTCCCCTGCAGAGTTCTACATCCTGCAGCAGGGTGGGGTGCAGAAAGCTGCCCAGGACATTTCCCCTGACATGAACCTCTCCTTTGATGAAGGCACCCAGAAGTTACAGGACTCCCTGCAGAGGTTTACCAGACTAAGTTGTGGATCTTGGAGAAGAATGTGGCTATGAGTAAAAAGCAGCTGAATGTCTCCACACATCTTCTAGACTTTCTCAAGATGGTGGATCCCATGGACATGTCCCAGGACCTGTTCACGTCTCAAGGCATCAGTGCCATCTACAGCGTTGAGAGCAACGGGGTTTTCCTGTTGGGGAGTTCTGAGAGTGTCCTCGCTGTCGCAGAGAATAAGATGAAGACGGTTTTGGCCGTACAGACTCTGGATGTGGAAGACCAGGAAGTTCTTAAACTTCCAAACTGGGTAAGCCTGAACCAACAGCTGCTGGACACCTGCAACTCCTTAAAGAAGAAAACAGTGGCCATTCAGATCCACCCAGAGAGGAGAGACAAAGTAACCGTGGCCGGCTTCCTGAATCCAGTGAAAGAGGTCAGCAGCAGTCTGAAGGAATTCATTGTGAACTACTCACGAGTTCAAGAGAACAATGAGGAAGACAATGACCTTTGTTATTGCAAAGTGAAGACCACGAGTGGAGTTCTGATTTCAGTCAGCAAGGCAGACATCTGTAGCTTCCACGTGGACACGGTGGTCAACGCAGCTAATGAGGACTTACAGCACATTGGCGGCCTGGCTGCAGACCTGCTAAGGGCTGCAGGACCCGAGCTGCAGAAAATCAGCAACGACCACGTTGCCAAAAATGGAAAACTACGTCCGGGTGACGCCATCGTTACAGGTGCATGTAACCTGCCTTACAAGTACATCGTACATGCAGTCAGTCCACGTTTTACTAACTTTGACAGGAAGACGTCTGTGTCACGTCTGAAGTTTGCTGTTAAAAATAGTCTGGCACAAGCAGAGGGAGTGAACTGCTCCACCATTGCACTGCCAGCGATCAGCTCAGGTGTGTTTGGTTTTCCTGTTGAACTCTGTGCTGAGACCATAGCTCAGGCAGTGCGGGAGTACTGTGACAATCCAAGAGGTCCAAGATCGTTGACGGAGATTCACCTGGTGGACAACATTGATAAGACCGTAAGAGTCCTGGCTACCGCTGTCAACAGAGAGTTCATGGACCTCGGACCTACTATGACGGTACCACATGCGGCAGGAGGAAGAGACACTGGGGCTTCAGGGTAAATTGAAGAAACTTTTTTTTTAGCATAATGAACTTTTACTGTTGATTAGAACATGGATTTGAAGATAGGAAAATATTTAAAGGAACATTTTGGGATATGTCTTATGTCTGCATGGCAAATATGAAGCTACATCTAGCAGCTGGTTAGCTTAGCACAAAGACTGGAAATGGGGGAAACAGCTAGTCTGGCTGTGTCCAAATGTAAAAAAGAAATCCTCATACATGTACAAAAACAATTTATTTAAAAACGATCATTTGGATGTTTTACAGGGGTTTTTGTTCCAGACTATTTCTTGGCTCTGAGCAGTTGGAAGGCACCCAGCTGAGACTCCAGGAAGTAGTGCCCTCAGCAAAGAAATAGTTCACTGTAATTTGACAAATAAAGTGACAAATTGTCAATTTTACACATGGCCTTTTGTACATGTTAAACAAACAAGATTTAACATGTGGTAGTTGGTGGATTTTTGTTACTTTTGGACAGAGCCAGGCTACATTTGAAACATCGTTTGAATCAGACAGACTTGTTTGAAGGTGTGTTTTTGTGTCTTAAAACTTTATTGTTCATCCCCTAGCGGATATCAGGTGAGTCGAGGTCAGAGCCACTCGCCCAGGGGCGGCCGGTTTGGTAAAGGAGGAGGCCGTGGAAAGGGGGCTGAGGGGACAGGAGCTGGATTACATGGAGGTCTGCAAGGTAACAGGGGAGCTCACGGGGGACACGCCCGGCCTGGAGGACATGGAGGGTAAGGTTCTGCTTCTTCTTATCTTTCTTTTCTGTAGTCTTCTTCGTAATTTAGTTTTTGCTCCTCAGTAAGGTTTTTAAGACCCCAGTCCGTCATAGGGTCAGAAACAATTCAAGACCAATGTAAATCCAACAAAAGAAAAATAAGGAATAGAGAGCCACATTAGTGCGCTAACATGTTCACCGATTTTTGTCTTTTTGAGTCACAAAAAAAAAAAAGTCACTTTGGACACAGTAATGGTGACTTCATTCACTGTGGTGACAGTCCTGTCCTGTGATTGGCTGTAGATCGGGCAGGATGGAGCAGACCACAGCTGAGGGTCTGAAAATTGTTCTGTGGAAAGGAAACATTCAGGACCAGACTGTGAGTACTGACGCTGTGTTGCCTTTTAAAAGCATCATTTGAATAACCGTTTACTGCACCAACTTGTATTGATGTCTGTGTCTTAACTCATGAGACATGATTCTGACAAGTGCGGGGGTTTAGATACAAATATCCACCAAATGGCAATAATTCTCTCTGACAAGTTCCTGTGAATGCAACTCTGGCTTCAAGGACAATTGCACTCGTTAAACTTGGATCTTATTTTTGTTTTGTCCATTATTTCTATTGGTTATGATATTAATAATATGATATCAAGTCAAGTCATAGATTGAAAAGTTTCCATTTGTAAACAAGTTGAAGACAGTGGTTATGAACTGCTGGAGTTTTATTTGCACTTGTCACGATTTACTATGGTGGAACCCAGAAGCAGACCAGGACAAGGTGAGTTGAGAAAGGGTGAGTATTTATTTACAGATTTAAATGTTGATGTAGGAGATTCCAGGTGACGGAGCAGGCAGTGGAGGTGAGTAGGTGGAAAGGAATGAGCAGATCCAATGATGTTTCTGAAGTTATTGACAACCAGGCTGAGGTGGAGAGGATATCCCAGGAGAGTAACTGCAGACAGAGGAAACTGAGGTAAGTATACAAAAAGTAACAGAGCAGCTAAACTAACTCTTAGCAAATTGAGGCTGATACGCAGGCACAACATACTGTGTATGGCTAACGATCCAGCAGGGAATGGATGTCAGGTCAGAGCTTATGTAGTGGAGAGGTGGTGATCAGGACCAGGTGTGCAGGTAGCTGATGAGATGCAGGTGTGGGTAGTTGAGGGATCTCCCACCTTGCTACGTTGCCAGGCAACCAGACAGGGTGCGTTCAAGAAACCCAGGAATACAGACTCAAACTGCGGCATTCATGACAGTACCCCCTCTCCGACGAACGCCACCGGGCGGACTACCTGGAGCTCCAGGATGAAGGCGGTAGAAGTCACGAAGGAGGTCATCAAGGATTTGACGTCGAGGAATCCAACTCCTCTCTTCAGGACCATAACCCTCCCAGTCCACAAGATACTGGAAACCCCGACCCCGCCGTCTGGAATCCATGATGCGGCGCACCGTGTAGACAGGACCACCTCCGATCATCCGAGGAGGAGGAGGACGAGGAGGAGGCGGCAACAGAGGACTGAGAAGGACCGGCTTGAGGCAGGAGACATGAAAGGCGGGATGGACTCTGAGAGTCCTGGGCAATTTGAGTCGAACTACAGCAGGATTAATGACCTTCTCCACAACAAACGGACCAATGAACTTAGGTGCCAGTTTTCTTGACTCCATCCGCAGAGGAAGATCCCGTGTAGCCAACCAGACCTTATCTCCAATGGTATAAGCGGGGGCTGGGATACGTCGACGATTAGCCTGGAGCTGATACCGGTCAGAAACTCTGAGGAGGGCCTGTCTGGCCCGATGCCAGGTCCGGTGGCAACGGCGAATGTGGGCTTGGACTGAGGGAACTGAGAGATCCTTTTCCTGAGAAGGGAACAAGGGAGGTTGGTAACCGTAAAGGCACTGGAAGGGAGACATCCCAGTGGCAGATGTAGGGAGAGTATTATGGGCATACTCGACCCATGGCAGCTGAGAAGCCCAAGAGGTGGGGTTGGAGGAGACAAGGCAGCGAAGTGTGGATTCCATCTTCTGGTTGGCTCTCTCAGCTTGGCCATTAGATTGGGGATGAAATCCAGATGTGAGACTGACTGTAGCTCCAATGGCCAAACAAAAGGATTTCCACACAGCCGAGGTAAACTGAGGACCACGGTCGGAAACAATGTCACAGGGCAGACCATGGACCCTGAAAATCTCCCTAACAAGGATTTCGGACGTCTCAGTGGCAGAGGGAAGTTTGGAGACGGGAACAAAGTGGGCAAACTTGCTGAATCTGTCCACAATGGTCAGAATGACCGTGTTCCCATCAGACAAGGGCAACCCAGTGACAAAGTCCAGAGCCAGATGTGACCATGGTCGCCGGGGAATCGGTAGGGGATGAAGAAGTCCAGAGCTGGGCCGATTGGTGCTCTTATTCTGCGCACAAACTGGACAGGCAGCAACAAAACTCCGGGTATCTTCTCCCATGGCAGGCCACCAAAATCGTCTGCGTAGTACTGCCATAGTCCGAGCCACGCCAGGGTGACAAGCCATCTTGTTGGTGTGAGCCCACTGGAGAACTGTAGAACGGACAGATTCAGGCACAAATAACCGACCGGGTGGACCATTACCGGGACCAGGCTGTGTCCGAAGAGCTGTCATGACCTCCTCCTCAATCCTCCAAGTAACTGCTCCAATGACCAAGTCCCGGGGAAGAATAGTCTCCGTCTTGGCCCCACTCTCCTCCGTCTTGGAAAACATCCGGGACAAGGCGTCCGCCTTGCCATTCTTGGAGCCAGGTCTGAAGGTCAGGGAAAAATTAAAACGTCCAAAAAACAAAGCCCACCTGGCCTGACGGGAGTTGAGACGCCTAGCAGATTGCACATAAGCAAGATTTTTGTGGTCAGTCCAGACAATAAACGGTTGCTCTGCCCCCTCCAACCAGTGGCGCCACTCCTCCAAGGAGAGTTTAACAGCGAGGAGCTCCCGGTTTCCCACATCGTAATTCCTCTCCGCAGGCGAAAGACGACGAGAGTAGAAGGCACAGGGATGGAGCTTACTGTCAGTGGAGCTACGCTGGGACAAGATGGCGCCAACCCCCACGTCAGAAGCGTCCACTTCCACAACAAACTGACGGGAAGTGTCAGGTTGAGAGAGAATAGGGGCGTTGGTGAATCGGCCCTTCAACTCCAGGAATGCTCGGTCCGCCTCAGGAGTCCAACAGAATGTTCTGGTGCTAGAGGTCAGGGCAGTCAAAGGAGCAGCCAAACGGCTGTAATCACGGATGAATCTTCGATAGAAGTTTGCAAATCCCAGGAACCTCTGGAGCTGCAATCTCGAACCGGGCTGGGGCCAATCAAGAACCGCTCTGACCTTCTCTTGGTCCATCTTTATCTCTCCCTTGAAGATGATGTATCCGAGGAATGATGTGGTGTGGGCGTGGAAGTCGCATTTCTCTGCTTTCACAAACAGGTGGTTCTCCAATAATCGCTGCAGGACCTGCTTGACATGCTGGATGTGACTGGAAAGCTCCTTAGAAAAAATGAGAATGTCATCAAGGTAAACAAATACAAACAGACCGATCATATCTCTCAGGACGTCATTCACCATACTCTGGAACACTGCTGGAGCATTGGTCAGTCCAAATGGCATCACTTGATACTCGAAATGTCCCATAGGTGTGTTGAACCCAGTCAACCACTCGTCCCCCTCTCTGATACGGACTAGATGATACGCATTGCGTAAATCAAGCTTAGTGAACACAGTAGCACCCTGTAAGGAGTCGAAAGCAGAGTTCATCAAAGGCAGAGGATACTTGTTCTTGACCGTGATATCATTCAAGCCCCGATAATCAATACAGGGTCGAAGAGAGCCATCTTTTTTACTCACAAAAAAGAACCCTGCTCCCAGGGGTGATGACGAGGGACGAATGAGACCGGCAGCAAGAGATTCCTTTATGTAGGTCTCCATGGCTTCACGTTCAGGTCGAGAGATACTGTATAATCGTCCTTTGGGATAGGCAGCTCCAGGGATAAGATTTATCGCACAGTCATATGGTCGGTGAGGAGGAAGTGACAGCGCCCTCTGCTTGTTGAACACTTCTCCCAAATCGTGATAAGTTTCAGGAACTAGGGACAAATCAGGAGAGGCAGAATCAATGACCGGGCTGGGAACAGACTGAGAATAGGCAGTTTTAAGACAGTTAGCATGACACTCCATACTCCAACTAGTTACTTTGCCAGTCAACCAATCAAACGTAGGATTGTGTTTCCTAAGCCAGGGGTAACCGAGAACCAGGGGGGCATGGGGAGATGGCAGAATGAAGAAAGAGATGAGCTCTGAATGGTTACCTGACAGCAGCATTTTAACAGGTTCCATCCTCATAGTGATACGTGCCAGCAGTCTGCCGTTTAGCGTGGTAGCTTCAATGGCCTCCGGTAATTGCTCCTTGGAAAGCCCCAGCTGTTCCACCAAGTCGGCATCCATAAAGCTGTCGTCAGCACCAGAATCGACCAACGCATTAGTCTCGAAAGTTTGATTATTGTTCATGAGGGTAGCAGGAAAACGTGGTCTGACAGGGATATTGGGAGACTGAAACTGGCTCGCTAAAAGTCCTCCCAAACTTAGCGAGCCAGGCAGTTTAAAGGGCGCTGGGGACAGGCGGAGATGTAATGCCCTGGTTTACCACAGTAGAGGCAGCTGTTGGTCTCACGTCTACGTTGGCGCTCCTCCTTAGTTAACCCGTGCCACCCCACTTGCATGGGTTCAGGATCCGAAAGCAGAAACTCTCCCTTAATCTTGTGTGGTGAAGAAGAATCGGCTCGTTCTGGACTCCTTCCCGCCTTGGATAGTAACGGAGTAGAAGACTGGTTGGAAGCCCCCCATCGCTTCTCCCTCCTCTCAAGGATTCTGTTATCTATCCGAATAGATAATGCTATCAAGTTATCCAGGTCACTAGGCTCAGGATAAGAAATCAGTTCATCTTTTAGTTGATCCGACAATCCCTGATAAAAAGCCGTTTGCAGGGATGTCTCATTCCACCCACTCTCCACCGCCAATGTTCTGAATTCAATGACAAAATCAGCAACACTGCGAGCTCCTTGGCGAAGAGAAAACAGACAATTGGCTGCGTCCTTACCTCGGACTGGGTGGTCAAACAACTTCCTCATCTCTGCCGTGAACTCCTGGTAAGACGTCAAACATGTGTCCTGTCGTTCCCATAAGGCTGAAGCCCAGTCCAGGGCTCTGCCACGCAGCAATTCAATAACAAAGGCAATCCTGGCTTTGTCTGAGGCGTATGAGGTGGGCTGTAAGTCAAACACTAATCCACATTGCATAAGAAATGAACAACATCTTCCTAAGTTCCCATCGTATTTATCTGGCGTCGGAACTTTGGGTTCACAGAAGGAAGCAGCTCCAAACACAGCAGGCGAAGGGCGTGAAACGGACGGTGGATCCTCAGCCGGCAAACTGAGCTGAGCCTGGATACTCGTCATACTGGCAGAAAGGTTCCGAACTGAAGATGCTATCTCCTGTAGCGCTGTGCTGTGTTGTCCCAACATATTCCCTTGTTGGGAAATGGCATGGCGAACTGAATCCAGGTCCGCTGGGTTCATTCTTGGCCGGATCGTTCTGTCACGATTTACTATGGTGGAACCCAGAAGCAGACCAGGACAAGGTGAGTTGAGAAAGGGTGAGTATTTATTTACAGATTTAAATGTTGATGTAGGAGATTCCAGGTGACGGAGCAGGCAGTGGAGGTGAGTAGGTGGAAAGGAATGAGCAGATCCAATGATGTTTCTGAAGTTATTGACGACCAGGCTGAGGTGGAGAGGATATCCCAGGAGAGTAACTGCAGACAGAGGAAACGGAGGTAAGTATACAAAAAGTAACAGAGCAGCAAAACTAACTCTTAGCAAATTGAGGCTGATACGCAGGCACAACATACTGTGTATGGCTAACGATCCAGCAGGGAATGGATGTCAGGTCAGAGCTTATGTAGTGGAGAGGTGGTGATCAGGACCAGGTGTGCAGGTAGCTGATGAGATGCAGGTGTGGGTAGTTGAGGGATCTCCCACCTTGCTACGTTGCCAGGCAACCAGACAGGGTGCGTTCAAGAAACCCAGGAACACAGACTCAAACTGCGGCATTCATGACAGCACTTTTTCCTATTCAATATTCAAAAGACATTGCGTCCAAGCCACATACATCTGAACAGTTTAAATTTATAGAGATAAAAAACACAGCCTAAAACTGATATTAGGCCAACAATAAATCAATATCATATCATATTTGTTCAATATGCCTCAAACATGACATCAAATCATGAAATTCATTCAAACAATTCAAGTGTAATGGTTTCTAAGTCAAATAATATTCTTCAAACATGCCTCACTTTTATGGGACAGAAACACATCCTTTAACCTTACCTTCTCTTAAACAAAAAAAAAACATATTCTTTAAGAGTAGCTGAATCCCACCACCTTTGCATAATTTGGAGAGATTGACTGAGTGTATTTATCACATGGAGTGGATAGTATATGTTAATATTTGTCAGTGTACTTGTGAGTGAATGTGTGCGTGTGTGAGAAAGAGAGTGAGTGAAAGGTTATTAATATTGGTGAGTGAATGTGTGCGTGTGCTCAACAACTAACTCCTCTGATCATTTTGAAGCTTTACTCTTGAAATGTTATTGTATTTCTACTTGAGAAATTACTTAAAAGAAAAAATTGGTTGTCTAAAATGAATCTTCTTATCCTTTCAGTTGTAGCCTTAAACTTGTGTACGATGCTGTGGTTTTTGGTCCACAGACTGACGTCATCGTCAACACCATCTCAGAGGACATGAACCTGAACCAGGGAGCTGTTTCCAAAGCGATCCTGCAGGCGGCTGGGCAAGGCCTGCAGTCCGCTGTTCGGTCTGAAGCCGGGGCAAGAGCACTGCCGTACGGCGATGTCGTCATCACCGACGGCTTCAACCTCAAGTGTCGGAAAGTCTATCATGCTGTTTGCCCGTTTTGGAGCAACGGAGCCGGCCAGGAGGTGAGGGTTTTCAGTCAAAGGATTTTTTTTT
The DNA here is from genome assembly GCA_023631565.1 of Gymnocephalus cernua. NCBI lineage: Eukaryota > Metazoa > Chordata > Actinopteri > Perciformes > Percidae > Gymnocephalus > Gymnocephalus cernua. The sequence goes on from CM042425.1 coordinate 22,832,047, forward strand.
CTTAGGAAGGTTCCTAACTGAGTGAAACGATCTGGACGTATTCAAGGCTACCTTTAGATTGCTATGTTTTGGGGTTTTTTTTTGAGTTTTGAACCAAAAGCGACCTCCGTGCACACAAGTGTTTTAAACTCCAGTAGAAGAACTAATCTATGTTTAAACTAACACCCCAAACATTCTCGTATACTGGGCATGCACGTGCCGGGGTAAACAGGAGGCAGAGAACGAGACGTCATGACCCAATCAGGCGGCGACACATTGGCGTCAGTGTTTCCAAAGGTCTCCGTTTGCGGCCGTTGAGACTGCAACACAACCCAGCAGATTCCAAACCAAAACGGGTCAGAAGGGTTTCCGAATTTTTCTGGTTCAGGGCCTCTGAAACGCCAGAGCAGTGTGAGTGCAAGGTGTAAACGTAGCTAAAGATATTTGTTTTTTAAACCAAAACGTAGCAATATAAATGTAGCCTAAGGGGCAGCCATTATAAGAACTGGTGGAATTCTCTAAATGCTAAGGAAAGGTATTTCAGTGCTTCCTTTCTCATCACCTTTTAGCATAGAGTACACTGGATCATCCTTTACCAAAGGAAAGGAGATAATGCCATCCCACAATTCATTTAAAGCGATGCACCATTTGGCCTTTATGGCTATCTTGCATAACATTATTATTTTCATACAATCATACAATTGGGATTCATGTGGATCAATATGAGAGGACAGGAGAATGAGCGTTAGCAACGATTCTCAATGTGACAACCATTTCCTTTCACTTTTGTGACAAGTAGCCTTTAGGCTACTCCTTTTTCATTTCAGCTTTAACCTTGGCAATGAAGTCATATCACACCTGGTTTTCCACATTTAAGATATTAAGATTATTAGTCCCACAGTGGACAAATTTGCAGTATTACAGCAGCAAAGCGGATAGTGCAGTAACATAAAGCAAGATATTAGTAAGTAGACAGACTGAACGGTTGAATTCACAGTATTGCACATAGGAAATATATATTAGACATTGCACTGTTTAATATGTTAATAAGGACCTGGGGTGTCTCTCATAAAACGCTCTAAAGCTAAGTAGAAGTATAAAATAGCATTAAATGAAAATACTTAAGTAAAGTACCTCAAATGTCCACTTATGTACAGTACCTGAGTCAATGTACATATCGGACCTAAAAGGCTCAATGTATAAGTTTACTTCCACAGTCTTTGTGGTCCAACCATATTTGTTCTGTGTGTTGTCTTTTTGCCTCAGGAGTTAATATCCATCATCAGATATTGTCTGGAGAAGGCTGAGACAAGTTGGATGGTGTCGCTGTCCTTCCCGGCCATCGGCACAGGAAACCTGAGCTTCCCCAGAGACGTGGTATCCAGAGTCCTGCTGCAGGAGATCCACTCGTACAGCCGCAGGAAGACTCCTCGCTACCTGAGAGAGGTGGCCATTGTTGTTCACCCGAGTGACAACCAAACAGTGGATGTGAGTTTGATTTTTATTAAAGACAGCATGTTTAAGTATTTAAAGTAAAAAAAATCTTGAGGTGTGAAATTAGAGTGAAGTGAGACCTCTGTAGCCCGCTGCTCATCTCTGCTGCAGGCTACATTAGCTGCTATTAGCATTAAACACCGCAATTTATAATATGTTCCATTTACCTCGGAAATTGTCATTGTTTTCATTAGCTCTAGCCAGGTTAGCCATTGTTAGCAATGCCAGTTTGTTTGTTTTCACAAAAAGCAGTGCAGCAACATGTCCACAGATAGAAGATGGACAGGACTGTGTGTACAACTGATTTAGTGAGACACAAATAAGACAGAAGTGATTATAACTGTACGTTACTACAGCTTTCACAACTGATGATGCACGGGGCGTCCATGTTGGATTTTGTATGTTGCCGTTTCCGACTTTGACCTCAGAAAATCCGACTTCCGAGTACAAATGGAACGCACTACTATTATGCAACTGTCAGCAATGAAGGTTTTGATGAGGAAGAAGGTGTTGAATAAAAAAGGACATATCTTGTTCTGCTGCATTGATTTTGATCCTTTTTGTTTTAAACTGTTTATCATGTGTCTGAAAATGAAAAGTGCAATGATAAATCTGTGGAGGACCCCTTTAAACTGAACTGTCATACCCAGAGAGATGCATACAAGCAGACATTGAGCCTGCATCAAATCACCTGTATTAAAATCATGTGCCAACATCTTGTTTGTCAGTGTTTCACCAGAGAATTCAAAGGTCGGACTGGCCAGAGAAATATCCAAAATGAAGCACAGGAATTTAACGAGGCACCAGTCAGGCCATCGGTCAGCCAATCACAACAGTCCTCAGGTAAGAAGCCTACACACCCCTTAATTTATTTTATCTTCATGTGGAATTTTATGAACAACAAAACTGTTGAGAACACACAAACGAAATCAAACAGAAGTAATCTTTCTATACAGATTTGAGAATGTGAAGGGTCAAATTATTGATTCTTTTAGAAGTCAACCTGTGAATGTAATTAATTTGATGATTTTAGAGACAGAACAACATTTGAGCCTCCAGATCACCTGGCTCAAACCAGTTTTGGCAGTTCAGTGTTTAACTCAAAATCTTCTCTTCATAAAATTCCATATATATATATATATATATATATATATATATATATATATACAACCCCAAATCAGAAAAAGTTGGGACAGTATGAAAAACACAAATGAAAAAAGAAAGTAGTGATTTCTAAATGTACTTTGACTTGTATTTCATTGCAGACAATGTGAACACAAAATATTTTATGTTTTGTCTGGTCAACTTAATTTCATTTGTAAATATACATCCTTTCCTGTCATTCAGACCTGCAACACATTCCAAAAAAGGTTGGGACAGGAGCAATTAACGGCTAGTAATCAGGTAAATTGGTTAAATAATGATGTGATTTGAAACAGGTGATGTCAACAGGTGATTGTAATTATGATTTGGTACAAAAGCAGCATCCAAGAAAGGTCTAGTCCTTTAGGAGCAAAGATTGGCCGAGGATCGCCAGTTTGCCAACAAATACGTGACAAAATTATTGAAATATTTAAAAACAATGTTCCTCAAAGAAAGATAGGAAGACATTTGCTTATTTCACCTTCAACAGTGCATAACATAATTAAAAGATTCAAGGAATGAGGAGGAATTTCAGTGCGTAAAGGACAAGGGCGCAAGCCTAAGCTGAACAACCGAGATCTCCGATCCCTCAGGCGGCACTGCATCAAGAATCGTCATTCATCTATAAGCGATATCACCACATGGGCTCAGGACTACTTTGGCAAACCTTTGTCAAGTACCACAATACGTAGTTACAGCCACAAATGCCAGTTAAAACTGTACTGTGCCGACTTCCGGTATGCTCTACGAGTGGTGAGACGCATGTGGGAGCCGCTCTGTGAACTCTACCTTTAAAATATATTTTTTAGTGAAGCCTACTGTTTTCTACTTGATTCTTATTGCCTCCTATTGACAACCGACGACCTCTGCATGTACAAAATGCCACGAAAGGTACCTAAATCCGATTCAGAGCAGACGACTGAAGCTAACGCTAGCGATCCTGACGGTAAGCTAGCTGCGGCCACCGAAGCCCCGGGTCCGTCCACGGGGACTGAGCTCACACCCGCTTTGATTGAGAAGTTACTAACTACGACCATTAGGAAGGAAATTTCCGAATTGAGGACTGAGTTTATCTCAGAACTTCGTAAGTCACACTCTGCTCTGGTGGGCACTATCGAGGACCACGGAACCAGAATCGTGGCTATGGAGTCAGCCCTTACCGACATGACCTGCAGCCTCCAAAATGTTGAGAAGCGGTGCGCTGCTTTAGCCACAGAAAATCAACTCCTCCGTGAGAAGACTGATGACCTCGAAAACCGCGCACGGAGAGTGAACCTCCGGGTTACAGGCATCCCCGAGGGTGTCGAACAGGGAAGACCCTCTGATTTTATGTCATCCTTTTTTACCACGCTGTTTGGAGAAGGAAAACTGTCTCGCACTCCGGTAATTGAACGTGCACATCGCTCCCTCAACCCAAAGCCCGGTGCCGGTCGCCCCCCTCGTGCAATGATAGTCCGCTTCCACCACTACCAAATGAAGGAGGAGATACTTAGACTTTCTCGGACCGAGAGGGATGGTATGAACTTCCAAGGTTCGCCCGTCCGGATCTTCCCCGATCTCTCGGCTGAACTTGCCCGGCGCCGTGGGAAATTTAAGGAAATTAAATCTCAGCTCTACAACGCAGGCATTAGATTCCGTCATATGTATCCCTGTAAGCTGACTGTTCGGTTCCAAGACAGAGAACACGAGTTTGACGATCCTTCTACCGCTACGACCTTTTTCACCGACATCATACAGCCAACGCTGACTCCCCGGTAAGGCAACCAGCTCTTCCTGCCCAGAGGATGGAAACAGCGGACACTCTCTTCTGACTACCATTTCGGTGCAATCTGGTAAAGGGTTGAAAAGTGGTGGCTTACTATCATCCTATTTAAGTATATGAGAGGATAGACGAGGAAAATATTTGAGGGTCTTACAATGCCTAATCTACAGTACTCATCATGACCCACTTTTTAGGTTTGAAAGTTTATTAAACTGGTCATCTGATTGCTTTCTTGGTCACCCCTTTATCACATGGAAAATTAACATTGGGAGTTCTGTAAGATAGGCCCGCTTCTGATCAGCAACTTTTTCTTAGCCTTTTTCATTTATTTATTTATTTATTTTTATTATTATTATTTTTAACCTTATTTCCCATTTAGGCAGAGTTTTTAATTGATTTAGTGGTTTGCGGGGCTTCCCCCCCTCATTTTTTCTAATTAAATTAAATTCTATTATGTAAGAGGGTCAATGTGTACATGATCTGTTATCTACGATTTCTAGTTTAATACACCCATTAAAACCCCTCATGTTTATTTTTATTTAACTTTTTTATTTTTATTTATTCTTCTTTTTTTTGTTGTTCTTTAAATTGTCTGACTGTTCTCTCAGACCTTTATACATTCCAAGACATCCTCTCTACCACATAGATAATATTTCATTCTATATAATTACTTTCCAAATGTTTTGGCATCTTACTACACAATTTTGCTGTTATTACTTGATATAATGGAGGCTCGACATACAGTGCTTCTGAAAATCTCATACATGTTCACAGTGCTCTCAAGGCTAGACTATCCTTGAGTAAAAAACCCAGTTGGAAATGGGTAACTGCACTATCAAGGGATTCCCCCCTTCGGTGCTCGGGTTTGTTCTGAATGCCCCATGTTCCCGGTTAGCGGGCACGCCTTTTAGTTGTTTTTCTGTTTATTGTTCTTTTTCAGTTGTTTTTCCTCATCTGTGGCAATACTTTTCTCCGATTAGTTTCTCCCTTTGTATTTTTTCCCTCTCGTCTCTGGACCCGTCGGTTGGATACCAGATCTACTGTCCATATTCTCGTACTCCCTCCATATGGCAGATAACCAAGTGAACAAGACGACTTTGGCCAGGGGAGGAGTTGTGAATTTCTTAAGCTGGAATGTGAAAGGCCTTAATTCCCCAATTAAACGCAATAAGATATTTAACCATATTCGGAACTTCAATGTAGACATATTATATTTACAAGAAACCCACCTTAAGTCAACTCATCACCAACATCTTAAAAGGCCTTTGATCTCACAGCTTTTTCACTCGAAGTTTGAGAGTAAAGCCAGGGGTGTCGCCATCCTTATCCGTAATAATGTACAATTTAGCCCCTCTACCATAATCGAGGATCCACTTGGGAGATTTGTGATTGTATCTGGCCTTTTGTATTCTTCTAAAGTCACACTCTGCAATGTATATGCTCCAAATTGGGATGACCACCAATTTATAGCTAAATTGATATCACTCTTACCTGATCTTAACTCCCACCAACTTATCATGGGGGGTGATTTTAATTGCGTGTTGAATCCCTCTTTGGACCGTTCTTCCCCCAGATCAGCCACTGTCTCTCTCTCTGCTAGAGCCATCCAATCCTTCCTCGACAGTTACGCCATTGCTGATGCCTGGAGATTTTTATATCCTACCTCACGTCAATATTCTTTTTTTTCCCCCGTACACCGCTCCTTTTCAAGAATAGATTTTTTTTTTGTTGACCGGAAAATTCTACCTAACATTGAGTCCAGTTCATATAAAAGCATTGCAATCTCTGATCATGCACCACTTATTATGGGCCTGCATTTTCATGAGAAACCAACTGGCTGTAGGCCATGGAGATTCAACTCTCTTTTGTTATCGGACGAGAGCTACACCCGGATTCTTACTAGTCAAATTAAAGACTTTCTGGAAATCAATGCAACGCCTGGTATGTCACCGGGTACAATTTGGGAAGCTCTCAAAGCATGCATCCGTGGCCAAATTATATCTCATACCTCACATATTGCCAGGCAACGACGGTCTAAATTATTGAAACTCTCTTCTGATATTCTTGAACTAGACAAGAATTTCTCTGAAACACCTGACCCTAAACTATATAAACATAGACTTGTCTTGCAAACAGAGTTTAACCTTTTGTCAACCAATCAGGCTGTCCAATCACTCCGCAAAACACGACAAAACTATTTTGAATTCGGGGATAAACCCGCCAAATTACTAGCCTTGCAGCTAAGGCAGCAGAAGGCTCAAAATTTGATCTCTCAGATCCGGTCTCCAAATGGTGATATCCTCACCAACCCAACTGACATAAACAATTGCTTTTTTAACTACTACTCTACCCTTTACCAAACAGAATCGAGTGCAAATACAGACTCATTGGAATTTTTCTTCAATAAATTACAGATCCCCACTATCAGCAATGACTGCAAGATGCAACTTGATCAGCCTCTCTCCTGTGAGGAGGTATTGAAGGCCACTCAGTCCATGTAAAGTGGCAAATCGCCGGGGCCGGACGGCTTTTCCGTTGAATTTTTTAAAGCGGCACACAGCGTTTTGGTGAGACCAATGCTTGATATGTTTAACAACGCCCTGAAAACTGGGCTTTTGCCCCTTTCCACCCGCCAGGCCTCAATTTCTTTGATCCCAAAGAAGAATAAGGACCCCCTTGATTGCGGTAATTACAGACCTATAAGTCTTTGCCCTGTAGATGCTAAAATTCTTGCTAAACTTCTTGCACGTCGGTTGGAGCCTGTGTTACCGGAGCTTATTCATTATGATCAGACAGGATTCATAAAGAATAGAAAATCTTTATTTAATATTAGGCGTGCTTTTAATATCATTTACTCTCCTTCCAATCCCACATCCCACGAAGTCCTAGCTATGCTCGACGCAGAGAAAGCATTCGACCGTGTCGAGTGGTCATATCTGTTTGACACTCTGCGGCGTTTCGGTTTTGGAGAAGTCTTCATTAGTTGGATTAAGCTTCTTTATACTTCTCCTGTCGCATCCGTTCGTACTAACGATACCTCTTCTCCCTACTTTCAGTTGTCACGTGGTACGAGACAGGGGTGCCCTCTCTCCCCCCTCCTCTTCGCCCTCGCTATGGAACCCCTCGCAATAGCCATTCGCTCAGATAGTAGGATCTCAGGTATTATCAGGGGAGATCTCGAACAAAAGATTTCTCTCTATGCGGATGACATAATCCTTTTTATTTCTAACCCCGCTGTATCATTGCCTAGAATTCTCACCTGCTTGGAGGGGTTTGGCGACATCTCTGGCTACAAGCTAAATATTAGTAAGAGCGAGCTCTTCCCTCTCAATATAGATGCAAGCTGTCTTCCACCCTCTGCTGCACCCTTTAAAGTAGCCTTGGATGAATTTAAATACCTTGGAGTTAATATCTCACGTAAATACTCCAACCTACTTAATAGAAACTTTACACCTGCCCTGGAACGTGTTAAGTCAGATCTCCTGCGCTGGTCCTCTCTCCCTCTATCCTTAACAGGCCGTATTAACTCTGTAAAAATGAATATACTACCTCGATTTCTGTATCTCTTTCAGTGTGTTCCTGTCTTTGTTCCAAAATCTTTCTTTAAAACCCTCAACCAAACAATTTCTTCCTTTATTTGGAATAAAGGCCCATGCAGGATACGGAAATCTATTCTACAACTACCAAAAACCGCTGGAGGACTTGCCCTCCCAGATTTTCAGTCATATTACTGGGCTGCCAACATTCACAACCTCCTTTACTGGCCACACTGCCATTTCGGTCTGAGTGACTGGGTTCCCATGTGGGTAAAATTAGAAGAAGCCTCCTGCAAACCATTATCTCTTACAGCCCTACTTCACTCCCCATTAGTTTCAATTCCTAAACGTCCAAACTACAGTCCAGTAGTTAATCAGTCTTTACGTATTTGGAGGCAATTCAGATCACATTTTGGGTTCCAGAGTTTTTTGTTTTCCTCTCCATGTGACAAAAATCCAGCCTTTCCCCCATCGTTGAATGATAGTGTCTTTAAACTCTGGTTCAAAAAGGGAATAAAAACATTTAAACACTTGTACATAGACAAGACGTTTGCCTCCTTCACCCAGCTGTCCTTAAAGTTTAGCCTCCCAAGGTCGCACCTTTTTAGATACTTTCAGATTAGAGATTTTATTAGGAAGATCTCTCCTCAATTTCCAAATCTTCCTCCCCCAACACAGCTCGACACCATCCTCGATGTGAGCATCAATAACAAAGGTGCTATATCTGTTCTTTATGACTGTATCGTAGGGTTCTCACCTTCATCTGCTATTACAGCTAGACAAAATTGGGAGGTCGATCTGGACTATAGGTTCACTGATGAGGAATGGAGACAAGTTCTAAAGAGGATCCATTCCTCCTCCATATGCAGCCGTCATAGTCTTATCCAATTTAAATTCATCCATCGGATATATTGGACTAAAGTTAGGTTAGCAAAGATCAAACCAGAGATGGACCCTACATGCGATAGGTGCAGGCAGGCCCCAGCTTCTCTGTTCCATATGTTTTGGCTTTGTCCAAGTCTGACGGGCTACTGGGAATCAATTTTTTATTCTATGTCAGTTGCACTGGGCTCTGTAATTAACCCCTGCCCACTTGTGGCACTTTTTGGTCTCTCTCCAAAAACTACAAATTTGTCAATCCTCCATAATGGTGCACTCGCCTTCTGTACATTAATAGCTAGGCGATTGATTCTCCTTAATTGGAAATCAAGCCAACCACCTACTCATATACACTGGATACGTGACCTAATGAGTTGCATCCATCTTGAAAATATAAGATATCTGAGAGATGGGAAGCAGGACAAATTCAGGACTATTTGGAACCCATTCATTTCCTACTTCTCTTCTATCAAAGCCACTGGGATCACTCCCACCCTGCCATCACTGTCTTAATCTGTCCCCAGTTGACACTCTAGAGACGAACCCCCCCCCCGGTATTTTAATCACCCTTATTTATATTTTATTATTTTTTATTTATTTCCTATGTAATTCTTATAACTGTTATTGCGCATCCTGCTTGCTGTGTCAGTAACATAATTATTATTATTATTTTTTTTCTCCCCTCTCCTTTCCTTTCCCCCATTGTATAACTCCGATTGCCAAGGATGTTGTGGTTTGTGTTCAATATGTATTTTAAAAAAAAAAAAAAAAAAAAAAAAAAAAAAAAAAAAAAAACTGTACTGTGCCAAAAGGAAGCCCTATGTTAACAGTGTCCAGAAGCGCCGCCAACTTCTCTGGGCTCGGAGGCATCTGGGATGGACCATCACACAGTGGAAACGTGTACTGTGGTCAGATGAATCAGTATTTCAGGTATTTTTTGGGAGAATTGGACGCCGTGTGCTCCGGACCAAAGAAGAAAAGGATCATCCAGACTGTTAGCAGCAACAAGTCCAAAAGCCAGGGTCTGTCATGGTATAGGGTTGTGTCAGTGCCCTTGGCAAAGGTAACTTGCACTTCTGTGATGGCACCATTAATGCTGAAAAGTACATACAGATTTTTGAGCACAATATGCCGCCTTCAAGAAGACATCTTTTCCAGGGATGTCCATGCATATTTCAACAAGATAATGCAAAACCACATTCTGCACACATTACAAAGTCCTGGCTGCGGAGGAAGAGGATACGGGTACTTGACTGGCCTGCCTACAGTCCCGACCTGTCTCCAATAGAGAATGTGTGGCGCATTTTGAAGCGCAAAATGCGACAATGAAGACCCCGTACTGTTGCCCACCTTAAGACTTGTTTGCAGCAAGAATGGGACGAAATTACACCTGAAACACTTCATCAATTGGTGTCTTCAGTCCCTAAAGGTCTTTTAAGTGTTGTGAAAAGGAATGGCAACATTACAAAGTGGTAAATGCTTTACTGTTCCAACTTTTTTTGAAATGTGTTGCAAGAACCAAAATAGGAATTTTGCTTTTTTGAAAAATAAAACAATAAAAATCATGAGGAACACATTAAATGATGTGCTGTTGTATTGTCTGCAATGAAATACAAGTCAAAGTACATTTAGAAATCACTACTTTCTTTTTTTATTTGTGTTTTTCATACTGTCCCAACTTTTTCTGATTTGGGGTTGTGTATATATATATATACATACAACCCCAAATCAGAAAAAGTTGGGACAGTAAAGCATTTACCACTTTGTAATGTTGCCATTCCTTTTCACAACACTTAAGACGTTTAGGGACTGAAGACACCAAGTGATGAAGTGTTTCAGGTGTAATTTTATCCCATTCTTGCTGCAAACAAGTCTTAAGGTGGGCAACAGTACGGGGTCTTCTTTGTCGCATTTTGCACTTCAAAATGTGCCACACATTCTCTATTGGAGACAGGTCGGGACTGCAGAGAAGCCCAGAGAAGTCGACGGCGCTTCTGGACACTGTTAACATAGGGCTTCATTTTGGCACAGTACAGTTTTAACTGGCATTTGTGGATGTAACTACGTATTGTGGTACTTGACAAAGGTTTGCCAAAGTAGTCCTGAGCCCATGTGGTGATATCGCTTATAGATGAATGACGATTCTTGATGCAGTGCCGCCTGAGGGATCGGAGCTCACGGTTGTTCAGCTTAGGCTTGCGCCCTTGTCCTTTACACACTGAAATTCCTCCACATTCCTTGAATCTTTTAATTATGTTATGCACTGTTGAAGGTGAAATGAGCAAATGTCTTCCTATCTTTCTTTGAGGAACATTGTTTTTAAACATTTCAATAATTTTCTCACGTATTTGTTGGCAAACTGGCGATCCTCGGCCCATCTTTGCTCCTAAAGGACTAGACCTTTCTTGGATGCTGCTTTTGTACCAAATCATAATTACAATCACCTGTTGACATCACCTGTTTCAAATCACATCATTATTTAACCAATTTACCTGATTACTAGCCCTAAATTGCTTCTGTCCCAACCTTTTTGGAATGTGTTGCAGGTCTGAATGACAGGAAAGGATGTATATTTACAAATGAAATTAAGTTGACCAGACAAAACATGAAATATTTTGTGTTCACATTGTCTGCAATGAAATACAAGTCAAAGTACATTTAGAAATCACTACTTTCTTTTTTTATTTGTGTTTTCCATACTGTCCCAACTTTTTCTGATTTGGGGTTGTATATATAATATATAAAAAAAACTAAGATGAGCTGTGTGTGTGTGTGTGTGTGTGTGTGTGTGTGTGTGTGTGTGTCTGTCTGTCTGTCTGTCTGTCTGTCAGCCTCCGGTCAGGTGTCTTCCCCCTCCCTCGGTGTGTACCGGATGCAGATGGGTCAGCTCACCCTCGAGGTGTCATCTGGAGACATCACCAAGGAGGCCTGTGATGTCATCATCAACTCCTCCAATCAAGGCTTTACCCTAAAATCAGGTGACTCTTTATTTTTCCTCGTCATCTTGTTGGTGTTTCCGGACAAACCTTGTAGAACATTTCATCCAAAGGACCATCCCACTTTTACAATGTACAATCACCTTTTTCCAAATGACAAAAAGTATTACCTTCTTTATCAGGCTGTCATTAGTTTCAGTTAAGTTCAATGAAAATTGACTTGCAAAGACTTGAAACTTGCAGAAATAATCCATCAGTCAACATCATGTCTTCTTTCCTTTTCACTCTGTGGTAATGCAGTGGGGACCTTTTTATTTATTTGTATATATATATATATATATATATATATATATATATATATATATATATATATATATATATATATATATATATATAAATAAAAAGGTCCCCACTGCAGAGGCATATAATATATAATGTATAATGTATTAAATATTATATATATAATGTATTAAATGCAATGCAAAGCAGAAGTTACATTGTCTCACTTTAAAAACTGTAAACATCACGCAGCAATAACATTACATTGACCACAAATAAAACAAAACAAATTATGTTTTGAGTCTCTGTCTCTCACAATAAATTGGCATTTAAATTGTAATGTTCCTTTTAACTTACAGCAGCATCATTTATTACTCTTCCTCTTCTTCTATAATACCCCAGGAGTGTCAAAGGCGATCTTGGACAGCGCTGGACTAACAGTTGAGCTGGAGTGTTCACAGATGGGTATGTAGCTGGAATTTAACCTTTATTTATCCACACACTGTTTACTCTTTTTCAGCATCTCCCTGCTTTACATTCACTCAGTTCAGCCCAGTCACAACTGGGAACGTCCCAGTACAACTGATCTTCTGCTGATAGAGAGCAGTATTATTTGGGTTAATGCAAAACTCAAACTTTTTTGTCTGATGCACCTCTCAGATGAGTTAAAATGCTACGTCATGTTTCAAATGTGTTTATTTGAATTGATTTTAAGGTTGGAGTTAAGTAACACTACAAATGCAAAGTAATTCTCAATGTTTAGGTTGGTTTGTTATCAATCTACTACCATTCATCTATTACTTTTAGTTGTTTAATTTGTTTATCCATACATTTTAGTTAACTATTTTAATTTGAGTCTAAGTATAGGCCTAGTTAAATATTTTAAAAATGCATCCCCGTTAATTTCAACTTCTCTGCTAGCTTGTTTACTAGTTTTCGTGCACAAATGTTTGCTATCCTGATTGTTTTACCAGGCTGTGTTACGAGTGTTGTTTGGTTCCTCTCTGTAGTAAATTCTCCGAATTACCAGCCTGGTCCGTTCATCCTGACGTCGGCCGGCCAGCTTCCCAGCAAACACATTATCCACGTTGTCGGCACGAATGATCCTGCAAACATTAAGGATGTGGTTTACACAGTGCTGAAGTTCTGCGAGGAGAACAAGCTCAGCTCTGTCTCCTTCCCGGCCCTGGGAACAGGTCTGTGCAAGCAGAAACTACACACTATACACATCAGTTACTATTTGAAGCTTTGTTTAACTTTACTGAGTGTATTCTTTTAAAGAGAGGTCTTCTCGTGAAGGGACTGTAATGAGACGAGAGAGAGAGAGAAGTCTAATTTCTCTTTTTCATCTCACTGGTTTACTTTTAAGTTGTTCATTTAGTTATTTCTATCAGTTCCCTGTGCAGCCTTTTTGGTTGGATTTACAGTCTTTAATTTCACTACTGATAGTCACTCATCTCGCTGTATTAAAGCTGACAGAAGATACATTTGATGTGATGTGCAGGTACAGTACATTCTGTCTGCAGAGTTTGTGTCACATCAACCATCAAATATTAAAATTAAGCAGCTGTTATTGTACTGTACTGTGGACATTCATGATCCCAAGAGGATGAATCCTAATGACAGTGGCAGAAGAAGTACTCTTCTACTCTCTTTACTGAAGTAAAAGTACCAATACCATAATGCATTTATGAGTACTCCATTACAAGTTAAAGTAATTTATTTTCTTGCTGAAGTCAAAGTACAGAAGTATTGTCACCTAAATGTACTTAAAGTATTAAAAGTAAAATAAGCAGGACTTTAGACTGTTAGTCTGTAGTGTACACCATCAAGTTTCACAGACTATGCCAATCCTCTCATGATCATCATCATCATCATCATCATCATCATCATCACCGGTCCTTGTCTGCCCGTTAGGTCAGGGAGGGGCCAACCCGTCAGCGGTGGCAGACGCCATGGTGGATGGGGTGGTGGACTTTGTGAGGAAGAAACACCCGAGGTCTGTTTGCAGCGTAAAGATCCTGATCTTCCAGAAGGTCATGATGAAGGAGTTTCACACAAGCATGAAGAGGAGAGAGGGAGAGCAGGTGGAGGCGAAGAGCGTCTACACCAAGTTCAAAGGTATTTAGTAAACACCTACTCTAGATGTGTGATTATTTTTTATCATTTCTTCCTGTTTGTTTTAATCAAGTTTGCTCTGAGGCATTATTCTGGTATTTCTTTCTCAGAGGTTAATTCTGGTGGTTAGTCTGTTTTTTTTATTGTCACAATCTCCTGTGTAGTCTCAAATCATCAACATATCAGTCCACCTCTCAATGCTGCCTGACAATTTGGTTTTGAAGAATTCTACATGCAGCAATAATACAGGCCAAGCAATCGCCTGTTCCCAACAGGCACATTTTCAACGGGCTCTGTACTAGTCCTTTAAATCTCTTAATACGTCACACAGCCTAGTAAAAACACTGTTTGTTGGGCGCCCGGATAGCTCAGTTGGTAGAGCGGGCGCCCATATGTAGAGGTTTACTCCTCTATGCAGCGGGCCCAGGTTCGACCTGTGGCCCTTTGCTGCATGTCATTCCCCCCTCTCTCTCTCCCCCTTCATGTCTTCAGCTGTCCTGTCAAATAAAGGCCTAAAATGCCCCCCAAAAAATTAATAAATAAACACTGTTTGTTGTGAATTCGTAATCTCTGCCATACAAACATGTCTCACATACTGCTACAATGGTGTTTGACGTTGTTTCAGACTCTGTCACTTCCTTTTTTATGGGACTTGGAGAGGAGCGACCCAGCACTGAAGACCTGTTTCTGGAGAGAGAGGAGTTTGAGCCCACAGTGTTTCAGCTGTGTGCCGACAACGACACGGTGAACATGCAATTATTCACTTAGGTTTAGCTCTTTGCTTTGAAAAAATATCATTATTCTTGAGGCCAGAAAACAAAAGAGAAGTTTAGTATAACAATATGAAAATGTTCTTGTAGTGATGCTGGTTTGTAACCAAACTCCACAACTGTTACCCCACCACTGCAGGCTGTGAGTCAGGCTAAGAAAAGGGTTAAGGAGCAGGCGGAGAGAACCATCACAGACCAGTACATCAGTCATCTGTCGCAGGCCGACTTGGACGAGCTAAATTCCCTGCAGAGGAAACTGACGGTTAGCATCCGTCTGAACCGAGGGATGGAGGACCAGGAGTCCAAGATCCACCTGGAGGGTCTGACCAGAGACGTCTACACCGCTGAGTCTGCAGTCAGGTCAGCAAATCAATTCATGGAGGAGAACAAATATGCAGCAAAGCTTCAGTCCAGAGTACCAAATGTTAGCATATTCCTTTTGGTAACACTGTACTTGACGTTATCTACATGAGAGTGACATGACACTGTCATGAACAGATGACACTGTAATGACACAGTCATGACACATGAACTCTAACCATAACTTGTCATGACAAAAACTGAATGACAGTTACTAAAAGAAGTGTTATGTCATAAACATTTATGACTTGTTTATGATGTTTATGACACGTTCATGACAGTGTCATGTCACTCATATGTAGATACCTTCAAGTAAAGTGTAACCTTCCTTTTTTCTCACCATCAGGGACATCATCCGCAAGGTGGAGAGGTCGGAGAACTTGAAGAGCAAGGCCTTGCTGCTGAGTGGACTGGTAGAGTGGCAGTTTGAGAGCAGTGCTGGGGTGATGGTACCCTTTGACATTTACACCAACCTCCACCTGGAAGAGGCTCTGGAGAAGAAACAACAAAATGTGACAATCAAGATAAACAACGAGAAGTACCATGCTCAAGTAATGCTTAGAAAAGCAGTGTCAGCAAGTGGACGTAAAGCGTTGGAGCTACATAGAAAAGAGATGAAAGGTGAGGGATGTTTTACTTCCTCCATTTTCATAAAAAAATGTCCAGTTTCACACTGAGCTGATTAGAAAACATATACTAATAGAAGCACAAGCAGCTCTTCACATGGAAAAAACCTCAGAGATCCACTGTATTATACTATATCTAAACATATGAATGGAAACTATGGAAATACAAGACACAGGTTGTGTAAAAGTGTATCTTACCTTAAAAACGAACACTCTTATGATTTTCTTTGCAGATGACGCCGCTCTGCCATCAAATTGGGATGACATGAAAGGCGACTTCGTCAAACGAGTTCCTCTAACTCCGGGATCCAATGAATACAACGATGTGGAGAAGGAGCTAACAAAGGCCGGTCTCGCTGCAAACATCATCAGTGTAAGTTCAGTTTCTGATATGCTTTGCAACTTCAGAAAAACTAATAAAGAGATCATTTTCATCACTTGGAAAAAACAAATGGGTCACACTAAAAGAAAACACAAGCAAATTTAAAAAACCCATGCAGCCAATACAGTGAGAATGAGTCATGTGTTGTAACTGTGTTGGCAGATTGAACGAGTCCAAAACACGACACTGTGGCAGAGCTACCAGCTGATGAAGAAACAGATGGAGGTGAAGAACCAACACACAAACAACGAGATGGTGCTGTTCCACGGCACCGGAGCCGCCTCCATTGATCTCATCAACAAACAAGGCTTCAACCGCAGCTACGCAGGAGCACATGGTAACTGAAGAATATTTAAAAATAATAGATTTTTGATCAATGTACCATAATGGTAACACATTTCTTTGTTCATGATAGTAATGTAAAGTTACACAGTGCAACAATATGTCACTACCAGAAAATTATATTTAAACAATCGATTCAAGGTTCATGGAGAACAAGTGGAGCAGCTGTCTTCTTACTGAACAAACAACAAACACTGTATTGATGTATTTATTTAGTAATACAGTCTGGGCGTCCCCTATTTTGCTCTGTAGGTGCGATGTACGGCAATGGATCTTACTTTGCGGTAAACCCGACCTACTCAGCACAAGGCTACGCCCAACCCGACGCCAGCGGCCACAAGCGCGTGTACGTGGCCAGGGTCCTGGTCGGAGACTTCACTCAGGGAAGAGCTGGCTTGATCACCCCGCCCTCCAAGAACACCAGGAATGCTGCAGACCTGTATGACAGTGTTGCAGATAACAAAACCAACCCAGCCATTTTTGTAGTCTTTAATGACATTCAGGCATACCCAGAATACCTGATCACATTTACATGAATGAAGCTATGATTACACTGTGCTGCAATTCTGATGATGAAAATGTTATGAAAATCACATTATTTGTGTTTTAGTTTGAATTCCAACTGACAATTTCAAATGATTATGTAATATTGTAACATTGCATATTTCCTGAAGGGGCACTTTCCATTTTCTTAATTTGGTTTCACCCACTACATGAGTGAATGAAAAGAAAGGATTAAAGTTCACTAGAAAATAAACAAAAGCATGAACAAGAATATTTTAAAACTCATTTTCATTCATCTGACATTTGTCACATTTATTTTATTTTTTTAATGGAATATAGTCTGAAATGCCTTTTATTAAAGGATCACTGTGACTTCACTTCAATGCAACTTCACTGTTAGCTCACTTAATTCACTTGTTAGCTGATTTATTAGTTTTTCTTGATTGCTTAAACACGTGCCTTGAAATGATACCTGCTTATCTCAAAACACAAATCCATAACTTCTCACCCATTTACCCCAAACTTACTATTTTCAGGTCAAAATGAAGCTCTCCACTCAAAACCATTCAATCTTGCTGAAAACCTTTGCCTTCAAACATGACACGCAAGCCCTCAAAAACACACAAACACTGCAACATAGTCTTATAGCACCGAGCACGCATAACTTGAAACGTCTATGCAGGCTTCTTCCATGTTCTGGAGGAGGTGAACATGGATATAATGTTCATGCTCATACTTTATACCACGCCAAAAACGAAACAAAAAAAATCGGGTTTATTAAGGGAGAGTATGCAGGCATGGTCAACTAGAATGGCCCGAATATCATCTGAAGCTGCATCTCCTGTTGCTTAAATTGCATCCCTGTCTCCTCCACTTGCCTCCCTTCCTCCCCCGAGGAAGCACGGGAGAGATGCGAGGAAATTATGGGAGGGGAGAGGAAACGAGCAAATGTGTTTTAGAGGGATGAGACGTCCTTTACTCAGAAGCATCACATGAATTTGTCAGCTGTACGGGCGGAGTCAGCAACCCTTTCAGCTGCATGGCTTCCGGGAAGGCTGCTCTCGTGTTTCCTCGGCTATAGGTTGTTGGTGTCAAAGTATTGACGAAGGACCAGCTGATGTTCTCCTATACCATGACACTGCGCTTTTCCCCCAGGCAAAAAAATAACCATTACAGACAGTAATATGAACAACTAGCAAATGCATTTCCTGCAGAAAATACGCGTGAATGCTGAAAAGCTGCATTTAAATGACACGCTGGGATTCTCATGGATTCCATTTAATGTAATTTTTGAGACACACGAGAAACGAAGGGAATATCTGCTGATGAGTGTTTGTCTCTGCATCTTCAGATTTTGTTTTTAAACAATAAAAGCCTTCAGACATTCAAACCAAATGTTTTATTCATCAGTTTGCACAACTTATTAATGTCTCATGTTACAGATTCTTGTTTGTGTTCACTAGTTTGGTTTTAATGTCAGAATGAAAAACCAGGACTTTTGTGGAATAAGTAAATGAAAAATTCAGCACATTTCCAAACAAATTTGAAAAGTATATTGATTTCCAAAACCGATCCAATGTGTGGGGGGAAAAAAAAGCTTCAAACTTCAAAAAAGTTACCAGGTGGTTACCATGACAACAGATGTAATACTTACAGAATCTTTGCAGACAGTTTCATCTCATGTACCTGGTTTAAAGGAAACTGTGTGTCCAAATGCACACAAAAAAAGGAACAAAAAAAATGTAATCCATAAAGATGAAAATTGTGATTTGTGATCAGCTGAGCGTCAACACTAAGGTTTACAGGCTGCGTTTTGTCCACGAGTCCTTGAGACTTTAGATGAGTAGATCCAGAAAGATCCAGTTCTTGTCATTCCTGAATTTGTAACAGTTTTGATCCAGCAGGAGTAAATCTTTGTGCTGCCAGACGTTTATTGAAATCATAGAGTTGAAGAATCATTCCTCCGCTCTGCAAAATTAAACGACACTCTATAGCGGCAACCAAAAAAACCCTGAAGAAACTGGACCTTGAAAAATACTGCTGGGATTTTTTTGGGGTGGGGATTGGAGGGAAGGTGTTTCGGGGGGGGGAGGGGGAGGGTCTTTGGACAATGAAGGTTTCTAGTTTATTTCTCTCCTGATATATAAAAATGCGGGTCAGTCGGTTCGCCCTCATTTTAAACCTCGTTCAGAATCACTCACAGTGTTTATGCAAGAGAAGCCTCTCTGGATTGTCCGCCATTTTGTCTTTGACATCATCATCATCATCATCATCATCCGTCCGTAGTTGTGTTCTGTTGAAGCGTGCTGGATCAGCAGTTTGGATTAAAGGAGGAGTCCGTCAGCCCAGCTCTGACCTCCACAAGACAAAACGTGACATTTCAGCACCTCGTTTCTCCTCGGACAGGAAACGGAATTTAAACTGGGAAGCGCCAGTTGCGGTATCGACTCACACCGAGGTCGCGATCACACGGAACACGTCTCAGAACGAGCCTGAAGCGGTCGTGTTCATAAGGTAAATTAATCTGAACGTGCCTGAAAGCATCAGTAGAAAACTGCACAACTTGTCGAACCATTTTTTTTTTTTTAAACCTGAAAACCGTTGTTTTTTTAGCGCTTTTCACTTTACTTTTCACTTTGTTAAAAAGGTCCCATGGTATGTAAATTTCACTTTATGAGGTTTTTTTAAACATTAATATGAGTTCCCCCAGCCTGCCTATGGTCCCCCAGTGGCTAGAAATGGTGATAGGTGTAAACGGAGCCCTGGGTATCCTGCTCTGCCTTTGAGAAAAAGTAAGTTCTGGAATCTTCTCCTTATAACGTCATAAGGAGGAAGGTTACCCCCCCTTTCTCTGCTTTGCCCGCCCAGAGAATTTGGCCCGCCCATGAGAACATCACGGCTTGCAAAACAAGTGAAGCATGGCAGTTGGTCAAGTTTTGTTAATTGTTTCGTAAACCATCTATAAACATTTTGATGAATATAAAATTGCACCTAATGCTTTTAATAATTAGCTAATGATTAATAAGTGGTTTATAAATCACCAAGGAACATTAATTTGGCCCCATTAAATCTTTTTTGGTGATCTATAAAAGAGATGATAGATTTTTTTGTGCGGTGATAGCTAAATAACAATAGATGCTTTACAAAGTATTTATTAACCATTAACAAGGTATTATAATCATTAGTTGCAACTTCATTATATCCATCCAAATAATGTTTACTGTGGGCTTACACACGATTTCAGGTTTACAAATCATTTGGTAATCATTGCCAAATACTTAATTTAATATATACACGTTACGTGTGCTGCAATAAACTTAAAAAAAAGGAGGAACGTCTCTCTAATTCTCTTTAAGGGAAACTCTGAACCCTCAACTCTTTCTGCTGTAGCGATGCTTAAATCTTTCAGAAAATACTAAGAAGGTTCCCATGTGATCCCGACCTCAAGTGTGTTCTCGGTCTCTGATGGGAATAAATTGCGATACATGTTGATCTTCGGCACCAAATCAGCTCAATAACTGAACTATTTCTAGTCTTTTTTTTTACTCTGTATCTTTACTGAGAATTGGGTGGAGCTGCTTGTTTTTTTTTCCCCTCACAGAAAGTTAAAGCTCCATGTTTCACAGTAAAAATATTAGTTCTTAATTGTCACCACTCCTACACGATGTAACCAACCAAGTGTACTGAACTGGACACACCGAGATCTGCAGCACCAGGCCGGTTTATAAAAGTCTCTACAAGTTGAACAGACTTCTCGACTTCTGGTGTCGCTGTTGTGCTGAGTTATCCCGCAAAGCTTTAAACGTTAAATGCGTGACGTGGTCAGGTTGTGGTTCTGCAGCTGGTCTAGGATGGCGGTAGGGGCCGGGCGGGTCACCGTCTCTGCTGGCTGTAGACGGGGTAGGCCAGCGTGACGTTGAGCGAGTCATTGTGTTGGACCAGTGAGGTGTGCTGGTAGTGCAGCACCAGCTCCTTCAGAGAGCCGTACAGGTTGTAGGGCTCCGCAAAACCAAAACCGGTGCCGGTCTTGTTGATGACGCAGTGTTTCACCTCTCCGTCCACACTGAGGGAGACAGAGACACAGAGATTAGATGAATCACACAAGTGTTTGTTAAATTCAGAGGCGCTTCCTGACATCGACACAGAATTAAAAATAACGTCTGGAAAAAAACAAGAAAAAAAATGAATGTGCAAAAAAAATAATAAAAACTAAAACTAATGGCCATCAGCCAATCGTTGAACCAATAAGCAAACAACATATATAAAGGTAATCGGTTGTCTTACACCACAGAGCAGGCGTAGCAGCCCGGCTTGCTGCTGTCGCGGACCAGGAAGGTCCCGTCTCTCTTTCCGCGGAGCAGAGACTCGGCCTGAATGCGGTTGATGTTTCCAAGGCGCCACAGACGCTCGTCATGATGAGGAAGGTCCTCTTCATCGTCCACCATGCTGTACTCACTGAGGGAGGAGAGGGGAAGGGGGGTGCACAGAGAGCATATTAGCAGGGGACTACAAGCTTACACATCATCATGCTACGGTTATTATTGTGACTAGAGAACAGACAAGATGCAGGTTCTCTGTGTTTACAGGTTGAAAGGCGCCCCCTGGTGGCCTAACAAAATAAATATGCTAATGATGACCAGAGCACTGTGCTGATTGCATGGTAATTTATCATTCAGTCTATTAGAGGTGGAGTCAGCGACTCTGGAGAAAAATTATTGATATTTGAACTTAAGACCTAAACAAATACACCCTTCCCATCAGTGATCCTTCAGAAAGTTGGCATGTGCCAGATTTACAATCCCTTCCTCTTCATGCACCCATGGCCTTTCCCCTGTCCTATGCACTAACAATATATGGAACGGAACAGTGTTGTTCTTCTGTTTCTCATTTTAAGAGCCAGGGTAAAAGTGTACCGACTAGAATTGCAGCCTCCACCTTTAATATGTAATTTATTTTCTAAATTAATTGTTCAGTCTATAAAATGTAGTGGGAAATGTCCACCACAACTTATTAAACTAAAAGACTGTACAGATATTCACTTTATATGCCAGGAGACAAAAGCTGGAAATCAGACTTTTTTTTGTTGTTGCATTAACGCACTGCCCAATCCTGCAAATACTAACGTCAAAGGAAAACACACAAAGTAGTTACACTGTGTTTTCTGTCCAACACAAAGTGGAGGTGGCGGTGCACTGCCGTCTGCCACCACTGGGGGGCACCAAAGTGAGGAATCTCGTAACTCTCAACCACCCAGATGATACAGTTTATCACACTTACTCCTCTGTGGTTTCGTTCTTCAGGCCGAGCCACTCGTTGAGTTTCCTCTGACGAACTCCTTTCTGAGTCAACCACCTGAAACACAGAGTACGCAGCAGTGAGTATAATTGCTGTGTTGTACCATTCAGCTTTCTTGTGTTTCTGAGTGTGTGTGTGTGTGTGTGTCTTACATGAGGTACTGGTCCCTGGTCTTGCGGAGCTGGATCAGGTCTGGTTTGATGCTGTTCATCTTCTTGTCGATCTCTCTGTAGTCTGCGGCCTGTTTCTTCAGGTCCACCTCCAGGTGACGCTTACTGTCCACGATCTCACTGATCCGAGACTTCAGCTTGTCGTAGTTCTCCATGATCCTTTAAAAAGACGCAAAATCTTAAATCGTGTCTTTATTAAACACAGAGAGTGAGGTGTACTTCAAACAATCCAAACGTTCTTCTCTTCTGCTGTGTTACGGCACTCAAACACACATGTGCATACTTTATTTGGTTTTAAAACACTGATATCGGATCGGTTCTCTGTATTTTGAGCAACAAGGCGCCAGAATATAAATTAATTAAAATAAAACAATAGGTGTGCTTCAAAACGTGCGTGTCAGACTCTTTTAGTGCGTTTGGGCCTTTAAACTTACAGGGACACCTGCAGGTCGATCTGACTGGGCAACAAACGCTTTTTCTTCGGACTAAATTCATTGCCATGGCAACTTGGGCTCCTTCACATGTGGGGTTGTGTTTTAAAAAAAGGTCTCCGTCAGTTGCCATGGCAACACAACCTACCTCTGAATCTCCTTGTCGTTGCCCTCTCGGCGAAACTTCTCGATGTACTCTTTGCTGAAGCGCTCCTGAGTCTGACACTGCTCCTCGAAGATCTTTATGGTCTCGTTGAACGCCTCGATGGCCGTCCTCTTCATCTGGATCTCCTGGGGGGGACAAAGACAGGAAGAGTTGGAAAATCTGTTGTATCTTATCCCTGGAATTTCTGTCATTGTCGATAATGAGGAAATCTAGCTCGCTCTTAAACAGTGTACTGTACAAGTACTGTTCAGTACAAATATTAAGTACTTGTACTTGAGTATTTCCATTTTCTGCTGCTTTTTACTTCTACTCCACTACTACTGTTTAATGACTGTAGTTACTTTACAGATTTAGATTATTAAAACTGAATATAATCAACTGATAAATGATGTATTATAATGGATTAAACTACAAATGAGCTCCACATTTACCAGCTGCAATATTAATGTGATGAACACATTAATGCATCAATAACTATAACACAATAATATAATATATATTATTCTGCATAATGAGTACTTTTACTTTTGGTACTCTAAGTATAGTTTGATGCCAATACTTTTGGTACTTCTACTAAAGTAAAGTTTTGACTTTCACTTGGAACAGACACTGTGGTATTACTACTTTTACTGAAGTAAAAGACCCGAGTATTTCTTCCACCTCTGCTTTTTAAGATTCATTTTTAATAAAAAAAAAACATTTAAACAAATGAATATGCAATACAAATGAAATGGCTACAATTATTGTTCTGCTTGTTTTTACTTTTAATATTACTTTTTAATGATCATTCTTTTTATTACATGTGTTTGTGTTTTATCTTTGTTCCTTTATTGCTTTACGTGAGGCAACAATAGAAGCAGAGGTGTATATCTAACATCTGTCTGATGAAGCCTGATGTTGGGAACTAGCAGAGTGCAGTATCGTAGTGTAC
Organism: Gymnocephalus cernua; assembly: GCA_023631565.1. Taxonomy (NCBI): domain Eukaryota; kingdom Metazoa; phylum Chordata; class Actinopteri; order Perciformes; family Percidae; genus Gymnocephalus; species Gymnocephalus cernua. The sequence continues at coordinate 22,856,150 of CM042425.1, forward strand.
CTGCGAGGTTCTGGTGTACTCCTCGTACAGTCTGTCGTACTCTCGGTTCTTCTCCTGGTACTGCAGGTGATACTCGTGGAGCTTCTTCCCCACAGCTTCAATGCTGTCCTCCTTCACCACCTGGTCCTAAACAACAACAACAACATCCAATCAGACGGCTGCACAACTGACCAATCAACACAGCCAATGGGTTAAGATGGTGGACAGACCTGCTGGTGTTTGGAGACCGGGTAGAGCAGCTTGACGTCCAGTTTGGGGTTGTACTGGGCGAGGGACTCGTGGCGGTAATGGTTGATCAGCTCCACCACTGAGCTGAACGTCAAAGGGTCGGAGAAGCCGTACTTTCCCTCCCGGTGGAAGATCTTTATCAGTTTGTTGTTGCCTCCTTTCCTGAAGGTGGTCAGAGAACATTTGTCCGTTAAACCAAACCATCCTTTATTATTACTATTATTATTATTATTATTTTTAATTCCATTCAAACTGACATCAGACAGGCCTCAGGGGACTAACAGGTTTACAAGTTTTGATCTGCACACACTATCATAAACAACTTCACGTTAATGAAGAATTTGCGCTATTGAAGCTAAATATGACATTATAAGAAGGATTTTACATTTCATCATTTTCTGATTAAGCAAAGCAGAATCTGATGTTAGCAGCATAATAATAATAATATACAAACACATTATTTATACTTAAATATTTTCAAATTACCAGACTGATTGCAGCTTTCAACTTAGAATCAAAATATAACATTAAACCAATGTCATAAATACATTAATAATAAACTGTATGTATTGAGCCCTTTTCATACAAGAAAAGTAGCTCAGTGCTTTACAATAAAAACACACAAGACATTAAAACCAGGAAAAAGACAGTAGATGCTAAAAAATATATATAAATAAACGTAAAAAACAGACTATAAAGAATAATAAAAATGTGAGAATTAGAAGAAAATAAGAATGCCAAATTAAATAATAAGGTTTTCAGTGGTGGTTTAAAAATGTTAACAGAGCCTACAGCTCTTGGAAGGGTATTTCATAATTTTCGGACATGGTTAAAAAAAAAAAAGCTGCGATACTGGGAGTCAATGGATGAAGCTAAAACTGGGTATAAGTTTGTTGTTTTAGTTAAAAGTCTAGCAGCACAGTTCTGAATATGCTGACATTTCTCAATTGACTGTTTTGGAAGGTAAGTAAACAGAGCATTGCAAAAATCTAATCTATTTAAAATAAAAGCACAAATACGTTTTTCAGCATCTTTATGGGAGAGAATGGCCACTACTTTGGCAATGTTTCGTAAGTGATAAAAAGCGGTTATGGTCACCTCTTTTATGTGTGAAGTAAAATGTAACTCAATATAGAATATTCCACTGTTACCAGGACAATTTAAGGCCTTGAATTTAGATAGCACATTTCAGACTCTAAGAGTAGTGCAAGTGCAGGTCTTGCAGACAACGTTGCATTACAGATACAACAGGTTTTTTAATGCTTCTCAACTGTTGCATGATATGCAGATTTCTGTGTATGTTGTGTTTTAAAATATATACTGTAATTTCTATGGAATATATTGTAAGGTTATTGGTACCTAAAGACCTGGTTGTGTTTGAGGAGACGTTGATGGAGGACTGTTTAGATGAGAGTAAGACAACAGGGTGTTGAACAGTTTACCTCAAAGTCAGAGTGTAATCTCCGTGCATCTTAGTGGAGGCGTCTCGAACCAGGAACGTACCGTCAGCTGTGTCTCTCAGCTTCTCATTAACCTCCTCTCTGCAAACACACACACACACACACACACACACACACACACACACACACACACACACACACACACACACACACACACACACACACACGGAATAAGGAAGTATTCAGATCCTTAACCATAGTAAAACTATTAATACCACACAATAAACACTTGTTACAGTAAAAGTCCTGCACTGAAATAAGCATGTCATGTAGTTAAAGTATAAAAATGTCCCCTGTGACCGTAGATTATTATTACTCATGCATTATTGTAAAAGCAGGTTTTTACTGTTGTAGTTGGTTGAGGTAGAGCTCATTTAGAACTACATTATGGATTAATCTGCCGATTATTTTCTGCATTAAATCAAATAGTTTCTTTGGTTTGTAAAAATAGTGAAAATAGTGAGAATTGGCGTCACAATTACCCAGAGCCCAAAGTGATACCTTTACAATGTTTTGTCCAAACGACATTCCAACCCTCAACATTATCACTAATGCATTACAATTATTAACATTATTAATGCGTGCATGCGTGTCTTAGTTACCTGGAGATGTCTCCCCAGTACCACTCAGCATCCTGCAGAGAAATACTGTTGTTGAAACTACAGGAAGGTGCTGGAGTTGAAGACTTCACCGGTTTAGGAGGCAACGCTGCAACAAAGAGAGGGACACAAATTTCATTTAACGTCATCAAAAACTCTTCTCCGTTAACTTCTTCAGTGTCTGTGTATGTGAGACGAATCAATCACTACAAACAGAGCTTTTAATTATCTACACAATCATTCTGAAAGTCCATTTTAAAATAAAGACTACTGGAGCGACTGTGACAAGCTAATATCGGCCGGTCTGATGTATCAGATACACCAGTGTATATGTTGGCTGATCAGTATCAGTAAATGTCAGCAGAGAAATTGACATTTTACAGAGTAAAAATAAACTTATCGGTGCTCTCCTGTGGACATTCTATGTAATGGAGACTGTTTCCAAATTACCTCAACCCTAATTTGTCATTTCTATACTGCAGGCTCCTTTTACTTGGCAGCTAACATTCACACCGCTACCTGCAATGAGCCAATATCGGCTGATTTATCCATCTAGCTCGAGCCTGGAGGCATCAGGTGACGCGGTCAGCACCAAGACGGGGTGTCCACTATCATGCGAGCCCGGGAAGCGCAAAGAGGGAGGAAATGGTAGACTTTGAGTGGCAACGTATTACAAATGAAGAGAAATACGGGAGAATTGTGACCCCCAGCAGAAAACCGGAAGAGGTCAATGAAAAATGAGAGTCTCCGGGGAAAATCAGGAGGGTTGAAAAGTATGCTTTAATTTTTTGAATAGATCAGTATAGTTTATCAGTTTTTTTCTCTATATGTATAGCATGCTTACTAGTATATTTGACTCTTACTTTGTAAATGCATACCAATTTTTTTTAAATTACCTGCTTCACTTAGTTCTACTGGAACATAGGGTCAGTTTCAGCAAATATGACAGAAAGTTAGTTTTATAAGTCTTACCTACTGCACCTTTAAAATGTACTGTTATATTTGTTTTAAATGGTCCCAATCAGCACATATTTGGGCCACGACTCTGTCATAACCCAATTTAGGTCACTATCAAAAAGTTTTATTTTGTTTTTATGTTGAAAGTCATCCGTACCCCGAGCGAAAAATAATGCGACACTGCAACTTTTAAAAAAATCAGCTTCGCAATCCATTCAAAATCCTCCCGCTCCTCACTCGCACTCACATGCTCCGATTAGGAGTCTTTGTGTTTGTGTTCAGCTGATGAATGTAAGCCCAATATTCTCTCTTAGCTGTGTTAGGTATCAGCCAACTCCTGAGAGAAAACCATGTCTCTCTAGCTGCTAAATTCTCCACTATGTGCACTATGTTTCAGCAGACAGACACAGTAAGAGATAGGCTCTCTTACTGTGTCTGCTGAAACAATGAGCTAAAACTCACTGTGAAGCTGCGTAAAGCCAAGAGGAGCTGCACATTCAGCTGATAATCCTCTGGAGGTTCATCACTACCAGAGACACACTACACACAGTTTTTACGTTTTCATTCTATACATTCTCATTGTAAATATATCAATTATAGCCGCTTTAATATGAGGCATCAGCTGTCTTGAGTTAGACGAATCAAGCTGGAAGTCTTAGTACAAAATTCCCCTTTTTGTGTTTCCCTGCTGATCTGAGGGCTACGTCTTCGTAGTCGTATGAATGTTTCATACTGGAACAAAACACCAACGATAAACCAACACACAACTCTCAAGATAAGGTCCCCACCTGATACCTGCCAATGCTAACTCCTAGAAGACATTAGCTCAGGTAATGCACACCGCCACGCCTGCAGCACCACAACACAACCTGCAGGAAATTCATTCATTTGCAGTCCCACTAAAATACAGCCACTGTGAAGGTGGAATTAAATCAAAACCGCTCCGGGTTGCACGCCAGCGAACGTACACAGTTGTCGTTCAGACAAATTTACATACGTTTATACTTTGCAACGTGGAATAAATCCGAATACAGAAACCAGTTTACTCCCGTTACCTTTACGTCTGTGAAACAAAGAATTTGAATCCATCAACGTAATGGATGGGACAAAGAGGGCGGGGAATTTATGCAATGTTTCCACTGCATGGTACAGCTTGACTTCATTAGCAAAAGAAGTGGAAGGTTCCTGGTACCTTTTTTTGGTACCACCTCAGTCAAGGTTCCAAGCGAGCTGAGCCGATACTAGAAAGTGAAGTTGAAACATTGCAGACCACTGATGCGTCAGAGAGAACCGTCACAAAAGTGACCCAGGACATCGTGCACAAACACAATATTTTTAAATAGCCAGACTTCTGTCAATAGCAACTAGCGATGCCACGGTAAGGACATTTTCACACCGGTTAATAAACTGGTGACAACACAGCTGTTAGCAGTTACACCGGACATATTTCAAGAAAAGATATTCGTCTGTACAGCAATAACTTTTGATCTTCTGTTGCAAAGAGCGGCTGCAGCTGCACCACATTCCGGCTGCGAGGCAGCCACTGGAGTTTACAGATTGTCTATTCACCGTCATCAGGTTTCTTTTTAGTATTGTGTTTAAATCTGAAATATTGACAAGTATTTTTGCTTTGCCACAAAATCCTTCAAATCCACTGCTTTTTTTTATTCACTCGACCCAGATTTAAAAAAAAAAAAAAATGGCAGCTAGCTTAACTGCAAAAGGGCAGACGTTCCTCTGGTTGCAGATGAAATGATTCAGTAAGTGTCGCGTTGAAGATGATGTCACGGCAGTTTCACGCTATGACGATCAGCTGAGAATCCCGCATACACTGAGGCGATACTATCCGCAGTGGAAAACGCGAAGAGTGAATTGAGTCGAGTAGAGTGCTACTAGTGACACTGCTACGCCCAAAATCTTATAGAAAACATTGAGAAAACTTCCCAACAGGATGTTGGATCAACCAATCAGCTTGCTTGACGCATAGAGATTTGGGAGGCGCGAGCATCGGCACCTCTGCGACCAACTTTTACCCACAACATTGTTCTCTGCGTAGGTGTAACATGTTTACATGCATCTTTGGAGAAGCGTACGGTTTTTACAAAAAAATACCTTGAATATATAAAAACACATGATGGAATTTAAATCATTAGTTAACAAAACACCATTTTACAAAATGCCTCAGCACAATTATCAGAACACTAACAACAGCCATGTAACCCATACTGACTCAGACTGCCACCAGGTGTTGGCCCCCTCTACACAGCTCCAGGTTCAGGTCTGAGCTCCTACCTGGACTCTGCATGCTAATGTAGCAGAGGAGCTTGTCTCGTCCCCTCAGCGGCTCAGCCTCGGCCCTGCCGCCCTCCTCTCGCTCCATGTCAGCCTCTAAACCTTCAGGTGAAAAAAACCAAACCCGGATCCTTCTGTTCTGGATCTCATGATGTCTTGATTACAGCTGATCCTGCCTAGAAAAATCTGACGTCATCTGGGAGGAAACGGGTCCGGGATACATTCTCCTGACTGAGCTCGATCTCTCTGTCTTTTCGACAAATCACTCTAAAATAAAAGACACACTTGACTGCACTGATAATCTGCAGGACTTTTACTGCGCTCTCTCTGCACCTGCAGGTCGATCTTTGATATTTTCAGACTTCTCCACAGAGAGAGAAACAGCCTGGAGAAACCTTTCTTTTTGAATTGGTCCTAAATCTGCTGTTGTCTTCAGCATTTAAAGATTTAAAACGACGCAACTTTCTCTGCGTCCGTCTCCCTCTCAGAGCCTCAGTTCAAAAGCTCAGGAGAGCAGCTTGGAGATGTGTGACATCACCGCTGCCCCCAGCCAATCCTGCGATGGCAGTGATATCACCGCGGCAACACCCCCCCTCCCTTCCCGTTCTCTGCTGCATCTTTACTGCGTGGAAGAGGATGATGTCATTGTTTCAGCTGCGGCTCGGTCTGACCAACTGACTGATCAACACATTGACTCGGAGACCGACTGAATGAATTAATGAATGACACAATGAGTTACTGCTCATCGACTGACCCAATAATTAATAGAAATAACAGTACAAAAGTATTAGCATCAAAATATACTTAAAGTACCAAAAGTAAAAGTGCTCATTATGCAGAATAGTATATATTATATTACTGTATTATAATTATTGATGCATTAATGTGTTCATCGCTTTAATGTTGCAGCTGCTAAAGGTGGAGCTCATTTGAACTAGATAGATAGATACTTTATTGATTGCCAAGGGGAAATTCAACTACTTTGTTTTTATTCTGCTGCTTCTGTCTACTGTGGTATACACAAAGAATGACCCCCCTCAGAGGATCACCAAAGTTATTACAGTTCATCCTGAGGGGAACACGGCTTGAGATATTTCAATCTGGATCAAAGTGTTGGACCAACTAATAGGCCTGTAACAATTATTCCACAATTGTCTAATTGTCAATTATTTTACATAAGCGCGGTTTTATTTTCTTTGTTTGACCGCAATAAATTGCTATCATTAGCTCTGGTCTTACGGTGCATGACTGGTAATTGTTGATTTTGTTTAGATATGCCAAATTGTAATTCTATAAGTGACAATTGGTCAGACTATATTTTTGAATTATTATTTCAATTGTTAGTTGTTGGAACTTGAGCCTATACACGTTCATAGCAGCAAAAATGACAAGGGGGGGGGAGGGGATATAGACATATAAGATGTTTTATGATAATAAAGAGGCATTGTTTACTTCATAGGCTGTGTACCTGTGTTATTACATTATCTGGGTCACATAACAGTGATGTAACCAAAAGATGTATCTGGAATTCATTCAAAACTTTAATTTGTTTAAAAACGTAATACATAAATACATAGTTTTAAATTTGACTTAAAGAGACAATCATATTGTTAATCGCAATAATTTCTGAGACAAGTAATTGTACAGCAAAATTTTGAATTGTTACAGCTCTACAAACCAATATTTTCTTATTAATAGGATAACTTAGGGGTTTTTTCCTGACAGATAGTCAACCCTCATTGACCGATCATTAACCATAAATCACCAAGCAGGCAACTGAGTCCCAGTTCACCTGCTTGGGACACTGACATACTTTCCGTGCTCCGCGTCTGCGGACAGCTGCGGACTTGAACCGTTGCGCAGCCATGTTCTGCGCACTGTCGTGGACACGTGCAGCTACTTTTCTGGAACCACGTTCCAATGTCCGAACCTTTCTCTTCACCGCATCCACCTGCGAGGTTGGCAGCTGTGTGTCTACCAGGCAAACTCTGTGTGTAGGACGGCCAATTTAACCCGCCAGTCCTCATCGATATAGTGCCATGTGTCACGTAGCTCTCCGCTGCGAGCACCGTCCAGCAGAGAGCCACCAACTTAGCAGAAGCTTAAAACTCGCTAGTGCAAAGTTAGAACTAGCAGGTTGACTAGCAGTTTGTAAAGCCCATTTTCTTTTACAATGCAAAAAAAACATAATATTGTTTTTAACTTATAGTATTATTCGAGCAGAATTCCTATTGTTGATTAAGGGTTAAACGGTTAATCATTAACATCCGGTGACGATTGTCACCTTCAAATTCTTCAGACTCTTTAAGAATAAAAACTCCATAAAGAGACAGAGTTTTACAAAGAGGTGAAAAGAAGAAGCAGGAAATCAAAGCTTGTGAAACCAAGCTGGTTTCAACTGAGCAATATTATCAGCTGGGAACCATTTTCATTTTTCAATACCAACCAACCTAAATCTGATATTTTAGGCTTTAAGCACTTGAATGCTTTTGATACCGTGCGCTACAAACACACAAAAACAAACAAACTTCACAGCTCTAATTATTGACAAATACTGTCTGTAAATCACTGTTAATACATTTCTATATTATTTTATAATTTTAGGATGTATTCTTCTGTCGCTCCACAATCTCATCTGGATGAAAAATGCAACAAACGCATTTGACCCTTTAGATTGAGTAACAGCTGGGACTTGTGACAGTGACACAGATCCAGTGTGACGCTGCTTCACGGCTGTTAGAGGAACTGGAAGTGTCTAACTATAATATTAAACATATGATACTGGATGATGTAACATGGTAACGTGCACCTCCATTAACTGTTATGAGGTAAAAGAAGCACCACTCTGTAACAACACTGTTGTGGTTTTGTAGTAGGGATCGACCGATACGGATTTTTTAGTGCCAATACCAATTTCTTTACATCAGCCTTAGCCAATGTATAAATGTCTAAGGCTAATATGCCGCCTAATATGCAAAGACAACGCACTAGTAGGTCTAAACAAAAATGTAAAAGAAGCTGCCAGATTTGTCAACCACAGAACATAAATCAGCAGAGGAAAATAATGTGATGTCAGATGTACATTAAGCAACAAATTGTTCAAGTTTCTGTTCTAAACTGCATCAACGTTAAAAGGTATAAATATTCCCACCACGTAGAAAACATATCTCAAAGTTTTAAAAGCAGCACTCTCATATTATTGCTGTGATGCGTGTGTCCCACTGACACACACACACACACACACACACACACACACACACACACACACACACACCCCCTTATGTTTGGTAGCTGACGCTGACTGAAAAACTCAACTACCATTGAACTGGATTGATAATGATAACGTCAGCAAACGGCTCTAAACACAACACGGTGCACTTATGTCCGACGCGTGTGTTGTGTGTGTCTTTCGGAGAGACACAGAGACACACAATACATACTGTCCAAACCTCAGCCAGCTGGTCGCTGAATACTCCCATAAATACCACGTGCCCAACAACATACATGCACAACAACGTGCATGTATGTCTGGTACATGATAAACGTTAACACAAATTAATATTCAACTACGTATAAAACATATGTCATCATTATGCTCTTCTTGAGCAGGGTGGGGCTGCGCTCTGACTGCGATGGCAACTGCGCCCAGCTGTCTGGTGTGTGCGTGTGTGTGTGTGTGTGTTTGTGTGTGTCTGTCTCTCGGACGCTGTGGTGTGTGTCAGCCGGGTGATCGCTAAATTAAACTCCCAAAAATAGCACAGAAACACGTCGGCATTACTTAATCCTATGACCAGTGTTCGTAACAGCTAAGTGTATGGCAATATTTCAGCTAAGTCAAACAGTTAAAAGATACTTTGAAAGTTTAAAACTCACCGTTGTCTTAGCAGCGTTCCAGCACTCTGCTAGTGGGAGATGGGCAGAGCATGGTCTGACTGCATGTGAACGGGAGCGTCCCTAGCAACACAGAGCTGCCTTTGTGGATGCCTGACTGTAAATAATGCCGGGGAAATCGGCGAATGCAGCAGCCACGTATCGGCCGATGCAAATACACGTAAAAAAACGCAAATATCGGCCCGATATATCGGCCGGACGATAAATTGGTCTATCCCTATTTTGTAGTTCCAACAACTCTCTATGCTAGCATAACAAGGCTAACGTTACTGAATGAGAGGCATCCGCTGTACACAGAGATAGGTCACAAACAAACTGAAGGCACTAAAAGTGCAGTACACTAGGGCTGTCAAAATTGGCCAAAAATTCCATTTGAATATTCCTTCTAAAAAAAATATGTATATTTGATTATCTGTGTTTGCGCATTATGCCCATAAGAGGACAAACCTATACAATGGGAGACATAACTACTTGTATTGTGTGTAGGTATATTTATTTCAACATAAACAATTTTTTTTTAAAGATCTACGTACACCGTACCAAATAAACTAATAAAATGTATGTAATAAAATAAATGTGCAGGAGGGCAGAACATGACACGGACTGCGATCCTGGATCTGGTTTGTAATTTGTTCATAAACAACCGAGTCTCTTGGCGTTCCTTGAATTTGTCTGACGATTTCGGCGTCAGTCCTTAGCCCTAGAAATTCCTGAATCTCGTCTTCTGTCTCCTGTTATGCGTTTTCGTTGCTTAAATTTGTGTTGCTTCTACTACACCGTAGTTTGATTACTTCCGGTAGCGCCAGCCGCGTGATGAAAACGCCATCTACACGCCGACTCACTGGCTGTGAATTCTCTAGGCAACTGGCTGGGCTCAATCGGACCTTACACAGAAAGGGAGCTTAATGGCCCGCGCTAGAACGTGTGAGGCAGATAGCCGCGGTAGTGCTTCTTTTTCCCCCCACAATTGAACATTCATTTTCATATTAGAATGTCTTGTTGTTTTACAGACCGAATATATATTCAAATTTAAAATATTCATTGACACACCTACAGTACACCTACGTTTATGACCACAACAAAAACCAGAGTGGTGTTAGGCTGTGGATTTGTGCAACAGTAATTTCAGACACACACTGATCTCGCTAATCCATTCCGCTCTCATCTACAGTAGCTCCGGTCGCACAGGCACGTGAAGAAACGCCGTCGCCAGCAGAAATGATGGAATTACATGTATTGAGGTCGGCGATATCATGCAGGGCTCCACACTAACTTTTTGCCTTGGTTGCACTGGTGCGCCTAACTTTTTTATTTAGGTGCACCAGCACACAATTTAGGTGCACCCAAATTTTTCCTCGCGGCGCCGTTAACGCCACAATTTCAAGGTTACCTTTTTATCACGCTCCATATACATTCATTTATATTATGTAAATGATTTTAAACAAGAATAAGGTGTAGGTAAATACTTTTTAGTTGAAACACAATCATACTGCATATAAAAATAAAAATATTAACAAAAAAAGTTTGAAGTGCTTCACTGAGCTGCCAAACTAAAACATTTCAAAAGGTATAATGGAGGATTTTCCTGAATTTTAGAAAAGAACCGCCCTCTCCACTTTTTGAAAAAATGCACATGCGCAACACCCTACCTGCTCCCGAGAGGGAACGCCTGTTAAACGTGTGCACGAGAGAGCATGCACAAGCCTAGTTCTCCTCGTGCACGCTCTGTTTACAAGTTGCTGTCGGCATGGCTCTACAAGCCTACTTTCCAAAAGAAGATTTGCACTATTTCCACTATGTCAGACTCGCCACCGGTAAATGGAAATCTATTTAGGACAAGCATCTCTATAGCTAACTTTAGCATGCTACAGGCCAACAAACAAGCTATCGCCGAGAGCAGGGAGGCAGCGCCGCGGTCGGAAACTTTGATATACTGTCTATGGCCGTCTGCTCGCTGACCTGTCAGCGACCACTATACCTTTAAGTAAAACATTTCAAAATAGATCAAAGTGCTTCCCTGAACTGAGATCTAACATTTCATGGCTCAAAGTCTTATAGCCCCCCCCCCCCCCCCCCCCCCTGCTGTCCTCTGCCCCTCAGATGGACAACACCTGTAATTTGGCCTTCTTCCCCTTTAGCCTTGCCTAAACCAATGACAGTACCAGCTTGCCACACTCCCTAGCATCAAAATTCAACAAAAAAAAATCAAAATTCTCCAAAAAATATACAGCTGCAACACATGTAAATGAAAATGATCTGAATTAAATAGCCTAGGATACATTTAAAATATATATATCTCTGAGAAACCTCCTTCACTTGTTATCAACAATAACAGATTAAAAGAAAAAGAGGGCGCCCGGATAGCTCAGTCGGTATATATATGCGTCGAGGAGTAAACCTCTATAGAGGTTTACTCCTCGACGCAGCGGGCCAGGTTCGACTCCGACCTGCGGCCCTTTACTGCATGTCATTCCCCCCCTCTCTCCCCTTTCATGTCTTCAGCTTTCCTATCAAAATGAGAGAGAGAGAGAGAGAGAGACTGAAGCGTATGCTACTCACAGAGTGACGGCTGACTCACTATGAACGGGTCGAATGCTTTGGCGGGTCAGCGGCGCTACACACGTCTTGTATATGAAATGTCTGTATCGTCAGTGCGCTGCATTTTGCAGGCTCCGTCTGAAGTTAGTTGCATTCAATAACTTCGTCTGTGTTTTCCGCCGTGCGGCGGCCGCAGTAACACAGTTAGCAGCGGAAACACTGCTACAAATACAGGTTTCCCTCTCATGCTTAACAATATACAGCTGTGTTAATAACTATTAAAACTGTAGACAAATGTCGCAGTGTAAACCGATGCCGTGTCTCTCGTGTTGCACGGTGGCCGTGTGTGTGAATGGGGGCGGGGCTGCGCGGAGGTGCGGCGGGGCTGCGCGGAGGTGCGGCGGGGCTGCGCGGAGGTGCGGCGAGGCTGCGCGGAGGTGCACCGGTGCAACCTAGGAAAAATGTTAGTCGCACCCTTACAAAATTTGGGCGCATGTGCGACCAAAATGGTCGCACTCTCGAGCCCTGTCATGGCAATTGCTTTGCATCAATCACAACGTCTCTTTTATAAAATTGCATGTTTATTTCTATCCAATTTTGTTGCTGCTGTCTGAATGGACTGGAATGTGCAACACAAGTTAGCTGTTCACTGAATACGGCATGTAAACCGTCCGTCCATTTCCAGCATTAGGTAATTGGTATGGATAGCTCCCGGGTTGTGACCCAGGTCGTATCTGTACTGTCATGACCACAGAACAACACGTGTTGACTGGCTTGGTTTGAATTGACAAAAGAAGGGTTTAGCACGGGACAGATGACCCTGGTCCGACCCTGGTCACTGGTGTGAAAGACATAGAACTGATTGCATCACGTCAGTTTCAGTTGTCACATTCTCCCAGTTAAACTTTTATTGATATCGTATCAATAAATTAAGCTTATAAACTTGATCCTATTTTGGATCAAGAAGCTCGTGAAAAAATAGGTTTCACCCAATTTAGTATCTACAGCTGTTATTTCAATGTGCCAGACACATATTTAATCAACGTTTAGGTGAATATTAGTATCAGCAGATAATTAATATTAAAAGGACCGGGATCAGGGGCTTGATCAGGACAACACACACACACACACACACACACACACACACACACACACACACACACACACACACACACACACACACCTGGTGCAGCCTGGTTCATGTTGAGCTCGCTGGTTATCAGAACCTCCAGGACCTGAACCAGAGGATCCAGACTGGAGTCAGACCTGAACAGGAACCAGAAACTCAGTCAGATTCATCATCACTCACACACAAAAAGAATTTTGATTTAGGTCTCTTCTTGATTTCATTTTAATACAGGAAGCTGGTTGTTATTTGAGTTTAATTTTCAGAATCTCAGGAAGATAGAAAGACAAACGTGTGTTTATTACTGACCCTGCAGCCTGTCTGAACAGCAGTGGGCTGAAGCTCTCCGCCAGGTTTCGGGGGCTCAGCTGGTTCCTGGCGCTGTGCATACAGAGCCGGGCCAGGTGTCGGACCACGCTGAGCAGGGTCAGGCCGTACTGGGCCGGGCAGGTCGGCGAGCTGGCCACCCCCCGCAGCACCTGAGCACAGTCCTCTAGGTCGCGGACCTCTGCAGACCAACACATTCAACAGTTAACAAACACAGACTCACTTCAGGAATGTTGCGGTGAGTCGGGACAGGGAAGCTTTAATCTCACCTTGCACTGCGTGAATCATGTCAGCCTGCAGCACGGAGGGGAGGACGGGACCGGGCAGATCCTGCAGGAACCGGAACACCCCGTCACACAGGGACGACACCTCCAGCTGCTCCAGGTCTGAAAACAAACACACCTTAGTTATAAAAAAGGGACAGGGATCGTGGCTAAGTTATTCACAAAACGAATTGCCGTTACAGATGAAGAATAATCCAGTTGTCCAACAGTAAAAGAAGAAGCCTCCTCACCAGTGTCGGCCAGCTGCCGGGTGTCCAGACCCCCTCCACTCACACTGCGATACACACTGAGACTGTCCAGACCTGCAGCACCACAGATCGGATACAAACAACACAATACATGACCAATCACAAAGCCTCAGATGGAAACAAACACAACAACATTATTCATATACTATTGTATTCTGTATTCCTGTATTGTATTGAATGTGAAACTGTATGTTGTCCTGCACGCTTATGCTTTTCTTGGCCGCGTTACCGTTGCAAATGAGAACCTGTTCTCAACGGCCTACCTGGTTAAATAAAGGTTTAATAAAAAAAAAAAAATAAGACTTAACCAGGGCTAAGCAACATTTTCCCATATTGGTGCCAGTTTTGATACCAAACTCTTTTTGAGTATCTTAATTTGAGAAATATTACCATATTTAACCCTGTTTTGATAATAAAAACAATTTAAAAAACTGATACAATTACCCTGAAAGAATTAGTCGGCAGACAGAAAATGAATAGGCATTTTGATAATTAGTTATAGTCCTTTTTTTTTTAAATGCCAAAAGCTCTTTAAGTTTAAGCTTCTTAAATGTGAAGATTTGCTGCTTTTCTTTGCAATACTTGATTGTAAACTGACTAGCTTTGAGTTTTGGTTTTATGTTTAGACAAAACAAGAAATATGGAGCATCACCTTGAGCTCTGGTAAATTACAGTATAAATTATTAATATAAAAAACAATCAATTGAGAAAATAATCTGAAGGTTATACGTTGGCAACGGTTCAATGCATTAGTATTAAATAAATAACTTAGCCCAAATTGATGAGTTACATTATTTGATTAAAAAAAAAAAAAAAAAAAAAAAAACAGGATTATGAATCTGACCAACTTCTGATACTTGACCTTTCAGATTCTTTGTGTTACACTTTTTAGTCAGCCAGTACTGAGGTTCAATACTGGAAGAACTGACTTCAACAACAGGAACTGCTCAGGAAATGTGTTCCACGTCCTTTCACAAAGGTTCTACGTTTAGTTTAAGTTCACGTTAGTAAATGTGAGTACAGACATCACTTCACAAACTTTTTTTTTATTAATTTTTTTTTTTTATTACATGAGGTCCCCTAGAAATACTAGGCCCATGAGAATAGGGCTTTATTGGAGACAGATTCAAGTTTGATCTAATCTCTCTCTATATCTTATCATCTATCACTATCTATGTATCACTATCTAAGTAGATTTTTTTATAAACTTAAATGTTTCGACTGATAGTGGTTAATGAAGTCAGATATATGGCAGCATGCCAGTAAGTCAGTGGTAAAATCATTGGTGCAGGTTAGTTACAGCAAATCTGGTTAAGCAGCAGCTCTGTGTTAGCCTGATAGTTAGCCTGCCCCAGACCAGGTTAGTCTGCCAGCATAAATTGCCATAGTAACTGAGCTTGAACTATGTTGAATCTGCTTTATGGAACTGAATCAGCGAAAAAAATAAGGCTTAATTTGGTAAGCTTGCTTTATGAAATGGGGCCCAGGTAGGTAGGTAGGTAGGTAGGTGTGTGTGTGTGTGTGTGTGTGTGTGTGTGTGTGTGTGTGCGTGTGTGTTACCTTTGGGCTCTATGGCCTCCATCAGTCTGCTGAGGAGGGGAGGGGCTGTGTCCGGGGGTCCAAACTGCTCAGGGAGGTCTGGCAACATGAAGCCTAAAAAACAAACATGTTATTAGAGAGTGAATCCTGCTTCCTGTTTATAAAGTCGGACAAGCACTGAAGGTAGGTCGTTAATGAGGAATTTCGGTATTTTTTAACCTGGACCCTATGTTCCCATATTTTTTGTATCTAAGTGACTAATAGGAACAACAATGTTTGTTGTTTTTTTGGCTTTTCTGCCTTTAATTGACAGGACAGCTAGGTGAGAAAGGGGAGAGAGAGGGGGAAGACATGCAGGAAATCGTCACAGGTCAGACTCGAACCCTGGACCTCTGCGTCGAGGTATAAACCTCTAAGTATATGTGCGTGTCACCCTGGTCACTGGCAAAAACCAGCACCTTTAGTTGACAAACAATGACTACGTTTACATGCAGCCAATAACCCGTTCAAAACTGGAATATTAGCAATAACTCGGTCGCGCATGGCCATGTAAACACCGGCAAAAACCCGAATATGCTCATATTCCGTTTTTTAAAAACCTGAATATGACCCCTGGGTTACCCCTTTTCTAACCCGAATATTTATTCATGTAAACGCATATCGGCATATCCCCATCAAAAGGAACATTGATTTGTGTTCTGCGCATGTTCTATTCGCAAGGAATGTTGGCCTTTTGAGTAGAGGAACTTCTTGTATGCGCCGTCTGGCGCATCTTTATTAGTGTGGTGAAAAACATGAATATAATGTCTTTTGTTGTGTTTTTTGAAATTACGCATATTGCGTCTTAAGGTTGTACGTACGTCCAGACGCTAACCGTGCGTCGCCGTTTACATCGGGATATTGCCAATTGATTACGAACTCCATGTATACAGGAGTAACTCTCTGCTCACGCATTTAAACAGGTTATTCCGAATGTTTCAGAAACCCGAATAGTGACCTTAACTCTTCCGGGTCGCCGATCACGCCGGCGTGATCAAGTCACATGACCAGTTTAAGACGTCGAAGCATAAAAACAAAGTCACGTTGAGCGCTGCAGACAACTTCTGTCGAAAGTGCTGGCTTGAAGCTCCATTCTAGTTTTTGTTTTATGTTGATAGACCAAGTAAAAATGAAGATATGATCATTTAAACTTTATATAAAAAAAATATTGAAAATATTGACGCGTTCATAAAAGAACGCAAGATGGGATGCGGTAGGCGTTGCATTTATTCTAATAACTTTGTCGGTTTTTGTCATAAACGAAAACGGCGAAAAATGTCTGAATCTGCTGACTCTGCTCTTCAGGCTGCACATTTTAGGGAGGGGAGGGGAGGAGGAGCTAACTGAGCAAAGAAGCGAAATTGAAAGGCGGGAGATTGACGGAGTAGACACAGAGAGACATATTAGAGATATTATTGCTAGTTTTTGGAAGAGTTTGAGTAGAGTTTGAGTAGAGTTTGAGTAGAGTTTGAGTAGTTTAGGAGTAGTGTAGATAGTTTAGTTAGTTTATGAGTAGTGTAGATAGTTTAGGTAGTTTATGAGTAGCTAGATTTAGAGTTTTTTGTGAAAATGAAGCAAATGTTTTCGGTTGAACGAGCCCTCGACTTGTTCTATCGACTGGACGACCAGGACGCTGTTTACAGTTCCTCGTCGGAATCAGAAAGTGACGATGATGAGATTGACTACTCGGCTTTTGTGGTTCACAACAAGAGGTGAGACAAACTTTTTGTGAACATGTATTGCTTTCTTTTAGCTTTTTGTATATTATAGTGTGTGTGTGTGTGTGTGTGTGTGAGTCAGTCTGTGTGTGTGTATGTGTATAATATGTGTCTGTGTCTCTGTGTGTAGCTATATATATATATATATATATATATATATATATATATATATATATATATATATATATATATATATATATATATATATATATATATATATGTGTGTGTATATATATATGTGTGTCTGTGTCTCTGTGTGTGTGTGTGTACCGTATATGTATCTGTGTGTGTGTATATATGTGTCTGTGTCTCTCTGTGTATATATATATATATATATATATATATATATATATATATATATATATATATATATATATATAACAAACTTAAAAAAAATGCTTCATTGAGCATGTTTGTGTTTTTTATATTAAAAAAGCTATCATTTTTCAAATCGGATTTTGTGTTTTTTGTGTGTTTTTGGGTCCAGTATGTTGATATAGTACATTAAAGTGAAAAACTAATGGTCATGTCATATAGATGATGTTGTGCTGAAAAGAAAGATACCAAACATTGGTATGGTAAACATTTTTTTATGTCTCAAAATAAAAAAAATAAAAAGTACTCAAAAACGGTCAAAATAGCCCAAGACTCCGAAGGGTTAACCCGACCATAACCCGAATATCGGCTGCATGTAAACGTAGTCAATGATGGTGCTTGATTGCGCCGAAGGACTACATTGCAGGCTGTTTTGCAGCAGGATATTCATTTATTTATCCATGCAGTTGGAATGAACATTGAAAATATAAAAGGAGAGTGCTGCTGGTTGTGTTTTCACACTTCCATAGTTTA
The DNA here is from genome assembly GCA_023631565.1 of Gymnocephalus cernua. NCBI lineage: Eukaryota > Metazoa > Chordata > Actinopteri > Perciformes > Percidae > Gymnocephalus > Gymnocephalus cernua. Next base: position 22,874,245 of record CM042425.1, read on the forward strand.
TCAAACTGATTTTATTTTATTTGGGCATAAAAAGATGCAGATTAAGAGAATACATTTATTGTCTCTCTCCGAGCTGCTGCAGTCACTTCAATTTAGATTTATGTCGTGTTGAAAGTGAAAACAGAAAATGTTTCAGATCCGACAGTCAGATTGCTGCGAGACCTGCACATCTAACTGCTGTCAGATAAACGTACAGGGATGCAGGTCTGAAAGGGATTTATGATGAAGAACATAAAGCAGATCAGTAAAAGTAAACACAAAAATGGGAATTAAATTTTTTTTTTTTTAAATCTTTAGGAAGCAGCAGCTCCACAGACTTCACAACTCTTTACACAAGAAGCTCAAACTGAGTGAAGTACTTTTATAAATCGCCCAATACGAAAGCTGCACGTAGCAGAGTGAGATGTAACATACCACATCACTGATGCTACCCAGCTGCCACCACAACACACACATACCATCAAAACACATACACTTCCTGTGTTCTCTGGTAAGGCTGGTGTGTGTGTTTCCCAACACTTTAAAATATGTTTTCCATCTCGTGGTTTAGGTACAAAGAAATTCCACGTACTTGACATTAGTTAGTGTGTGTGTGTGTGCGCGCGTAAAAAGCTGTTGCTGAGGAAGCAGCTGAAGGAAACTGAAGTGTGAGTCACATCGAGCCAATTTTCAGGCTGAAAACAGTTTCTTCAGAAAAATGAGACTTTCATTGACAACTTGAAACATCAACATGATTTATGATAAACATTGGCAGTATCACGACTCTTCAAATCCATGATTTTACTTTTGATTTTAAGGTCACGACTCATTTCAATTTAAACTTCTTTTTTTTCCAACACGGACAGCAATGAATATAGTTTACCAAAGTTGCCAGTGGACAAAATGTTGCCTCAGTCCCTTCTTTGACACTTCAGCTACTGGCTGTTCAAAATACATAAAAACAAACTATGATGTTTTTGTTGTTGTTTTTTTGAACCGTGACTCCTAAACTGGGGTATAGTTATAAATGTTAATGTTTGTTTTTTTTAATATCTGGCCACCTCTCTTTATGTCTGATTGATGTTTTGGTGCTCACCTTCTGACTCGGAGTCGGTCCTCACAGACGCTGCAGATGGCGGCCTGGGTGGGCGGGGCTTCGGGGTGGGCGGAAACATCCTCTTTCTGCCAATGAACTCCACGTACGTCCCTGGAAAGTCGCCTTTCTCCTGGCAGCCAGAAAGGGACGAGTTAAGAGATGCATGGCACAGGTGCGTTTAGGGCGTGTCCAAATCCACTTTTGCTAGTTTGACGGCGGAAAAAAATGGTCCGTGCGCTGGGGGTGCATAGTTCAAAAGGGGTTGTACTTGGCGTCTTCATTAATTCATAGGTAGGTTTTGGGCGTAACATGAAATAAACCAATCAGTGTCATCTCCCATTCCCTTTAATAGCCAGGCGTGTTTGTACCGTGGCGCATTGCTATTATGATTGAGGATTTGCACCGTAATATTTTTATTTGCAATCTTTTGCATGTTTGTGTGCTGCTGCGCGTCCCTTTGTGTGTAACAAGCATAGTGTGCGCACGCTGTGCATAAGCCTAGGCGCATTTTACTAATTTGCTGTTAAAATAACAATGAAATGCTGCGCTAGTGACTTTAGACCAGGTTTTTGTTGGTCAATGGCGCGATCACTTCCCGCTGCCGAAAGATAGCAATACGCCACAGACTGCACCTGAACACACCACCCTGTAAGACCAACCATGGGTGCAAAGATGGGCGCAGGTGCATTTGCTAGTTAAACGACGCGGGCGCTGGTAGGGAAATTGACAACTGTGTCCGTCTTTAACTAGCAAAGACACTTGCGTCGGACTTTGCGCTGCGCTGGGTGCAAGATAGGGCCCAAAGTCTTAATTAGCACTGAACCTTTCTGACGTTTAATGGGCTCATTTATTACAATACCTTTACAATTTTAATAACTAAATTACTTTAAATGACATTTATTCAGTCATTTATCAATCAACACAAGCAAACATTTGCTACTTTGTAAACAGAATATTGCTGCTTTTTAGCCGACAGATCCAACTAAACAGGCTAAATCAAAAGAGAAACTGCAGAGATTATTAAATAATCTTTTGTTGTATCATTGTATAAAGAAGCTTAAATGTCTGGTGGGAGGATTCATTCTTTGCTGGTCGAGTAAGAAAGACTATCACTTAGGGTGCACAATGAAAGAACATTTGACATTTAAATTGATAACATCAGAGTCGACACAACCTGTCTGAGCCAACATGAGGGGGAGGGGGAACCCATTCCTCGTAAAAAGCAGCGACATAAAACAAAAAGTCTATCTACAGTTATACCCAGAATCAGGTTAATATACAAGCAGCTTTTTTTCCCATATGAGCAATTTGCTTTGGTGTTTTGGCGCGATAAACATAGTCAAAGAAAATAATTAAGAAGAAGAATTAAAGTCTTGTTTCTTTGCAAACGGGTGAAATGGAAACTTTAAACCTCCTGTAGGTGTGAAAAAGTTGTTTGTTTTGCTGTTTGTGTGAAAGAAACTAAGATGAAGAGTGGCGGTTGAGTATCACTGCAGCTTTATGTAAACAATGGTTGGATCATGACACCTGACTAATCACCTGATCGAGCAATGGCTGTCGGATGATCTGATGGATTTCTGGCAGGTCAGAAACTGTCCAAAATGGCTGCTGTATAAAAAAGGTCTGTAAACTAAAGTCCACTTGTTTTAAGACTATTGGAGGAGTATTGTACACGTGGTTAAAACTATCGTTTTTGAGACTGCTGGGATATAGGAACTGATATAAAATTGAACTTTACTGCAGAACAGACACCATGTTGTTACATCTTCCGTCTGTGATTTTCTTTCACATTTTCTTTTCACATTTCTTATCACATTTTCTTTCTTACAGTAGAATTGCACAGAGTTTCTCTCTATAGAGTTAACAACATTGGTGAGCACATGGACCAGGGGTTCCATGTTTACGTACAGTGTAAACATTAACGTTGTAGTTGTGCTGAAGGCCAATTAAAAAGGGGGTAATGTGAGTTAACACAATGTACAAGATCAATGGTAAACACACAGCCTTTGCCCAGCCTAACTGGGACAAACCAGACTTAACTGTGTCTCACCAGTCGGTGTGTTGTCGTACCTGTGTGGTCTCGTTGAAGCCCGGCAGCCAGCCGATCTCTGAAGGACGCTCTTCTGCTCCGTTGCCGCAGCCGAGAGCGAGCAGCGCTCCTTTACTGACCAGCAGCATGTCTCCAACATGCAGGTCGATGTCCTCCTCCCTCTCCTTCTTGTAGTCGTACAGCGCTCGGTACTGAAAGCCCTCAGAGCTCATCGTGAAGGCTGACAGCTGAGTATGGCTTTACTATAACTAACAAAAACAGCTCTGAATAGAAAAAAATATATAAAAATAGGCTTTTCTGTGATCCTGAGTGGATTTAATGAGAATGTAGACTGACTAAATATGGCGTCTCCAGCTGTCTGTGTGTCTCTCCTGTCTCCATGTCTGCTGAAGTCCTGTCATCCCTCCAGGCCGAGCCACAGCCGCCCAATCAAAGCATCTTCGCCGTTCATGAACAGAAGTCTCAACAGAGGTGGTGGCCACATCTGTGGAGGCGAATAATCAACCTGTGAGACGAGAAGCAGGGCAAAGTTTAGCAGCATGCAGGAGCAGGGCCGAAACAATTAGTCAATCCATACAGAAAATGTCTCAGCAGCTACACTTTGGGCCCCTTAAAACTAATTGAGCATTGTTTTAACGCCAAAGCCTACCTGAGTATTATTGCTGACCATTTCCGTCCCTTTATGACCACATTGCACCCATCTATGGCTACTTTCAGCAGGGTAACGTGCCATGCCACAAAGCTCAAATCACAAATGTTTTTTTAACATGACAATGAGTACTTTGTACTCAAATGGCCTCTACAGTCACCCGATCCCAAGCCAATGCCGCACCTTCGAGTGTGGTGGAACGGGAGATTCGCATCATGAATGTGCAGCCATCAAATCTGCAGCAACTGCGTTATGCTATCATGTCGATAGACCAAAATCTCCGAGGAATGTTTCCAGCACCTTGTAGAATCTATGCCACAAAGACATAAGGCAGTTCTGAAGGCAAAAAGTGGTTCCAGCCCAGTACTAGCAAGGTGTACCTTATTAAGTGGCCGGTGAGTGTATATTAATTGATATTTCAAGATTTAACACCTGCACACGGTGTTAACAGCCAAATGTGCGCTTACATACTCTACGAGTGTATATACAGTCAGTTGCCAGTTTATTATCTCATATGTACCTAATAAACTGGAAACTGAATATATATATTTTATATAGAACTTCTCAAATATGGCAAAGTTCTGTTTTCTTAATTTAAGAACATTTCATAAAGGGGTATTCATTTGCTATATTTTGGTTAGTGGTTTGTGGTAAACATGCTCTCATGAAACTCAAAAACACGTGGGTGTGTGCTCCACTTGATTTGGGCGCTTCGACATAACAATTTACAATTCTGACACTTTAATTTAACTACAAATATGACAAGAAAATAAAAAAAATAGTCCAAAACCCAAACATAGTCAACTTACAAAAATATAAAACTAGAGCTAAAACCATTAGGGTGTCAAACTCAATTTCACGAAGGGCCACACTGGAAAATAATATTAAAGTACATGTAAAGTTTATTGACATGACTATTTAATCGAAAAAGTAGAGAAAAGATTGACTGCATTACTAACTGTATCTTATAGCTTTGTCACTTACAATTTGGTTCACACAAAGCCCTAGATAAAAGTCAGCAAAGAATATAATTTAGCAAATCAAGCAAAAACAATGCATTTTTGATTACATTAATTAAAGTAGGCTACTACACAGCCGACTCACAACAGAGTTTCCTGTCTTTTGGTTTGGCGCACAACTAGGCGAGCCAAAATGTATTGTGAACCTATATTGTTATGCAGGCCAGACCAAATTTAGCGAGGTGGACGAATTTAGCCCGCGGGCCCTGAGTTTGACACATGTGCATTAGATGATTAATTTATAAGTTGATCAACAGGAAATTAACTATTTTCTGATACCTCATTAGTTGTTTAAAACATTTTAAAGCTAAAAAGTAAAATATGGCCTAGTTCCAGCTCAACTGGTTGGATTTCATTGTCTTGTGTGTTAGTAAACTTGAGTATGTGACAAAACATTCCATCTTCGGGTTTACAAAAGGAAGATGGGTATTTATTACCTTATAACCCACATGATTGATCGAGAAAATGGTTGATTAATCAATAAATCGTTAAAAAAAGTGTTAGTTGCAGCACTATACAAAACAGAGAAAATTATCAATTCCTTGCATTCTGTACTAAATGTAAAAAAATTGTTGTATACGTTTTTCTCTGTTGTATATACTGTATTGTTGTACATACTGTATTTTTATAATTATATTTCAAACACAGTACTGAAGGAGGCAAACAAGCATTTCAATGCGACTGTTGTAGAAAGAACTGACTGATCTTTAATGCAATATCTACATTGCCCATTATCAGCAACCATTCATCCAATGTTCTAAAGGCACATTCTGTTTACTAATCTGATATCATTTTAAAAGGCTAACTGAGAAAACATTGGTGAACCCTTTTGCATTATGTAAGCACATAATGTAATCTGAAAACTGCTGCCCTGGTTATAAAAACAATGCAACTGATCTCAGCTGGTATTCTGTCTGTAATGGAGTAGAATGGACATTTTCTAAGTGACCCCAAACTTTTGACCGGTAGTGTACATTCTTGTTTTAAACTGTCATTTTCATGTTTACAAAATTAAGATGGGTATTTATTACCTTATAAACAACACCATTAATCTGATTTTTTTTAAATTAATCGATAGTTAAATTAATCGTTGCTGAATCTTTAGATGCACACTGAAGAAGCGGGATCATTATTCACATTTTTACTTGAGTGAATAACTTGAAAACAAAATCTATAATCAAACATATTAATATAAATTCATAATATTTAAATTAAACTTCGTGACATAGCTACATGTATTATTAGGCCGATCGTTTTAGGACTATATTTTACACGTAAGTTAGTCAGTTTCAACATAAATCTATTTATTTATTTTCTGACAGGATGTAAATCATTTAGAAGATCAAATGTAATATAAAGTAACTCCAGACTATAAAGTATTATAAAGAATATAAAGTATTTTACAAATACAAAATAAAATGCACACAAACAAGCTTTTTAAAGGGGCTTTTGTTAAGTAAACGGATCAGACTGAAAATGTAAGGTACTTTCCCATTCGCAGTGTTAAACAAAGCAAAAGTTAGTATTTAATCCTAATTTATACTCCCACAGTTAGCCTTTCAGCTAAATTGTGTAAAATAGTCTAATAAAAGTAACACAGTGATACAGACACACTGAATATTTCAGGAAACGGGAAACGACAATGCATGCCAGTGTTAGCTTAGCCTGCTAGCTTGGTGTCAGTCGCTCCAAACGTCTCACCTTTCTTTACTTTTTCACCAATTAAAATCTCCAGCAAAGCGAAGAACGGACGCCATGGTGGAACAACGAACATACACGACGTCTAGATGTCCTCCAAACTGAAATATTCTAATATTTCGATCGATATTTTGTAATAAGAAAACACTCGTTTATCAGCCGTCTGATTTTAGCAGATAGACTAGTGGCGTCAAGTTAGCAAATATTATAAGCACTTCCGGTACGGGATGTCAAATTAAAACATGTTTTATTGAATTAAAATACGAAAAACTTGAAACTTATTCACTTTTCATGTGAATCTGATGTGTTAAAATAAGTTACAATTAATATGAACAGTTTAGAAAAGTCTACCCTAATGACAAATTTTACTTGTTGAAAATGCGTTACATAACCGTGTAAAGAGCAGAATTGACAAGTTCTGGATGGCTTTCAAAATAAAATACTTCTGGCGAACGTGTTGCAAAATGAATGCGTTACACAGCACCAGCGACAAAATAATGTTATTTTAAGGGATACTGTTTACGAATACAAACATAGTCCACGATCTTCTTTTAAAATCACGTTTCCATAACGCCAAAACAAGGATTTAAGAGATTACAACCGATTACAGCTGGGCAGGGAGGCAGGGCACTGACGCCACATCCTTTGACCTAGATTTGAATGCAGTGTGCAGGAGACCATAGCAACAAAAGAGAGAGAGAGAGAGAGAGAGAGAGAGAGAGAGAGAGAGAGAGAGAGAGAGAGAGAGAGAGAGAGAGAGAGAGAGAGAGAGAGAGAGAGAGAGAGAGAGAGAGAGAGTGTGTGTGTGTGTACTGTATTCATACTGTCCTCATTTATTCAGGCCTTATACAAGCAGGCACCGCAGTCTTCTGTCTGTGTGTGTGCGTGTGTGTGTGTTTTTTCCAGAAAATACTGCACATGCTGGGCCATCCATCCATCACTACACACAGTATATTTAAACCATTAAATCTTTATTTACATCAGCGAGACAATCAATATAAAAATACTATCATAAGCATCTGTTCTCAAATTTATAAATATACAGTGCATGTTGCACATATAAACACCATATCCTGGTTTTAGAAACCAGCAGAGGTGTGGACTCGAGTCATGTGACTTGGAATCGAGTCAGACTCGAGTCATGAATTTGATGACTTCAGACTCGACTTGACAAAATGTACAAAGACTTGCAACTCGACTTGGACTTTAACATCAATGACTCGTGACTTCACTTGGACTTGCGCCTTTTGACTCGAGAAGACTTGCTACTTCCCATGAAAACTGGGGAAGAAAATGTTCACACGGCCGCGCCGCTCTCAGTTTATCTGCATTTGTGAAAAAAAATGTGCACCACCTGTATGCATGCAGAGAGCACGCGCGCTGCCTGCACGACATCCAATCACTGTAGTCCCACGTTGTTTTGATTTGACAGTATCTAAGCAGGCACGTTGCAAGACAACCAATGAAGCACAAGCAACAACGCGCCAGTTGGCAAAATGATACCGAAGATAGTTTCGTTTGGTTATAAAAATTACGAGCTAATCGACAAAAAAAGAGTTGCAATTTGCAAAACATGCGGGTCGAAGATTACAGACGGAGCTGCCACAACGTCCAACTTTGTTCGACACCTGAAGTTGCACAAAGAAAGGTAAGTTTTGAACAAATGCTAAGCACCTTATCGGATGTACCGTAACTTACTAGCTAGCTGCTGCATATTTACTGTATCAACGAGAGAGTAAACGCACGTCTCCCTTGCTGGTTCATGCTTACAAAAATAAGGATTTTTTAACCCTGATTATATGAGGTACATGAGTGTAGCACACTCAGATGGAAAACCTCGCCAACATCATGTCAACGTCCGTTTTAAAGTAACGTTACCATAACACAGTCACAGTAGATCCACCATTAGCCTTCCCTTTTCATATCAGGGGTTGTATTCGCTATAACTACCGCCTCGCTATACGGTCGCAGGGTCTGTTATCAAGAAATAACAGACCGCATTCTACATTGGAATTCAACCAAGCCATGTAATAAAATAAAATAATAACGATTATAGTAGTAATGTTAATAGTAGAGATGCAATAGATTATTATAGTGCAGTTCTTAACTAATGGGAATATTGTTTAGCTTGTTTTTGGTTTAATTTGGTTTACTTTAGTTATTTCATTTATTCAATTATTTTGTTTTGCTATACTTTTCATGCCAACTTGCCATGGCCCCCCTAGCACCTCCTCGCGACACCCAGGGGTCCCTGTCCCCACTTTGAAAACCACTGCTATAAAGCATATGACTTCAGTTTCTTGAGAGAAAGGGCTTTCTTATGACTTTTGAAGCAGTGAAAATGTTCGTAATATTGCATACACTGAAACTGAAATGTATTATCGTATACAGTAGTGTACAATAGACAATGAATATTAACACATTTAACAACATTGATATGAGTAAAGAGTATTTTCTCTGTTACAGGTATGAAGAATACCAGATGAACAAAAGCATCGTAGATGAATCACAACAGCCTTCAATCTCACAATTCCTGGACACTCGTGTAGGGCATTACAGCATGAGTCACCCACAGCAGAAGGCCATCTCCAATTCAATACTGTCTGACTTGATTATTGATTGCAATTTTCCTCTGTCTATTGTGGAAAATAAGAGCTTTCGTCACTTTCTGGCTGTGTTGGACAGCAAGTATACCCCAGTCTGTCGCCGAACGATGACCACAAAAACAGAGAGCCTTGCTGAGGAGAGACGTTCAAAGTTAAAAACTCAATTGAGCAACACTGACCATGTTTCAGTCACTGTGGACATTTGGTCTGATCGAAAGATGAGGGGATTCCTTGGTGTCACTGTGCACTGGATGGAGAGAGATGCAGAGAGGGTACAGCTAAAGACTAATCTCTTGGCCTGCAACCGCTTTAAAGGCTCTCACACAGCGGAGCGCATCTGTGACCAATTTGAGGCAATATGTGATGAATATAACATCAAAGCTAAATTGGACTACATCATTAGTGACAATGCTGCTAACATGCGCAAGGCATTTACGGTCTGCTTCCCCAGCGAACAGGAGGAAGATGATGATGCTGGAGATAATCTTGATGATCCTGAGCTATGGCATGACTTAACCCTAGAAGACCAGCAAACTGTCGATGCTTCTATGGCAAAGAAACAGCGCCTGCAGTGTTTTGCACACACATTGCAGCTGGTTGTGGGAGACGGTTTGAAAGAAACAAAAGCGGCATGTCCTTCTCTCTCCAAGTTATCAAAACTTAGCTCCTTGCTCCACACAAGCACAACGTTTAAAGACATCTTCGATGGTGAATTTGGGGAGCACAGAGGCATCCCTGCTGCAGTGAGCACAAGGTGGAATTCCACACTGCGGCAGGTGAAAGCAGTCCTTCATTGTGATCAGCAAAAGCTCTGCGCAGTTCTTGAGAAGGCCGGGCATAAAGAACTGTCATTCACACCACGAGAGTGGAATCTGCTGAAGGAGTTGGTGGACATCTTGAAACCGTTCGGAGAAGCAACTGATTTGACACAGGGGGAGAAAGTAATTACAATCAGTGCAGTTGTTCCATCCGTCTTGTCCCTCAATCACCATCTTGAGAAGCTGAAGCCTCAAGTTCGTTTCCTGAGCGGCCTGGTCAGAGGTCTGCAGGCATCCCTGAAAAAAAGATTTCTTGGGATCTTCGTTAATGTGAAAATGGCCCAGTCTCAAGAAGGGATCACTGCCCCCTTTTCAGACACAGTCTACCTGAAAGCAGCTGCCTTGGATCCAGCCTTTTGTCTGCTGTGGATTGAGCCCCATGTGCTGGTCAACCGTGGCATTAAGGCAGAGGTGGCACAACGAGTTAAAGGTAAATATTATTGACTTGCAATGCAACTTAAATGCAACGTAAAATAATTTGATCTTAATCTGATCTAGGATCTAATGTGATATTAATCTGACTTTAACAATAATAACAATTTTCAGTCTTGCACAGTATCATCAACATCAGTAATGGTAATAAGGGCTCTTTTGTTTCTGCTGTTGTGATGTTTTTTTTAGAATTGATCCTGCAAGATGCTGCAGATACAGAGCAACCTGTGCCGGTGCCTGCTGAAGAAGAACTAGAGGACATGGAAGGAGAAGGGCTGTTTTCTGCATACCATAAGAGGCAGAAAAGGGATGTTGGGACCCCACCAGCAGTACAGCTAAGTCACTACATTGACATGGCAGAAGGACAGAATGCCCTTTTGTTCTGGGCACTGAACAGTAAGACTCTTCCTTCACTCTTTCAAGTAGCCATCCGAGTCTTGGCAGTGCCTGCTTCTAGTGCTCCAGTGGAGCGAGTTTTCAGCCATGGTGGCATCATTCTGCGTCCCCATCGTGCACAAATGACTGACAGACTTTTGGCCAATTTGATCTTTTGCAAATGCAATGCAGTATAGGGGCCTCCCTCCACCTGTCCACAGCACGCATGCGCACACTCACTCACTCTCTGCTCATCACCTGTCCACACAGCTCACTCACTCACTCTCTGCTCATCACCTGTCCACACAGCTCACTCAAGTCTCTATGGAGTCATTCCAGTTATATTATCAGGTTGGTCCAGTTTTTCAGAAGTGATAATTTTGAGGAGTGAGGATTTTATTGATGACATGTTTAAAAAAGTTCAGGCTAAAAGGACCCATGTCTATTTGAAAGTTAAACTGTTTTGCAATATGAGGTCAATACAATACAGGACTGAAGTTGCTGTGCATTGTTCTAGTGCAATATGCTGTTGAAATACAAGCATTTTTTGTGAAAATCTTTACTGTATTTGATTAATGTCATTGTATAAAAAGAGGTTTAAATAAATACAAATCTTACAGACATACATGATTTGTATACATTTTATTTCTGTGGTATGAGGACTTGAAATGACTCGAAACTAAAATGGTAGGACTTTGGACTCGACTTGAGACTTGTTGGCTTTGACTTGTGACTCGACTCGGGACTTGCCTCATCTTTGACTCGACTTGACTCGGGACTCGAGGGCAAAGACTTGAGACTTACTTGTGACTTGCATAACAATGACTTTGTCCCACCTCTGGAAACCAGTGGTCAAACATTCCTCACAGCCTGGCACCAGTATACGGCCCAGCAGTTCGGAACCACTGCACTAGAGAAAAAAGGTAATGTGATCACTAACATCAGTGGTATTCATAGTTTCCCCAAGATAGGATATCAAGTAAATTAGTAAACAATCAAGACTGCATGTTTGTCCTCTAATTATGGAGACATCTTAGTGTGATCATAACATCTGGACCTGTACACATGTTTGTCATATTTGATTCTAGGCCTTCTTTGTATCGATCATACTGTTCCAGTTGATGCTCATCTACATGCTGAAGATGTTTCCCAGTCTGTGAACCGACAGGCAGATCCTCCCCGACAGCTGCAGCTCGCCCTTCAGGAAACGTCCCACCTGCTCGGAGTGGATAACGTCACAAAACACCCAGATCTCCGCCCGCTCCCTCTGGATGTTGGCGTTACACGTCTGCAGCCTGGAGCTCTGCATGGCCCGGCTCAGAGCCCGCCACACCTGCAGGGATGAGGACAAACGGGTGGGGTGAGGCAAGGAAGATGATGATGAAACAGAGATGAAGAAAAGAAAATTAGACAAGAAGGATAAGAAGAAACAGGATACAGAGATCAAGAGAATAGTGTGATTTAGGAATTCTTTTTTAAATCTTTTTTTTTTTTGGCATTTTAGGCCGTTATATTGTACAGGACAGCTGAAGACATGAAAGTGGGAAAGAGAGAGGGAATGACATGCAGCAAAGGGTCGGAGTCGAACCCGCAGCCGCTGCTCTACCAGGTGAACTACCCAGGCACACAAATTCATTTTTCAGATTATCTGTTACATTTCATGATGATTCATGAAAAGAAAAACTCAAATTACCAAAGAGAAGTACAGCTACACAACAAAATCAAACTCGTATAATAGAGGTGTGAATCTTCACTGATCTCCCGATTCAATTACGATCATCATGTCAGCGATTCGATTCAATATCTCGATGCGTCACGATGCGTCAGATACATTTTTCTATTAAAGATATATAGGATATTTAATTCATAGCTTTTCAAGCTTAAAAAAACAAAACATTCTGCAGTGCTCTAATACTAAATACATTGGATACATAAAACTACAGCACTGAGCACATGGCACTTCCTGAATGTGCAAAACATAACCGAATATGTAAACAGAAATGTTGTTAGACCCACATTACATTGTAAACAGAAATAATTTATTATGGCCTGGTCGATTATCGATGGTCTCGGGAAGGAACTTGTTTTGGTGGAACATGTGTAGGTTTCAAAAGTTATTTTAGTCGTGCAACAGAAAACTCAGAATGGACAGATAGTCTAGCTAGCTGTCTGGATTTACCCTGCAGAGATCTGAGGAGCAGTTAACCATAGTCCTCAGAAATCCACCACTGTTTAAAATTTCAACACAAAGAAAGTGGAAGGTAACGGACAACCGGCCAAAAAGAGTGACATCCCGCGGAATTTCCGGCGGTACCGGAGCAATCCCGGAAGTGGAACGTCGTGGATATAGACTAAAACCTGGTGATGTATTGAGTTGCAGCAGGAACTGAGCACATTGGAAAAACAAACTGAAGGATCACAATACATCCAATAGTTGCTGAAACATCTCAACAACTATTGGATGTATTGTGATAAAAAAAAATTATTGTAAAAAATAAAAAATCATACATAAAGTAAAGTAATAACTTTAGTGATCCTTTAGTAACTTTCAGCATCATCAGGTCAACATGTTAATGAGTCCAATACTTTGGTTTATGACCAAATACCCGCAGAACTAATGACATTCCCATCAGCCTCAGCTGGACTCCATGTTCACAGATAATTAGCTAATCATTATTAATAATGAATGAAACTAAGATGGTAAACATTATTTATAACACAATTCATATTATACCTGCATCAGCATGTTAGCATTGTCATTGTGAGCTTGTTAGCATGCTGATTGTAGAATAATGTTTAGGGTGCATATCACACCACCCCAACATCCACGGTAAGATTCCCGCCGGCCCAGGGAAACTGAGTTGCATCTCACACCTTCCTCTCTCCCCACATCTACTGTCTCGCTCTAAAGCCTTTCAAATAAAGTTAATGATAACAATTATAATAGTATTCAGCCTCACAGAGCGGCTAGCATGACCCCTAGTCCTGTTACATGAATAATCTACTGACCTGTTCAATGTCTCTGGCCGCCCCACAGTTGTGCTGACTGATCACCCATTTGGCCCTCTGGTGGAGGTGGAGACTGTGGGCCGACACCATGTTACGGAACTGCTTGGACAGCAACTGGGAGCTCTGCAGCAGAACTCCTTTGTGTGTAAAGATGCTCCAGGACCGTTTGACCGGCGAGTCAGTGACAGGGAAGCCGTCTTTGCCTTTGTGTTTTTCAGGAGGCAGTCTGGTGACCTCTCTCTCTGGGACGAGAGGGTTTTGGGTCTCTGAGACACAGGAGGCATCCTTAGGTTCTTGTGGATTTTCAGCTGGTGTTGATGGTTGGTTATGAGGTCTTTCAGCAATAACACTGTCAACTTCAGGTTCTTGCAGTTGGATTTGTGCTGGGTGAGTGTGCGTCCTGCTGTCAGCGACGAGTAAATCCCCTGAGCATGTGATGATGGGAGCTGGTTTGGCCGGTCTGATGGGCAGGTGGCAGTCTGCGGCGCTGGGGGACCAGGGGCTGAAGACTGGAGGTGTCCGGCAGGGGAAAGTCTCCAGAAGCTTCTCTGTCCTCTCTAACAGACAGCTGAACCCAGCAGCTGATCCAGGCTGATAGTGCAGAACCACATCATCCATACAGATCAAAGGACTGACTGCACCACCCTCCTCCTCTTCCTCATCTTCCTCCTCATGAGGATGTTGATTTAGCTAGACAATGCAATGAATGATGGGAACACAGCAGGAGTCTGTGGAAATTCAAGTAGAATGCTGGTTTAACAGTTACTGAACAAGTGCTGCACAATATATCAGTTTTTTTTTTATTGTCATCGCAATATCAACTGATGCAATAAACACATCGTGAAAGCCTGCGACATACAGCAAAAAACACTCAGATTTTGTTGTGTTAGCTGAAAGAAAATATTAGTAGAGAACTGCACTTTAAAATGTAGGCTAACTTTTATTCTTTTTTAGTGGTGCCTTTTATATTCAGTTTAATGTTCAATTTGTTCAATAAAAGAATGTTGGAAATTATTTCCTTTGTTTCAAACTCAATTTAAAAATTGTTTATTTATTGCAAATATCGTTTTCGCGATATTCAACGTTATTGCATATTGCATATTTTCCTCATATCGGGCAGCCCTAATTTACGTCAGTCTTAGTTTATATTTACAGGGGTGATCTCTCTTCTGATCAACAAATCAGTTTTTAAGGGCCACCATGTGAGTGTATGAATCCATCCTGCTGCAACACAACTGAACGGAGAGGAATAAACTTTAGAACTTGTCAACATATCAAGACTATCCTTTATAGTGGGAGTGGGAATATCATTTATTTTGTTTGAATGCATTGACAAAACATGAGACACAAACTAACAACCCTAGTTTAGCTTCCAGTCTAAACTAATGTGCAGATGACACGCCTTATCTACTGAGATTAAAACTGTACATGTAAAATGTACATTATTACATCTTGTGACAATAAAACCACAATTTTGTATCCAAACCTACTGCAGCATGAGATCATGCATTCTTTTATATCATGATTTCAATGGTTAGTTTACACAACTGTAGCTAAATACATTTTCTAAAAGTGATCTATGGGGCATTGCTGCTGTATTATGGAGTACTGCAGTGTTTGATGCCAATGCATCAATATCAATGTTGTTGCTCATTGTTGACATATCCCAAACTGTGAGAGAAAAATTACCCAAGCAGTATTAAGACAATGATTCAATGTTTGTGTCTAAGTGCCATTTATGTAAACAAACTGGCATTTAAAGGGTTCGACTCTGAAAAAGAACGACTATTATTAAGTAATGATCAGGGATTACAACGATTCACGTTTGAACGAGTTGAAAGATTGAACTGGAAGTGGGAACTAATAATATATAATTTTATACCAGTTTTTGACGCGGACATTTTAATCCTCTAAGAATATCAGAGCAACCTTTTTTTTTTAAAGGAGGCAAAAGAGTTACCGGTTTTAAATTAACTGCTGCCACCTTGAGCCGAAGGCGAAGACTTTCTGTGGTTGTTTAGAGGAAACGCATAACTTAGTAACGATGCAGCATTAATATAAAAATCACCTAACTGAGCTAGGTAAATGAAAGAGCAGCGAACAGACCGTTTGGCGAAAGAAACAGAAAGCAATAACGTTAACTTATTAAAGTCAATCTGATCAATCGTAATGTTAAATCTGCGACAGCATTTTAAATACTGTAGTATCGACAGGAAACGATGTGCTCAGCATTTCGTTTATGCTTTAATTGATTTGACTGTTACAGTTTAATACAACTTAAACTTGTTTTATCAAACGGAATACTAATTCAGGAGCCGAAGGTTTCTAAAGCACCCTCACCGGTAGCTAATGTTTTTAGCTTAGCATGCTGCTAAACCAAAAACAGTATATAAAAGTGCTAAACACTGCTAGCTAGCTAACAAGCTAGGAAACCCGATGGAGCCGTTCCAGGTGTCAATCAGGTAGTTAACACTCACCTGTTCTCTTAATACATACATGGTACAGTCCGATAACACAGAAAACCAACCTTTAAATCAGCTGTTTGTGGCCCTCTCTTAAAAACAGCCAACAAGGAGTAGCTATGTTCCAACCAACTGGCAAGCTAGCATCAGCTATGTGTCAGCTGTGTCCCAATTGTGTTGTGCGCTTCCCGGAAACTATCGCGATACTTGAAATGACGCGCAGACCAAGTTCAGAACTTTATTTTTAAGTCTGTATCATTTGGATTTTTATTCCCGTTCATAATAATATTACATATATAATAATTTTCTCCCAGCAAGGTGTCTATTAATATGTAACTACATTTTATGTCAATTGACTAATGATCTAATAGTTTCAGCTGTACTCTTAGATGTTGGAAAGTAAAATGTATTACCAAACAGATTTTACTTTATGTTGTGTAAAATCTTAATCTGTAAAGTAACTAAAGCTGTCAGATAAATGTAGTGGAATAGAAGGAGATAGTGGCATGAAAAGAAAATACTCCAGTAAAGTCTAAGTACCTCAAAATTACCATTGCAAAAATACAGTACTTGAGTTACAAAGTCTCTTTAACAAAAAAAAAAAAAGTATATAAAAGTATTAATAGAGCTAAATAAAAGACACTGACAAAGTGCAGTAGTTTGTCAATAGGACATTTTTATTTCATACGTCCGTCTTTATTCAAATTACAGTAATATACTTGCTGAGATGACCACCAGCTGCAGCCTGGACAGCTAAAACTGACAGCTGTACTACTTGAAGCAATTTATTTCTCCTTCTTTTCCTCCTTTTAAAATTATTTTCGCAACAGAAAAAAGCACATATGCAATGAAGAAGAAGTGTGGTGTGGTGGTGACGTCGTCAGGTAGGTAGGGTTATAGTACTGGTCTAAAAAACAAACAAAAAAACAGGAAAAAAAGAAACATAGCGCGCGTTGTACATGTTGTAAAAGGATCAGAATATGGCACATTTGGTCCACGTTGGTAGTTTTATTATCTCGTTTTCAAACATGTAATAAACAAAACAAAAGAAAACAGATCATCATAGTTTTTCCCCAGAAGCACAGCATTAATGACAGCATATTGAAAACAAGACTGTAGAGGGGGCCGTTCTTTAGGTTTCTCTCTTTTTGTTAAAATCTTGGTTCATCAGCCAATTGTTTCTATTCTCCCTGGTACAGTATTATTTTATTAATATCTTCTTTCCATCCAAAATGAGAGGGTGGGGGTTAGGTGTGTGGAGGTTTGTAGATGATTGACAGGGATGGCTTTGGATATTCACAGGAAGTAGTCAGGAGTGCGTCTGGTCACGTGGGGCTCGCCACGGCGGGGGGCGGGGTCAAACTGAAGACTGTGGAGACAAAAAAGGTTTGTTATTGACGACATCTATAAACAATAGGGTTGGGTACCGAAACACGTTGCTAATATGGCACCGATGCCTAATCGACCCGTATCTGCCGGACCGAACAGCAACGTGGATTTTGGTGCCTCATTTTTTGTGCCACTGAAGCCTGCGCTTCTCTCTGATGCTCCGAAACGGATGTTCGAGGCAACACAAGCATTACCAGACGATACTTAACACTACACTTGGCAACGTAACCTGGCTTAGGCCCCGTTTACACGAAGGGAAGACGCAGATATTTTCCTGCGGTTTGGCCTCTCATTTACACGAAAACCCTGTGTTTAATCACAGAAAACGATTATTTCTAAAAACTCCAGCCAAAGTGGAGATTTTGGAAAACTTTGTTTGCATGTAAACTGAGACAAACGGAGGTTTAGGCAGGTGAGGAAGAGAAGAGAGAGGAAGTGATTCGTTGCTGTGTTGCTATTTTCGGGATTCTGATTGGCTAACGTGGGCTTGAGCTTCTCGTTAACACTGCCACCTACAGGTCTGGCGTGCTCTTGACGCCATATATACACGGGTACGTGTGAACAAATACTTTTCTGAAAACTGACAGTTGTGCACAATGAAAACGGAGAGGGTGAAATGTCCGTTTATGAAAATAGCCAGCCACGTGTAAACGTAGCATTAAACATGGTTAAAATGCTGAAACCTAAACGGGGTAAAATGTGACTGTATTTCGCTGTAGGGGATTTCAACAGTCTGCAGCTGCCGCGGTGCTTTCACTTGAAACTGGTAAGCCTCGTGGTGCATTCAAAATTATTGTAAAATACCCTAGTAGTGGTTGTTTTTGTCTAACAGCAATTTACTGGTAAAACGTGTTATTGTTATAGGTTATTGTTATTACATTATTAATAAATCATTACATTTTGACCATATAAAAATAAAAAAGCCATTCTTTAATGTCGCCGACTGTCGTTTTGTGCTCTTTTTATTTATTTATTTATTATTTGTTTAGGCACCGTTTTAAAAGTATCGCTTTAGCACTGGTATCGGGAATGGAAAAAAAAAAATGATACCCAACCCTAATAAACAATTATACATTAATCTGTAAAATGGAGGTGACTCGTATCGGTAGTCGCTGCATACGTATGTTGAATGTATCAGATTGTTGGCAATGCATCGAGGTCTCAGACCAGAGAGGCACATCCCTAATGTGGAGACTTGATGTTAAACCAACATGTAGGGTCGAAGGGGCGGGATGATTTGATTAATTTGGGGGACGTTGTTTAATTTTTGTGAAATGTAATTTAAAATCTTCCCACTTTACATCCTTCTAATCTAAAAAAGGTGACATTAGCATGCTAATGTTAGATTTTTGTCAATTACTTCAGTTAGCTATGTAACAGTTACTGAGTGCAAATATTCAATAACGTTGAACCTTTACGCAATAACTAGTTTTGATTGAAGTAAACATTGAAGTGAACAGATGAGAGCACTTAGAATCTGCTTACTTTCACATCCAGCCACATGAATTTAACCTTGTGACAGACAGGAGTGGATATCATGTGACTTTAACCATAACTAACATCTCTGTTAGTCATGTGTTTAGTTTACCATACCATAGTAACTTCAGAGCTTTGTTAGCCATCTTTCTCTCTGGGGTCTCTTTGCCAGGTTTCACAAACGCGGCAATGAAAACAATTGGCTTGTGTGACATGTTTTAAAGCCCCCAATCTTTTTACTTAACATGCGTCTGCAATGAACAGAGAACCAAGGCTGACAATAGAGCAAGTTATTCTTATTTGCGCTCCTTAGTCAATATTTTAGTTTTAAACACTGTACAGCTGGCCATTATAAGGGTTCATCCTCGACAAGGTGTCCATTGTCAGGTATTAATGGACGACGGCGAGGCGTGAACAGTCCGACGCGCAGCTCATCAAGTTAATACCTGACAATGCACACCTTGAAGGGCATTAACCCGCTTATATCATGGTTACTTGCCAAATAATAAATTCATATTTTAATACGCTTCGCAATCAAAATCTAAAGTTAGATAACAATAACTCTGTTTCCCTGACTACGCCTGAGGGTTTGACTAATACCTGGAACAATCAGAGGGGCAGTATAACTTACTTCTTGCAGCTTGTGTTTAGCACCATCCTGTGGTGTTAAGAGGACGAGGCAGGAAGTAACAGATTCTCATTTCCTTTTTGTTTTAATGTAGCACATTCATTTAGAACAGTAAACAGTCTGTTTCCTTGGAACTCCTTTAGTAGGTGTCCTATTACACTTTTTTATGGACACCCTGCAGCCAATCAGAATCGAGTATTCACCCAGTCCATGGTATAACATTTTTCTATTAATTTCTATTTTATATTTAACATTCTTAACTTGTTTATTTTTATCATCTTTTACTATGTTAATTGGTATGGACCAAAATACCAAAGTAAATTCCTTATGTGAAAACCTACTGTAGCAATAAACCTGATTCTGATTTTACGATTTTGCTGTATTTTTCATTCTGCAAATGATTCAAACACAATTTTAGGTCTACATGTGCAGTTGAGCGAGAACAATAAAAAAGGAACTGCATCACTTATATGGCTGTCTTTGAAAAATACAGGTTATTCCACAAAGCTACGGAGGGTCAGTGCAAGAGGATTCACTTAGTTTAAGTAGCAGATACTCGCTGGCTGCACGACAGCTAATGTAGCCAGACATCATCTACGCTACTCTGATTGGTGCACGTTGCAATACAATATGTAGAAATGTTACAGGTCGTGAAAGAATTAATCTAATTTCAAAAAATAAATTCAGTCCATCTCTCAGCCCTACCGGAAAATGGATGTAAACACAAAGTCCTTATACTTACAAAGAGTATTTCAGAGTGTCGTCCAGTTCCATGATGGCTGCCTGGTTTCCACAGCGGTAGCAGTAGTTTGGAGCACTAAAGATGGTCACCACATTCTTATCATGGCCCCAGTTGTAGCCCTGAAGGTACAATAAAATGTGTTGTTGTTAGACCGGTTAAGGATCCTCTTGTATAACTGTGGAGGTATTTGAAACCGCCTACTATACTAGCAGTATGTACCAATTTGGCTAAAATGTTGCATGTAGTATGCAAACAAAAGCCAAATCTGCAGTAAAAAATACCTGGCTGTTGTACTTATACGAAAAAATCTCAAGTATACATTGGACCAGTCTACCTCGCCTACTATGTCCCACCATACAAAGAGCTCAGTCATAACCATGTTCACTTTCTAAACCAAAATCTGGCTAAGCCTTGCCGAGCATACTATTCAGTATTTTACAGTTTGAATACAGCCTGTATTTGCCTGCAGAGGGAACAATCTGAAATATATATTTTTTTAAAGTACACAAAGTGTGTGTCAGGTGAAGAGACTCTCACACCGAACCAGTGGGAGTAAAACTGGTACAGAAACAGGAACTGGAGAAGCACTGCACTATTACAACTTCATTATATTATTAGGTTGTCACGGAGACGCGAGGGTTTTTAGGGTTCTTCAGTCCACTTGTGGGGGAGCATGCGTGTGTCAACTTACATTTCAACTTACAAGTAAAAATGCCAAACATTTTCTGGTTCTACCTAGATTTGCTGCTTGTTCGTTTTATCATATAAAAAGATAGTAAATTAAATATGTTGTGGTTTTGGACAGATAAACAAGCAGTTTAAGGACATCACTTTGGGCTTTGGAGCTTTTTGACATTTAATATACTAGCAATAAACTATCAAAATAAAAACAACCTCACCACGGTCACACAGCGACAAACCAAAATCAACACAGTACTAGAGGCACAACGTTTAATCGCCAACTATTTAAATTAATCGCCAACTATTTTGATAATCGATTTGAGTCATTTTTTATTAATTTTTTTTTTTAGGTTTCTCTGATTCCAGCTTCTTAGATGTGAATATTTTCTAGTTTCCTCTCTCCTCTGTGACAGTAAACTGAATAAGACATTTGAGGAAATCATCTTAGGCTTTGGGAAACACTGATCCACATTTTGACATTTTTATAGATCAAACAAAAAATAATCAACAGATTAAATCGACTATGAAAGTAATCGTTAGTTGCAGCCCTACACAGAACCCTGTAATGAAACATTATCTAACAAGTGTAGTGAAGCGGATATGTTGCTAAGGATAACGGTGCTCGGTTAGCACAGTGACAGAATATTTGAAAGCAACAAACGGCATGTATAAACGGAGTAACGTTAGCGTTAGCCACCATGCTAACAGCATTGATAGCTTTGCCAAACGGCACTATCTTTTAGCGGTTTATTAGCAACCTGTTTCTTGCAGATTGTCCCGTTAATGAGAATACAGCTACTAGTTAATATATGAAGTCAAAGCGGACACTGACAGCTAAAGGGCAGCTAACATTATCGAATTATATTCAAATCCCGAAATTTCATTCCAACAGCGTGTGCGTTACCTCCATGACCAGCTGATGGGCGCGGGACACCAGAGTGAGGCCGTTGGCGTGGTTGAAGGTTTCAGAGATGTCCTGTCCGAAGGTGTAGCCGGCACCTCGGGGAGAGATGCCCCACCCACCACGATCATCAGGGTCCGACCACAGCAGGTCACACATCGGGCCCTGAGACGGAGAAAAAATAAAAATCAAAATTATTATTATTTCAGTGCAGCAAATTGTATTTTATCTGGGCCAAACACTTATTACCACAAACACTGGCTTATTTAGACTCAATCCCACATACTGCTTCCCCAAATACACACCAAATATGGATTAATCTGCCACTGAAATTAGTCACCAACAAATGCACCATTTGAATTTAAATTCAGTGTTTCAGCATTTTGATGTGTGTGTACCTCATGTGGGACTTCTTGCAGGCGGTCCAGAGCGCGTATGTGATCCAGAGTGTCTATGGAGGGAGACAAACCTCCGTGGAGACAGAAGATCTGAAATAAAAACCAGAAAGAAACGACACTGATTGAAAGTACTCTGCACTATTATCAGAGATATCAGACAGACACGTTTTCCGGGCCAATCCTCCTACCTGTCCGTCCACCAGTGCGGTGAGTGGCAGGTAGTCGAACAGGTCTGTGAAGTACTTCCAGACGTTGGCGTTGCCATACTTCCTCAGGCACTCATCGTAGAAGCCGTAGACCTGCGTGATCTGCCGCGACTCGTGGTTCCCTCGCAGGATGGTGATTCGCTCCTGGAAACGAACCTGAACGAAAAAAAAGAAAAAAAAACCTGAGTTACAGAATACATTTAAATCTGTTAACTGAAAATATATATATTTTTTAAAAAGGTACTTTGTGTTTTTCTAGTCTTTTGTTTTTTGCACATGAAAGATGAATTTGTAAAATAGTGTCTTGTAATCCCACGTGGGATAAGACAGACCGAAATAAAAGATCACAAATTTAGTAACTATAGGGCTGTAACCGGAAACTGTTTTCATTTAGAGCTATAGCGATAAGTCAATTAATCGATTAGATGATAAACTGTTTTCATTACCGATTAATCGTTTTCCAATCAAAAATGCCAAATATTCTCAAGTTCCGGTTTCTCAAATATAAAGATTTGCTACTTTTCTTTGTCTTACATGATAGTAAACTGAACTGAGTTTTGGACTGTTGGTCGAACAAAAGAAGGACATTTGAAGAGATCACCTTGGATTCTGGGAAATTGGCATTTTTGTTATTTTCTGACATTTTGTAGAGCAAACGATTAATCGGGATTAATAATCAGCAGATTAATCAAATAAGGAAGTTGTTAGTTGTAGCCCTGTTGTAATTATATGCCGACTATGCTCTCAATTAATATGCAATATCGTTTGTTCACTTTTGTTTAAGCAAAACCAGTTCAGAGTAAGTGGAGGTTATTTTTAGATGCATCGACACAGGTTCAGTCTCCTACTTATTAGATTTGTTACAATAAACGATGTAATGTCAGCAGGCATGTAGCCTCGCAGAGTTAAGACATTAAATATAGAGCTCAGACTGACCTTTAAAAATCAGGAAACCTCCAGACAATCAGATTAGCTCAATGTGGTAGTGGTTAAGTTGAAAACTTAATAATGCATGCTGGACTTTTCTCATCAACTTTATTTTAGAAATTGAATTTGGCAGATAAATTGAGAGAAATCTGACATTTTGTGAACAGAAACCATATTTTTATTGTTTTAAAATTCCAAGTAAAGACCAATAACAGCCCTGCAAGTGGTGTGTTCATCCAAGCAGGTAATACTGCGTTCACACTGCCCGGGCTTTGCGCAAATTCAGCAGCATTTAGCCATTAACGCTGTTAGCGCTTCACGTTCTCTCCCCCTTTAGGATCCGCTCATCAGCCGCATGAGCTACGTATGAGCACAAATATTGATTTAAAAATGTTATTAATATAAAAATGGTCCTTCAGAGTCTATGATCAAACCTCCATCAATGGCAGCGGTCTGTAATTCTTAGCAACGGTCTGTTATATAGGCAGATATATATATATATACACACACACACTGATATATATTGTCACATCGCCCAGCCCTAAAGCACATACATTTATTGCCATTTATATCACATATCAGTTCTCAGCAGCATACAATAATCAATGGTAATAAAATAAAACTAATTAACGTGACCTCCGCACAGATAAACGGCAGCAAATCAATAATTATTAATTGTATACTTTTAACTAAAATCTTGCCATCTGCTGTACCTAACAGTAGTGACAATGTTGGCTGCAGGTCTAAAGGTGTCATAACAACCCTACTTTGAGTTTATAGGTGTACAACATCTCCTGACAGCCTCCAACCACATACAAGAATTATAACCAACATTACTGTCAACAGACGGCTGAGACCTTTGTTAATGAAATGTAGAACTTTTTAAAGGCCTTTTTGGGGGTAGCTGAACGCTAAGACTTACGACATCTGCAGATATCCTGACATTACTGTGAACCCAAGCGAGAGCACAGTGACAACGTTTACCTTTAGCGTGACGAGCAGAGTGACCGTCTCCACAGAGTAGTAGCCTCTGTCGACGTAGTCTCCCATGAACAGGTAGTTGGTGTCGGGAGACTTGCCTCCGATCTTAAACAGCTCCATCAGGTCGTGGAACTGACCGTGGACGTCGCCACAAACCGTCACGGGGCATCGCACCTGAGGACACAGGTGAACGGTCCCGGCCAAGTTTAACAGTAATGAAACAACGATTACATTTGCCCTGCACAGATTAACAAAACACTTATCAAATGACAAGATGTCATTTTGAGATGCCGCTTTAGCTTTTCAATTAGTTTTGGACTTTCCCCATTTCTTCTGCAGCTTCAGCTTTTTATATTAAACATCTGATTAAATCCTTGCTTGAGTATTGGCATATCAATGTTATCCACTGATAACATTACAGATACTATATTTTAGCAGCAATGTAAAAGACTGCAGATATGCCAAGTAGGTCAATGTTTTAAAGGCTAAATGTTTTATGCCAATTTTACATATTTTTCTTACTTTCTTTGTTGTTGATTAAAATAAAACTTAAAAGTCCACTTGACTGAAAAGCTCTGGAAGACTTGAGGTATTGGTCAAACTACCATTTAATGCTAAGATTTAACGTTCACACTTGAACATTAGTATATTTGTCATATTTGTATTTATACTTATTACAACTTAATTTTATGAAAAGTAAAGCAGAAAGAACAGTCATGCTACATAAATTTATGCTTTTTAAGACCTTCTAATCTTTGCTCATTTACTTATACATTGAGTTGTTGATTATTAAAGGATATACTTAAGGAGAATTCCCGTCGATTTCAGCACATAGCTCTGTTTGGAAGTTTGGAGTGCTGTCAGTAGCAAGAAAAACGAAAACAATCGGTGTTACCTACACTGTGTTATCCCCCTGTTAGAGTTAAAGTTGTGTTAATCCATACCTCTGTTTATTTCCTGTTTTTCGGTGAGGTATGGATTAACACAACTTTTATACCTTTCTGTCACATCTACTGCAGTCAGATTCGCTGTGTTCCACTCTGAAGTCTCAGTGTTCCACACTGCACTTGGGTAGGCACTTGTAGTGATGTTTTAAACATGTTTAGAGGCTAAAAACACGTTTAAAACCTGCCCTGTTTAAGCCTGTTGGGTGCTAACTCTAGCAGGGGGATAACACAGTGTAGGCAACACCGATTGTTTTCTTTTTTCTTGCTACTTGCTTTCTTGCACTCCAAATTTCCAAACAACAGAGCTACGTGTTGAAATCGACCGGAATTCTCCTTCAATATTTCAGTTTTTATACGTTTGCTGGGAGATTGTGTGAGGACCCGGTGCTTGGCAAAGACATGGTTTACAGTGTTAACAAGGTGCGATATTGTTCAGAGGCTCAGTCACATTCTGCTCCAAACACGCCAGAGGGAACAACACAGAGTCAGCATCCAGATACCAATTGTTTTTCTCCCTTAAATACTATAAAAGACATCCATTATAAATAGACAAACTTTAGTCAAACAACTTCTATTCACTGCTAAAGCTGTATAAATACGTGTTGGTTTAATGAGAGGGTGTAAATCTCATTTAGGAACAACTCTCATCTTCACTCGTTTGTGTTTATTTCTGCTGTACAGGAGATTAATGTGACTTCCTGCACAAACGCTCTAGACGGTTTTATTTTAGTTCGCTGATGCAGTTCCTTCCTGTGAAGTCTGAACAGTCTGTTGTCCTGTTTGATGCGTCTGTTTTGTTTTGATGATTTTGATGCACTTTGATGTGTTTCTAAGTGTCTACACATTAATCTAATCTTTTGTTAAATTGTGGGATGCAAGTAGACAGTTTTTTTTGCAAGGGGGACCACTGATTTAATGCACTTATACCAATTCCTGGTGAAGTTTACTGTATGTAATCATATTTACTGTTACAGTGGAGTTAGAAGAGTTAAAGCTAATTTTGCTTCTGTAGTTTATCAGTACAAACTTACACATTTTCCTTATCAAATTATATACTGATTATATTTATGTAACAAATGAATTGATTAAAATTCTACTCTGCAATGACTTTAACTTATGATATGGACCAATGGCTATTACTGAAACATGTCTTCAAACTGGAGATTGACTGGCTGGAGAAATTCTGAAATTCAATATTTGCCGTTAATGCAAGTTATTTTACATGCGAAGTAACTGACATTATATATTTTTTTCATACATGTCGTACTGGAAATCAATCAGTAAGTTAGATTTTTCTCAGCATCATGGGAAATCTCACCTCCTGAACGTTGGACTCCTTGGTCAGAATCTCCTTGGCCTGGAGAAGAAACAAACACACAGATTATTTATTTAATTGGTGCCCTTTTTAAAGACATTTTACCTAAATGTGACCATGCGAGCAGACCGAAGGATAAAAAAAAACTCTTCAGATAGACAAACAGTAACTCATGTCATATGCATCCACGTTTAGTCTCGATATACTGACAAGTTATTTTGAGGTGTTGAAGGCTGTGTGACCTCACAGAACACCTTAGTGTTTGAACTGACTTGGTCATAGAATAAAAATAAAAAATAAAAATGAGGGGGGAGATCACTAACAGGAACCGTTCAGGTTTGCTTCTGTTCTACTAGGTTTCTGTGTAGGGTCGGATTATTTAATCATGGCTGCTTATTTTTTATCACTTGTTTAGTCTACAAATAAGAGAAATGTTCCAACAGTCCAAGGTGATGTTCGATATTAAATGTATGATATAAAAAAAGAGAAATACAGAAAATCCTCACATTCGATGTGATGTTCTAGTGCTGTGCTAGTGCAATTATTTGTCTGCAGTGAGTAACAGTCAACAGCCAACAGTCTTAAGACACAAGTCAAAGCTTAATAAGAGCTTGGTGATCAAAGTTTACCATCCAACAGAGTGCAATATATCAATTCATCTGTGAATACAGCAGTTTGAGGACATCATTTTGCTCTCTGCTAACTTGGGATGAGCTTTATTTTTTAGACATGTTATTGAATGTGTTGTCATTTGCAAGCCTGTTACATGAGCTAGTACCTTGATTATTGTGTACATCCCTTACTACTACTTACCCTACCCCCCCTTCACCTACATTGAATTGTTCACCCTAAACAAACCTCAGCTGACACTTTCAATTCTTTCCTCAAAACAAACTACAGTAAGGGTTTGAGTCTTTACCTTCCTTTTACTAAACTTCCAGAAGGAACCAAAATAATTGTTGTACACATACAGGAAGTAACCTGCAGCTTCTCGGTAATGTGATTTACAGCTAATGTTATACAATGTGTTTTGATAATATAAGTAAGGTCGATGATGCATAAAAGCTACCGGACGAGTTATCTTTGTGGTGCAACAAGCCTGAAGTGACGTCTGTCAGCTTTATGCAATGAACCGGTTGATCGATAAAGACAGGGCGGGGTGCAAATCATAACTTGCACCCTTATTAATGCACGTTCACTTTCGATATAAAATGAGAAAATACTACTTCCAAAATTGAACATTAGCCGAGTCCTGATCTGTGGGCAAAATACAGCCATGTTATTAAACAGGCAGTAAAATGGGCTCCGTTTATTTGCTGGTAATGATGTAAAGATGCAAATTTTCGGCCTGCTTGACCTGTGAGTACGGTTATCGGGAAACGGCCCATATTAGAACACTTGTGTTGGGTTGGGCAGTGTGCATATCGACAATATCGTGTTCATATCAAATTATTTAGCTGCTAAAGACCTGTGAAACATTTGCAATCTTAGGATGACTGGTCGAAAACGGGGCGAAAATAACCGCCTTGCTGTGACTTAATTCCAGAAATTAGCCGGAGCCCATTTCGCAATGTAGGCCACATTGAAAACGCGGTCGACTGAGACATAATACAACTAACTTACCTTCTCGCAGAGTGTCCTGACTTGGTTTTCCGAGAGCTGCTTACACTCATTTAGCTGTTCGATCCATTGGTCTAAATCTTTAGTAAAAGATTTGTCTTCCATGACAGCCGCGGTAGCTCGCTGAGCTAGCTGTTAGCTACCTGAAAAAAAAACTGGCCTGAGTCTCAAAGCTAGCTGCTTTAGCCTTTAGCTCGTCGTATTGTTAACCCGATCTAGTCCCGCCAAATCGGTTGGAAAATCAACGATAAGACCTAAAATTAACGAGCCGTTCAGTCAACTTCTATCATGATAAATTACCGACGTCAAGTTACCAACGTTAAAAAACAGATTATATTGGCCGGGGTTGTCAAAAGGGTCGAATGTCCCCGATGCGACAGACCGTAGCGGCGAGAAGCAGCGGCGTCGCAGCGACTAGCCGATTTGCTAAAAGAGCTAGCTACAATAACATCCGGGCATTTCAGCAGCGCGCAGAGTGAGCGCACCAGTGACACCGCGTGGACAAACTTTGGACCGACAAATAGTAAACTTCTTTGGGTTAGTTGGCAAACCATTTTATAGGCCGTTAAAGCCACCGGACTGGAATGTGGAGCATTAGATTAACAGAACAAGAAAAGAAAAGAAAACCAAAGCAAACAAAATTATATTTTATATTTATTATTATTATTCCTGTTACTCCAAATTGACTAATTAAAAGACTGTACTTTCCATGATGACTTTCC
The DNA here is from genome assembly GCA_023631565.1 of Gymnocephalus cernua. Lineage (NCBI taxonomy): Eukaryota > Metazoa > Chordata > Actinopteri > Perciformes > Percidae > Gymnocephalus > Gymnocephalus cernua. Next base: position 22,903,371 of record CM042425.1, read on the forward strand.
CAGCAGATTCCCCAATGCAATGCCGTGTCCTTCATCAGTTAGTCCCTATATAAATTCCCTTCTTTCCTCATCATACCCGTATTGACCGTATTATATATCATACCTTATTTTTTAATTTTGTATTATTATTATATATCAGTTCATGCTTGACAGTTTCCGGTTTATTACAGTGTGTACATAGAGTAGGGTGATTGCATATTCTAGTATGGAGTTGGTTTGATCCTGTATTCAAACTTCTAGAAATTCTAGAATTTTACAGTTTTTACTTCAGTGGTGGAGGAAGTATTCAGATCAGTGAAATACTTTATAAGTAAAAATCCTGCATTGAAAATGTTTCTTTAGTGAAAGCATTAGTAAAATACAGTTAAAAAGTAAAATCTATACCCCTGTGAATGTTGTACTATTTTATATTATATCAGTGTGACCGTTTTAGTTACTTTACGAATTAAGATTTTTGGTCTACTATTTCTACTATTTCACTACATTTGCAAATGTAGTGAAATAGTTGTATTAAGTGGCATGAAAAGAAAATACTCAAGTAAAGTATAAGTACCTTAAATGTGTACAGTACTTGTCACATTTAACCCATAGACTGTATAATATTAACATGCAGTCTATGATTCAACCACAGTTCAGAAGGCATAGCTGCCGTGGTTCATTACGGTGCTTACTTAGCTAGCTATGTAACACCGGTCGTACATTAAATCAAGCGCACCTACAGGTTGTCAACAGTGTTGTGCATGTGGAGCGCGGCCGTATGGCTGCGTGTTTTACGGCAATCAAACCGTGTCGATAGTCGCTATAATCACTTCAGCCAAGATTCAACAGTCAGACGAACAACAGAACTGACTAACAATGGCTCATCTAACACAAAACCCCGCTGACAAAGAGAGGTGAGTTCTTGTAAAAGCTAGCCTGTTAGCCTAGCTAAGCTAATAGCCTGCTTAGCCCTTAGCTCGAGCTTTGTAAAAATAATATAAGGAGAACTCGGGTATTTGCAAACGTAACTTGCTTCTTAATCGTTACTGTAGTAAACGGGTAGATTCTGAAGGCCCACTCTTCAATTCGGCATGCATTTATTTCGGGTTTTAGCTTTTTAATCCAACAAAAAACGACTTTTTTTGGTTTACATTGTTTATTACAGCCAAAGAACCCTGCACGGTGGAGTCAAATTGGCGATTGGAGGAGTAACTAATTGTCGGGTACACAGATTTAGCAGAATAAACCCTTTTACCACTATATCTCTTCAGAATCCCAGGTTCTAATGACTTCGATGTTAAGTCCTGTTCTACGATTTTTTTTTGTCAGAAACCGCGTGAATTGTAAAATGAGGTAGTTTTTACATTAAGTTTGGCCTGTCGTTGTAACACTAGCATGACGTGTATTAAAGGTTCCAGTATTTGGCCGTCAGATATTCGTTATATTGATTTTCACGGGCAAAGACGACGGAGGACAAAAAAATACTCGATCTCACATTATAGAATTGGGATTAGATTAAGTGTACATGATTAGGTTACTTCCCAGTCAAGAGTTTAGCGAATAATTGACCATTTGCCACTCCGAGCCAGTTAGCCATTCATTCAGACCAGCGTTTGTCCCGTCGTACATCTTAATGTAATATACAGCTTCTTAAAAGTCAGTAATGTTACGAGCTCTACAGTGAAGTCAATTAACTGTAAAGAGATGGAATTGAAAAGGAAGCTCAATAGAATCTGTCTACTAGAATGTTCCTGTCAGTTCAGTTCCAGGTCGCATTAAACAGTCACAAAGTCTGACATTGTTTTGTTTTTTTTGTCTTAAAGCTATAGCGCGCAACTATTTATATTAAAGTGCTCATGTTATGCTAATTTTCAGGTTCATACTTGTATTTAGAGGTTGTACCAGAATAAGTTTATGTGGTTTAATTTTCAAAAAACACTATTTTTGTTGTACTGCTCTCTGTTGTAGCTACCGAGTGAAGGATGTTTTATGCTTCTGCGTGGAATCTACGGTGCAAACCCCCCCCCCCTTCCGAGTAAAAATAAAGTTGTAGTGTCTATATGTCAGTAACGTTTTGAAATTAGCACTTTGCCAGCCAGCTTTGTGGGCAGTTGTGCTAAAGTTTGCTTGCTAACATAACATAAACTGGCTGGCGGACACCTCGCAAATAACCTCAGACTTATCACCCACTAGCGTTATGGCAGTGAAATGCACCGCGATACAAAGCAACCCCGACGCAGAACTCCAAAATGGTCACGGCGCCGTAGGAGCAATGGCGTAGCTACGGCATGGAGTTGACGCAGAAGCATAAAACAGCCTTGAGGCATCACACTTCTGTTCAATCTTTGTTGGGAGTTGCACATGCGCAGTACCTAGGTAAGCACTACTATCTAGTCTAGCTAGTATGAGGGCTACGCTAGCAGCTAGGCAAGCATTATAACGTGTGTTACAAAGTGACGAGCGTTTGTCACGGAAGTATAGGCTGTACTACAACAGAGCTATTTGTAGCTGTTTGTGAACAATGTTTTCTCTGGAAGATGGGAAGTCCCTTTTGGGGGTGGACTTTGGGCTACTAGCAACTGCATGCAGGAGGGGTGGGGGTGGTGTGTGATCACAGAAGGCTTGCGTCATGTGGATGCAGCGACGGTGTTGTTGTCATTACTTATGATTCCTCACGGGGGAGACATAACGATGCACTAACGTCTGGGATGTGTTTCAGGTTTATCTGCGTCTATCCCATCTACATCAACAGTAAGAAGACGCTGGCTGAAGGACGAAGGATCCCCACAGAGAAGGTTTTTACTTTCCACAGTTTTTCATGATGTTTAACCACAACACCTTCAGTTTTTTTTTTTGGTTTGATATTTCTACCTTCCAACAAGCTGCTGGTTGTTAGCAGGATGCACCACCGTGATGAGGTCAGAGTTTCTGGTTAGGGTTAGCGACTCCCACTATCTTTAAGGAGACCCATTTTTTAAAGACAACATATTCATTGCCTTCTTCATGCAGAATACCGTATCTTCTAATTTAAATGAGCAGCTTATGTGCTGCAAGAAATGCTAAATTTAATAAACTTCAACTAAGTGTGTTGTCTCTAATACTCAGCTCACCTGTAGCCAGATGTCCCCCAAAACACTGAGGCCTTGACCAGGCCTTGTCTCAAGAGAGACTGCTTTCACAACATTTGATCTGTTAGCAAACTATTTTTTTCTCAAGCAGGTAAAGAGCTGCTTTTAATGCTGTGATCCTCAGGGAAACATAATCTGTAGACTCACGATGAAGTCCAGACTGTCAGGTTCATTCGTACATTATGTTTCCACAGTTCAGCTTGATCGTGGCCTCAAAATGATGCTATGTTTTTGCTCGACACTGAACTGTGGTGTGTAGCATTAGAGCAGGTCGCACAACACGAAGAACAGTTGTTGGAAGGCAATGAGTAGTGGTTGTAATCAGACTGTAGTCTTTTTAATGCTCCGCTGGATGTTTGAGTCAGAATCAGGTTTACTTACTTATCTTGGTTTTCACATGCAAGGAATTTGCCTTGGTGTTTTGGTCCATAATAATTAACATGGTAAGAGGAAAAAAAGAAAACAAGTTTTGCAAAAGTCAAGCATCGTTGATATAAAAAAATTACATGAAAAGATAAATGAAAATGAAAAGCGAAGAAGAGCTGCACAGTGTTTGAAACAAAGTAGATGCAATGTGCAAAATATTGACCAAGAAATGTGCAACTGTTCACAGAATGGAGAGTGGTTGGGGCGACGGGTAGTTTCTGCTGAAGTTTTTCTCGTCTATTTGTGACGTTTTCGATCATTGTACTGATGTGTTACTTTTGGTTGCAGAGTAAATTGACTGTCGTCGTCGTACTTTAAATCCAGTTCCACACAGCAGTCTGAATAACCGTATTACAAGGTTTTTGTCATTTATTTGTTCTCATTTGTTGATGCATCTCACAGAGAAATTAGGTCAACTTCTCCCCCGGAGCGCAATTGGTTTTGCAGCAAGGCATATTACAATACATGAAGGTATATAGACGTACAGTACATTATAGGGGGAGGTGTCCTGAATACAGGTGGGCTAGAAGTCCAACAACAGTAGTCACTGTAGTCCGACTTTACCATTACCACGGTGTACAAAGCACAGCAGCAATAATACCTAAAATATTTTCAAGGCAAATGTGTTTATTTTGATGCAACCGACCTCCCCGCTACTTCAAACATGGCAATTTTCAATTTATTGTGCAGCCTTAGATGAAAGCAGTGGATTGTAAATGTAGTGTAACATGCAGTAAATAAACCAATGAGGAGACAAACGGCTGATGTGTGTCTGCAGGCGGTGGAAAATCCGTCCTGCGCTGAGATCAGGGACGTGTTGACGGCAGCTGGGATGAATGTCTACGTGGAGGTAAGAAGAAAAACGTAATTTTTCCTGCAAGAAATCAGAAAATCACTTCATGAAGATGACAACAAATATATATTTATGCGTTTGTTTCCCAGAACAAAATGCACCCCAGAGAGTGGAACAGGGACGTCCAGTTCAGAGGACGTGTCCGAGTTCAGGTGAAGCAGGAGGACGGCAGCCTTTGTCAGGACAAATTCACCTCCCGTAAGTCCAGCAAACCAATGTTTGACATCATGCGATCTCTGCAGGGTAAATCCAGACAGCTAGCTAGACTATTTGTCCAATCTGAGTTTTCTGTTACACGACTTTAACAACTTTTAAACGTACACGTGTTCCACCAAAACAAGTTCTTCCGAGCCTATTTTTTCAGCGGCACCGCGGCTTTTCTCCGGTGCTTAGCACCGCCTAAGACGCTTGTAATTGGTTTAAAGAGATGCCAATAAACCAGAGCACATTTTCCTCCCATCCCCGAATGCTATGTGGAGTAGCCACTCTCCTCCAGCGCGCTTTGGAGGAGGGTCTGACAAAGTGAGGGTTTCAAGTTACTGACTGAATTAACATGTATTAGTGATCAGCTGATATGACCTGCCGCCGGAGACATTTGTCATTTTAACTGGTAAAAGTGACGTGAGTAAAGTTCTGATGTGTTTTTTTTTTTTTTTTTTGTCCTTAGGTAAAGATGTGATGTTTTACGTAGCAGAGATGATCCCTAAACTAAAGACTCGGACCCAGAAAGGTGGAGGAGGAGACACCAGCTCTCAGCAGGGAGAGGGAGGAAAGAAGAGCAAGAAAAAGAAGAAATAAACACCTAGAGATTTTCTTTTTTAAATTAATTTTACATTTGAGTGTTGGGCAGAATCAAACCCTCAAGTTCTACTGAAGTTTTGTGGGTTTCTTTTTTTTTATTTTTTATTTTTTAAAGAGTTTGTCATCGAGACCTCAGAAACTCGTTCATCTGCAGGCTTACAAAATTAAAATATATTTGTTTCCCCTTTTTAAGTCCTTATGTTTTGACTCGACTGAACATTTCTGACCTGAGACCTGTGAAACCTGCTCACAGCTGATCGTGTAGTTTCCAAGAACACGGAGAAAGGAACTCATTTCTGTGTTACTTAAAATTTCAAAGTGGATGGTGTGCGTCTTTTGCTTCTGTTTAATACCTTATCCCTCCTTGCCCACATTTTGTAAAATTTGTTTTTCTTTGAAGACCAGATGAATAAAGAGTTCCGTTTCTCACCTGTTTTGTTGATTTAATTTTAGCTAATTTGTCATCCTTGGAAAAGTAACAAAGAAACTTTTTATTTATTTTCAAATTTTATAAATACCGATTTGGCAATTTGACCTTGTCCGAACTTATGGCTGTTGCTCTGTCACTTTGCATGTGGCTAGCTTAGCTGTAGTTTAGAACTTGAGTAAACTGGACCTGATTATTTTGTCAAAACGAGCTTAAATTCAGCTGAACTGAATGTTAAATGAAGTTACATGAAGATCCTTAAAGGGACAGTTCTTATTTCTTTAAGTGTATGAATAGTCAGTTTTTTGTCAATGAATGGTGGCTATAAGAAGAAGCATTGAACCGCTTCAGTGTCCCCGTAATGTAAAACCAGTGCCCTGTAGCCGTAGACTAACCATAAATCATGTTTACATACAGCATGATGCTACCCCGGACGAGACGTCATCTCCTCGGCTCTTTGTATACGGTTACCAGGCAACGGTGTTTTTGCATTTTGGCCAACTTACCACCTAGCTAGCTTACAGTGAGCTCTATGATTAACTAGGGGTTTTAAACTAGCTAGGTTAATTAACGAACACCAGATGGCCGGTTATCTGATAGACCCGAGCCGGGCTCCGGTGGCCTTTGGGCGGCGGGCCGTGCCACAGCTGTTCGAGGAGCTGCAGCAGCCGGAAGCGGACAGGAGGCTGCGGGCTCTGGCTTCACTCTGCGACCTGATGCACGACCCGGAGCGGATCTACCAGACTGTTAACGGGGGTAATAACTCCCGAGTTCACAACTCTCTACTCCACTGCATTTATCTGACAGCTTTAGTTACTTTACAAATTAAGATTTTCACACACAAAATATATGAAGACTTTGTAAAAATCTGATGTTTTGTTCGCTTATAGTATAAATTAAACCGTAGCCTACAGCTAAAACTAATAGCCCGTTAATCAATTAGACAGAAAATGAATTGGCTTTTGGAAAATTGGAGTAGGAAAATTATAATTTTGTAAGCAAAACACATAACATAGTAATGAAATACTACTAGTTAGCTAGCTACTTCTATACAAATTATTATACCTAGATAGAGAGACTTGGGTTTACTGGGAATCTGGGCAGTGCAAAAGTTAGCTAGTGGTATGGTAATGTGCAAAAACAGAAATTAGGCTACATAAAGCTCATAATACTTACTAATATATTATTACTATAATATTAGGATTTGAAGAACCTTTACTTGTAATGGAGTATTTTTACATTATAGTAGCTATTGTCACTTTTACTGAAGTAAAGGATCTGAGTACTTCCATCTGTTGCATCTGTTTTTTAATTCAACGGATTTTGAGGTACCTTGATTTCATTTTTCCTCTCAGTTCTTTTCAGGATTTCTATGTTTATACACAGAAAATCATTCTGGTTATCCAATTAAAAGAACTATTAACTAGCTTGGAACCAAACGTATAACTGATTTTAGATGATATATAAAATGTAGAGATGGGAAAGGGAAGGAAATTAACTCTACAATTGGAGGAAAAAGAAAATCAGATTTAATTGTGGGCCTCCTGTCATACAGAGTTCTGACTTATTCTTCTTCTTCTTGTACAGGTTTTCTGGAGCAGTTGAAGGTTTTGTTTGAGGATGAAGATTCATCAGTCAGAACAAAAACCTGTGAGCTGCTTCACCTCATGACTGCCCACAGCATCGGCAGGTAGGTAGACAGACAGACAGACAGACTAAAACAGCCACTCACTGTAGTTTTTATTAAACAAACAGGAGTAAAGAGTGCATTTGTTGGGGACTATTTTCAATGGTGGATGAATCCACATTTGGTGCTCTAGTGAGAATTTGTGGCAGCAGGACGGTGTATGTGGGATTGAGTCAAAATGAACTACAGTATGGTTTTAATGGTAATGAAGGAACATGTCACTTAGTGTTTTTATGGCACAGAGGAAGAAGATATATCAGGCTGGGATACACACACAATACTTGTTAGTAGATACATTCAGTGATGAGCTGGTTGTCCTTGCTGTACTCCATGATGTCACAAGCAGGTGGCAGTATAATACAAATGACTGAGAATCAAACTGTAGTGAAGACTTTTGTCACAGTGAAGCTTTAACTTTGGAAATAAGTGACAGACAGCAAGACGTGTAACTAAAGTATAGCTTTAAACCCACTGTTTGTCTCTGTTGTCTCCTCCTGCAGACAGGCCCTGCTCTCCTCCTCCCTCCTCCCTCCTCTCTCTCAGCTGGTGGACGACACCTCGTCCTCCTGCAGGAGGAACGTCCACCGAGTGCTGAACCGCCTCACCCTGCTGCCTGCAGGTAAACTCATCATGTCTCAATCAACACTTTGGAGTTTTTGATCAGTTATTTGTTTTGTAAACCTTGATTCAGTTTGGTAACAATCAGCCCAAACTGATAATTCATTCAATTAACATGCAGCAATTTAAAACTATCCTTATTCTACTAAAAGGGGAAAAAAATAAGTATTATTTCTGTTATTTCACTGAATATATTAATGTGATATCAAACACTATCCCCATTAAATTGTTTCCCCCCTAACAGTAAAACTAGTAAGTGACTGTAAAAGTTATAAAAAATAAAATAAAATTAAAAAAAATTCAGTTGTATATAAACATGGCTAATAAACTTTCATTGAACAGGTAAACTGTGTGAGCACAACCACAGTTAGTACGGCAGGTCACAGGTGAAGCAGGAGTCGATGTTTATAACAGACAGTTCTAATATTTCACCTTTTTTTTTTTCCTCCCAATAAATTTCTGACCTGAGATTATATCACTGCAGGTGCAGATGCTCTCTTGGCTCTGGTTCCTAAACTGATGCTGAAGCTGAGAGGGGAGGAAGATGAGGAGGAGGAGGAGGAAGAGGAAGTGCAGGTGCTGCTCCTCTCCACCCTAAGCTCCTGCTCCAGGCTGGATGCTCTGCCGGCTCTGGCCTCTGACGGTGTCTCGCTGCTGGGCCACAAACTCTCCCACCACTCCCCGAACATCCGCAGGGAGGCAGCTGCAGTCATGATGGCCCTCAGGTTAAACACCATGCAGGCTCTGTTTCAAAGAGTGGGGAAGTGTGCTGTTAACATACTGCTGCAACGCTGTCACTTCAACTCACACCTCAACTTCTTTCAGGGCTTATACTTGCACTTGAACTCTGCGCTTGGCCATAAACTCACACGTCAACGTCATTCAAGTCTGACAACTTTACTGTAACTTCAGAATTCCTCTCAGTGTTTCCGCTTACAACTTCAACAAACTGTTGATGCTTTTTAAGACCTCAGTAAGGTAAAGTTAACCTTAGCAGAACAAATGCTGTTAACCGATTGCAATATTAATATTGATACTTTTCCAACATTGATATGTATATCATTATCCTACAACAAGCACATGCACAATCCCATTAAAATATGTCAAAATAGGGGTGACCTCTAACTCACCCACTAGAGTGTTCGCCCCGTGTATGCTGAGTCCTTGGCAGCGGCTCCGGTTCTAATCTGACCCGTGGTCTTTTGCTGCATATCATTTGCTCTCTCTCCCAGCTTTCCTGTCTGTAGTGTAGAATAATAAGCTAGAAATATTATCTTTAAATCTGTCTTTGTTCTGCTGGTTCCAGTGTTTGTGAGGATGGGAAGCAGCAGGTGTGTGAGGAGTCGTTACTTCCTGTCCTGGTCGACCTGCTGCATGACGAAGACATCGAGGTTCAGGCCAACGCTGCAGGAGTCATCATGTACACTGTGATCATCACCACAGGTACAAATACACACCTTGTAGTATTTTCCCCAAACTGTAAATTCCCATTTCAAGTTGTATTAATTCTCCTGGATGATGTAACCATTCATGTTCTGACCTTCAGTTTGAATTATTACAACTTTGTTTCTGACAAATCAGGTTTTATTCTGTCTCTTAATACTACAATACCCATGAGCCTCAGTTGCTGTTGAGAAGAAGAAGCCAAGGAATAAAACCTGTCACTGTGGTGACTGAATTGATCCCATAACGATCCAGAATCAGAGTGAACTTATTTTTATTATGTTACTACAATCTTTAGCTTTAGCTCATCGTTAGCAGAGCACACAGCATAATGTGAAGCTCTACGATTGGATTTTTGTTTGTGGAATGCGCCCTGGGAGTCTGGTTGACTTCTATTGTTTGTTTTTATGTACACTAGTCTACAGTATATCAACAACGTTTCATTTACAGAATAGTTCTTGTGTCGCCGGAGGTTCTGCCGGATGTCCTTCGTTTTCAGCCGGATGTCCCTCGCCTTCTGCTTTCTTTGTATTGGCATGCTAAACACCAGACGATTTGAGAAACATCCTCGGAGCTAGAACCGACAATCAAATTATATTTATCTTTTTTTTTTAAGTTTTTCATCACACACTCAACAGCCATTATAATTCCAGCACTCGCCTCCCTACGTGCACGTGTTCCGCCAAACCAAGTTCCTTCCCGAGGCTATTTTGCAGAGGCACCGTACCTGCGTCCGCCGCTCGGCGCCGCCCAAGACAATTGTGATTTGGTTTGATTGTGGTTTAAAGAAATGCCAATAAACCAGAGCATGTTTTTCTCCTATACTGGAAGGTTGTGTGGACTAGCCAGACCTTCCTCCGCAGCACTATGGAGGAAGGTCTGGCAACGCGAGACTACATTTACACAGGCTTCTTGTACTTCTGAGCTTTTATTAAAGGATCAGATATTCTGTTGTTACAGTTGTTAATCTTTTGTTCTGATGACTCAACAGGAGAGTTTGTTTTCTGTCTGAACCATGTGACTCCTCCTGACCTATCAGGTAACAGAGTTTGATTGCAGGTAAGCAGCAGTGTCTGGATCTGGACGTCATCCCCGTCCTCCTCGAACTGGTGTCCAAGAACAAAGAGGAGGAGGAGGTGGAGGAGGAGAAGGAGAGGAAGAGCAGGAAGGCCTTGGTCATGTACTCCCTGCGCGCTCTGACTGCACTGGCTGAAGCTCCGGACGGCCGCCGCCTCCTGCTGGAGCAGCTTCCCCTGCTGCTGATGAGGAGTGAGGCTGCAGAGGAGGACCACGACATCCGGCGGGACGCTCAGACCGCCGTCAGGGTCATCAACTGGACTCCCTGAGACCCTGATGACCTCTGACCTGCTGGGTCAACCTCTGCTGATTCCATAATAAATAAATGAAACAATTCTATCTATTATTATTCATTAATTACACTACCGTTGAAAAGTTAGTAATCTGATGCCACAAAGCTTGATTGTGTCTATATGTCTGAATGGTCCTCTTTACAAATAGATGTTATTTAGTTTTGTACATGGAGAACAAAACGCTGTTCAATAACTTAACCAGACTGATAATTGACAGGGCAAAAAATCCTTCTGAGCAACAGTTGAATAAGAATATAAGATATCAGCAGTCATTGGTAAAAGAAGCTGGAAGCTTAGCATCAAAATAATCGAAATTAAATGCTCTGTTAAAAGAGTTATTATTAAAGGAAATAAGAAAAACATCAACATAACTGCTAATTTATAATGGGAAACATTCTCAATATTTTGACTTAGGCCTATGCAAATTTCGAGAATGTTTCTCATTATTTTGAGGTACTAAATGTTTTTCATTATAAGGACTAGGATCTTTTTTCAATCACATTGGCCGAAATGGGCTTCCTTAGTTACATAGATTTTCTTTCTTTTTTTATCTATACATTTGTTACAGGCTCTCTCTGAAAATCATTAAAAAAAAAACTTCAATACAGTGAAATCTGAGTGTCTAAAACCACCGAGGACCTCTGGAGGCCTCGGTGACCCCAGCAGGGCCACATCCCACAGTTTGAGTCCCTCTGAGTAGCATCACCTGCAGCAGTGTGTTTGTCCTGAATAGAGTTTCCTTGCTGACCTGCTGCTCTGAATGCAGCCATCAGTCTTCAGTCAAATTAAGGCCATGAGCTCAGGAACATGAATGGAGTTCCTTTATCTGAAACTAACACTGAGCTCTGATTACTGCTGAAGCTCCGGGCGCTGACACGAAGAGGAGAGGGACACTGAAAACAACATCTTGGGGAATATTGTTTCAAATATTTAAATATCAGTGCTGATATACTATACCTGAATCTCAGCATCAAAGTGATTTACTTTGAGGAATATAAACAGTTTTTTCTACAAACATTTTTTTTTCATTCAGCAACAAAAGTTATTGTTGAATGTTAAATGTTGCAAGCAGCCGAACGAGAACTTTGTCTCAATAAAAATGATTTCGATCAGGAACTATCTGATCAAAGAAGTCAACAACAGCATAACAACATTATAAACCTGACATGCCAACTTGTTAAAAACCAATAGCTAACATTTGATGGTTACTTTTTGAATCATCCATCCGTTTTTAGACTTCATTTTTATAAACATCAACCTGCAGGGACTTGGCGTTGGGCCCCCCCTGACCCCCTGGGTTCCCCACCTCCTGTTATAAACAATAGTTCTGATAACTGAACAGAAACGCTGAAAGTTCACATAGAACATCATAGAAATGTTGCAGCCTGACTCTTAAAGTATTTACATGAATATACTGAAAAATCTATAGTCTAAAAATGACATGAGAGCATAACGTATGAAGTGACATAACAGAAGATTCATGTTTAACACCCGCCACCCCCACCCACCCACTGCTGCAAATGGATGGGTCCAGAGAGAGAGAGGGGAGGGGGTGGGGGGTGCACACTACTGCTATCACACACATACGCGCGCACACTCTCACGAGCGCACTCAGATTATATTTGTGAGAGAACGCAGAGAGAAACAGTTGATGACGGAGCTGCATGCTGGATGTTTCTGACAAACACCGGTAACAACTAACAGGTAAGATCCACCTCATGCTTTACTGATGTCGGTTTGATTAACATGTTAACCGCAATATCACCTGTAATAATTCAAACTGCAGTCTTCATATAGAAAATTATAGAAATATGATATGCTATCAGCCTCTAGCCTAAATACAGATCAGCCTGTTTTCATTTTTTTTTTTTTTTAATAATATAGGCCTGCGCATCATATAAAATAGCTAAGAATGTTATATAGATGTAACCTAGCCCATGTTTGATATTCTGATGTCCAACACAACTGCGAAGTGAAGTTTGGATTAAAATAGTCTCTGATGTACGCACAATATAATAGAGATATTATAGGACTAGCCTACTAGCCTACTGTAGGTATTAAATGCTGATGGTTTTAGCGGGACTTCGGTCAGACTCTCTCCCTGGCTGTTGTCGATCTTGTCCGGGAGAGCCGGCGCTGTGACACGCCGGGCTGCAGTGCGCCGCAGCGGGGCAGACAAGCCCCGACGTCCCCCCTCCCTCCCTCCTGCTGGCGTCTCACTCTTTACGTGTCACCTTAACAAATATGAAACCAAATAGTGTTTGATTATCAGATTATAGAGAATTGATCAGATATGATTCAAACACTGTCTGAAGTTATGTAAGAGGCTGCTGGTGAGCACACCGGCGGAGGAGAGGAGGGATGGAGGATGGAGGGATGGGCGGGTGGAGGGGGGGGATTAAGAAGGAGAGGATGGTTTTATGTAACAGCCACCCTCCTCATCCAGCATCAGCACATCTGCCATAAAAGTCCCATCATATATTTCAAATGTTCCGGTAATTTAAGGATAATATCAATATCTAATACTGTATGACTGAGTATCTATCTATCTATCTATCTATCTATCTATCTATCTATCTATCTATCTATCTATCTATCTATCTATCTATCTATCTATCTATCTATCTATGTATCTATCTATCTATCTATATCTCTGTCTTACTGTCTGTAAATAGCCTACTGTACTTTTTTTGATATGTTAACATTTATATGTTAACATATCAAACATATAAATGTGCAGTAAAAAGTTTTTACTGCACATTTGTTTGATATGTTAGGCTATGTGATATGATGCAGTGCTACTACTAACCTACCCAACACAGAGTATTTAAAATTGTCTCCACATTGATGAACTATAGCATTAAAAAGCTCTTACATCAATTTATTAGTGATAAAAACAGAATAAAATGTTGTTGTTTTTTAAATTTGATAATAGATCTACTATAACATGTTGAGAGGAGCCACCAGTACTTTATGCCTACTTAAATACTTTTTGCTGATAATACTTATGCACTTTTTTCTTAATTAGCCTACTTTTACTTGTATAAGGAATATTTTGGACTGTGGTATTTTACTGAAGTAAAGGATCTGAGTACTTCCACCTCTGCTAGCTGTCTGTCTAATTCCTATAATTTATAAACTTACAGATGACAGATTTATAAACTTAGTCTGTGGTAATTCATGATGACTTTACAGTGTTGACATTATGTTACTTGATTGTATATTTAGAATAGTATATGCATATTTATACCTAGGTTGGCTGAGCCTTTTTACAGTATAAAATCCCATCAAAGTGATTTTTTAAAGTGAATGTTAAGTTTTTAGTAATACTAATGTTGGTCTGGTTTCTCAACAACGGTTGGATCGATTGCGATTAAATGTGGTTCATCATGTATGAACGTATGAATGTTAGGTTTAAAATGTGGAAAATAGAGATGGTTGTTTTTTGAGGAGGGATGCAAGAGAGGCGTCGTCATGGAAACGCTGAACAACAGACGCTCTGCTGAAGGACGTTATGTGAATTGTTCAGTTTTAAAAATAGAACTTTTGGTATCTTTTTGCAGAGAAGTATTAACGTCTGGTCCTGAATATTTGATTGATATTTGATTGAGGTCAGAGGTCAAATGTCCCGGCACTGATACACAAACATAATGTGAACTCTAAAACTGTAACAGACAGACAGATGCCTCTCTGTCCTATTGAACCTGCTGTAGCTGTGAATAATAAGTTCACAGTCCAGTGGGAGCTAGAAAGAATCTGCTGCTGCTGCCTCTCTCTCTCTCTCTCTCTCTGTGTGTGTGTGCGTGTGTGTGTGTGTGTGTGTGTGACAGACTGTGCTGCAGTTAAATCTCTTCATCTCTTCATGCCTAAACACATATTTACATTTTATGATAATAGTATTAATAATATTATAATAATAATAATAATACATTTTATTTATTTATTTAAATTTATTTATTTATTTTATTTATTTGCACTTTTCAAGACATCCAAGGACACCGTACAAAAAATGTATAAAACATTATTAAATCATCAATAGTAAAATCAAGGGGACTAGTTACAAACATTTGCAAGTCAATAAAATCAAGGTGGACATGGTTAAAGTTATGTTGGGTGTGTTTTAAGTTGATGAAGAGAGTCCAGTTGATGGCTGTGAGATGGAAGAAAGTTCCAGAGATGTGGAGCAGAGCAGTTTAAGGGTCTGGCACCTATGGTGCTGAGTGTGAAAGTTGGGGCAGTTAAATCTGCAGCTGAGAAGAACCAAGTGTTCGGGGAGGAGTGTAAGGAAGAAACAGGTCTGAGAGGTATGGGGGGGGGGGGGCGGGGGGGTCTTTGAAGGTTAGCAGTAAAATTCTGTAATTTATCCAGTGGGGCAGAGGAAGCCAGTGGAGCAGAGTGAGGAGGGGTGCGATGTGATCCGTTGATGGAGTTTATTTGTGGCACCTGTGAGGAGGGGGTTGCAATAGTGGGATGTGACCAGGGTGTGAATAAGGACTTATGTATTGTGTTGGGAGAGGCAGAGTCTGGAGATGTTGGGGAGGTGAAAGTATGCAGTGCGTGTGATATTGCTGATGTGGGGGCCAAAGCAAAGCGTACTGTCCAGAATGACGACGAGACTTTTGACTTGGGAGGAGGTGGGAATCGGAGAGCCATCAACCGATATGGTGAATGGGTGGGTTTTAGAGAGTGTGGACTTTGAACCAATGAGAAGAGCCTCGATTTTATTTCCATTGAGCTTTTTGATTAAGGTTGGATTTTCATAGTGCCTTAGGGCAGAAAAAGTAACCCACAAGAACAAACAAATTTAGTCGGTTTGTTTGTTTTGGTTCCTAAAAATCACACAATGGAGAAAATAATCATCAGATTAATCCATAATGAAAATAATCATTAGTTAATATTTCAAAATGAGCCCCCGCTTAACCAACTACAACAGTAAAATCCTGTAATGGATGAGTAATAATCTTATGATATATACTATATAATAGTCACAGGGGACATTTTTATTCTTTATATACTTTTAGGAACATTTTCACTGCAGAACCTTTACTGTAACAGAGTAATTTTGTGTGATATTAGTTACTTTTATTGCAGTAAAGAATACTTTCTCCACCTCTGTTTATATTGTGTCTTTTATTCAGCTGGTCATAATTTTAGTCTTCCTGTTAGACTTCTGGTTAACATCTGGACCATCACTGATTGGTCCGTTAACTAAACAGGTGTGGATGCTTCAGTCATGAGGTATGTTGTTGTTGAAAGCAGAGACCACTTCTCCCCAAATTGTTTTTGGATGCAGTGATAAAACGTCAGTGAGTCTTTAAACTCCAGTCTCGAGCGAGCTTTTCTGTAAACTCAAATCAAGGTTTTAGAACATTCACAGTTTGTGTTTGGTCCTCGTCGGTGGTGTCCTGTACTCGTACGGTCCCTGAATGCCTCAGTGCTGCGTGGGCGCTCTCCTCTATTTCTGGACACATGAGTCATCTTCACTCATGTTACACAATAGAAACTTTGCTCCACTGGCACTCTACTGCAGCAGAAATAGCAAGCAGGAGTAGAGCTCAGTCAGGTTGCTGGTTTGAATCCCTCACTACAGTTTGTGTCTCCTGAAGCATCAGTGAGTTCAACTTAGTCTGTCTCTCTTGGAGTTAGTCCATTTGCTTAAGTACTGTAGTTAGTACAATTCTAGGTTGCTTGTACTTTACCTATTTTGACTTTTTTCTACTTTATACTTTGAGGCAAATATTTTACTTTTTACTGCACTTCATTTATCTGATGGCTTTAGTTACTTTGCAGATTAGGATTTTTAAAACCTGTAATGATCCTATAAAATACAATGCTTCTTGGATGTTGAATCCAATAGCATAACATATAAAAATGTAACACTGACAGAGCCCATTATTACTTTTACTTTTATACTTTAAGTTCATTTTTCTTATATAATACTTGCTGTAAGTGCGTCTACTTAAATATATAATATGTAACTTTTCCACATTTCCACAACTCGACCTATGTTATGTATATTTTGTTGAGTTGTGTGCTTACATTATCCCAAATGTTTCCAACAATCTGTCATTTTATTCAGGGTAACGGTCCATTACATTTGGTTGCCTGTCAATAGCGTCATATAACCTTTGACCCCTCTAGTTGCTCTAACTTGTGGCAAAACACGAGAATACCAGATGATACGTTTGAGAGTAATTGTAAATCATACAATGTCACAGAATTATATTCAGTAACCGTAATACAGCATTTCTTCTGCCACACAGCATCGTCTTTTCATTAATTGCATGCCACTTTGCAACACAGTAATACAGGATAGACCTAATTTTTTGATATGATATTTCAATATCGATCCAGCTTAGGGTTACTACGATGTGCTACGATGACAATTGGCTCATGCTAATTCTTGGTGGCTAAAATGTACCGTAACGTTATAAGGTAACATTAAACACGGTCATAAAGTTATTTTTAGTATGATTGTTTTGACCACAGATAACAGCGCTAGGCTAACACATGATTTATTTCACTACAGTAGCTATATGAGTAGTCAACTCCTCTAATTCTAAGTTAACAGGTTAACATTATGTTAGATAACATTACTATTTCAGTAGGACTTTTACTTTTGACTTATTGCCACTATTACTTAGTAAACAATCTGAATACATCCTCCTCCGCTCCGCTGTCTGTGATTCTGGAGAACCAGTAACATCAAGGCAAAATAAAGCAGATCGAAATCTGCTTCTTTACTGAACTGTGTTTTGTCCTCCACCTTCAAATCTATCTCTTCTTGAGGTTGTAGTTTGATCACATTCCTACCTCCCTCTTTCCGTCCCTGCCTATTTCTTTCATTTCCAAGCTTCTCCTTATCCATACTTTGACTCTTTAACTCCTTCATCTTTCCCTATCTCCTCCTTTCCTTGCCTATGTCCTTCTTTCCTTCCCTACCTCCTCCTTCTTCCCCTAACTCCTTTTTTCCTTCCCTACCGACCCTCAGGTCAGGAACCATAGCTTTAGGTGACCAAATGACAGTCTGTAGCAGGACATCAGGTGGTATCAAACAAGTTGGATGGCTCATGTTGTCTGATAACTGGTGTAAGTTGAATCCAGTGTGTTCCTGCAGCAGACGGAGGCCTCAGCTCTTATCTCTGAGAGCAGCAGGGGGCCGAGTGGGGCTAAAGGGGGGGGGGGGGGGGGGTTGTTGATGCTGCAGGAATGAGGCCACAGGCACAGCCAGCAGTGGTGGTATGTGTGTGTGTGTGTGTGTGTGTGTGTGTGTGTGTGTGTGTGTGTGTGTGTGTGTGTGTGTGTGTGTGTGTGTGTGTGTGTGTGTGGAGGGGGGGGGGGGGGGGCTGTAGGGGTTCAGGCTGCTGTCCACTCTGTCAGTTGATTCTCAGCTGCAGGAATTTTAAGTTGAGTGTGTTTGCTGATATGACAGAACAAAACCTTCCTCTCTACTCTAATATCAGAACAGGAACTCTCTCATGCAGATACTTTTGATGCAGCTCTGCTTTGTCATCTCACCTCGGTGAGCTGCTGTCATATACGTCTTAATATAACAGTATGACCTGTCAGCTGTATAATCAACTACAGCAGATCACACAATTCTGGTGTGTTCCTATAACTCACAGCTGGACTGTGTGATTGGTTATAATGAAACACAAGAAGGAAGGGATGAGGTAGTGAAAGAAAAGCTGGAGTATGGCAAGAAAAAGAGAAAGATATTAATAAAGGAAATAAGGAGGCAGGAAAGGACTTATGTTGCAAAGTCTGTTTTAACTAGTTATTTGACAGTGGGTCTCAGTGAAGTTTATAAACTTTTTTCAAATTACTGTTTCATACTGGAGCTGTCGTCATGACAACAGAAAGATATGACAAGAGCTGGACTGTGTTGATGGGTGATAATGAAACAACAGGTGGGAGGAGGAGGATGGAAGGAAAAAGGAAAGAAAATGAGGGAAGATGTAAGTAAGTAAGGAAGGAAGGAACAAAGGAAGGAAGGAACTAGGATCGATGGAAGGAAGAAGGGAACGAAGGAACGAAGGAACGAAGGAACAAAGGAACAAAGGAACAAAGGAACAAAGGAACAAAGGAACGAAGAAACGAAGAAACAAAGAAATGAAGAATAAAGAAATGCAGGAAGGAAGCAAGGAAGGAACTGAAAACTGAAAAAGAAAATGATGAGATAGGGAGTGAAAGAAGGATCAAGGAGAGGACAAGAGTAGGCAGGGAAGGAAAGACAGAGGTGTTAAATGAATGAGGAAGTGTGGCATTAGAAAGGAAAGGTGAGGGAAGAAAGGAAGAGATATGGAAGAAAAGGATGAGGGATGTGTGTTAAAGGAAAAAAGGAGGAAGGGCAAATAAACGAGGGAGAATGGAAAGAAAAGGTTGAGGAGGAAAGGAGAATGTTGTAAAAGATATGAAATAGTATGGAAGGAAGGAAAACATCAGGAATGGAAATTAAATAAGATTTAGAGAAAGATGAAGAAGGATGAGGGCAGATAATAGGATGTAGGCAAGGAAAGAAGAAGATAAGGAAATAAATGAAGGAGTTTGGTAGGAAAGAAAGAGGTAGGGTAAATATTAGGGAGTATGGAAGGAAGGCGGACATTGGGGAGGAAAGGAGAATATAGCTTGGAGAGGAAAAAAGTATGTAGTAAAGAAATGACAGCGTTTAAAGGAGGACAGAAAGGAGAAGCTTAGAAAGCAAAGGAGTAGGGAAGGAAAGGAGGAAATAAAGGAGTATGTAAGGAAAGACAACATCCTCACTCTAGTTGAACTCCTGTCAATCACAACTTCAGCACAAACATCTTCAGAATGATGTGATGTCATCTGCGTTGGCCAATGAAAGCAGCCGTTGACTTATAGATGACAGGCTGGGTGTGGTCACACCTCTGTGAGGCGAGATAAAAGCCTGCCAACACGCACGCGCGCACACACACACACACGCACGCACGCACACACACACACAGCGTGCTGAAACTGTTGCGTCTTGTGATTTTCTGTATCTGTTAGAACGAAACTTAACAGCTCAAGTTGACAGGCGCTCATGTTTACTGTCTGTTTCTGATCAATTGATCAATGTGATTGATTTATTCCTTTGAGCCTCCTTGGCTGAGAGTGTCAGTTCATGAACCTTCATTATTTGGAGGAAGTAGCTCATGAAAAATGAGTGAAAAGTACATAAGGGTCTGAATGTTTAACATGCCAGTTTAAACATACTGTATACAGTAGGCTATATATATATATATATATATATATATATATATATATATATATATATATATATATGCATTTAAGCACAATTTTGAAGTAGGCTACTTGTACTTTACTTGAGTATTTCCATAGTTTGCTACTACTACTACTGATACTTTTTTTTGGGGGGGGGGGGGGGGGGGGGCTTTTCCCTTTATTTGATAGTCACAGTGGATAGACAGGAAAGGGGGAGAGTAAGAGAGGGGATGACATGCAGCAGAGGGCCGCAGGTCAGATTTGAACCCGGGCCACTGCAAAGGACTCAGCCTACATGGGGCGCACGCTCTTACTGGGTGAGCTAGAGGCCGCCCCTACTGCTGATACTTTAACTACATAAAGCTGATAATACTTGTGTACTTTTGCTTTACTGTATATACAGGACATGTACTTGAAATGGAGTATTTTTACATTACGTAATGTATCGGTATTTTTAGTAAGTAAACACTGTACAGTATACTGTTCAGCTCCATCATTCCTCATTCCTTATCTGTTTATATCTTCTTAGTCTAATACACTAATCAGTAAATGTTGCAGATGAGAATACTTGCAGATCACTAAACGTTCACCAGCCTACAGAATAATTAGAAGAATCAGTCAGAGCTGTAAATGTGAAGCTGTGACTCAGCAGTTTTCAGTCTCTGACCCACTTACAGCTTCAGGCATCAACATGTTTTACATTTTACTGCATCACGACTCGACAAGAGCTCTCTGATGACAAACCGTGATGAGATAAACAAAGTGTGAAACCAGCAGGACAAACAATCAGAGAAGTTTCTGCAGCTTTGAACTTCAAGATGGAAATAGGAGAGAACACTTCACATTTGTATCTGCAGATAAACCTGAAAAATTGAGCTGAAGAACTGATTTGTCCTTGGTGCATTATACATATGGTAGCCCGTATTTAACGTTACAATGTTTAACATGCTGTGTGTGTGTGTGTGTGTGTGTGTGTGTGTGTGTGTGTGTGTGTGTGTGTGTGTGTGTGTGTGTGTGTGTGTGTGCATGTGTGTGCACGCGTGTGCGTGTGCGTGCGTGGCAGTTATAAATCTGAATGTCTACACATTCTCAGGACCTCAGTGTGTTTTTTTTGTGTAGAAATGTGTGCAGTGACCGGTACTAACGACCTCCTCTGTGATATTAACAAGATAATTTATGTGTTAAATACAAAGAGAGAAGAAGACAGACGCCCAGAGGAAAAGTCAACCAGTCAGCTAATGTCCTTTTGCTTGTCGGTGGTGGAATGTGACTAATAAGTACATTTTCTTAATTACTTAAGTAAAGTTTGGAGATATTTTACTTTACTATTTTTTTACAGTAGCCTATTAGTACTTTTACTGCAGTAAAGGATTTGAATACGTTTTTTTATTATAAAGATGAATAAGTGCTGTGGAAATGGACATTACAGGTAATTCTACTGTCAGTCACTTGGCCTTTATTTGTTCTTGCTGGTTATGGATATTTGAATTCTTGCTTTTATTTGAAAATTGACAGTATCGTCATTTATCTAGAAATACAAAACAACCAACTGATATTTTGCTATTTCTGCTACTGTGTGTGTGTGTGTGTGTGTGTGTGTGTGTGTGTGTGTGTGTGTGTGTGTGTGTGTGTGTGTGTGTGTGTGTGTGTGTGTGTGTGTGTGTGTGTGTGTGTGTGTGTGTGTTGTATTAGAAACAATGTGATGGGCACACACAATTTGTTTCGGGGTGGTCTGATAGTGGGAGGTCTATTTTAGTGCAGCATCTCTCTCTTTGTCTCTCCCACATTTCTGCCACCTGATTGGACGCTGGGTGTGGTAACCTAGCAACCTTCAGATATCTTCCAGACTCACAGATCTGCTGAACGAGAGCCTGAACAAACTCTGTTCAACAGATATATATTTAAAGATATCTATCACATATGTGACTGATGAATACATGAAGATGATGGAGGAGGTGGAGGCAGAGAAGATTTTCTCAGAAAGCCTCAGAGATTAATATATATTATGTTTACACTTATATAATGAGCACGTACCAAAAGCAAAATAGAAGTTTGTGAGTCATTGTGAGTCTGATAATCAGACTGAAGTGCTTCATTCACTCAGCCTGACTGACTAGCTGTTTTCTTGTTAAAGCTGTGGTAGTGATTGCGTAACTAACCATTTTATAACATACATGTCTATTGTTATTTGGCTTTTGCTTTTTACAATTTTATTGAATGTCCCAGTTATCACCTTGAAATATATGCACTGTATAGCGCGTGCAAAAGTTCCCACAATGTGACACAAACTGTAGAGTGCATGGCCTTTTTATAGATGTGTAATTTACAGTCATGGTTGCACAAAGTCATACGTTTCCAAAATAGTAGTATTGAAATATTAGTCAGGGGCAGTTAAACAATGCGTGGACTCAATTACCCTATCGTTCATCCATATGATTTCCAAAAAAAAATCTTTTGTTCAGAGTCATCAAAAACAAAACTATGTTATATGTAAAATATAATATGCCTTATGGTAAGACCCTAGAAAAGTACTACAGGCCACATTAGACCTCCTCCCAGACCCTCAAATACTGAATAATAGTAGTCGTCAGTTTCTTATGTAAATTCTGTAAGCTTCACTTGCTCACATCACTTCCTGTTAATGTAATGGTGTGCAGGTGATGAACGTCATCGTTCACCTGTTGGAAACAATGAATGATCTGACAGCAACATTTAGTAAACAGGAGGAGTGAATCTGGTCAGCGGACTCATTTAGTCAAACATGGATCTTCATCTTCATCTTTCAGTTTCGTGTTTTCATTCATTCGACAGATTACATTTTTCAGAACAAACTCCTGCCAGCATCGTCGCTTAGCAACAGCGTCGACTTCCCGGAAATAAAAACATGAATCTAAAAATAGTCACAGAGCAAACAAGAGAAGGACGACTCAGCCTCCGTTCAGAAGTCCATTCACTGATTCTAACAGAGAGTTTTAACCCACTCTGCGGCTTCATCTGGACTGAAGCTCACCTGTCTGCTGTAGAAATTGTACACATTATTCTGAAGGATGAGGCTGTTTCCTGTCCTCTGTGTGTCAGTTATGTTACACAGTCTGTTTTCTTTCTGCAGACTGAGGATCTGAAGAATCTGAGCTGCAGCAAAATCAACTGTAAGGATGTAAGTCAACCTTTCTGAGATTTAAAGCATGATTCATATTTTGTCGTACCGACCAAACTGTCTTTAGATGATTTGATTCACACAAAGAGACATTGTTTTGTTTTCAAAGAGAGTTTAAGTTCAGTTTTGTGTTTATTTATTGTTTGCACCAGATAGTTTTCATACAATTTGTTGGGGCAATATAGAGAAAATTAGTCAAATCACCCACACATTTACAGTAAGAGGACATTTAGGGAAACTTATCTCTACCTCTATCATAACAACCTTAAAGGTATAGTGGAGGATTTTCTTTTTCCGGGTGGATCATCAAGACTATTGGTCCTCCTAGTTGTCAATCATTCTGGGATATGTTTACGTAAGGCCGTACATGCCGCGAGCAGACGGCCACGGCGTCCGACCATAGACAGTATATAAAAGCCTCCGACCGCAGCGCTGCCTCCCCGCTCTCGGCGATAGCTTGTTTGTTGGCCTGTAGCATGCTAAAGTTAGCTATAGAGATGCTTGTCGTAAATAGATTTCCACTTACCGGTGGCGAGTCTGACATAGTGGAAAAAGTGCAAATCTTCTTTTGGAAAGTAGGCTTGTAGAGCCATGCCGACAGCAACTTGTAAACAGAGCGTGCACGAGGAGAACTAGGCTCGTGCATGCTCTCTCGTGCACACGTTTAATAGTTCCCTCTCGGGAGCATTTTTTCAAAAAATGGAGAGGGCGGTTCTTTTCTAAAATTCGGGAAAATCCTCCATTATACCTTTAACATAACCCTGACCAAAAACCAAGTCTTAACTCTCATACCTAATGGTTAATCTTTGTGGGCCCTACATTGTAAATATTAACCCTTTAAAGTAATTTTTTCTTAAGTCTCTACTGTATGTATCGTCGAAATAGGTATGGTGATTGAGCCTATGGCTTATGGTCTGTGGTGACATTCCCAGGAAAAATCACAAGTGGCACACAGTTAAGCGTCAATTATACTGGCCGAACAAACAAAGAAAAGAGCGTTAACGAAACAGGGATCTTCAAGACTTTAAATCCCAGGACTAAAAGTAGGTTTTCGCACTAACTTTCAAAGTTGTAATTAGATCCAAAAGTGGCTGTATTGCACATTTTATTGTTGAGGATAATCAGACCTGTTTGAAAATGAAAAAAATATTAATAAATAACACAGGTGAAAATCATCTTTATGAGCCCTTTTGGATCAAGCTGAACACCTAGTTTATGCAAAACATGAAAAACTGTTTTGTCTCTTTAATGAGATCAAATGTGTCTCTGACCTGCTTCTGAGCAGTAGCGTCCTCTCTGTCTCATCTGACTGAGGAGCTGATACCTGATTCCTCCAGTTTATTGATCAGACTATTGGTCACCAGGAGCCATCGGATTGTAATTGATCTGTCTCGGGGGGACAGACTGAATTTGTGAGGCTGCTGCTGTTTTGTTTTTTCAAGACATAAGAGCACTTTGGTTTCTCTCAGAGTGAGGGCTTTTTCTACAGCCGCCATTTTAAAATAACATCCACCAATTATCAGAGAGAAAAAAAAACACAGAGAAAACTTTTAACCCTGTTTTTTTAACAGTTTTTTTTTAGAAACTATGTTAATAAATCTCTTGTTGTTGATGATGTTTTCAGACAGCCAGGTCGCCTCTTTGATGAATCCGCAGCAGTGCATACTGGAGAGAAACTAAAACTAAAGTATCAATCTCATTACACTGGTATAACGTTGGTATCGATATTATCGATATTTGGATCGATCCGCCCACCACGATGGTAATACAATTTTACCTGTTAAGTTTCACCTTTTGTGAAGACTTAAACGGTTTAAGGCAATGGGTTTCCACCAAATTTCTAGTAAAGTCAACTAATTCGGGATAACAGTATGACACCAGACACCAGCAGAGATCAATACAGGAGGGTTAAAGACAGAGAGCAGTCGGACCAAAATCTGACAAATCTGCAGAAAATCGTAAACAACGTACACAGAAATATGAACAAATGACGTCGTAAACGTGGGTCATTCTTTACTTTACAGTTCATTTAGAAATAGACCTAATTGAGTATTTCTATTTTCTTTTATTCATTTCTATATTTACTTTACATATTCAGATTTGACCTAAACTAATCATAAAATAAGTTTATAAAACACACTGCTGAAGCAGTGCTGAAGATTAAACCAATGGTTTCTAGCATTAATGAAATATTTAAAACTAGCTTTACCTTAACCAGCTACAACTGTAAAATGCTGCTAACACCTTTGTAATCTAATAATGTTATAAAATGATGAAATGATGATAATATGTATACACTTTTTCTTAAGTAGGCTTTTGAATGCAGGACTTTTACTTGTAGTAATGTATTTTATGCTGTTACTGTTTCTTCCACCACTGGTATTAATTATAGAGAAAATAGAGAAAGTGTTTGATTCCAATTAATTAATACCAGTTAATTGCAATTAATTGATCATCCCACAGGATTTACTTACATTCAATTAAATTGAAATAATATTATTCATGTGTACGTTTCAGGTATTGATCAGGCTGCAGAGCCCTGAAGACAAACATTTACAGACATGATCCTTTATTCTCCCTGAGGTTTGAACACACACACACGCACACACACGCACACACACGCACACACACACACACACACACACACACACACACACACACACACACACACACACACACACAGAAATACAGTGTGTGTTCCTTCACTGACCGCACGTTACCCAGACTTCCACGTGTGTGTGTGTTGGACAAAGCTGTGGACTCTGGAATAATCCCTTTGTGTCCGTCGCTTACATCAGACAATGCAGAACTGGCAACCCAGCAGCTACAGCTGAGCCATATATACTGAAAGTGGTGTTAACTGTCTGAGATTTACATGAATCACACAATACACACAATTGTGTCTGTATGGACAGTTTTCAACTTTAACTTAAGTCTTTTACTAGTATCTATGTATAGTTAAGTAATGATTATTCTATTTTTGATAAATTGTGTAGCATGTTGTACTTGAATAGATATAGAATTTGCACTGGTAATGTACTTGCACTGACACTCTCTTGCACTATGATACCACATTGCACCTTTCTGCATTTTTTCCACACCGCTCATTTCAACATGCTACAATCTAACTTTACTGTAAGGGCACACTATTGATATCTTCCTTTGTATTTTTGAAGTATGTACAGTATGTGTGCGTGGTTGTCATAAGTCTGTGTGCCTATGTGTTTGTATGATGTGTATAAACTATTGGACACCTTCATTTCCTTCGGGATAAATAAAGTATCTATCTATCTATCAATAATCTGGTCAAACAAACACTAAATGCTTGTTTCTTTGTTTTCTTTGTTTTCTCCTGATGAACATGTAAATCAGACAGCTAAAGCTAGCAGTTTCCCCCTGCTTCTAGCCTTTGTTTAAGCGAGGCTAATCATCACATTAGATTAAATGAATGCACTTATGCACTTAGTTCATTTTGGGCTTTTTCCCATTCTATTCAATAGAGCTCAACAGTGATTGGCCACTTTTTGAACAGCTCTAGTTCCGGAAGTGATTTTCCCCATTCAAATGCTCCATGATGTTCATTGATTTTAAACAAGGTTGATTTCGTAAGGACTTCTGGCTTCTGCAGGAGCATAAACCTTCGTTTCACAACCTTGTAGCTTGTGGTCAGTCTATTACACTAGTCAGATAGTTTTGACATCATGGCTACTGTACTATACTCTACTATACTATACTATACTATACTATACTATACTATACTATACTATACTATATAAAAATTAATGAATGGGATTTTTATTTCCGGGACCACACCCAGCTCTATACAGAGGAGCACCTAATGGCCGTTACAGGAACTGAAGCTGAACACAAAATATTCTAAATAAATCTTAAATTAGATGATTATTCTTACACTTAAAGAAAACTTTATTCAGTGTGTGTGTGACAATGACAGTGGTATCTTCAGATCAGTCGTTCTAACTGTGAATGCCATTGACTGAACTTTGGTGTACGTAAGGCTCTGATTCAGCAGCTGTCTGTCAGAAAGCCTCTGCAGCGGATTTCTGTTTTCCAGCTGCCTCACAAAACACACACAAACACACACACACACACACACACGCACGCGCACACACACACACACACACACACACACACACACACACACACACACACACACACACACACACACACACACCTTCTCTGCTACAAGGTTGTCATTTATATTCACTTTAACTTGCTGTACACTGTATAATATAACACATATATTGTTTCTCTCAGGAACTGACCAATCAGCAGCCAGGATGATGCCCAAGGTAAACACTGTTTTCACTCACCTATGATATTTAGAAAAACATTCCGAACTCTTTAAAGTGTTGTTTCTTCTGGTTTCTGTTTGTGGTGGTCGCCAATTTGTGAAGAAGAGACTTAATTTCTCTGGAATTTCTATTTTTAGCTCCTGAAAGAGCAGAAAATGAGATTTTACTGTAATTTTTAGTTCATAGTATTGTAATTGTACATATGTTTTAAATATGCATAGAGACTGTGCTCTACTAAAACCCGGGTTTTGCAATAGAATTTTTCTATTGGCTGATCTGTTGCTGGGTGACCTTTATGGTGCAAGCTTTCATCACCAAACAACTAGTCTCGCATTGCCAGACTTATTTCCACAGTGCTGTGTCAGCACTAGAGTATAGCCTGGCTACAGGCTTACTGTATTTGGGGATAGAGGGAAAAAAAGCTCTGATAGCTTTGTGTTTCTTTAAACCAATCACAACCGTCCTGGCCGGTGCTAAGCCCCGATGGCAGAGGTAACGAGTGGGATAGGACACGCGCAGAATGTCATGTTTTATTGCAGCAATGCACAACCGTTGAGCTAGACTACTAAACCCCCCCACTGTTAACAAACTTTAACATGCGACATTTAAATCATGAAAAAAATGATTAATAACACATTAACAATAAAAATTAATAGAACTCCTGAAAAATAAAAACTAGAAGGGCATTCGGAGAGCACAGACCTCTGCCAAGGCATTCCTTATCTCACAATGTTAATGCAGTGTGAATTTACTCAGTTAGGAACTCATTTTTCCGACACTAGATGGGTGCAGCACAAATTAATTCAGGTTAAAAAAAAACTCTTGATCTCACTGAGCAGAAACCGAAATGATCTCTATCGATTCCTTCATTAGCTGAAGTCTTCTTCAAACTACCGTTTGTGGTTGACCTCTGACCTCTGTGTACGTGTGTGTGTGTGTGTGCGTGTGTGTGTGTGTGTGTGTGTGTGTGTGTGTGTTAGCAGCAGCTGGCTCAGACGTCTCCAGGGAGTGTGTTGTCGCTGAGAGGGCCCAGCGTCCCAGGATCCCCTGCAGCCGCCATCGTGGTGAGACACACACACACAGATCAAGTCATATTATCCTTCAGATTAATCTTTAGGCAGTAATCTGTAATCTGTGGCTCCTTCCCCCTCCCTGTCCTTCTCTCTCTCTCTCTCTCTCTCTCTCTCTCTCTCTCTCTCTCTCTCTCTCTCTCTCTCTCTCTCTCTTCTCTCTCTCTGTCTCTCTCTCTCTTTCTCCTCAGGCCAGAGTGGAGGACGGGGTTATCGGCTATAAGGATTTGGCAGCGTTACCAAAAGACAAAGCCATCCTGGATATAGAGAGACCAGATCTGATGATCTACCACCAGCACTACAGCTACAGCCCACTGGAGGTGATTTAATATAATGTTTCTTCCAGTAGAAGTCTAGTAATAGTCTATATTTCTCTTCATGTTCAGAATCAAACCAGCGGTGAATGTATCTACTAACAACAATTGTGTGTGTAACACAGCCTGATATATTTTCTTCCTCTGTGCCATAAAAACACATCACTGTTCCTTCATCACCATGAACACACACTGTAGTTTATTTTGACTCAACCCCACTTTTCACACTAAACCACCAAATGTGGATTAATTTTCTGCTAAAACATTGTCCTCAACAAATGCACTTTTTCCTCCTGTTTGTTTGATAAAGGTTTGATAAAGGTGTTTTAGGAAATTACTAATACAACTAAACATTTGTGCTCTTTCAAACATATAGCACACAAAAGGAGACTGTCTGTTTTAGATGCGTTCTCACTTACTGGAAATACTCTGGTTTAGAGGTGGCGCCTGGTTAGAGTGGAGGCAGGAGGCCGGACATAATGTGAATTTCACTGCGGTCACGTAGCCGGTTTGTAATGTGGTCATAAACAACCGAGTCTCTTGCCATTCCCTGAATTTGTCTGAGGATTTCAGCGTCGGCCCTTACCGATAGAAGTTTACGAATATCGTCGTCTCTCCAGTTAGACATTTACGCTGGCATATTTTTTCATCAAAACGCCCACTCGCTCGCTATGAATTCTCCAGACAATGAGCTTCTCTATTCACACATGGGCTCAATCAGACATTACATTATTGTACTTGGGAGCTGGCACGGTAAAGTCTGTTTAATGTCCAGTCCAACTGATTAGGACATTAGTGTTCTCATATACAGCTCCTCCGGGTAATGCCTAGATAAGTTCAGGGGTTGCAGTGCAGTGTGAAAGGGGCTTTAGAAGCAGACACTGTGGCTGGTCTGACAGTCGGTTAGTTTATCGGTTGGTTAGTTCTGCATCTGGCTGCAACATGAGACATCAATCTGCTGCTTAGAGACCAGACAGCTCCTTACCACAGCTGAGACCCTGTGTGTGTGTGTGTGTGTGTGTGTGTGTGTGTGTGTGTGTGTGTGTGTGTGTGTGTGTGTGTGTGTGTGTGTGTGTGTGTGTGTGTGTGTGTGTGTGTGTGCGTGCGTGCGTGCGTGCGTGCGTGTGTGTGTGTCAGATTTTGTCTGGTTATGTGTCTATATACAGTCAGTGTATCGGCACACTATCTACACTTCAATAAAGTTATCTTCAATTAAACAAAGATAAAACTGAATCTACATTAAAGGGTTAGTTTGGATCTCTTAAAGTGTGGCTGTATGAGGTATTATCCATAGTCAGTGCGTTACCTACCGTAGATGATGGTTAGCACGCCCCCAGTAGTACTGAAGCCGTTATTGATGCTCTCTTCACAGTCACCAGACTCCTTTATCAAAAACAGTAATTTTACCTTGCAGAAGACGATGAGTTGCTGGTCTACTGCTGCCTCGTTTGGTTAGTTTGTCTAAGACAAGGAGGGACCAGATCAGTCCAGTTCTGTTGAATAATTGACTTGACGCTATGAAGCGTCTAGATCTCTCAGACAGTCTGGTTCAGGTCTGCTTCCTGTCCCCAGAGTCCGAAACCAAACCTGGAGAAGCAGCATTCAGTTTTGATGCTCCACATATCTTTAGTAACACACAGCTAAAGAAATACATGTTGGCTTGTTCACATCAGAGTTGTGTACAGTATGTAGATCTGTGGAGCTTCTTCCTTGTTCTCTGAATCTATTTATATATTTGAGTGTTTTTAATCTATTCTTATATTCTTTCCTTCTCAGAGGTCCTTGTCTCCTCGCTCCATCTCTCCTCCTCCCTCCCCGGAGGTAAGACCCCCCCCCCCCTCCCTCTCTCTCTCTCTCTCTCTCTCTCTCTCTCTCTCTCTCCATATATCATCATCATCATGTAGTTTATCTTTAAGTTTTCACTCTTCCTGTTTACATCGTGATGGTTTATGTTTAGACCTGCAACGGCAACATAATCTCCAGTTAGCAACATTAAAACTATTATTGAGCAGGTCAAAGGTCACAGCACCTGACAATCAATAAGTGAATGATCGGAGATGATCAAGAACTGATATTTAAACTGATCGATCACAGAGGAAGTTCCCTTTTTAACTTTACGGACTGAAGTACATTTACTCAATGTATAGGCACTTGTACTTAAGTATTTCTGTTTCTCAGAGGTAAATATTGTACTTTTTACTGCACTACATTTGTGTCTGACTCCTGTGTTTCTCTGTGTTCCCAGAAGGAGTGCAGGGAGTGGCTGGGGAACCGCTCTCCTGGAGGTTCCTCCCCTAGTTCCACTATCCAGACCAGCAGGACACACAGCACACACACACCACCAACACCAAACACACCAACCACACCAAACACACCACACACAGCAAACACAGCAAACACACCAAACACACACTCCTCTGCTACCAAGAGCAGTAGCACCATGCAGCACTTCCACAGGCCTGGTAATGGCTTTTAATTTTCAGCTTTTTCTGCTCTTTATTACAACAGCGCATTAGGGCCATTGTAGGTAAAACAAATACTAATTACATGTAAAAGGGGTAATATTGTGAGAAAAAACATCATATTTTCCAAGATTAAAGTCATACATTTACGATTTATTTACTGGGAGGATATTATTGGACAATTTCACCACATCTTGTTGCAGATATAAAAACATCAGTTTATATTTTGGCCGATAAGTAGCCTAACAGAAACAGAGTTTGTCCACCAGAGAGCACTGACAGGTTTATATTTACACTGTAAAACGTAGTCACTATTCTTTAATAACCAAATTTAAGGGATCTTTATTATACATGTTTGTTGATGTTATGTGTCTATATTATAAAATGAATATTAACTGAACCCTCAAATGTATCAGTATTTTCCTCTTCCTCGTCTCTTTCCTCCATCTTACCTCATTCTTCTCTTCCTTCAGAAAATGGCTCCAACATCTATAAGAAGCCTCCCATCTACAAACAAGGTGTGTTACACTCCCATTTACAGTAATCTTGATATTTCAGTCCCTCAGAACTCAGTCAGTAAACACTATTGACAGATAAATGAAGCATTAACACATGGACACAGGATCAGAATGTGGAAAATGTATCTTTCATTTCACTTTGTCTTTAACCATGAGCTTGCTCGCCAGAGATGGAAGAAACATGCCTATTCAGGTGCTTTACTGCAGTAAAAGTACTAATACAACATGTGTGTGTGTGTGTGTGTGTGTGTGTGTGTGTGTGTGTGTGTGTGTGTGTGTGTGTGTGTGTGTGTGTGTGTACACAGATGCGTGTGTGTCCTCTCAGCTTCCTCAGGGGAAACACATTGAGGATCTGATCATTGAGTCTTCAAAGTTTCCAGCAGCTCATCCTCCGGACCCCAACCTGCCCTCCAAGATAGAGACCGAATACTGGCCCTGCCCCCCCTCCCTGGCTGTGATTGGTACGACCCAGAGCAAAGCACGCACACACACACACACACACACACACACACACAGTGAAATACATCTGGTGCTGCATTCTGTATATGTTAGAAAAATGGGATTGTTTCCTTTCATTTTCATTTACTTTCCTTTCCTCTCCCCTCTTTTCATTGCATTTTCATGTTTCCTTTCTTTTCCTCTCCTCCTCCCTTCTCTCTTTAATCACTTGTTTACTTTTCTTTTTGCTTTACTTAACTTTCTCTCCCCTCTTCTCTTGTTTTCTCTCCTTGTTTCCCTTCTTCTCTATCTTGGTTTTCTCCTCCTCTTGTTTCATTTCCTTGTCTCTTCTCCTTCCTCAACTTGTTTACTGTCCTCTCCTACTCTCCATGTCTTCTCTCTTCTACCCTTGTTACCTCTCCTCTTCTTCTTGCCTCTCCTTTTCTGTTCATGTTTCCTCTCCTCTCTATCATTGTCTCCTCTCATCTATCCTTGTTTTCTCTCCTCTGTCCTTGATTCTCTCCTCTCTATCCTTATCTCCTCTCATCTGTCCTTGTTTCCTCTCCTCCTCTAATCCTGTTTCCTCTCATCTGTCCTTGTTTCCTCTCCTCTCTATCCTTGTCTCCTCCTCCCTCTAGAGAAGGAGTGGAGGAAGAAGGATCAGAGAGATGAAGATGTGGAGGAGGATGGAGAGCTGGATGATGAGCTGTGGGGACTGAGAGCTCTTCAGAAACAAGAACTCAACAAGGTAGAGGACCAGTCAGTGTACTGTACAGCGTCTAAAAACTCTGTGGTGCTTACATCAGCCGGTATAACTCATCAGATTATGACATCTCCCTCTCTCTCTTCAGATTCAGTCTAATCTGGGGAAAATCATCCTTAAGGAGGAGTTGGATAAATCTGCAGCTCCTCTGAGGAGGAAAACTCGCTCACTGCCGGACCCACATCAGCACGCTGGTACATTACTGTCACTTATATTCTATTATATTATATTCTTATATTCTATATTCTGCTCTAGTTTTTTTTTAGGATTGTTTTTATTGATTGGTTCATTGGTTTTATGTCACAGCGAAACCAAAAAGCTCACAGGGAAACTGGGTGACACCTAGTGGTCCGGATGAATACAAGCAACATAAAGTGACTGAATTTGACTGTACATTTAATATCAGTACATATATCACAGTCACATTTAAGTTCAATTAATGCAGCATAATGATTTTTTTTTTCAGGTGAATGAGGGTTTGTTTATTTTATAAATATGTGGACAGCTTCTTCATTTAATTTACCAACTTCTTATAGTGTTATGGAGGAAGTACTCAGATCCTTTACTGCAGTAAAAATAACAAATACAAGTCTTTAAAATGATTATGTTACAATTAAAAGTCCTGCATTCAGAATCTTTCTTTCGGTTAAAGAATGTGTTACCATCAAAATGTGGATAAAGTATTAAAAGTATAAAAATGTCCCCTGCCTATTTTATATTCTATCATTAGATTATTTTTACTCACGCATTAATCTAAACGCAGGAATTTATTGTTGTAGTTGGTTGAGCTGGAGCTCATTTTGAAGTATTAACTCATTTATTATAGATAGATAGATAGATAGATAGATAGATAGATAGATAGATAGATAGATAGATAGATAGATAGATAGATAGATAGATAGATAGATAGATAGATAGATAGATAGATAGATAGATAGATAGACTTTATTCATTCCGAATTGGGAAATTACGCTGTTATGGATTAATCTGATGATTATTTTCACATTTAATCGATTGATTAATCGGTTTGTAAAAATAGTGAAAACAGTGAGAAATGGCGTCACAATTGCCCAGAGCACAAAGTGACTTTTTCACAATGTTTGTTTTGTCCAACCAACAGTTCCAACCTCAACATTATTACTAATACATTACCACTGTCAACAAGGACCCCTGGATGTTTGATGTTCTCCGCTCTCTTTGCTTCTCTTGGTAACTGATTTAATTTCCGTCCTCATCTTCAGGGTCCAACGCCTCCAGGTCTGTGTATTCCCCAGCATCTTCTAAGAGCGGCCTGTCCAGGGTGAGTGCTGCTGAACAGAAACGTCCAATCACAGCAGAGTTTACAGAAGATGGTGAGGAACATGTTTCTGTTTGTTTTCAGCTGCAGTCAGCAGAGTTCAGCTCGTCTGAGAAAACTCCTGCAGGTACAAAGATACTATTTGGACACTTGTCTTACCCTATTTATTTGCCATATCAATATTGAATGTATGTATGACATTTAGATTGTTTTTTTTAATTATCTGGCATTCACGTCACCTGCTGGACTCTAAAAGATTGTAAATTAATATTTTCTATATTCCCTCTCTTTTTCTCTTCCTGCAGATATTCAGGTACAGTCTGATTCATTCATTTTAGTTTAAACATGTTCTAATCATTAATGTGTCTGTGTTACTGATGGTGATATGGTAATATATAAGTGTGTGTGTGTGTGTGTGTGTGTGTGTGTGTGTGTGTGTGTGTGTGTGTGTGTGTGTGTGTGTGTGTGTGTGTGTGTGTGTGTCTGTGTGTGTGTGTGTGTGTGTGTCTGTGTGTGTGTGTGTGTGTGTGTGTGTGTGTGTGTGTGTGTGTGTGTGAGACAGAACGGAGACTCCAGGATGGACAGAGGAAACTCTCTCCCCAGCATGTTGGAACATAAGGTGACAGCTCTATGTAGTTTTTAACATAAGATAGTTGCAATGCAAAGTCAAGAGTGCACATATAAAATATATGTGATTTTATATATATGAAATTTTGAGTTTGGCAATTTGGGCTGTCACCATCTGTTTTTTTTTAAAACTGGAAGTGGACGAGAGGGTGGAGCTGGGGAGGATGACATAGTGTTGTTAATGTTTTTAATGGAGCTGTGCTAAGCTAAATGCTAAAGAGGGTGTTAGAAAACAATCTGATTGTTTTTAGTTATATCTTATCATCTACTGGCTTGGTTACAGTCATTCAGAGATCTTGGAGAACAAAATGACACAAATGTTCTAACACAGTGTTCTAAAGGTTTAATGAGACACAAAGGGATATACTGTATACATTTTGATTTGGATTGACTCCAGGTAGGTTAACACATAAATCTTCAGGAATTACAAATTTATGATACCAAACACATGAGAGAGTCAGTGCCGCTGAACACTGAACAAGACATTTTTAGGCGACCAAAATGTTCTAATTAACTTTGATAAAGTGAAAACACACAGTGAGAGGGTCAAGGTTTAAGATGAAAACACGGACAACATCCCAAAACAAGTTAACAGCTATTTTAATGGATTTTAATGTCATGGATACCCATTGCTAAACCTCTGTCCTGATTGACAGGTGTAGTCACACCCCTAAAGCATCCCCTGCTTTATCATCAATGTTAAAATAAATGGGACCATCATTTACAAAATGAACATCATGCTGTATTGAAGAAGACTCGAAACTAGCGTTTGAGGCCGTAAACTCGTTAGGAAAATGTTTATTGAGGTAATAAATCAAGTGAGAAGTAGGGACACTTCCACATTGGATTCACTTTTCAGACCCAGAAGCTTCTTCCATTATTTTAACAGTCTATGGGTTTGATGAATCCATGACGCTGTCTGTGGGGCTGAAGTAGCAGATGGATTTCTATTTGCGACTTTTTCTTCTGTCAGTTTTGTCTCGGATCTAAAATGTTCTCTATAAACTATATAGCTCGGTAGCTGGAGAGGGGAGGGTGAACCGGCCCTTTAATTCTAGAGTGAACTGAATTCACTAATGTAAGAGATGTAACATCAGCTTCATCTTTATTACTTTATGTTACAATTTATTGTAGCTACATCTGTTGGTTGGTTGATTGATTGTTTGATTGATTGATTGATTGATTGATTGATTGGTTGGTTGATTGATTGATTGATTGATCTTTGTAGATATGCCCTTATGAGATGCTGGTGGTGACCCATAGAGGGCGACACAAACTGCCCCCTGGTGTGGACAGAACCAGGCTGGAGGTAAAACAAAGAGTGTGTTCTCAGCACGCCACCCCCCTTTGAAACTAGTTATAAAGAACGTTATCAGATAGTTTCTTAGTTAGTTTTGTTAGGTCATAACCCTTTTTTGAAACACCAAAGTCACACAATAAAACAAACAAACTTACCGATCAAGGCAGCGGTAGACCACCAATTCCTGTGTTCTACTGGTTTTGTCAAAGTAGCCGGGTGGCTTTGATAAGAAATGGATATAACTGCTTCAGTTCCCTGGGATGCGGGTGTGCCGGCCGCCATAGGTATACACTGACTATGGACAAGTACATCATACAACACCCCCCCACCAAATATCCAAACCATCCATTTAAACTACATTTAAAAACAAACCTGACCTCCTCACTAGAAGATAGACTTCAAGAGCTGTTTGAATAATCGATTGATTTATTGCTTTTCTTATGAGTTACAACCTATTATCCCCCATTTCCCACAATTAAACAAAATGTTTTTAATGATCTCGATTGGATTAAATGATCAGCTCAGATATTAAGTAGATGTTATTCACTGCACAAAACTCTTTTTCTGTCTTTCTCTATGTCTCTCGTTCCTGCAGAGACACCTCTCGCAGGAGGAGTTCTTCAGTGTTTTCGGCATGTCCATCGAGGAGTTTGACCGCCTCTCTCTCTGGAAGAGGAACAACCTGAAGAGGAAAGTCTGTCTCTTCTGACACTGCTGAGACCGCATCTCTCACAAACCCCCCTTGCTCTTCCTGGATCACTGCAGGGTCCTGAAACCACACAGACTTATTATTATCTGCACCACCACCACCATCACCATCATCACAGTCTGGCGCTCAGTGAGACGTCAGGTTTGATTCACAGTGAAGGTTTGAATGAAAGCACAGAGTGGTTTTAGATTCCTGTTGCACACATGAACTCCGCCTGCAGAGCTGCAGAACTTCTGTTTAATAAGCTTCAGTTTCTAGATGTCTGTGTAAATGTGTTAGTAACAAAACTACAGAGCGAGCACAAAGAATCAACCTGCAGGTCAAGATGTGGTGCACAGAGCAGGTTTAGGTAAAAAAAAAAACTCCACCTGAGAGCAAAGCAAACTCCAGTGGGTTTAAAGTGGGCGTGAGGAGCCCGGTCACACCAGCATTTTTAACAGCAGACGTTTGAACTAAATGAATTTAATTTAGGAGAAATCGCCACAATCAGTAGATTCTCTTCCAAAGGCAAATTCAATCCGTGATCGTTTGCATAAAGTTCAAGCTTGGGCAACTTTAACAAGCAAATTTGCTTTGAAACTGTATGACAGTCCAGAGGATAAAAAAAAGAAGCAA
The DNA here is from genome assembly GCA_023631565.1 of Gymnocephalus cernua. NCBI lineage: Eukaryota > Metazoa > Chordata > Actinopteri > Perciformes > Percidae > Gymnocephalus > Gymnocephalus cernua. The sequence goes on from CM042425.1 coordinate 22,940,911, forward strand.
ATTAAGAATAACTTTACACATAACTTCAAACTGATGAAGATGTTTTTCTCTTTTGCCTGTGGTTTCTTAAATTGCACTTTGTTTTAATCTCTTTCAGCCCCGTATTACCGGAGAGTCCATCATATTAGCTGCGTCACCATCCAGTTTTATATAAAACTCTGCTCTGCTGGAATTTAAACTTCTCCCTAAAGAAGATGCACTCACACAGGAGGTCGATTACCATTTTCTCTAGTTAGCAACTGAGCTACATAGCTGACTTGCTACTGATAGCTTGGCGAGCTATTTTGGCTGGTTAATGTGACCAGTTAGCTCAGCAGCCAGCCCCTCGCCAAGTCAAGGAGTGGGCAATATGAATAATTTAAAATATAATAATAAAATATACATTACAAAGAAATTATTAATGGATAACATAATCACAGAACAGAAATGTCTCTTGTGTTTTTGGCTAATCCAGGAAATTTAATATCCGACATGTCAAATAATTTCATCATGTTGTTGTTTATAAAGTTATATAAATCCGCTGGTTTACTATAGTCAGAGACATAAAAGGGTACAGATACCTTGGTATAAATGGTATATACAGCAATAGACGGATTTATATCATCACATTGTCCAACCAAGCTTCTATACCACCTATTTCTCAAAGACACATTGATTTATTTTGATTTTCTGGTGTGACTCGGCACAATGTCAGGGTTTCTTCCAGTTGGACATTTGTCCTGTTAGAGCCTGCTGGTAATAAATCCTCTGGTTTGTGACTCTGGTCATCAGATAATCTGCTCTTCCTATGTGAAGCTGACTTGTTCGGTTGTAGTGGTGGAATTCTGGGAAAGTTGATTCCCAACAGTTGATTCTACTGTTGATATCACTGGAGTCTTTCTGGATCAAAGAAGGTTCATATGTTAATCCCTCTAATTTAAGTATTACAAATTTTCCATAGTCCAGATTAAACATTACGGATCACACCGTCTGTAGACCGACATGAGGCTACAGACTGAAGCTGCAGGCTGATGTGTTTCTGCTGTTTGTTCTGACAGAGATCTTTATTTCCATCCAACTGCAGTCAATATTTTATTAAGGAGCTTCCAGCTGTAGTCTGGCTTTAAAACAAACATTCCTGCTGACTCTGAATCAGATTTTAAACACAGATGTGATGCTGACTGTAGGAACAGACCTGTCAGTTCCTACTGGCTTAGCCAGCTATGATGTCATAATGGCAGCATTTCTTTCCCAGCACCTACAAAGAAAAACAAGGAGACAGTTTGGTCACAGTAGTCTGATGTTGTTTTCCCTCTGCTTTACTGTTCAACTTCAGGACGTAATTCAGACGAATACATTCAGGAAGGGAAACCTTTAAAATACCACATGTGACGTCTCAACATAAGTTTGATGTGGAGTTTTTTTTAGTATTCAGTTATCAAAGCTAAGCCAGCTTCAATCTTTCTCAAGTGTCTCAAAACACTCAAATAAATATCAAATCAAACTTTATATCAGGGTGGAGCAGCTCAAACCTTCAGACTGTTTATCACCAGATCAAACTCCCATTGGCTGCGATGAAACTGTCTCTTTCGCATTTTTTCTTCGTATTAAAGCAAAAGCCACTGCCCTGTTTTATCTCAGTATATGCACACTAACAGAAATACAAAGACACACGTTTTGCAGTGTAGAAGAACAATAAAAACCTTAAAACCGGAGATTTAGAGCAGCGTAACTCTGTCTCTATACAGCTCTGGTTTGTCCAATAAGCAGGTTGTAGACATTTAGTGTTGCTTGGTGACCAAATTATGTGCAGCTATTTTTTTAATAATACATAGAGAAGTGGCATGTTTGTTATTACAATGAAATGTAAAACCATATGAAAAAGTGAATTATATCCATACATGAATGTTGAGAAAAGAAGAGAAGGACACGTTTTACTGGACTTTTCTGAGCTTTCTAAACCGGAGGACAGAGGCATGATGAAAAATACCTGGAGAACGTTTTTCACCTCAACACAGGAGTTCAAGCAAACTAGAAGTGAACTGAACATCTTCGTCATTGCCACACAGACATCTCAGTACATCTTTAGTTCACATAGTTATATATCTAGAAAGTAATATCCATAGGCATCATATCTGATCTCCATTAACATGGATTAGTTAACTTCTTTAGCACCTTTAACTTATTAAAAGTAACAAAGGCATTGGTTTTAAACTGAACCTTGACCTGAACGGACAATTTAAAGGTGCAGCGTGTTTGATTTGATCTTTTAATAAATCGAATTAAAACAGCTAGCTTGGTATAATGACTATAAACAAATGAGACGATTGTTGGGCTCCATGCACCCACCATGAAGAGGATGTAAACATTTCAAAATCATTTTTTCAGTAGTTTTTTTATTCCTCCTGTCATGATCAGTCCTTGACAAATTATAAAATGTAAACAATATGTGTTGATGTATAAAGTATAAAGAGCATAAATATTATAACAAAAAAAAAAAACAATATAATACAGCTGGAACATTATTCCAAATGTTATTCCAAACATTTCAGAGTCCGTCAGTCTGTTCTCAGGTGTTTACAGTCGGATTATTGTTTTTGTATTAATGTGATTTATTGAAGGTAAAATGAAACTTGCAGCACCTTTTAAATCAGATTTCAGCAGCCTAAACCTGTGTGGGGTTTAAGGACAGCACTGGAGAGTTGGTCAGAATGAATTTACTCTCACTGCAAATGCCAAAATCACCGCCACCACATCCTGCATAACAAACGTCTGCCTCGCCGCCACACGCTTCCTGTATCTGTGAAAAAAGACAAAAAAAAAAACGGTGGAAGAAGATTTGTCAGTTGGAGTGAGCGAGCATTGGTCACTTTACATTGATGATTTCCTTTATTATTTCTTTCTTTGTGAGGAATGATTCTGACGCTATTTGACGATACACAGAGGATTTACGCTTTGTTCTGATTGGTTGTGTGTTGTTAGAAACAGGAAGTGGGTTGCTGTGACAAACACCATGATGACACAAAGATTGTTCTTTTGTTTTGTACATTTTAAAGTGTTTTTTTCTTCTTTTTCTATTGAATTATTTTAACACGCAGGGCGACTTTGTGGACGCATGTCACCGCCAACGCGTCGGATATTTTAAGTGCTGCGTGCATGATGTCATGGTGATGATGTCATATTCTTATTTAACTAAATTGAATTAAATAGATATAACGACACTTAGAGGTACAGGTTCCTGGATCAGAGGCACGACTCTGGATTTGAAACAATGACTTTTTGGGCTCTGAAGTAAGACTGAAGTCAGACTGAGGTCAAAGGTCAGACTGAGATCAGACGTCGTTGACGGTGACTCACCTGTCCCAAGCCGCCCTGCTGCTGTACATACGGAACCACTGAATGGCAATATCAATATTGTTATTGTTTTCATATCTGGATGCAGGTGATGTAACAGACGAATGGTGATGTGAATGATTAACATGAGTTACAATAAAGAACATTTCTATTTGCTTTGAGGAAACTGTGTTAACATTTCTGTACGCTGTATGTATCATATGATACAAAAATCACCAGTTTTCATTGGAATAATTTTGTTGCTAACGTCACATCAGCATGCTCACAATGACAATGCTAACATGCTAATGTTTAGCAGGTATACTTTGTTCCATGTTCACTATCTTTGTTTAGAGTGTTAGCATGCTAACATTAGCTAATTATCAGTAAACACAAAGTCGAGCTGAAGCTGATGGGAATGCTATAAGTTCTGCAGGTATTGGTTGACCCGATGATGGCGCTAGATGAAAAGTCAAAGGATCATCAAAGTTTTTACACTTCATCCTGAAGGGAACATGAATGATGAACCACATTTCATCACGATCCATCCAGTCGTTGTTGCGATGTTTCAGTCTGGACCAAAGTGGAGGACAGACTGGTCATTCTAATTATGGTGTATTAAGGGATGTTTGACAGCAAGGTAACGCAATAAAGATATTTTAAATGTAGTCACTTAAAACTGATAAAGATTCAGTACTCCTGCCTGCTTCTCCATACTTGGGGTGTGCCGACTGCCATCTACTGTAGGTAATATACTGACTATGAATTAGTAACGGAAACAAACCCACTTCAAAACATCTAAACTATCCCTTTAAGAAATATATACATTAAACTGGTTTGTCTCAGTGAGGTGTTTGACTCTCTCTCTTTAGTCATAATGAGTGTGTGTGTGTCAGTCTGTCCTCTCTCTCCTCCCTCATGATGTCACAAAGAGGCAGGACTCAATCTTCATTGCTTCTTCACAGAGCAGAAAGAAAGAGAGAGTTCACAGAGGAGCACATCTGTTCTCTGTTTCTGTTGCTTGATGTTTTGGACTCTGGAGCAGAGAAATGAGACTGAAGATCAGCAGCAACTGAGACAACAGACAGACAGACATGGACAAACAGAAAGGTACTGTGTTCCCTTTATTATACAAGCTACAGAAAGATATTTCAGATATAACACCACATAAATACAGTCACATGTTTTTACCTTTTGGACATTTCACCTGACCAATGGTACATACGATTTTCATTTATTTTAAATGTTATTTCAGTAATTTTTTTTTCTGGGACATTAAGGAGTATCTATTCTATACATCACATGAAATAAACGTGTCTACATGTATACTGTATGTGACTTTGACATGTATTCAATGCCATATTACATGTGAATAATTACATGTAAAAGATAAGATAAGCCTTTATTGATTAATAATTAGAAGTACATAAAATCAAAATATAATAAAAAATAGCCTACAGAAGCAATCAAACTCAAACAAGTTAAATTTCCCCTGAAATGTGCGATTAAAACACACAAGTTCATAGGTTTGTACTAAAGGTACATATGAGGTACGTCAAAGTTTGCACTGTTTAAGGATTTTTTTTAAATGTACAGTAATCATCAACAAGTATAACTTCTCATATGAAGACATATTTTATTTTTTACTAAATTGTCATTTATTATCTGTGTATACAGCAGTGTTATGGGTGTTATCTAAAACAATAAAAAGCATCTGCTACAAAAACTGCATTATTGTGTGTTACAAAGCATTTATTACATGTTTATAGGTTTTACATAGTAAATCGGGGGCCCTGACACTCACAGCTTCTGAATGATAAACGGCATAATGACTTTTAATTTGACAAAATATCTAAATCAGTCAAAACTGTGGAGTCTTTATCACACTGATGGTATGTTAACTACAGTAGCACAACAATTGGGAACACCCGTCTGTCCCCCATCATCATCATCATCACTTCCTCCTCCTGCTGCTCTCAGGGGACTGAGCTAATTGACTGTTTAGATTCAAACTGAGTGTGTATAAAGTCTCCAGACCCACAATTTCGCATTTTTCTCCTGTTACAAACACTCTGACTGTTGTACTCACTTTTGGTTTTACTGTATAACTTCATGTGTTAACCGCTTATAGTTGAGGATAAATCTAGTTTATTCAACTTGGGTTTGACTTTGGTTGTTTTCAGCCCTTTCTATCAGAAATAATAATAACAGTCTGTTTTTAGGCACATGTTTAATTGTGTGCATAAAACAAACCTGACTGGAAATTTAAAGAAAAAGGTGTAAAAATGTTTCCTTAGTGAATAGATGATGACGTACTTGCACAAAGCATGAAGCGAAAAGGAGACTGTAACCTGCCTCACATTATATTAATGTCATATTTCCGTCATGTTTTCCTCATGCTTTTACATCGTTTGAGCTCTTTCAATCACCTCTTCTTCTTCTGCAGTGGTTTAATGGCACTGACTGGACAATTATCTCCACCAGCTGTTTAGATAGGCCTACTTATATCAACACAAGCTTTCATTCATGTTTTAATTTGACAATTTTCTGGAAATTTGGGTCAAATTTGTGCTACATTTAAATTTCAACTTGACTATTGTGCTCATAGCTGGGATCAGATGATCAGCTTCATAAAACAGAATTGACCCTGTCTTCTTTAGCAAACAGTTCAGCAGTCCTGAACAGAGCTTTTTTTTATCATAAACTGTAACACCACAAAATAACGCAGTTACAGTAGCTAATTATATTATAAGCTAACTCTTGGCCTTGGAAGTAGTGCTCGGTTAGTGCTGTAGGTAGTACCGGTAAGTCAGTTATTTTTGGTTTTCAAAACTCTTTTTATACTGTGTTTCTCTTACTGCAGCTCAGAAATGCAAATGTTTCTATTTTTACCAACCAGAGGATGAAAGAGAAAGCTGCTCCACACCCAACGACACACTAACGTTTTCTAAACCTTTTAACTTCAGCCAGCTACAGGATTGGCTTTGACCAGAAAGACTCAACTCTCAGTTTGAAACTTTGTGTTTTCAGTGGATTATCCAAACGTGGACACATAAAACTCTGTAAAGTGTCTTTGAGTATTGCAAAAAGTGCTATATCAATAAAAAGCATTATTATTTATTATTATAAAACCCAAACTATCTGACTGGATTTATACTACAGGACTATAGAGGGAAGAGAGGAAATTTGCTTTTAGTATCTTGAGTTCTCTGAACCACTAATAACTCTAATTGCAGGAACATGCTAAATATTTTATTCACATTTGGTATGATATACTTCTTGTAATTTATTTTTCTTGACAGAGGCATCTTGAAAAAACGTATTTTGTTTTTTTGTTCAGTGCGTGTGTTTGTGTGTGTGTGTGTGTGTGTGTGTGTGTGTGTGTGTGTGTGTGTGTGTGTGTGTGTGTGTGTGTGTGTGTGTGTGTGTGTGTGTGTGTGTGTGTGTGTGTGTGTGTGTGTGTGTTCTGCAGCATCAAAGCCAGAGACAGGAAGTGATGTTGATGGTCAGATAGGCAGCGTTCAGTAACACAAACTCTTTATTTCTCAGTCCAGCAGCAGCAGTTTTTCTGTTGTGAAATCTTCCTCTTGTCTCTGAGTCTTTCTGTTGTTGTTGTTGATATGTTGTTGATGTGCTTTTTTATGTGTTGTGGGTGTGTTGTTGATGATGTGTTGTGGGTGTGTGAGGTATGTACAGCTCAGTGTTTAAAACAGCAGCAGGCTGATAAGTAGATCTGTTGGATCCTTAAAATCAGCAGAGACGAGTTAATCCGAAACATTTAACCTTCGTCTCCCACTCATTCAGAGAGTGACTGGACTCACTCTGTCCTTCTGAATGGAGCTCAAACACAATCACTGTCTGTTTTCTCTGCATTTTCTACATTTTCAACTCCCTTTTGATGATAATTCAGTTCAGTCAAACTTCTCAGGACCATTCACTTCAGTTTGGGTTTAACCAGCAACAGGAAACAACAGAAATCCTGTTGAAACCTTTTAACCAATATAACTGTTGATGTTGTCTGTGGTTTAACTGGGTTTTGATCCTGTCAAACATATCATATGATATAGTCTCGCTTTGCCAGACCTTCCTCCACAGCACTGCGGAGGAAGGTCTGGTTTATTGGCATTTCTTTAAACCAATCACAATCGTCTTGGGCGGCGCTAAGTGCCGGACGGAGCCACGGTGCCTCGGGGAGGAACTTGTTTTGGTGGAACATGTGTACGTTAAAAAGTTGTTTTGGTCGTGCAACAGAAAACTCAGATTGAACAGATAGTCTAGCTAGCTGTCTGCAGAGATCTGAGGAGCAGTTAACCATGGTCCTCATAAATCAACCAGAGAATAAAATTCCAATACAAAGACAGCGGAAAGTGACGGACATCCGGCAACAGAGCAATCTCGGAAGTGGAACGCCGTGGATATTGACTGCATATGATATAATAACACAAGTTTTGAATACATTTAAAATGTATTGTCTTTTAATGAAGTTATAATGGGTATTGAGGAGGTTCTAGCGGTCCTTTGGTGGTTCTAATCATGCTGTAGGAGGGTCTAGCTCTTTCAGGAGGTAGACCTATAGAAGGCTCTAGTGGTCTCTTAGGTGGTTCTGGGTCTGTGGTTCTAGTCATGCTGTAGGAGGGTCTAGGGGTCCTTAAGGACGTCTTTGAAAGGTTCTAGTGGTCAGTGAGGATGTTCTAAAGGTTTTTGTTGGATCTATTGTTTCTTTAGGAGGCTCTGAGGAGGTTTTACTATTGGCCTTTTAAGTTGTTGGCATTGTCCTTTAAGAGGTTCCAGTGGTCATTGAGGAGGGTCGAGGAGTCCTTCTGGTGGCGGTAGAAATCTTTCAGCTCAGTGAAGAGGTTCTTGAGGTCCTGTAAGTGGTTCTTGGTTTGTTTTAGGAGATTTTAGTGGTCTCTGAGGAGGTTTTCTAATCATTAGGAAAACTGTGAGGAAGATTCCTGTAGGGAAGGTTGAAGAGATCGTTAAAGATGTATTAGTGATCACTGAAGAGTCTCTAGGGATCCCATTAGTGGTTCTAATGGTCACTGAGGTGGTTGTACAGGTCCTGTAGGTGGTAGGTGTTTACAGAAACAAACACAACCCTGTTATCTATATCAAATCAATGAAAAATGTCCCTCCTGATGAAGAATTTGCTCCAAATGCTGCAATTATTTTCCACTGCAGACACATTCTTCCTGTTTCTCAGTTATTCAGTTAAATGCACACGTACACACACACACAACACACACACACACACACACACACACACACACACACACACACTCTCTTTATTCTGTGTCAAACATTAGCAGCAGCTTATCAGTGTGTATCCGTCGCATCAGTTAACGTGAAGGCCAGAGCATCTGAATATGTGTGATGGGAAATTTTACCTGAACAGGTGCAGTCAGTTCAGTGTTTCATTAACAGAATCAATAACCTGAACAACAGACAGCAGCTTCAGAGTTTCACCCTTCAACACCTTAATGTTAGTTTTGGAACAAATATCATAGGATAGGAAGTCTTCTGTTACTGAAAATTAACTGATGAGGAATTACAGTGAGAGCTAGAACATTCCATATTGACAAGGACATTTTTATTTTTTTTATTTTATTTTTACACTCAAAAACATACAAAAATACCACTTATAGATATTTCAGAGATATACAAGACACACTTACATCTATATATAGTCAATAAACAAAAGCTTGTGCAGGAGAGGGAGAAAGCTAAAAGCTTATACAAGGACTTCTCTTTAAAACTCAAAAGAAACAGGATCATATTATAAATGATGAGACATAGCATAGCCATAGAGATATGAGTTGTATAAGAGGAAAATATTTGGTTTGTATTTTTATCTGTAGTGGATAATAAAGTGAGGGGCGTCTTGCGTCGCTGCCTTCAATGATTTCAGCTCTTTACTCTTCTGAAGCCAAAACACAAAGTAAGTATTCATTGAGTGAGAGAGAAACAACAGCTTCATTCATGACACGATCACAGACATGTTTTATCAACCTGCTGACGACAAACAGAGCCCCCATCAGCTTTTGTGTGTTTATGACTAGTGAAACTCGTGAAATGAGGACAGAAACATTTATCTAACGAATTTTCTTTTTTTTTTAACTTTGATTCTAATACATATTTTTAACTTTTCAAACAACCCTTGGTCAAACTTTATACTTTAAATCATAACAATATCGCAGGAAATCTTCATACCTGAGAAGCAATGGAAACAATGAAATCTTTTTTCATGAAAAAATTGACTTCAATGATTAAGTTTCCAGTTAATTTTCTGTCAAATGATTAATCAACTAATCGTTTCAGCTGTACATTCATGTGTTTTGTTTCCAGAAACTTATTAATTTAATTTGTAAAGTAACTACTAACTAAAGCTGTAAATGTAGTGAAGTAAAAAGTACATTTTTCTCTTAGAAGTATGAAGTGGCATGAGAACAAATTACTCAAGTGAAGTACAAGTACCTCCCATTTGTACTTAAGTACAGTGAGTAAATGTCCTAGTTACATTCCACCTCAGACAAGTGCAAAGAGAATGCTAGAGAGACAGATACTGAGTAATCAAACATGACTCATCGCTCTGCTTCTCTGTCAACAATTAAAATGACACAGAGATAAAGTCTGTCAAATTGTTTGGTGGTGATTTTCTCTGTTATTTCCCGTTAGAGTTTACCCCCTTAATGAGGCCAAACAGGCAGACAGCTGAGGAGTCTGTGGGTCCAGCTGTTCACCTGACTCTCTTCCTGTCTGTCCCTCTGTCTTTAGTGCTGGCCAAGCTGATCTGGGATCTGCAGTCCTTCCTGTCTGTTCTGGACTCTGAACAGAACCTGAGTTACATCGCTCAGTCTCAGAAGAAATCCATCTCAGAGCTGCTGTCCAAACTGCAAACAAATGACACTCCTGGTAATAATAATAATACTACTACTCATAATACTACTACTATTACTACTACTACTGTTGCTACCACTACTACCACCAAAGCTAGAGTAATACTGCTTGTTGCTGTAGAAAACCTGTGTGCACGCTGCAGAATATTTGCAGTTGAAACATTTGAAACAAGAACTCGGGCCAGTAGTTTTTCCCATAATCCTGCTGACAGATAAACTAAGTAACCAACAACCCTAACTGAAAATATTACTTGGTGGAGGTAATCATTCAAATACTGAAAGGAGTTGAAGTGGTAGTTAAAATACAATTAGCCTACTGTGGTTGAATTGTAGTTTAAAGAGTAAAAGATAAAAACATTACTGCCATTACTGATAATACTATTTCTACTATTCCTAATACCAATGCCAATACTATTACTAAGTGGAAAAAGGCAAAATTATCAGAAAAACCTTTGTGTGCTCGCTGCTTAATTTATGTAGTTGAAACTTTTGAAATAGATGAAATACTGAAAGATGTTGAAGTGGCAGTTAAATGCCGTTAAGTTAAGATGTAAGTAAGGACTGAATGACGTTTAAGTGTTAATTTAAGTGTCAGCGCTGAGTGAAGTTGAAACCGTTAAAGTGAAAGTGGTTGCACTATAAGCAGTTGTAATGACAGTTGGAGAGTAAAGCGCCGTCCACATCAAGAATGATATAACCATACCTATAACTACAACAATGTGAGCAGCCACACTGCTGAATGATAATGTACTGTAAACAGTGGCGTCAAGCACGCACTCCAAATGATAATAATAGCCCACATAATAACCCAATACAGCAGACATAGCAACATAAGATTACAGTAATGTCTCTAGTAATATCCTGCATATTTGTGAATTCAGGTATATTTTATGAACAAAAAATAGAAGGTTATAGTCTACTAACAACTGCCTTTTCCAGGCGACTGCGGCGCACACTCTGACAGTGAAACGCCCTTTAAAGATGAAAGCAGTTGAAGTGTCAGTTAACCACTAAAGGAGGAAAATTGTCACTTTGTATGTGATAAATGTAGCTGAAATTTTAGAAAAGGGCTGGAGTCAGTTGAAGTGTGTGCACTGTAAGCAGTTGAAGTGTCAGTTGACTGTAAGATGTGAAAGTTAAAATGCTGGAGACACTTGTACCACTAAAACCAGTTAGATGACTCTGTGAACTAACTGTGATTAATCCAGTAATAACTGCTACTGCTGAGGTTTACTGCCACAGATGAATATGTCTGTTGTGTTTCTAGTGGAAGATGCCGAGTACATGATCATGAGCTGTCCATCATCGTCTCCTAGCAACGAGCTGTCAGACACACCAGGGACAGGTAACACTGAGCTTAAATCACAAGACATGTGCACTCAGAATTTTGTATTTTCTGTTAAACTTAAAAACAATGTTATAATGTTTGTAAAGGTGGAAAATGAAACATGTTACATGTTGTTTGTGATACCAAAGACAGTTTAAAACCAGATGTGCTTGCTTGTCCAGAAGGTGTCCAGTCTGAGCTGGTCTTAACTCAGGACTCACCTGTGTGGCTGACAAAAGGGGTAAGTATTAAAAGTAGTAATGTATATTATTGTATTATAATTATTAATGGATTATTGTGTTCATCACTTTAATGTTGCAGCTGGTAAAGCTGGAGCTAATTTTGATTACTTTATACACTGCCGGGTAGTTTAATCTCTAATACATCATCATTTATTAGTTGATTATATTTGTTTTAATAATTTGAAACTGTAAAGTAACTATAGTTATCAAATAAATGTAGAGAAGTAAAAAGTACAGTATTTTCAACAGAATTGATACACAAAACGTATAACGAGTGTATTAAAAAACATTATGTTTTGTTATAAATTAAACTCCCCAACAGTTTATACAAGTACAGCTAAAACCGTTTAATTCGTAATAGTTCGACTCATTGATTAAAAGTCCATTAATCAATGAGTCGAACTATTTTGATGGTTAAAGTCATTTTTCTTGACATTTCTGCAGTTCAGATTCAGATTCTCTTGACAGTGTTGTTTTTTTACTCTCCTGCACTGTTTGACCTCATGATGGTTCATGGTGGTTCCCCCCGTGGTTAAAGAAAAACTGACATTTTTTTAGATAACAGGAGAAGAAGAAGGAGGAGGGTTTGTGATGTGGGTCAGTAATGACAGACTGAATCTTCCTTAGGTTAGGGAGGAGACGGTGGTGTGTGTGTTTGTGTTGTGTGTGTGTGTGTGTGTGTGTGTGTGTGTGTGTGTGTGTGTGTGTGTGTGTGTGTGTGTGTGTGTGTGTGTGTGTGTGTGTGTGTGTGTGTCTGTGTGTTGGAGGGAGTGACAGGATGTTCAGTGTTTACATATGAGGCCATCTCCCCTCTATCTGTCCTCCTATTGGCTGAAAGCTCTGGAGAGGGAGGAAGTGGTCATTGATGGCGGGCGATTAGCATCTGGTCTACGTGATGGATACACACACACACACACATACACACACACACACACTAACTCTGTCTCCTGGGAAATTTTGTTCGTATGCAACTAATTTGGAAATGTATTTAGCTCCAGTTCAGTTCAGTTCAGTGTGACTTTTTTACCAGAGAGGACAGTGAGAGTATACAGATGTACAAAGGGTTAATGTCTCTAATACTTATCAGTGTTGACCTGTTCAATATTTAACCATAAGCACAAAGTTTGGTCGGTACTTTGTTTAGTGGTTTAGTTGTCTAACTGAGGTTTGACCCATTCAATGATTCAAAGGTTTACACAAATAATAGCGAGACAAAGTCCCTCCCCTTCCAGTGTCCCCCATGGGACCTTTTTGTGGAAACAATATGTACAGTAGTCAACGGCAAGGGACAAATAATTTGATGACGTTTGAATTGTGCCATTAATTACGCATATGCTTGTCTATTTAAAAGATAATTTTGCAAGTCGAGAAAGTCACAGTTTGTTGAGTGTTGTAGTACCATTTGGTTTTGTGTGAAATATGTTTCCCTAACCCACAACCAGCAACCACTAACAATATCAAACTTCAATCTTCAGTCAATCTGAATAGTGAAGTTTTACCAAAACATCAAACTATTCCTTTAACACAGCAGTCACATGGATATTCAAACCCTACTGGAAATGTTTCCACTTCTTTGTTTTTGTTAAATATCTCTAAACACTACAGTACCCATGAGCCTCAGCAGCTGTTGCTGTGGAGAAAGCTGCATCCAGAGCTGTGACATCATAGTTATGTCATTTTCAGACCAAAACTCTGTGACACACAAAATAATACTAATATAATACATTTTATTTATACTCAAAGATACTCAAAGGCATTTCACATTTAAACAAGAACACAAACAGTTAAAGCAATATAAATACACTAAACTATATCCAACAATACAACTACAACTATGAGAAAAGTGAAAAGCAGATTTGAATAGGTGGGTTTTGAGTGCGGTTATGAAAGATGTGAGTGAAAGAGAATGTCTCAGGTGGTGGGGGAGAGAGTTCCAGAGGGAGGGGGCAGCGATGGAGGAGGCTCTTTCCCCCTAGTAAATTTATTTAACTTTCAATCTTAATTAAGCCGATAACGTCTACAAACATCAGCCTTTAACCCCCCCTCCATCCATCCAGGGCCCTGAGGTGCCACCCCTACCTCCAGGTGGTCTCGGAGGTGATGAGGATGATGAAGATACCTACGAGGAGGCGGAACCTTACCTACCTGACACAACCACGTCTAACACTGGTATCTACACACACACACACACACACACACACACACACACACACACACACACACACACACACAGAAACATGATGTGAAAGCTTTGATAAAAACGTCTTTGTCCCTCCCTCAGAGAAGGCGGAGTCAGACAGCAGTCACTACGAGTCGTACGGGGAGGAAGATGATGATGATGAGGATGATGATGATGATGATGATGAGAAGCCTGTGAAGGACAGAGCTCACTACATCCAATGGAGCGCCTCCCAGCCCTGCCTAAGACCCATCCCCGAGTCCCGCCTCTGTGGTTACCTGTGGAAGAGGAAGTGGCTCGGGCAGTGGACCAAACAGCTGTTCATCATCAGGAGCGACGTGATGCTGGTAGGACCAACAACTAAGTAGCCTAATAATACATATATATATATATATATATATATATATATATATATATATATATATATATATATATATATATATATATATATATATACATATATATACTCAAGTATTTAAGTACAAATCTGAGGTACTTCTTTTGCTGTCACTTTACACTTCTACTTCACTTTATTTATCTGACAGCTTTAGCTACTTTACAAATTAAGATTTTTGCAAACAAAACATAAAAAGAGTTCATAAAATATGATGTTCCCCAACAGTTACAGTTACAAGCTGTGTGTGTGTGTGTGTGTGTGTGTGTGTGTGTGTGTGTGTGTGTGTGTGTGTGTGTGTGTGTGTGTGTGTGTGTGTGTGTGTGTGTGTGTGTGTGTGTGTGCTAGTGTTATAAGTGTGCTCAGGACCTGCTGCCTCAGCTGGAGTTGAACCTGCGCGGCTGTCAGCTCATCTACAAGTCGAAGAGCAATAGGAAGATCCAGCACCAGCTCAAACTGGTGTTACTGGGATCAGAGACACTGGTGCTGGGCTACAGCAGCTTCCAGCAGGCCGATGAATGGAGGAGGGTCAGAGACACACAAAGCAAACACTGCACTCATTACTAACACTCAATATGTTGTAGGCCTATTCACCAGTGGTGGGATGTGACTGTATATATCAGATTCTGTGCTTAAGTTGAAGTATTTATTTGTTATGCTACTTTATACTTCTACTTGATTACATCTCAGAGGGAAGTCATTTTTGTGGGGCCTTGTTGATGAGGCCAGCTGCAGTCGGTAAGAAGCTGTTCTTGTGGCGTGAGGTTTTGGTTGTGATGGATCGCAGCCTCTTGCCTGAGGGAAGAGGTTCAAAGAGTTTGTGTGCAGGGTGGGAGGGGTCTGCCACAATCTTTCCTTTAGGGTGCCAGTATATAAATACTCTGAAAGGGTCTGTTCGGCTTTAATGGAAACTTTTACTTTTGATAGTTTTCAGAACATTTTGCTATACTCAACTTAAGTAGAAATTTGAGGTGCTTGTACTTGACTTGCTTATTTCCATTTAATGCTCGTTTATACTACTACTCCACTACATCTCAGAGATAAATGTAGTGCTTTTTAATCCACTTAATCTACTACATTTACATATGTAATAGCTGTTTCTGATTAAGACTTTACTTAGAATACATATGGTAAGCTTATAAAATAAAATACATTGTTAAAGATTAAACATTTTTGTGTTATATTATTGTTGTATTACATTATTTTTGGGACCTCTTATATAAAATCAGTGTGTAGTTGTGTCTCCTCGTCAGGTTTCAGATGTCTCCGAGTTGTTGACATTTCTCCGCTAAACTTCTGACGTAGTTTCATTGTATTAACTGTTCAAATGAAGTTAGAAGTTTCAAACAGATTATTGTATCCCAACTTAGTTCCTTGTTCTTCTTCTCTTCCATCAATCATCTGACAACCCCTTTCATTTATCAGGTGACCCTTTTCAGAGGCCCGGCCCCTATGTTGAAAACCACTGAACTAAACTAGCTAACTGTAGCTCTGTGCTTTTACTTCA
The DNA here is from genome assembly GCA_023631565.1 of Gymnocephalus cernua. Lineage (NCBI taxonomy): Eukaryota > Metazoa > Chordata > Actinopteri > Perciformes > Percidae > Gymnocephalus > Gymnocephalus cernua. The sequence goes on from CM042425.1 coordinate 22,956,768, forward strand.
TTAAAGATGTGAGAACTTCTTCCACCATTAATTGTATTTCTTTTCAGATAACATTAGTGGTCATACATTAACACACACACACATATAAATACTGTATGTATTTATAGTACTGTATATCAGCTGTACATGTTTGTGTGTGCAGGTGATAGAAGAGGTGAGTGCTGGGGGTGAAGTGGAGACTCAGAGCTCGTTGTCTCTGATCAGATCAGACCGGCTGCTGTCCTGCAGGGTGAGGCCATGTTGATAATGTATTCCCTAACTTTAACCAAAATTCTTCAGACAGTAACACACAAAAGTAAAAAATCAACACACATTGAGAGCAAAAACAAATTGCAAAGCAAACAAGATTGTAAAATATAACTTCAATATTTTGTTGATTTTGATGAGTTGACCTTTGTCTCAAAAGCCTGGAGAAACAGGCAAGATGGATTATTTAATAAGTATTTATTCTGTATAGTGGATGTTTATGTCAGTGATTTATGAATTTTGTTGTACACAAGGAAGATTGGACCGTGAAAAGATGCTTTAGCTGTTTCTCTATTTCTGAACTTTGCTTGTTGTTAAATACACAGCTCTCTACTCCTGCTTGTATACATGTCCGGTGTCTTGTAAGGCATAGTTACTGTATATGCATGACACAATATCAATAATAAATTGCCTTCATTCAAATAAAAAGTGAAGTTTGTGTCCATGTTGTGTCTCTTCAGTCCAGTACAGTCCAGACTGACTCTGAGGAAGAGAAACCTTCAGCTGGCTGCAGCCTCAACAAAGACAAAGGTATTGAAATCATTACTTATTATTATTATTATTATTATTATTATTTTGTCTGTAAGCTGGAGAAAATCGTTAAATCTGCAGTGTTTCAGACTGTAATCAAAAACTACTTTGATTACAGTCAGTAAACTGAAATGTCAGTTAAGTATTATCAACAAAATCCTGTCAGTGTTTTATTATTATCAATAGTATGGTGCAGTGTTTTCAAGTACAAGATCATACTTGTAAATCATTAAATATTGCATTCAAAGCAACTGATTCTCTTCGGATTTGGCTTGTAAACATCTTTCACTACAAGACCATTGTTTCAACCACTAAGTTTCTGGTGCAATACAATGAGTACATTTGTCATCTAAACATATAATTTCAGTTAAGTTATTGTAAAAATCACTTAGTCCAAGACCAAACGATGTAGGATACATGTTTCAAAATTACCCTTTGAAGTGCTAAAGATGATCTGTTTGCAACACACTTTTACTGTATTGCAACATTATGTAAGGTTTTGTCTAATCAAATACTGTAAATAAAACACTGTAACAGAACTGAAAGAAAATTATTTGCTATAAATACTGCAAACGTTTTCTGTGGTACACACTACACTAATCTGCATCAATTCGGTCTTATGGATTTGGCCATAAGTTCTCATCCACATCACAATGTATGTTTTCATAGTTCATGCACCTTGGGAAAAATCTTCTTGAATGTTGAATCCAAGCCTGACATTGGTCAGCAGTGATGTCATTACAAGCCTCATCCACACTATTGTGTTGTACACACTGTAATCACTGCAGTGGTTCTTTGTGGCCCTGATGGTTTGAGCACTAAGGTTGTGGGTTCAAATCCCACTGAGGTCACATAAAATCTCACACCTTAGAGTGGTGATTCTGAAGTTTGGCATCAGACTATAATAGGCAAAGTTTAAAACCATACATGTAGTATATTAGGCGAATGTTGAGCATAGTGTTAGTAAAAAGTATTTTAACAAAAGAGAAGAAAATCCTATGCAAAGTTATGAATGTACTTTGTATGACCATAGTGTATTTTATAGTGAAACTGGTAGTTCTGGAGGTTTTGTTGTACACAGTCAATGTACTTAGAGTTGTGAAAAGAGGTATTCTTTTGATGATTTGTTGGTTTATTTGTATTTAAGATACTGAAATATTACCACATACTTGTGAGAACAGTACTATAGCGCCAAAACAATGTATGTGAGCTGTACTTCAATTCCGTAGTTGGTCGAGGTGGAGCTCATTTTATTGATTTCATTTTATCTGCTTCATACACTGTTCATAAACTGGGTAGTTTAGATAGTTTTTAATCCCAAAATCTGCTGTTTCATGTCATGATGCCACACAAATCTGTCAATTTATGGCGTTTTTCCATTACATGGTACCTGCTCGACTCGCCTCGACTCTACTCGGCTTTTTTGGTTTTCCATTATGAAAAAAAGTACCTGGTACCTGCTAACAGGAACTTCTTTTAGTACCACGTCCGTCGAGGTTCAAAGCGAGCTGAGCCGATACCAAATGGTGACGTGAAAGCGACAGACGGGGGTGTCCTGAACAGACCCGCCATTTTTAAATAGTTTAGCCAGCGGTGTTTTGTTTTTGCTGCCTCCAGCTTCATTTGAAACTAAATGTGTCTTCTGGCTGCGGCAACAACAACACACCTTCGACGTTCTGTGTGTGTGTTGCGTTAGGTCACGGCAGTTTCCTGTAGCACCGCTATAAGACAACCAGCCACGCTTGCCTCACGCATGAGGCGGTGCTAATGCTGCAATGGAAACAGGAGGACGGGGTAACGTGGGCGAGTTGAGTTGAGTCGAGCCGAGCCGACTAGAGCTGGTACTAGCAATGGAAAAACGCCATTAGTGGAGTGGGTTAAGAGGTCTGGACCCAGGCAACCACTGGTCGACAACAATGAAAAGTAAAAACAGCTCCTATTGAAAAAAGGCTAAATCAGTGTTAAGCTCCTTTAAGTCACTAAATGATGTCACATTAGAGTGACCTCGCTCTGACCTCAGGTGTGTTTGACTGACAGGTTTCCTGAGCGTGCTGATGAACTGTCAGTGGCAGAGTTTACTGTGTCAGGTGGAGTCAGGTCTACTCAACATGTTTGGAGAGGAGGAGAAGGAGGATGAGGTAGAGAGGTCGCCTCAGTACACCGTCCAGCTCAGAGGGTGTGAGGTCAGAGGCGGGCCTGACACCGACCACTCCTACAGGATCACACTGAGCATGCTCGGTGACCAGGTGGCTGTGCTGGAGGTGAGCTGACCAGCTGATTCATTTGGTTAGGGGTTGGAGTTAGTTATTTATATTTTCATGTGTCAATATTTCCTTCCTTCAGGTGAGTAGTTCAGGTGAAAAGGAGCGATGGTTAAAGCTGCTGCAGGACGGAGCTGCCAATCACAGTCACCAAGACAACAACACACAGATCAACACAGGTGGAGCTCTCAGGTAAAAGAGTCTGTTAATACAGTTACATGTTGTCAGGGTGTTCCCATACATACAAACATTGTGAAGGTGGGCTCTAGGTAACTATGACGCCATTTCTCACTATTTTTACAAACCAAACAATCGATTAATGGAGAAAATAATCAGCAGATGAATTCCTAATGAAAATAATCATTAGTTAATAGTTAAAAATGGGCTCCACCTCAACCAGCTACAACAGTAAAATCCTGCTTTTACATTAATGCATGAATGAACAGTCACAGGGGACATTTCTATTCTTTTAATAATTTAACTATGATTTTATGATTATACTTACATACTTTTACAGAAGGACTTTTACTGAAACAGAGTATTTTTACTGTGTGGCATTAGTTAATTTTACTTGTGTAAGATTATTTTATCTTTATTAAAAAAGATAATTAATGTAAATTTAAAAGAGAAATGGTCCAAGAAAAGAACCTTGATGCACCTCACATGGTATTGTACTTCTTTTCTTCTTCTTCTTTTTCTCGTATAGTAATTTAGTTTGTTTCCCTCCTCAGTGGGCTGCAGACTCGAAAGTTTCCCACTTCCAACACCTACATGGACGACCCCTTCCAACTTAGTGGAGCAGGCCAAGAGCAGCCCATCTACTCCAACACCTCTATACTGGAGCTCATGGTACGCTCCGTATAGCAAAGGATTCAAGCTCCGTTTAAAATCACTCCTTTGTTCATACAAGCAAGGAAACTGTCATAAAACTTGTTTCTTTGTACAAGATTGAATTGAACAGATAACAACAATGATCAGTGTTTGTGGCGTTTTAGCTCCACAGCTCTCAGGATTCAGTTCACTGCAGCTCGGTGTCGTCCAGAGACTCAGTGACCTACAGCAACACCGTCTTCACCGGCCACAGTGAGTCTCAGCTTATAAATAAGCATGAAGACTCAATCTCAGTTTCATAGTTTGTAGTTGATTTTCTCACTGAAATCCTCTGACTGTGCAGCCGCCACAGTACAGACGAGAGAAGATCTGAGCTGATAAAAATGTTGATTCACTGATCTAAGTTGTGGCCTTCAGTTATTAAAGGAGCTTTGCAGATGTTTTTCTCCCTCTCAGGCTACATACAGGCAGGTATAGCTGCATCTGCATGCTGATATTTGGCTTGTATGATGTGGACACGCCGACAGTTTTGTTGTCATTACTTAGAATTCCTCATGGGGGCGGCAGAAACTACGCACTATAGCTTTAAGTAATTTTTAAAATGCCAGAAATACCTTTAGGTAAGATCTTTGTCCGTTTTTCAGACAGGAAGTCAGTGGAAGTGGAACGAGGCATTCAGAAGCTGGAGTTAACGGGGAAGAGGACGGTGCAGCTGAGGGCGGGGTCAGAGATCAACCTGGCATCTGTCGGAAAGCAAAACAAACGCACCTCTTTTAGACAGTCGCTGGCCATCTGCAGTGAGCGTGCTCAGGTGAGGAAAAACAGGGACAGGAATTTTACAAACATCTCAATTTACAGTGCAATACAATAAGATGTATGCAAAAACATTTCCATATCTGCATTAAGAAATAGATTTAAAAGAAAGGAAAGGTACACATAAGTGTACAGACTGTACAGGTTAATTATAACATTAATAACATAGATAAATAGATAAATACACACATATACATATATATATTTGCATGAACTTCATTTTGCTGTGGATTCAGAGCATATATGTATTATAACTGACCCACACTGTGGTTTTGACATCCTCTGTTCTGTGCTGGTGCCTGCTGGTCTCTGCTGGTCTCTGCTGGTCTCTGCTGGTCTACTGGTGCAGGCGGGTTTCCTGAACCCTCTACTGCGACGGACGGCCTCAGCTAAAAACTCTCTCAGACGAGCTCCTTCAGCGCTGTTCATTGAACATGGGAAGGTTTTCCAGAGGAGGAAGGTGAGTTTCACACACACACACACACACACACACACACACAAACTTATGTTAGCTGTGAATGCCTCCGTTTACAACTATCTGGGTTAAAGGTTCACTCCGCTGCTTTTTAGCTCATAAACTACAAATGACATGTACTTTATATCACTTATTTCATTTTTATCAAAATGAACCTGCAGATAGATCACAGTCAACATTCAGTCACCTTTATGTTTTAATACAGATTTAGTCAAAAAATAT